>OY728143.1:1153601709-1154851709 GCA_963277665.1 Viscum album | reverse complement strand
TTAAATTATATTAAAACATTTTTATATATATTTCATAATGTGGTTATTCTTATTTATACCTGTCATATTGAAGACTATATAAAAATATATTCTAGATCATTTTTTCACATTGTTGGATGTCAAGTGTTTATTGGACACTGAAAATTTATATAAAGGGAAATATATTCTGAAATATTAGGTTGTTACATAAATCACCTCTATTCATTTGTCAGTTAATTTTATTTTGAAGTGATCATGTTTTTTGAATATACATTTCCTGATGGGTTACATGATAGGAGATTTTTTGAGAGATATTTGATGTAATAACGTATTTATATGGAGATATATAAAAATGTAGATGTTTTAAGAAAATACATTTTTTTATCCACTCAATATAATTACTTATAAGATTTCATATATACATGAGTTATATAGGTGGTGGTTTTAGATAAATTTAAATCTGAAAACATATTTTCCAACAATAGAGAAGAAATACATGACATGTTGTGATATGTTATGATATGTATTGTAATATAAATGGTTGTGTAAGTGGGAACAAATATCTGGAAGGCCTTCTAAATTGATGTGAAAATGTAATTGATTATGTACTATGATAATGGTAAAATATAGAAAACTAATCAAATGGAAATTTTGTTAATAAACTGATTTTTATTATGAGGTAAGTATCCCATATTTTCATTTTTTATGTTTAAATATTTCCTAATGTAAATACCCTTAGATTTTATGGGTGTTTTGGGGGTTTTTGAAGGTTTTCTAGACCATGCAACCCTTTTTTATGCTGAAAAAATGTAAAATTTTAAGGATAGTTAGAGCCATGCGGGGTATTCAAAATTCTTTCACAAATGATGTGATGATTTAAAATAGATAAGGAGAACACTTCACTTTTGACGAAAAATGTGTGGCTCGAGGACATGGACATGTGAAAACAACTGCAATATTATTATTCATATTTTTCATAGTTACCAAATTGTTAGTCAAAATTTAAGAGGAATTCATGTGAGTTCCATTTTATCTATAGCTAACTCTCTCCAGATGATGTATGGTTTATTTTTCATAAACCATGTAACCCCTTACTTTTTTGAAATTTTATAATTTTAAATCAAAGTAAAAAATATTTTAAATCTATGGTGTTATTTCATTCAATTGATTGTATGAGACCCATTTTGAAGATTATAGTGGAAATATTCTTGAAATTGAGATCTCTTCTCTAGCTGATCTCTTATTAATGCTTGGAATAGCTCATTAGATATGTAGCAATTATTACTCAATTCAATTTTTACCCATCATTCATTTATCTTCATATCAACTTTTCTATTTAGGTGAAATATGAATTTCCCTAATTTTATATTATTTATCATTTTTTCATTTTTTCTGATATGAGTTAAATTGTGAGTTGATACTGGATTACAACTCTTCTGAAATTCCACAATCATAGTTCTATTCATTTTTCTTTTAGTTTTCATTCTTTATAAGGATACCTTCCATTACGCCACCCACTAGTTTATTTGGCGCAATGTTGAAATTAAATTGGTTAATTGTTATATAGGGAAATTGACATAGTAGGGATTATTTTAGGTTTCTTTTTAATTTGGGGGTGGTTTATAACTGAAACATGGCCACCCATGGGGTGTGTCTTATGAAATTATATTTTTAATCAATGGTTTAACCACACAGGAAGTGTGTTTTCATTCATTCCTAGATATAATAATCCCATTTACCAAAAAGTGGCATAGTATTGGGTGATAGGAGAAGTCGTTCCTCTATTATATGTTATACTTGATCAAGTGCTCTATGTAGAACATGTATTCCTTGAAGTATTAAATTGGAAAATATAAGGATTTGACATTAATAATAATATTATATAGTTAATTTTTAATGAATTAAACTTTTACAATCATAATCATATTTTCAATTTTGAGTTTTAGAATTTTATTTTATAATTCATACATATATATCCAAATTCATACAAAATGGGTAAAACTAAAACAATATAAATTTTTTTATAATAGATTTTTTTATTAAAAATAGAAAATTGATTCATAAAAATTCATCATAACATTCCTCTTGACATCTAATTTTCTATCACCCATCCTTAAACCGTAATAATAACTTAATAAATCTTTGTATGAGCACAAAAAACATTGTAAGGGATATATATATATGGAAATAAACCATTGGTAAATTAATACATAAAAACATATTAGTTTTATTTCACAAAGAAAAATGTATCACCCATAATGAATCATATACTAACTTTGTATAACAAAATATTTCCATAAATCATTGAAAAAATAATTAAAAACATTAAAGTGTCATGGGGAATTAATTACATAATATTTTAACCCTCACATCTAACTTTTTATTTTTAATATTCCTGACTTCATTATAATTTATCCCTTAGGGCTACCTTATGGTGTAACCATCGTTGTTACACTTGGTTTAAGCATATGTCCAAAATCAAAATTAATCATACAAAATGAATTGTACCGAGTTATACATCCCACCGTTAATCATTGAGAATTAACAAGAACCATAAAATATTCCTAAAATTTTAAAACTATCTTAAATGTAATAAATTTAAATTATGTAAATATATGAATTTAATTGTAGATCTATAATGAAGAGTCACTTATATATAACATATCACTGAAGATAGTATTAATTAAATGAAAGGAATATATATATATATAATAAATGTAAATCCACATAAGAAATCATAAAAGTATAAAAATTCATTTCAAAAATTATATTTGCAAGAAAAATTTGAAGACGTATAACATTAACCAAAACAACGTATATTGGGTTATGAATTTTTTTACCACATGTTTATCTTACAAAAAATGTGTGTAAGACTACTATATGATGAATGAAGGTGTGTTATATATATTTTAAAAAAACCATAATCATGTTTATAACACCTTATTTGATAATTTTATATCATTATTTCACCCATTTATTAATAATATTTTTTACTTCTATTATTTTGGGTGTATGCATTACAGGGTTTCCATCGTCATCCCTTAAATGATTTTTCTATTGAATAGAAGTGAAAATCACGATGTAATAACACACACACACACAGATATATATATATATATATATATATAATTTCAAATAATTACACGTTAATTTAAACATTCCATGATTTTGGAAAAAGGGAAACGAATAATCATCATCCATGAAGGTGGTGATTTGATGCACCATGAATTTATATTTTGTTATTTATGAATAAAAGGATAATATGAATGATTTTATGATGAATATACCATTAAAAACCCCAATATATATATATATATATATGTGTGATACTAGATTTGTCATGATACATTTTATAAGTGGTGGGGATAATTTATAAATTAAAATTAAATTAAAAAATAAAGAAGAACCTCATTTCTTGAAAATCAATCCATGAGAACCTCTTTATGGATCTCAGATGTGCTCTTTAATGAGGGACTTCCTTTCATAATTTTTATGTGAGGTAACATAAAAATTACATAAATTATAAATATTTAATGAATTTATTATTGTGTTTAGGACCTCTAAATAAGACTAAACCAAAATGGGACTACATTTTTAGATGTAATATAAAAAAATTTATAAATTTTTCAATAATATTTTAAATTTTAATTAATGTAATAATATATTTTATTCATGAGAAATACATATTTTGAAAATAAAAATGATTCATAATTATTACTTTAATCACATAAAAACAAGGTTGAATATACATATTTTTTGTTATATCATAGACATTACATATTTATCATGTGAAAACTATAATTAAATTTAAATTATAAAATTATATTTATTTTATTAAAACATTTATTTTATTTTTTCATTAATTAAATAATTACCACATCATAATTATTCAAGTCATTAAGTTAATTATTTATTACTTTAAATAATATTTCAAATGTTATGTGAAATAATATTACATTAGATTTCCAAATAATCGTCTTGTCTGAATAAAACATATAGGAAACATCATATAAAAAAAGATATACCACATAATTATTATAGTGTGACCACCTAGTATTACAATGAAATAAAATACCAGAAAGCACATAAAATGATTACTATTGTCCAAAATGGCCCAATTTATAATATAAAAAAACTAATGCTAAAAAATTTCACATTGAAAATATATTTAGCCAAAATATGGGTCATTTAATAACTATTATAAATTTAGTTATTAAAATTCTAATTATTTTTATTATTCTTGCACAAGTGATGTATTGGAATTGAATAAGAATTAATGATAATTATTTCAGATATTAAAATTATAAATAAATTACTATCATTAAAAAGATAATCAAGGGGGAAATAAAATTATAGATTCACTAATTATTTATATTCATATATATAGAAGTCAAAAAAGCATCATAAACTTATTATTTTCCCTTTTATTTCCCAGAAAAATCATTCCACATGTATTTGGATAATATTAATTATAACGAACAATAAAATAATAAATTAATAGCAAAAATTATAATTTTTTTTATAATTAATAAATATTTTCAAAAATTTATTTCTACAACAAAATTATTCTTCTTGAAGAACCAAATGAGACATTTCCAATGCTGCACAGGCATTACATCGACGTTTACAATAATTGTTATACCTATCATGAAATATATTATATCATTCGTGATATTAATTATTTTTGTACTATATTACTCTAATAAAATCATAATTTCATTTTTTATGAAATATAATATAATTCGGATTATAATAATCTCCTCATGATTTCAAAAAAATATCATATTTTATAAAAAAATATTTTTTACTATTCAGTAAAAGATAAAAATTTTCATAAAATTATACAGATTTCAAACTAAGATAATTTCAATGTCATGAATAAAAAAATAAAATTATTTTTTTCAAAATAAAACTCTATCATATAATAATTAATGTTAAAAAACTACCATGGAACAAATTTTTTATTTTTATAATTACTATTCAATTACTCTTAAATAAAAAAAATATTCCAAAAATATCATAGTTTTTGTATTTTCCACTCCGTTTTCTAATTGAATCCTAAAAAATATTATTTAATTATTAAACATATTAGGGTAGCATTCCCTCTTATAATTTTAGAATCCCATGTTGCTTCTTCAACCATGGGTTTTATCCACAAAACCTTAACATATTGAATTACCATATTCCGTAATACAGGCTCTCAACGATCAAGAATCTAAACATGTTTTCCATTATAGGAAAGGTTCTCTTCTAGGTGAACTAATACTTTGTTCATAAGATTATATAAATCTATGTAAAACTTTTTCATCATCTCTACAAGGATATCATTGTGTACCTGAGATAAAATCATAGGAAAAGTGTCTCAGTAGTCGAATGGTCCAACATTCTCTAGGATTTCATAAGATCAAATGAACCAATGAATTTGATTTCATTTATTACAATAATGTATAAAACCTTTCCATGGATATATTATTAGTTAAACATGATCACTTACCTCTAATGAAAAGTATTTCCTTTTGGTAAAAGTGTAAATTTTATGTCTACTCCATCCATCCGTGTGTGTTGCAGGATCATATTCACTTTCACATCAACTTCCTATGAAAATTATGATACCATAAACATCATTTCGTCAACTTCATCACAAAAAAATATATAGTTCAAAATCACTTCCAATATAATTCCTCATATGGTTCTATATGTACAAAGGAATGGGAACTATTATTAGAAATGAAAATCAACAAATCAAGGATATTGATAATAATTTCCATAGTAGTCCATTTGGAATGATCAAAGCATATAATTTATTTTTGGAAATGATATTATGGTATATCAATCAGTTTTATGATGAAAAGTGATGCTAAAATATAAATCATTTCCCAATGACATATAAATAACTTTCCAAAATTTAGATGTGATAAAAAGATTTGGGTGAAATAAAATATATAGAGGATCATCATATCACATGACAATCTATTTGAGGTATATTTGAGAAAAATAATCCATAAACATAGTGTCCTTAATATGATAGAAAATGTGAATATTCATTCAACTGATCAATAAAAAAAATTATTATTGTCACCTTGAGTATTATTTGGCAGTCCCAACATGAATTTCCTGGATATACTTCCCCATTTCTACTACAGCATGGGGAAAGGCTAAAGAATCCACATTGGTAGTTGTCCCTTTTCATTAACCTATTGAAATTTCAATCATTTCACTAGAAACTATTAAATTTCACTCTTTATTTCATCACACAACTAATAGTCCCGGAAAAAATTTAAATCATAGTAGAATCTGGATAAATAGGAAATTGAGAATTATGAGGTTCATTGAATGAATCTTTATTTAGCTGGTAATCACAAGGAACAAATAATATGTTTCAAAATCATAAAATAAAATATTTATCACTATTAAATTATGGTAACTTACACATTTTTACGAATTATACCTTCTTCTATAAATCAATGTGATCATTCTATAATTTCTTAATTCAGTCTATTAGATATGACTACCTCGACACCTAGAAAAAGATTGATTTCCTAAAAAAATTTCTAATAAAATATTTATAAAATTATTAATCAAATGATATTTTTCTAAACATAAATGGTTAATCATTCATGATTTTTTCTACTCAATCCATCTTAAACCTTATTTATTTTCTATAATAGTAATTTAATTTGTAATCATAATCTTTTATCTATTCAAGTAGTATTTTCAACATCATATTTTATTATTTATGATAAAATATATACATCAAACGTTTATAGTAAATATATATTTTATGATTGTCTTTATATAAATGATTCCACTACGTTTTTCATTAAAAAATATAGCTTCTAATTTATGGTCATTTTTATGATAGTTTAACTCATGAGGGATCAGATGCCTAGAATTACAAGTAATGACCTTATAATTTTGTTTAATAAAACAAATTTACATATATAAAGAATCATCATTGATGAAAAATCAACATTTTTGGATTTATGGGAAAAACATGGGCATTCATGAAGTGATTTATTAGTTCATAAAAGCAAATAACACATTTTTGTGTCCAAATGAATTTAATTCATTTTCTTGTTAATGTTGTAGTTGGTATATATAACCATGCTAATTTTTTAAAAACCATCCCTAATAACCTGATAATCAATTAAAACTATAATTATATGTAACATTTTTAGGTATTGGTCAATCATTAACCACTATTTTTTAGTGGATTCAACTATTATTCTGTCCTTATTTATAATGTTCCCTAAAAAATTATTGTGAAAAAAATCACATTTTTTAAATTTTCCATATGAAATCTTTTCATAGAAAGTTTCAAAGACAATCCAAAAAATATATTCATGCTCCTTATAACTTTTTTAAAGGATGAAAAATATCTACAATAAAAATAATTGAAATGCTATCAAAATATTTACGTAATATTATACTTATAAGGTCCATTAATAATGTTGGGGAATTTGTGAAAGCAATTGAATAAAAACATACTCATATTGACCATATCAACTATAAAAATATGTTTTCATTGCGTCATCCTATTTTACCTCTAACTAATAGTACAATAATTTCAAATCAAAATTGAAAATATACTGAGCTCCCTAGATCTGATCAAACAAGTCATTAATATGAGGGAATATATACTTATTCAAAATAATAATTTTATTTTCAAAAATCATTAATAAATGATAAGTATTATGGAAGAATATTTTTTTTAATTACCATGAGAGGTGTACCCCATGATAAAGTGACTTTATGAATGATGCCTTCATCAAGAAACTCCTATAACTGATTTTTCAATTCAAGAAGTTCAATATAATCCGTTTGATAAGGGGGTTCTAAAATTTGCTTGCATTAGGAAATAAGTGAATAATAAATTGAAATTCTTTCTCAGGTATAATATTTAGTTACTCATCAATAAAAACATCTGGTTATTTATTTCCCAATGGAACATCATTAATCCATACATTTTACATTTTCTAAACAATATGATAAATATAACTTTCATTTATATATTATATAATCTTTTCATCATCTAAATAGTTTGTCAATTTCATGGGTTCATTATTCTATAGAAACTTGTACACTTTATAATAAAACATATTTATCTCTACAATCAATCATAGCATGATAAACATAAAGGTAATCCATACCCAAAAAAAATAAAAATCTAAAAGGGGAAAACTTAAATTTTTCAGGTAATTTCCTTCCACATAAAACAAAAAAAATATTCCTATACTTCATATCATCTATAATATTTATCCATAGAATTTTAAATATAATATCTACTAACATTTATGAGGTAAAATTCTTAATTTTCCGGAAAATTTATCTGATATAACAGAATGTGTAAACCCGATATCAAATAGGTCAATAAAAAATCAGAATAAACAAAAAATTAACTAATAAAAATTCATTGGATGGATCTACTTTTATTGATGTAGTGTTAAATGATATCATTACAAATTTATAATTATAATATGGTTTCTTTTCATAATTTGAATTATTCTTGGGTTAAGTGTTTTTATAATGATATTCCTCCTAAAATTTAAAAAACAATATAATTTTTTTATCAAGATTAATCATCGTATCATATTTATTAGAATCCTGATCCATATGTCCAACTATTCCACCATAAAAAAATTTAATTCTTTTGATTATTAATTCCCCATGGATCTTATTACCACACATTTCAAAAACAAGAAACTGAGCAATATTAACATCAAATATATATGATTGTTTTTCACCCTTCACTTTCCATATGGACCTCTTATTATTATTATTTTCAAATTACACAAGGTCATCATAGAAATCTATTTCTGTTAGATCATCATATCATAAATATTTATCATATATTTTGTTTTTTTGAAGGAAAATTCCCTTCGGTATATTTCTAACATTCATGAGTAAAAATATTGGTTTTTCCATCAATATCCTGAATATGTTTTGTAGCGTACCAATCCTTTTGGGTGATGTTTTCTTTTTACAATATCACATAATATTATTATGTTTTCTACAATTAATTGATTTATTTTTCCATCTTAATTTCAACCACCTTAGGAAAATACTTTTCAAGGAACTAATTCATAAATTCATCGCATACCATGGAATCAATATCCTCATTAGCACTGATATTATTGACCATTATCTACCACTAGTAATCTAAAACATTAAAAAATATCAAGACATAAATTTTGATTCTATGAACACCCCATGACATATAATTTATTTTAAATCACATTCATATATATAAGATGCCACTTTGTCAAAAGATCCACTAAAAATGTTATATTTTCCTTATGAAATGTTCTAATATAGTTATGTTCTTTTGTGGTTTCTCTAGTAGTTTTCTTTCATCGATTCCCCGAGATTTTTTATAATTTTTCAACTGATCAATTACTATCAAAATCTATTCAATTCTAATCCCAACCATTACACTTTGTGGATTGGGAAGTATATTCTCTTCTATGTTCCCTCTAAAATCACATTTCCTGTTTATTATGTGAAAAATCATTCATTACATTGATATTTATGATGAAACAACATGATAATCTTCAAATGAAATATCATTTCAACATAAAAATAAGTTAAAAAGATTTTGTGGTATTCTATTAACATTATTCTAACATATAATGTTATGTTAACTATGAAATGATTCCAAAAATAATAACTTATCCTTAAACATTAAAAAATCTAAAAATCATTTAGAATTCACATTTTGCATTCCCAAAGATTATTTTCATTTAGAGTTAAAGATAAAAAAAAATAATTCATTTATATCAATCAACATGAATAAAATGTTGGTAGAACAAAAATAATATCAATTTCTTCATAATACCAAATATTTTATTAGAAATATGAATTATTTTAATGAAAATTATTCACAACATTTATCGTGGCTGTTTATTTTCTCATTCATATCCATAAATCCTGTGAAAAAAATATTAAACATGGGATGATAAGAGAATTATTAGTAATGGATATAAAAACACTTAATTAAACAGTTATTACAGAACACATATAATCAAATGAATTAATTTTCAAGAATACATAATTATCACCCATATTGTATCACCTTCTTACATTGTGAAAATTTAGATTTTCATAAAACACAGAAAAAATAAATAGAACCATAGTGTTATCATGATATGTTACATAATTAAAATTTTAACGCTCATATCATCCTTATTATTTTTAATTCATGGCTACCTTAAAATGTTACCATCATAGCTTCCTTATGGTGTAACTATCATAGTTACACATGGATTAATAATATAAAAGTCCTCCAAATTATCATACCCAAATAATTTGAGGTATATATTGATCCAAACCAACATTATAATCCATTTCCATGAACCATTACTTAATTATAAAATGTGATAAGTTTAATAAAAAAGTTATGTTCAATTTTATTAAAAAATAGAAATTCAAAAAACTATACTTAAAAAAGTGTGACTTACAAATATCATATCATTGAAAATGTAATTAATAAAATTAAAGGAATATTTTTAGAAAAATATCTACAAATAATAAAATATAATATAATATAAATTCATTTCATAAATTATATTAACAAATAAAAATTGGCAAACTATAAGGTCAACCAAAAGAAAGAGAATTGTGTAATGAATTATGTTTCCTAAGGTTCATCTTAAATAAAATTTTTGTAAACCACATTATATTATTATTAAAATACAGTTATTGATATTTTACATAATCTTAATCCTTTTACAACACAATATATAAACATTTCATAACATCATTCCATCCATTTATTTATTATATTTGGTTATTTCTATTGATTTAGGCGCATTAATTACAAGGTTTTAATGGTCGGTTCATTAAATATTTTCTTATGGAATGGAATAAATACTCAAGGAATGATTATATTTATATATTTTGAACATTTTAAAATTATAATGTGAATTTAATATTTCCATGACTTTAGTAAAATGGAAACAAAAAATCATCATCCTCGGAGGTGGTGAATTGATGCACCACAGATAACTATTTCATTTTTTTGAATTAAAATATATGATAATATATTTTATTATGAATATAAAATAACAACAACAAAAAAACACTTTTATATAGGTGATAAAATAGTTTCCATGAATCATTACATAAGAATTTGTGATATGTTATAAATGAAAAAGAAATTAAAATAGAAGAACAATGAACCTTCTTGAAAATTTATCCTTCACGGCCTCTTATATGATATTGGAAGTGGTATTTGTCTGAGACTAAGAGATCAATAATGTTTAAAGGAATGAGGATTAGGTAATTTTTGAGAGATTATCTTAACAGGAATGATTATTTTCATATAAATTTTTAAAGGTGGGGCCTCCTTTAATATTTGGTGTAATGGGTAAAATAGGAATTACATAATATTTTAAAATATTATAAATATCATACAGGGTTTAAGACATCCAAAAAGGACTAAAAATAAAATGGATTGCTTTTTTGAAGTAATATCATCATTTTTTGAGTTTTACAATTATTTTGTGATTTTTAAATAATTTAATATTATATAGTAATCATGAAATTGATTTTCTGTAAAAATAAGAACTATTCATAATTACGACATTAGACACATAATAAAAAAATTAAAATTTTAATATATTTATTATATCATAGAAATTTCATATTAATATAGGGTATTTTTTAATTTACATAAAAATATAAAATTAAATTTATATAATTATTTATAATATCATTAATTTGACTAACTCATTGATTAAATAATTACAATATCATAAATATTCAAGATATTAGGGTTATTATTTATTACCTAATAAAAAAAATACATTAATATAATGATAATTCTATTATCTTTTTATATAATATTTGTTTTCAAATAAAACATCCAGAATACTTAATATTAAAAATATTATACAAAGTAATGTTTATTGTGTGAACACCAAGACTTACTTTTGAATAAAATATCAAAATTTTCTTTACAGTTATTATATTGTGTCCAAAACTTTTGAAATTGTAATATAAAGAATAAAATATTAGATGCTTTCACATAAAAAAAATATTTATCCAAAATATGGGTCATTTAATAATTAATTTATTTTAATTATAATCATTTAATTTCTTTTTTTTCACAAGATCTACATCAACTTTGAAATAGAAATATTTGAATTATTGAATATATAGATAGTAAAAATAAATTACTATCATAAAAGGGATTTAATTATGTTTAAAATAAATTTCATTACTACTTTAGTATTTATATTCATTCATATACATGTCAAAACAACATTTTTATTTTTTTTGTATTTTCATGCCCTAAACTAAGATTAAACATACATTTGAAAATTAATCATGTTATATAACTAAAAAATAATAAATTAACCATTATAAACATTTATAATACATAATAGTTTGTTAATATTTAATTAAAATATTTTTGGCACACAATTAATATTTATAAAGAACCAAATTTTACATTTCCAATGTTGTGGAGGAATTTTGTCGTCACAAATAATATATTTTATACTTATCATGAAATAAATAATAACACACATGTTATAATTTATTTAATTAAAATATTACTCTTATGAAATAAAATTTTAGGTATTAAATAAATTTTTGAAATTTTATATAATATTTATGACATCAATATTTAAAAAAATACTGTATTTCACAAAAAAATATTATTTTTTACGATTAACCTAATGTTGAACTATTTTTAAAAAAATTAAAAACTATTATTATTTTAATTTATACATTATCAAGTCAAAAATTAAATTATTTCCTTCCAATTAATGTTAAATAATTGAAAATTTATTTATAAGAATTAAATTACCATGTAATAAAAAATTTATTTTAAAAGTTACTATATAAATACTAATAAATATGAATATAAATTAATCTAAAAATACTTGGTTCATTATATATAATGTGTAAATGAGTGGGAAAACTCATGTGATATGTTTAAATTTTTATTCTGAATATTGATTGGTTATACTCAATGGTTTCCTTGAATATGAATTGGGTGATATAATTGGAAATACTCATGAGATAAAATGGAGTTAAAATAGAAATTTGAGTGAGTAGACTCATATGCTATTAACTGATTACTGGTGAATGATTATTTTGATTCCATGTACGTTCTTCTTTGATCTAAATATACTGGTGGACTCCTTTTATTGAATATTCTCCTTTGCTCTTGATTTTGAGGGATTCCTCAGGCTTTTCTAAACGTTGGATCCTTCATTCTTTGACTCACATGGTAAATTTTTAGTATGAAAAGCTAATAGGACACCAATCAGTACATAATGAATATTGCATCTAGATGCTCCTAGGACTCATGTTGGGTGACATCATGTTATACACCTTTTATTTGTCCCTTAATGGTATTCCACTTGATAATATTTATCAACCACGAGAAATATGTTATGTTTTTTATATTCCTCACCCATAGATGTTTCTGAAACTTTAGATTGTACGGTGAGTCCATGGATTGTATGGTTCTATGGTTGTACGATGGAGATTTTGTGTCTAATTTCTTGTAATTATATCTATACTTGTGTCATACCTGATAGGTTTTTTTCATGGATCCTTTTGAGGCATTGTGCTAATACAAGTAGTGATTATGTGCTATGTGAATCAATACATTTATTAAATGATTACAAATTTATATACACACGATTATATTGATATATTGTACTATATTGATAAATATAGACCATTGGGAGATTACATGATAGGAATATATCACACACCCTTTATGTGTAGAGACCCTAAGATTAACGTACATGGACATTACATTACTTTTGCAGAATACTTAGTACATAACAAAAACACACACACAAGGACCGTAATAGTTTAGTGTCTTTGGAAACTCGGAATAAAATCCTCTAATCGTGCTGTAAGATCTTCAACAACTCCCATAAAGATATTCTATTTTTTTACCTAAAACCTTTAATTATATTCTGGGGAAAATAAAACATAAAAGTGTGAGCTCAAATGCTATGTAAGGGTAAACAAAAGAAATATCAATCACATCATATTCATAAGAACATAACATTTTGGAAACCAAACCTGCAAAAGAGATCATAATATCATAACATTGGATAAATCATAATAGTAAAATTTAATCCCAATAATCATAACATAAAACATGACACTTTTTGGCATAAACACATAATCATAGAGAATAATTTCTTATTAGTCAAGACTCATTTCCAAGACTATCTTAGTGGACAAAGTCCATTTCAGAACCAAGTTCACTCCTCGTTTCAGTCCTTTTACACTGAACCGGTTTAACCTGTTGTTCCAGCCATGTCTATGTCATGAGATATAAAATAATTACACAATTCATTGGAGGGAGATATAGGTCCCACCCATCTCATAATGATACCATTCTTATGTGTGCCACCAAATCATAAACCATACATCATAGCATAACCCATGTAATAAAAATGGGAATCTTAAACATCGTGACATCATAAAACAATTCATATAATATAAATGAATTCATAAAAATAATTCCATCAAAACATAATCAAATAAATGTAATAATATGGATAGAAACATATCCCTTTATTATCTTATATGGAAAATAATTTTGATAAAACACTCGAACTCCATTCTTGAGGAAAATATCATTTCAACTTCAAAAACACTTTTCCTTTCTTAACATGTCATAAAATTATAACTAAAAGAATTTGATTAAAAATAAACTTTAAAAATTGTAAATTAAGCTTCTTGTAAATAATGTTTTAAAAATCCATTCATGCCGTATAAGTTAAAAAAACATTCTTCTCGTACTTTTGTCCAAAAAGTCATTAAATACCTCGTAAGAAAAACGACAAAAGATTCCTTTCATATATTTTACTAAAAAATCAATGAAGGGTAAAATTGGATATAAACTATTGTAGAAGGATATAAATATTAAATATTGAGGAAACATGGATGTGGATGATAAAATACACCCCAGTAAATTCCAAAGTATAAATAATCTCAGATAAAAATGAGATTGTGATATTTCCCTTACCTTAGGTCCAATTTGCTTCGTAAGAGTCCAATACTCCTGTATAATGATTAAAATAATGTCATTGACTTATTACAGAATCATAATAATTGTTATGATATCATATATGGTTCACTTATGACTTTATATTACCCATTCTTATGTAAATTAATGTTAAAGTAGCATTTTGGGTAAAATCATCTTATTTATCATATGTGTTTGGAATTGTTGTGCATGATGTTATTATTACTTATATCATGATTTACTTACCTCAAAAATGTAAATCGTGATTTATATATCATATAAATTAATTATATATCTATCATATACAAACATTTATAATAGTACATAACATTTGGAGGTAAGAAATGAAACGCACCGTTCATGGAGACGGTAAGCCGTACGTACGCATGAACGCTACATTCATTTCTATATCTTATTATAATGGAATTAAAACATAATTATTCATAGTTATATTATAATTCCAATATAATATCATATATAATATCATTAACCACATCCTTTATACATCCCACATAAGGTATTAACGAATCACATCACTTTGAGGGGGTGGTAGTCCGTACTTCCCCAAATGAGATTATCGTATTTACCGACTATGAAAACTGTAAAGGCTTGATATAATTGGGAATTAAAGAATCATATAAAATAATAAACATAATATATATTATATATAAATACAATTCCATCATAATGTCCACCATGAAAGGCGGTAGGGGAAAATCGAGAAATCATCGTTTCGTGAGGCGTTAGTTTGACATCACAGAAACATTATGTTCTTCATCCATTAAATGGAGGTGTGTGTAAGTGTAGTTATAATACTTCTCCTAAAAACATCCTATTATTTTAAGGATTTTGTTTTTGTCACAAAATAAAGGATTAAAAAGATTTTAGGGGTTGGATAAGTAGAATAAAATAAAAAAACTTAAGAGAAACGGTTACCGTTAATTTTGGTAACTTCCTTTGGTTTGAACTAGAAAGAATTCTTGGAGAGTGTTCTTCCTAATGTAAGGCTTAAAGGGGGAGTATAGGGATGTAGGGAGCTTAGTTGGGTAGAGTTTGGACGAGCCAAAAGGCTTGAGAGGTGTGTGGAATTGCATATAAGTGGTCTCCTTTTATAAGGGAGTGGAGGGGCTCTTAAGGAAAGTGTGAAAACATTAATTTATTATAAACTTATCTTCGGTTTCAAGAGGTCAAAAACAAATTAATGTAGAATATAAGATGATTAATATTCGAAATAAAATCATTCAATTGGAATTGGACAGGTTTTGGATGATATTTTAATCATTTTAATCTTATTTATTTAAATCATTTATTAATGAGGTAAATACTACATCATTGTTGTGTCATAAATAATTTAATATATATGATGTCTAAAAATTATAAAAAAATACCAAAAATGTAGGAAGTCGTTTTATCATTCCAATGAATATTTATTGTCCAAAATATAATTTATATACCCCCTTATAAAAATTAATTACTAAACGATACATGTTAATTCCAATTTTGTCTTTACATTAAATTAATTAATCTAATGTGTCATTGTCTTTCATAAGTGGCTTCATAGGGTCCCAAAATCGACCCAAGGATGCCCATGGTCGGCCAATACTCATCCAATAAGGTTAAGACAAGTGTCAATGTAATTTTGAATTATTATAATATTTTTTTAACCTGGAATTACCCTATTTACTTTTAACCGTAGTAAATAAAAATTACCATAGTTACTATTCATAATATCAAAAAAATAAAAGTAACTTATTAAATAATTTGGACCCACTGATTACCAATATATAATCCATTTTTAAAAATTCAAAACACGGAATTTGCAGTAATTAATTTTAAATTAATCCCGTTGTTAAGAAAACAGGTTTTAAAAGTTAAAACATTGCCAAAGATTGAATTTATTTAACCTACAAATTCAATGTAAAATCAAGGATAATGACATAAATTATATTAAATGGTAAAAATATATTCTATTTATACTTTTAAGCCGTTCAATATTATTATTTAACCACATAATTTATTATGATGAAAAAAGTTGTTTTAAATTAAAATATAGCGTGTTTTTTCTATTCATTAAAATATGAAAGTTATCAGAATAAATTGAAAAATTTATCCAAAGTGAATTTTTATATATTGATTCTAAAGAAGAATTTTATTTTGTCAAATTGAACTTATAAACTTGTCAAAAACTAGATTTAATGTTGGTGCGCCATCAAAAGGCGGTAAAACTGCATTTTTTGGAAAATATGTATTTTACCCGAAAAATTTATTTTTTTCTCTTAACACATTTTAGAAAATGTATAAGATGAATAACAGTGTTATAAATTTAAAAATTTAGTTAATAATATTCATAACGGCCAGTTCATAATAATATTATAATAATATATCGTTGTTTAGTAAAACTCGGTATTGCGTACAATACACGCTATCGAGGAAGGTCGCGATTTCGTGTAAGGAAAGCCAAGTCAGGGTTGCGTGTTGTGAAAGAATCCTTCATTTTTTAATATAACAGAATCCAATGATATTTAATTTATACATTTAATATATATATATATATACACACACACTCAATGTTGTGTAGAATGACTATTATAAAACAAACATGAAATTGTGTGTAACACGATCCAAGAATAGCGTTGCGTATACTACAAGCTAATATGGTGTTGTGTATAGTAAATGATAAACTTGGTGTGATGTATAATAAAATACATCAATGAAATTAAAATAATATTTTTCATAAAATCTCAGGGTGTTACATTCTTCCCCCCTTAAAAGAAATTTCGCCCTCGAAATTCGTCGGGGTTACAAATCGTTTATTACTTGAAAGTTTAATTAATAGAAACCCACATCGTAAAAAGGAATACCAAAACATGGCTTTAAAAACTAGTGTATGAAACGTAATGGTCACCCAAATTAACTAATCACAAGGTTTCTATATATGAGAGCATAGGTGATAATATGGATGTGGAAGAGAAATCTAACCATCATGTTCTGATGGAGAGTGGTAGAGAACATGTCTATGAAAAATCCAACAATCACAAAGCCATAAAATTGTGATTATCTAGGGTACCATCTGATTCATCAGATATAAGAGCACTAGGACAACATTTTTGGTTTTTAAGATCATTTACCTAAATTTGATGTAATTGGAATTAGAAGAAATACTTTCGTGATTTTGGTATAGTCTCATCGTTGGTCGTTCTTTGGACAATTTCCATTTCATCTCTTAAAGAAATGAAGTTGAATTTGTCATTAGTGATGTGTTAGCAGATCATGTGATAGAATGATGAGTCATTCCATCTGTCTCAAAAAAAAGGTTAGAAAAGTAATCAAAAAATACATAAGTCCATCTATAGTGATATTAATCATATATGGTTCTCAAAATGGACTTATACTTCTTATATCATACTGCTTAATATAATAAAATTAGTTTCTACTAAACTGGTTCTTCCTGTAGGCCAGTGGTAGGTGATAAAGGCCAGTCGCACATCGGTTGTGGATTTGATTCCCACATCCTTGTCCGACACGATGGGCTATCTTCCATCCTGCAGGTTTCCCTTTTCTTAAAACTACATTACTATAACATCCCATCAATAATATCTAAAAAACATATATCATTAAACAATACTAACTTATGTCCAACGTAATCCATTCCAATCTTTAGGCTTATCCATAATACCGTAGTCCACTCTCATATTATAGTGAAAACAATTGCCAGAGATTTCATATAAAAAGCATGTTAATACAATTGTTGAACCCCGTATATCATAAGATATGTCTTGTGGGTCACATTCCAAACATTCGAAGGCCTTAATCATGTATTCTCTTTAAAAATGAATACCCATTGAATATTAGTGAAAACATGAGTGCTGTCAATAGTTAACTCTTTCGACATACCAAAACCCCAAAATTCTTTATACTCAAACCATGATATAACTATTTCACTATATCAGTCGTGAGCTCACGAATACTGTAAAACATTTCATTTTCTCCTTATCTCTTTATTATGCTCATATCATATTCTTTCCAAAAATATCTCAATTACATTCCATGGTTACCGGTACCATAAAATTATTGAAAACCACAATAGACCAATACATAAATATTCTAATACACCATAAAATTACCTCAACAACATTATTCTTGAATAATAATACATAAACACTTCAATCCATCCTCTTCAGTGATTGTCCTAGAATAATTCCTTCCTTGATTTAGAAGTAACATTTTAGGTCAGGGCATTGAGTTCGGTAATGACCATGTTCTCCAGAAATAAGACATTGAACTCCATAACAAACTGTCACTCTATGTCCCTTTTCTCCACACATATAACATATGTCTTTCAATTTGAGGTATTCCTCAAGGTTCTTCTTACCTTCTTTAGAAATCTCAATCTTCCTTTCTTTATGCTCCTCAACATGCGAACATGCATAAAAGTGTATCTTCCTCTTATTTGATGAATTAGGCATACCACTAAATTTCACCTTGTTAATCATATATCGCGATGACTGATTTGGCATAATCACAATATCATTCTCTCTAGGAATTATGAAATTTTGTTGCTCATAGTCACCAATTTTTCCATTGGATTCAATGTTAACCGAATTCCTTCTGGTTCCCTCCATTGACTAAAACACAAAAAGAATTCTGTGAGAGGCAAATATCATAAAAGGAAAATAACATAATCAAGGGAGAGTACCTTCGACAAATAACATCTTAGGTTTAATTCTAATATCGTTACCGTAATTCTAAAACTATAACCTATACTTAGACTTATCCTTAGAGAGAACCTTGGACATACCTTAGAATTATCTCTAGGGATCTCACTAACGTTCTTGAATCCTAGTTTCCAAAGGTTGACTAATCCTTTCCTCTGATACCAACTGTAGAGACCCTAAGCTTAACGTACATGGACATTACATAACTTTTGCGGAATACTTAGTACATAACAAAAACACACACACAATGACCGTAATAGTTTAGTGTCTTTGGAAACTCGGAAGATAATCTTCTAATCGTGGTGAAAGATCTTCAAAATCTCCCATAAAGATCTTCTTTTTTTACCTAAAACCTTTATTTATATCCTAGCGAAAATAAAACATAAAAGGGTGAGCTCAAATGCTCAATAAGGGTAAACAAAAGAAATATCAATCACATCATATTCATAAGAACATAACATTTTGGAAATGTTGACCTGCAAAAGAGATCATAATATCATAACATGGGATAAATCATAGTAGTGAAATGTAATCCCAATTATCATAACATAAAACATGAAACTTTTTGGCATACACACATAATCATGGAGAATCATTTCTTATTAGTCAAGACTCATTTCCATGACTATCTTAGTGGACAAAGTCCATTTATGAACCGAGTTCACTCCTCATTTCAGTCTTGTTTCACTGAACCGGTTTAACCTGCCGTTCCATCCATGTCTATCTCATGAGATATAAAATCTTTACCCACTACATTGGAGGGAGATATAGGTCCCACCCATATCATAATGATACCATTCTTATGTGTGCCACAAAATCATAAACCGTACATCATAGCATAACTCATGTAATATAATGGGAATCTTAAACATCGTGACATCATAAAACAATTCATATAAGATAAAGGAATTCATAATAATAATTCAATCAAAACATAATCAAATAAATGTAATAATAGGGATAGAAACAGAACCCTTTATTATCTTAGGTGGAAAATAATTTTGATAAAGCACTCGAACTCCATTCTTGAGGAAAATATCCTTTCAACTTCAAAAACACTTTTCCTTTCTTAACATGTCATAAAATTATAACTAGAAGAAGTTGATTAAAAATAAACAAGAAAACTTGTAAGGGAAGCTTCTTGGAAATAATGTTTTAAAAATAAATTCATGCTTTATAAGTTAAAAAAACATTCTTCTCGTACTTTTGTCAGAAAAGTCAAAAAGTAGCTCGTACGAAAAAAAACAAAAGATTCCTTTCATATCTTTTACTAAAAACTCACCGAAGGGTAAAATAGGATATAAACTATTTTAGAAGGATAGAAATATTACATATTGAGGAAACATGGATGTGGATGATAAAAGACACCCCATAAAATTCTAAAGTATAAACAATATCGTATAAAAATGAGATTGTGATATTTCCTTTACCTTAGGTCCAATTTGCTTCGTAAGAGTCCAAACCTCCTGTATAATGATTTAAATAATGTCATTGACTTATTACAGAATCATATTCATTGTTATTATATCATATATGGTTCACTTATGACTTTATATTACCCATTCTTATGTAAATTAATGTTAATGTAGCGTTTTGGGTAAAATCGTCTTATTTATCATACGTGTTTGGAATTGTTGTTCTTGATGTTATTATTACTTATATCATGATTTAATTACCTCAAAAATGTAAATCATGATTTATATATCATATACATTCATTATATATCCAGAATATACAAGAATTTATAATAGTACATAACATATGGAGCTAAAAAATGAAACGCACCGTTCATGGAGACGGTAAGCCGTACGTACGCATGAACTCTACTTTCATTTCTATTTGTTATTTTAATGGAATTAAAAAATAATTAAACATTGGATTATTATAATTCCAGTATAATATCATATATAATATCATTAACCAAATCCTTCACACATCCCACATAAGTAATTAACGAATCACATCACTTTGAGGGGCGGTAGTCCGCACTTCCTCAAATGAGATTATCGTATTTACCGACTATGGAAACCATAAAGGCTTGATATAATTTGGAATTAAAGAATCATAAAGAAATAATAAACATAATATATATTATATATAAATACAGTTCCATCATAATGGCCACCATGAGAGGCGGTAGGGAAAAATCGAACAATCATTGTTTCGTGAGGCGTTAGTTTGCCATCACAGAAACATTATGTTCTTCATCCATTAGATGGAGGTGTGTATAAGTGTAGTTCTAATACTTCTCATAAAAACATAATAGTATATTCAGGATTCTGTTTTTGTCACAAAATAAAGGATTAAAATTATTTTAGGGGTTGGAGAAGTAGAATAAAAGAAAACAACTTAAGATAAACTGTTACCTTTAATTTTGGTAACTTCCTTTGGTTTGAAGCACAAGGGCTTCTTGGAGAGTCTTCTGCCTAATATAAGGATTCAAGGGAGAGGATAGGGATTTATGGAGCTTATTTGGTCATAGTTTGGATGATCCAAAAGGCTTTATAGGTGTGTGGAATTTCATAGAAGAGGTATCCTTTTATAAAGGAGTGGAGGTGCTCTTTAGGAAAGTGTGAAAACATTATTTTATTATAAACTTATCTTCGGTTTTAAGAGGTCCCAAACACATTAATGTCGAAGATAGGATGACTCATATTCGAAATAAAATCATCCAAAAGAGATTGGACAGGTTTTGGATGATATTTTAATCATTTTAATCATATTTATTTAAATCATTTTTTAATGAGGTAAATATTGCATCATTATTGTGTCATAAATAATTTAATTTATATCATGTATAAAAATTATAAAAAAATACCAACATGTAGGAAATATTTTTAGCTTTCCAATGAATATTTATATTCCATAATATAATTTATATAGCCCTTTATAAAAATTAATTACTAAACAATATTTGTTAATTCCAATTTTGCCTTTACATTAAATTAATTAATCTAATGTGTCATTGTCTTTCATAAGTGGCTCCATGGGGCCCCAAATGGGCCCAAGGATTCCCATGGTCGGCTAGTACTCATAAAATAATGTTAGGACAAGTTTCAAGGAAATTTTGAATTATTATAATATTCTGTTAACCTTGAATTACCCTATTTACCTTTAACCATAGTAAATAAAAATTACCATAGTTACTATTCATAATATCAAAAAAATAAAAGTAACCTATTAACATAATTTGGACCCACTGATTCCAAATATGGAATCAGTTTTTCAAAATTCAAAATACAGAAGTTGCAGTAATTAATTTAAAATTAATCCCGTTGTTAAGCAAACAGGTTTTAAAAGTTAAAACATTGCCCAAGATTGAATTTATTTAACCAACGAATTCAATGTAAAAACAAGGCTAATGACATAAATTATATTAAATGGTAAAAATAAATTATATTTATACTTTTAAAACATTAAATATTATTATTTAACCAAATTATTTATTATGATGAAAAAAGTTGTTTTTAATTAAAATATAGCGTGTTTTTACTATTCATTAAAATATGAATGTTGTCAGAATAATATGAAACATTTATCCAAAGTAAATTTTTATATCATGATTCTAAAGAAGAATTTTATTTTGTCAAATTTAACTTATAAAATTTTAAAAAACTATATTTAATGTGGGTGTGCCATCAAAAGGTAGTAAAACCGCATTTTTTTTAAAATACTTATTTTACCCAAAAAAATTAATTTTTTCTCTTAACACGTTCTAGAAAATGTATAAGATGAATAATAATGTTATAAAATTCAAAATTTAGTTAATACTATTCATAACGGCTAGTTAATAATAATATTATAATAATATATCATTGTTTAGTAAAACCCAGTATGGCGTACAACACACGCTATCGAGAAAGGTCGCGATTGAGTGTAATGCAAGCCAAGTCAGGGTTGCGTGTTGTGCAAGAATCCTTCATTGTTTCGTATAACATAATCCAACCATATTTCATTTATACATTGAATATATATATATATATATATATACAGACACACTCAATGTTTCGTAGAATGACTATTATAAAACAAACATGAAATTGTGTGTAACACGATCTAAGAATAGCGTTGCATATACTACAAGCTAATACGGTGTTGCGTATAGTAAAAGATAAACTTTGTGTGCTGTATAATAATAGAAATCAATGAAATTAAAATAATATTTTTCATAAAATCTCGGGGTGTTACATTATGGGTCTTCCTTACGTACCTGAATAGACAATTTGGAAGAATGTAGAGACATGGGAAAGCACACACAGTTCGAGAGTTGATACTGTACCATTGTTTGGAGAAGGGGAGCATGAGACTGATCTAAGGCTCCATAATCTATTTAAAGAATAAAAATTGTAAAATTTTTAATATTTTGGATATTGTATTGAAATTTATAACTTTTTACATATTTTTTCTACTTTCTAGTTACTTATATCACCATCATGGTATATGAGACACATCAGGATTTGTTATACCTTCAAGTGTTATTTATTTTTTAGTGTTCTAATTATGGTATCTGCATCATATGATTATTTTAAAGTTATTACAATTTTAACACTTTGATAAGATGGAATAGTCTCCCCACAAACACACCCTAGTCCCTAGTTACTATAAGGTATCCTTTGTTGTTTAGGGAGATTCCCTTTAGGACATGTGACCATCTAGGATATTTTTACCTCTCAATGGCATTCATATCCAAGACGTTAAAATGTGTTAATAAATATATTCTTGTTTTCATTAATATTTTGGGAATTTAGACATGGAAATGAAAGATATAGGATTTCGAAATGAGCTTCTCTTGGGTAATGAAAACCCTTGTAAAAGAAAAATCCATTGTTGCATGAATTAAATTTTTTTTCAATATTTTAAATATTAATGTTGAATTGATTCCACAATTGTGTGATGTACTTATAGTGAAATGTTAATATTGATATTATTTATGTTTATATTTTGTATAAACTTAATGAGATTTGGGTAATCCATCTCATTCATCATATAGGCACTTGTAATAATTGGAAATCCATTTATTATTCAATTCCATCTATGATTCAGTACCTATTTTAATTTTCCTGTGAGAGGTGTTTTGAAAGATTTATCTAAACTTGTGGAAGATTTTATGTAGTGGATGGAGAAAAAGGCACCATATTTCATTTCATAATGTCCATGATACCTTTTGAACTATAAATTAACTCACATATTGATTCAATTTTTTTATGGGAATTGGTTATGTTTTAATTTATATTGGAACCAATTTTGTGTTTATATGGTGTTATGGGAACTCATGGAACCAAACATGGTGAAACATTGGTTATAAAATATGAATAAATGAATGATGAAATAAAATTTAAAATTTAGATGATGTAAATTGTATAATTAAAATGAAAAATAGCTAATTTACATAAACTAGGATTTTTTTGTGGGAATGTTTCTATGTCTATAATTGTGTTTTTTTGTGAATATTCTTCTTACAGTCCTAGCATCAGGAGGAGTCTATGTGCTATAGAATATATTTAGGAGGGTTGTGACATGTCACAAACTTTTTTATCTTTAAACATATATTTTTTTTTCTCCGAGTTGCATGTTTATCATTGTGGTGGCATTCCACCAAAACAACCTCCTGTCATACTCCATAAGGGTGGAGATAAGCATGATCAAGGGCCATTGTTCCATTGGATACCTATGGATCCTCCTCTAGTTGAAATTGCATAAGAATTTTTTGTTCTATTAAAAGGTGTGGAAGCACAGTTTCTTGAGGGGTTCATTCATTTTAGTATTCATTTTTATGGAGCACTACAAAGTAATTTTATATGGATGAGATGAAATTGTGTTCCAGAAGTATCATCCAACCACATTTTCATGTGATGGTGTTCCGCATGAGGATTATATTTGGTTAAAGACAACATTAAATATCCTTGAGCACACTAAGATGCATCTTATGAGGAGGGTTAATCATAATACATACATTCTACATTGGGAAAAAAGCACTGGTGTGATGTCTTAAACTATGATAACTAGTTGAGATATATAGGTTATTGTTATTTATAATATGAATTCACGGACTAAATTTACCCTGTGACTCTGTGGGTAGTGCAGGATAACGAATTCATTTGTCTAGATAAGGGAGAAATGAAAAATATGGAGTAATAAGCAAGATTTATAGAGTTTTAGTGTTTTTCCATCATACCTTACATAAGAGATATCAAAATATGAAATATTTTAAGAATATTATGGTGGAAAATATCATATATATGGTTAACATGTTCAGATTTACCACTATTATTTGAATTTGCAATAATTCATTTTTATAGAGAATAAAAAAATGAAATATGTGGTTATAAAGTGGATCATTGCATTCTCTCGACACATTGGTTCAGCATATTCTGGAAGGAGGATCCATTTTGAGGCTTCCGATGATATGGGTACTGGTTATTCTGGGAGTACCAGTATCTTAGTTTTATATCATCACTGTGGAATATTTGATCACATTAATAATCAGTGTGACGGTGAACTAGTTGTGTGATGATCGGGTGATATGATGGCTAACATGAAACCGTTTTTTTGGAACACCCCTTTAGAAGAATGTTTAAGAGTGTGATCCCCAACATAAGGTTCATAAGTATGTTCCTCATATTTGTGTTATGCAGGGAGCTAGATAAGTGTTTTTTAATTGGTGTATGATAAGAGGTTGTCATTGATTATGAATTCATGCCCCAGTAACATCAAGAAATTATATTGGAACTAATCTGGGAAGTGATGTCGTGTCATAGGGTTGTGTTTCAGTCTAGATCTATCCTATATATCCTACCCCTTATGAATAGGGCACCAGACAATGTCTTTTGATAGGTACAATATTAGTGGCCTATAATATTGCATCTTATATTTTTCATGTAGCAGCATCATATTGTTTTATATCATCACCTATGGTGGGAAGACATGTCATCGTTATACTATCTTCTAAGAGTGATATGACTCTAAAAACCCCCCATAGGAATAACTATGGATGGTGAATGATGGTTTCGGGAGTTACCACATAATATTGGTGGGTGTCTATTATCTGGGACAATTATTCTTTTAATATTAATGTGTTAGATATCATATCAATCTAGATTAGATATTATCTTATCAATATTACATTGACTGATTTCATCATATGGTTACATTCACATCACCGGAGGGTGTAGTTTATACTCACAATGGTGAATGTGATGTCCATGGGAGCTGCGATGGAGCACAACATTGTGAGATGTGTGAGGTGACATAAGAGATAAGATGTTTGTATCGGGATGTTCAGAATTTCTTCTAATAGGTTATCGTTTCATGGATGTGTTCCCAAACATTGTTTTTGAGTTACATCATGATATAAAAGTGCAGTTATCCATTGATATTGTTCTATGAGACACGCTACTATAAAACCCTTCTTATAGAAGGCTACAAGATATTTATAGGAGATCAAGTCGTAGTTATATGATTTTGAGTAAATTGTGATTATGTTACCCAATACTTTTTATGGTTTTTTCCATTCATTTCTGTTGGAAAAAGAGCATGGTACCCCAACTCTATGCATGTATAATCCTAAATTGAACCAATTTATGGCTGAGAATTCATATCCTCTTCCATATATAGATAAATTTTTTGTTATCATTGATGCAATTTTGTGCAATTGAAAATTGATTTGAGGTCGGGATATCTCCATGTATATGCTTGACTTGTGTAAATATTGTGTACAACCTTTCATATCAGGTATTGTAACACCCTGAGATTTTATGAGAAATATTTTTTATAATTTCAATGATATCATGTGTTGTACGCTACACCAAAATTATCTTGCGCTATACGCAACACTGTATTATCTTGTATTATACCCAAACACTATTCTTGGCTTGTGTTGCACGCAAGAGCGACATTCCTCAATAGTGTGTGTCTTACAAAATACTGAGTTTCACTAAACAATGATATATTATTACGAACTAGACATTATTAATAGAATTAACCACATTTTTAATTTTATAACATTATAATTCTTCTTAAACATTAGCTAGAACATGGTATGAGAACCAAATAAATTTTTTGTGTAAAATAACTATTTTTAAAAAAATGTAGTTTCACTGCATTTTTATGGTGTTACCACTATAAATATAGTTTTTGACATGATTATAACTTCAATATGACAAATAAAACTTCTTCCTAGGAATGAGGATATAATTATTTACATTGGATAAAATTTTGACATTATTCTGATAACCTATATATTTTGATTAATAGTAAAAATACTCTAAATTTTAATTAAAGACATGTTTTTTAATCGAGATAATTTATATGGTTAAATTATAATATTTAATTGTTTTAAATTATAAATATAATATATTTTTACCTATTAATATAATTTATGTCATTAACATTAATTTTACACTGAATTCAGAGGTAAAAACATTTCAACATTTTGCAACGTTATAACTTTAAAAACCAGTTTTCTCAACAGCGGGAATATTTTTAAATTAAATACAGCAACTTCTATGTTTTGAATTTAGAAAAATGGATTCCATATTTTGAATTAGTAGGTCCAAATTATGTTAATAGGGTACTTTTTGTTTTTAGGCATTAGGAAAAGTAACTATGGTAAATTTTATTTACCACTGTTAAAGGTAAATCAGGTAATTATGTGTAAAAATAATACTATAAAATTACAGTAACACCTGTCAAAATAATATTGGGTGAATAAAAGACAACCCATATCACATATGGCTCAGAATAGATTAATTTCATGGCCTTTTGACCATGAAAATGATGTCATTATTATTAAAAACCAAAGAATGTGACAACTTTTCACTCTTTTATATGTTATAACTATCATAATTTTAATTTAGTGATAAACTTCATAAAACATTGAACATAAATAGTCTCCAGAAATATAATAAATTAATCTACATATAATATATTTTTGAAAAAATATATATATATAAGACACCACTTGGCCTAAAGATCAACTAAAGAAGATATATTTTACTTATGAAATGTTCTAATATCGTTATGTTCTTTTGTGGTTTCTCTAGTGGTTTTCGTTCATAGATTCACCAGGAATTTTTATAACTTATCAACTGATCAATTTCTATCAAAATCTATTCAATTCCAATCCCAACCATTACACATTGTGGATTGGGTAGTATATTCTATTATCTATTCCCTCTAAAATCACATTGCCTGTTTATTATGTGTAAAACCATTCATTACATACATATCTATGATGAAAAAACATGGTAATATTTGAATTAAATATCATTTCAACATAAACATAAGTTAAAAATATTTTGGGATATTCTATTAACATCATCCTAACACATAATGTTATGTAAATTGTGCTATGATACCAAAAATAATGACTTATCCCCAAACATTACAGAATCTAAAAAAATCTTTTGGAATTCAAATTTTACATTCCCAAAGATTATTTTCATGTATATTTATTGGTCATAAATAAATAATTCCTTTATATCAATCAACATGAAAATAATGTTGGTAGAACTAAAATAATATCAATTTCTTCATATTCCAAAATATTTTAATAAAAAGCTGAAATATTTTAATGAAAATTCTCCACAACATTTATCGTGGATTTTTATTTTCTCATACACATCCATAAATCATGTGTAAAAAATTTTAAACATGTTATGAGAATAGAATTATTAGTAATGGATAAAAAAAGACAGAATTAAACAATTATTACAGAACACATATAATCATATGAATTAATTTTCTTGAATACATACTTATCACCCATATTGTATCCCCTTCTTACATTGTAAAAAAATATGATTTTCATATAACATAGAAAAAATAAATTTAACCATGGTGTTATCATTATAAGTTACATAATTTATATAGTAACTCCCATATCTACCTTATTATTTTTAAATTCACTGCAACCATAAAATGTTACCATCATAGTTTCCTTATGGTGTAACCATCACAGTTTCACATGGATTAACAATATATCTGACCTCCAAATTAACATACCCAATGAATTTGAGGTAGATATTGATCCCAACCTGCATTATAAACCATTTCCAAGAACCAATACTTAATCATAAAATGTGATCAGTTTAATAAAAAATTTCAGTTTAATTTTATTTAAAATAGTAACTCAATACACTATATTTAAATAAGAGTAACTTACAGATACCATATATTTGAAAATGTAATTAATGTAATAAAGGAATATTTTTAATAACAATAAATAAAAATAATAAAATTTAATATAATATAAATTCATTTTATAAATTATATTACCAAAGAAAAATTTACAAACTATAAGGTCAACCAAAAGAAAGGGAATTGTGTTATGAATTGTGTTTCCAAGGATTCATATTAAATAAAATGTTTTTAAACTACTATATATTATTATTAAAATATAGTTATTAATATTTTACATAATAATAATCATTTTACAACACATTATATGAACATTTCATAACATCATTCCAAACTTTTATTTATAATATATTGTTATTTCCATTGTTTAATACGCGTTCTTTACATGGGTACAATGGTCAGTTCATAAAATATTTTATTATGGAATGGAATAAAAACATGAGAAATAATAACAATTATATATTTTGGACATTTTAAAAATATAATTTGAATTTAATATTACCATGACGTTACTAAAATTGAATAAAAACAATCATCCCTAGAGGTGGCGAATTAACGCACCACAGATAACTATTTCATTTTTTACGAATTAAAGGAGATGATAAGATATGTTATTATGAATATAAAATAACAAAAAAATAGAACTCTATTATATATGTGATAAAATATTTGTCATGAATCGTTCGATAATAATTTTTGGTATCTTAAAAATGAAAAATAAATTAAAATATAAGAAATATGAGCCTTCTTGAAAATTTAACCTTCACTGCCTCTTATATGATATTGGAAGTGGTATTTATGTGAGACTTGGAGCTCAATAATGTGGAATGTAATAAGGATGAGGTAATTTTTGAGAGTTTATCAGAACATGATGGATTATTTTTATATAAATTTTTAAAGGAGGGGCCTCCTTTAATAATTGTTGTAAGGGGTAAAATTAGAATTGCATAATTTTTTTATTATATCATAGAAATGTTATATTAATATAGGTAATTTGAAAATTTACATAAAAATATATAATTAAATTTATTTAATTATTAATAGTATCATTAATTTGATTACCTCTTTGATTTAATATTTACAATATCATAAATGATCAAGATATTAATGTGATTATTTATTAACTAATAATAAAAAACAATACATTAATATAATGAGAATTATATTATATTTTTATATAATATTATTTTTTAAATAAAACATCCAGAATAATTAATATTAAAAATTTTATACAAACTAATTCTCATTGTGAGAACACCAAGACATACCTTTGAATAAAATATCAAAATTTTCTCACATTTATTATTTTATGTCCAAAATATTTGAAATAATAATATAATGAATAAAATAGTAGATTCTTTCACCTAAAAAAATATTTATCCAAAATATGGGTCATTTAATAATTAATATAATTTTAATTAAAAAATTTTAATTAATATTTCTTATGCATGCACAAGATCTACATCAACGTTGAAATAGAATTATTCTGAATTACTTCATATATAGATTGTAAAAAAAATTTACTATCATAAAATGGAATTAATTATGTGTAAAATAAAATTCATTACTAATTAAGTATTTATATTCATTCATATACATGTCAAAAAAAATGTTAGTTTTTTTATTCTCATGCCCTGAACTAACATTAAACATTCATTTGGATATGAATAATGTTATATAACTATTAAATAAAAAATTAAGTATTAGAAACATCAATAATACATAATAATTTTTTAATTTTCCATTAAAATATTTTTCGCACACAATTGTTAGTTATAATGAACCAAATTTGACATTTATAATGTTGTGGAGGAATTTTTCCCTCATAAATAATATATTTAATACTTATCATGAAATAAATAATAAAATACATGTTATGATTTATTTCGTTAAAATATTAGTCTTTTAAAGTAAAATTTTATATACTATATAAATTTTTTAAATTTTATATAATATTTATGTCTTCAATATTTAAAAAATACTATATTTTACCAAAAAACATTATTTTGTATGATTCATCTAATAGTGAAATAATCCATAAAAATTTAAAAAATATTATTATGATAATTTAAACATGATTAAGTCAAAAATTGAATTATTTCATTCCAATTAATGTTAAAAAACTGAATAATTAATTATATAAAATAAATTACCATTTAATAAATTATTTATTTTACAAATTACTATATATATACTAATAAATATGAATAAAAATTATTCTATAAATAACTGGTTCATTATATATAATGTGTAAATGAGTGGAAAATCTCATGCGATATGATTAAATTTTTATTTTGAATATTGATTGGTTATACTCATTGGTTTCCTTGAGTATGAATTGGGTGATATAATTGGAAATACTTGCGAGATAAAATGTTGTTAAAATAGAAATATGAGTGAGTAGACTCATATGGTATGAATTGATTACTGGTGAATGATTATTTTGATTCCATGTACATTGTTCTTGGATCTAAATATACTGGTGGACTCCTTTTATTGAAGATTATCCTTGGTTCTTGATTTTTCCTGATGCCTCTGGCTTTTATAAAAATTTGATTCATCTTTCTTTGACTCACATGGTAAATTTTTAGTATGACAAGCTAATACGACACCAATAAGTACCTAATAAATATTCCATATTGATTCTCCTAGGACTCATGTAGGGTGACTTCATGTTATACCTCATTTATTTTTCACTTCATGGTATGCCACTAGACTATATTTCACAACCATGAGAAATATGTTATGTTTTTTATATTGCTCATCCATGGATTTTTCTGACACTTTAGATTATACAACGAGTCCATGGATGATATGGTTATATGGTTGTAAGATGAGGATGATGTGTCTAATTTTTTTTAATTGTATCTATATTGGTGTCATACCTCATAGGTTGTTTAGGGTACCTCTTGAATCATTGTGGTAATATAAGTAGTTATTATGTGCTATGCGAATCATTACATTTATTAAATGCTTACCAAATTTATATACACACCTTTAGATTGATATATTGCACTAAGTTGATATATATAGACTGTTGGGTGATTACATGATAGGAATATATCTCACAACCTTTATGGGTCTTCGTTACATACCAGAATAGACAATTTGGAAGAATGTAGAGACATTGGAAAGCACACACAATTCGAGAGTTGATATTGTACCATGGAATGGAGAAGGGGAGCATGAGATTGATATATGGCTAATTATTCTATTTAAAGAATGAACATTGTAAAAATTATAATATTTTTGATATTATATTGAAATTTATAACTTTTTACAAATTTTTTCTACTTCTTATTTATTTATATCATCATCATGATATATGAGACACATCAGGATTTATTATACCATCACGTTTTATTTTCATAGTGTTCTAATTATGGTATCTGCATCCGATGTTGATTTTTGTTGTTATTAAAATTTTTCACACTATGTTAAGGATGGAATAGTCTCCCCATAAGCACAACATAGTACCTAGCTACTAGACGGAAACCATTGCTGTTTTGGGGGATTCCGTTTAGGACATGTGACCATCTAGGCTCTGTTTCCCTTTCAATGGAATTCAGATCCATGATGTTAAATAGTGGCAATAAATATATTATTGTTTTTAATACTATTTTGGTAACGTAGACATGAAAATGATAGATATTGGATTTGGAAATGAGCTTCTCTTGGGTAATGAAAACCCATGTATATAAAAAATCAAATGTTGCATGAATTAAATTTTTGTTTTCAATATTTTGACTATTAATGTTGAATTGATTCCACCATTGCGTGACGTAGCTATAGTGTAATGTTAATATTGAAATTATTTAGGTTTATATATTGTTTAAACACAATGAGATTCTGGTAGTCCATCTCATTCATCATATATTCACTTGTAATAATTGTAAATCCATTCATTATTCCATTCCATCTAGGATTCAGTACCTATTTTTATTTTCATATGAGAGGTGTTTTGAAGATGTAGCTAAAGTTGTGTTTGATTTTCTGTAGTGGGTGGAGAAAAAGGCACCATATTTTAGTTCATAATGTCCATGATCCCTTATGAACTATAAATTGACAGACATATTGAATTAATTTTTTTAAGTGAGTTGGTTATGTTATAAATTATATAGGCACCAAATTAATGTTTATATTGAGTTATGGGCACTCATGGATCAGAACTTGGTAAACCATTGGTTGTGAAATTTGAATAAATAAAAGATGCAATAAAATATACAATTTATATGATGTAAAATGTATATTTAAAATGATAATTTGATAATTTACATGGATGAACATTTTGAGTGGGAAAGCTGCTATGTCTATCATTTTGTTTTTCTGTGACTTTTCTTCTTACAGTCCTTGCATTAGGAGGAGTCTATGTGGTATAGCCTATATTTAGTAGGGTTTTGACATGTCCCCCAAATTTTATCATTAAATAAAGATATTTTTGTTCTCCGGGTAGCGTGTTTTACATTGTGGTGGAATTCCACCAAAAGAACCTCCTGGCATACTCCATGAGGGTGGAGATAAGCATGATCAATGGTCGTTGTGCCATGGGATACCTATGGACCCTCCTCTAGTTCATATCACATCATAATTTTTTTGTTCCATAAAAAGGTGTGAAAGCACAGTTTCTTCAGGGGTTCATTCATTTTAGTATTCATTTTTAGGGAGCACTATAAAATCTTTTTATATGGATGAGCTGACATTATGTTTCATAAGTATTATCCAACCACATTTTCGTGGGATGGTGTTCTGAATGATGATTATTTGTGTATAAAGACAACATTAAATATCTTTGAGCACACTGAGATGCATCATATGAGGAGGGTGAATCGCAATACATACATTCTACATTGGGAAACAAAGCGCTGGTATGGTTTACTAAACTATGATAATTGGTTGAGATATATAGGTTATTGTAATTTATTATCAGAATTAAATGTCTACAGTTACCATGTGACTCTATGTGTAGTGCGGGATAACGAATTCATGTGTCTATATAAGGGAGAAATGATTATTATGGAGTACTCACCATGATTTACAGAGTTTTAGTGTTTTTCCAACATACGTTACTTTTGATATATCAATATAGATACTCTTTTAAGTAGTTCATTGGGGAAAATATCATATATACGGATAACATGTTCAGATTTACCTCTATTATTAGAATTTTCAATAATGAACATTTTATTGAGAATAAAAAAATGATATCTGTGGTTATATAGTGGATCACTGCATTCTGTCAACACATTATTTCAGCATATTCTGGAAGGAAGATCCATTTTGAGGCTTTTGATAATATGGGTACCAGTATCTTAGTTTTATAACATCACTTTGGAAGATTGGAACACATGAATAATTAGTGTGACAATTAAATAGTTCTGTGATGATTTGGTGATATGATGGCTCACATGAAACCTATATTTTGGAACACCCCTTTAGAAGGATGTGGAAGAGGGAGATCCCCGACATAAGGTTCATAAGTATGTTCCTCATCTCCGTGTTATGGAGGGAGCAAGAGAAGTTTTTTTCATCGGGCTATGGTTAGAGGTTGTCATTGATTAAGAATTCATACACCAGTAACATCAACAAATTATATTCGAACTACATTGGGAAGTGAGGTTGTGTCATAGGGTTGTGTTTCAGTCTAGATCTATTATGTGTATCCTACCCCGGATGAATAGGGAACTAGAAAATGTCTTTTGATAGGTATAATATTAGTGGCCTATAATATTACGTCTTCTATTTTTTCATGTATCTGCATCATGTTGTTTTATATCATCACCTATGGTGAGAAGACATGGGATCGTTATACTATCTTTTAAGAGTGCTATGACTCTAAAAACTCCCATAGGAATAACAATGGATGTTGAATTCTAGTGATGCGAGTTCCCAAATAATATTGGTGGGTGTCTATTATCTGGCACCATTATTCCTCTAATATGAATGGGTCAGATATCACATCATGTTGGATGTGATATTATCTTGTCAATATTACATTGACTGATTTCATCATATGGTTACATTCAAATCACCGGAGGGTGTAGTTTATACTCACAAGGGTGAATGTGATGTCCAGGGGAGCTGTGATGGACCACAACATTGTGGGATGCGTGAGGTAACATACCAGAAAATATGTTTGTATCGGTATGATCAGACCCTCTTCTAAAAGGTTATCATTTCATGGACGTGTTCCCATACAGTGTTTTTGAGATACATCATGATATAAAAGTGCAGTTATCCATTGATATTGTTCTATGAGATACATTACTATAAAAACCATCTTATAGTATGCTAGGAAATATTTATAGGAGGTCAAGCGGTAGTTATAGGATTTTGAGTAAAATATGATTATTTGACCCAATACTTTTTTTGGGGTTTTCTATTCCATTATGTTGGAAAAGGATCATGGTTCCCTTAGTCTATGCATGGATAATTCTTAATTGAACCAATTGATGGCCGAGAATTCATATCCAATTCCATATATATATATATATTTTTTATTAGATTTGAGGGAATTTGGTGCAATTGAAAATTTATTTGAGGTCGGGATATCACCAAGTACATGCTTGACTTGTATAAATACCATGTACAACTTTTCATATCAGGTATTATAACACCCCGAGATTTTATGAGAAATATTTTCTTTTTAATTTCAATGTTTTATTATGTTGTATGCTACACCAAAATTACCTTGCGCTATAAGCAACACCGTATTAGCTTATATTATACGCAAACACTATTCTTGGCTTGTGTTTCATTCAAGAGCGACTTTCCTCAATAGTGTATGTTGTACGCAATACTGAGTTTCACTAAAGAATGATATATTATTAAAAACTAGCCAATATTAATAGTATTAACCACATATTTAATTTTATAACATTATAATTCATCTTAAAAATTATCTAGAACATGGTTTGAGAACAAAATAAATTTTTCGTATGAAATAATTATTTTAAAAAAATGCAGTTTTGCCGCCTTTTGATGGTGCACCCCCTGTAAATCTAGTTTTCGACATATTTATAATTTCTATTTGACAAATAAAATTACTTCCATTGAATGTGGATATAATTATCTACTTTTAATAATTTTTTTTCATTATTCTGATAACCGTCATATTTAGCAGAATAGTAAAAATACACTAAATTTTAATTAAAAAAATGTTTTTCCATCGAGATAATTTATATGGTTAAATTATAATATTGAATGGTTTTAAATTATAAATATAATATATTTTTACCATTTAATATAATTTAATTCATTAGACTGAATTTTACACTGAATTCATATGTAAAAACAATTAAATATTTTGCAACGATTTAACATTAAAAACCTGTTTTCTCAACAGCGGGATTAATTTTAAATTAAATAATGAAACTTCTATGTGTTGAATTTAGATAAAATGGATTCCATATTTTGAATCCATAGGTCCAAATTATGTTAATAGGCTACTTTTTATTTTTAGTCATTAGGAATATTAACTACGGTAAATTTTATTTACAACTCTTAATTGTAAATCAAGTAATTATGGGTAAAAATAATACTATAAAATTACCCTAACACCTGTCAAAATTAAATTAGGTTAAAAAAACTCGAACCACATTACCTAAGGGTCGGAATAGATTCATTTAATGGCCTTTTGACGATGAAAATGATGTAATTTTTAATAAAACCAAAGAAAGTGACAACTTTTCACTCTCTAATAAGTTATAAGTGTCATAAATTTAATTTATTGATAATCTTCATAAAACATTGAACATTAAGAGTCTCCAAAAATCTAAGAAAATTACTTGAATCATGTAAATTTATTTATTATTTTTCTGGATTATAAAATTCCTATTAATGATGACACAATAGTGATGTATAAATTATTTTATTGATAGAAATATCAAATAAATGGTTTTAAAAATATTAAAAAATATATTATATGAACTATTTAATGTGATCAACGAATTTTATAGATAAATATAATATTTTATGAATCTATTAAATATTTTTGTTCTAATATATCCTATCTGTGGATTTTATTTAAATTCAAATAAATGAATTGTGACCAAATTGACACTATTGTTATTTTATAAAAATTACATATTATTAAGTTGTTTAAAAAACAAAAAATTACATAAAAATTATAAATTGAAATTTATATGGTATAAAATGTCATTATGTATCCATTTATGGAAAATTTACAACACATAAGAAATTATTTATAACAATATAAATTTAGAATATTTTTAGAAAAAATAAAATTTAATATATTAAATAAGAATAAATCAAGTTGATATGGTTTAAAATAAATTCTCAAGATGTCTAAATTTTATTGGATTATTATATTACCTCCCTATCTCATCTCATATTCTAATTTGAGTCATTTTTGAGGTTTATAGGTGGGGTTTGAGTTTATTATAAATTAATATTTTATAGGTTTCCAAAAGTGCCCCTCTCTTCTCTTATAAAATGCTCCTCCTATGTCTCCTCTTCACAACATTGTGAGCCTTAATGCTCAGACAAAACCTACCCATTTATCTTCTACACTTCCTTAGAAACATACTATGTTTCCTCATATTCTTCAATGACCAACTTTAGTGCCCTAAGAAGATGTTTAGAAGAGGCACGTCGAAGAAGAGGTGATATCCTTTACCGATTCTATAAAATTCATTTCTTCTTCTACTTAAACTTCATTTTTTTTGGATTTATAATAAAGTAATAAAATCATAATCCCTTATATACTGATATTTTATTATAAATCTAAACAATCTTATTTCGCCTTCTATCCATCCTACGAAAAACGAAATCACGGTCCGTGCGTACGTACGACTTACCATCACCACGCCGTGGTGTAATCTTTAATTACACCACCACCTTACATGGATGTGTATAATGATGGAAATAATAACAATATATGATATTATAACATTATACGAATTCTGAGATATTATATAATTCACTCTAATACCATTAAAAAATTATGGGAATCATATCATCGTTCTTGCGTACGTAAAGATTACCGTCTCCACGATGGGTTGAGATTCATTATCCATGTTAACCATTCAAGAATGATTATAAAGTATATATAATAAATAATCATGAAATATATGACATAATAATGAAACTATATTTATGTAAATATATGATTCATTTACTTAATTCCATTCTATTCAATAAGGAACAAAATTAGCGTTCATGTGTACGTACGACCTACCATCTCCATGAACAGTGTATTTCATTCCATTTATCGATATATCATATATATTTATATGATTGATATATATTTTATATAAATCATGTTTTAGATTCTGGAATTTAGTAAATCAGGATATAAGAAATATTATCATGAACAAAAAGTCCAAAAAATGTATGATAAATGAAACAATTTTACACAAAAAGATTTTTTAACATTGAAATGACAAAAGAAAGGTTAATATAAAGTCATAAGTGAATAATATATGATATCATAAAAATTATTATTGTTCTATTACAAGATAATAATATGTTTAAATCAACTATACAGGAGTTTAGGACACGTACACCAGAAATTGGACCTAAGGTAATGTATAATTTTGAAATCACATTTTTATCCGAGATTACTTAGACATAAGTATTTAATATGCGTATATTTATCATCCATGTCCTTGTTTTATAATAATTCTTTCATAATGTGTTTACTAATCATCCATGTATGTTTAAAATCAAGTTTGCCAATTTTTTACTTTTACTGTGTAGAATGGATGGAATATTTCTTTTGATTACAATACGAGGCACTTTTTGACTTTTTCGGAAAAAGTACAAGAAGAATATTTATTTAACTTATATGTCATGAACAGATTTTTACGGTTTCATAACACCTTATTTTCATAAATATTCTTCTACATGATTTCATGATTATTTTCAACAGAAATTTTTTTATTTTAAAATTACATCGTATTTTGTGAAAATAAAATAATTTTGAAGAAGAAATGATATTTGTAACACCCCAAGCTTCCATGGTACACTTCTCTTTGAATAATAGAGTAGCGTGTGTTGTACGCAACCACAAGTTCTAACACACCGCGACCAATGAAATTAGCCGTTATGAATATTAATACACACTTTTTGAAATTGTATAAATTTTATATTTCAAGATGGATTTCATTTTTGTATTCGGAATATCTAAATTATCCTATGTTGATGTTTTTGTAATTTTCTGAGAACTTCCAATTTTTTATGAATAGTGAAAAATACTTAAAAATAATTTTTTAAATAAAAATAATTTAAAGTGATAAATTATACTATTGAGTGGTTTTAGAGTATAATTAGAATATATTTTTACCAGTTTATCCAATGGTGGTCATTATAATTAATTTCACTTTGAAATTGGACATAAACAATTGTCAATCTTTTGATATATATTGTTTATTAAAAACATGCTATTTTTTGTGGCAACAGGAATTAATTATAAAATTAATTAATACAACTTATATGTTTGTAATTTTTTAAACTATAAATAATTTTCTAATTCATAATATCAATTATAGCTTAGATTGAAATTTTGGCATTGTTATGAAAAACATCGTTTTTTGATGAATAGTGAGACCACTAAGTGGTTGTTAAAAAATTGATTTTTCATTTAAATGAAACTTTACCGCTTCTATGAAATGAATTTAAAAAATCTGACATAAATGGTTATCATTAGTATGTAAGATGTGGTTCAATGGTATTAAAATAATTTTTTGGTGAATAGTAACTTTTAAGTTTTATTAATCGCGATTAAAGGTAATTAGTGAAATTTAAGGTAAAAATGATATTAAAAAAATATGAAAATATCTTGATACTGGTCCTAACCTTATTGGATGAGTCATGGAAGACCAAGAGAGTCCATGGGTAAAATTGGGGACCCCATGGAGCCACTTGGGTAAGAAATTGACATTAATAACTTTTTATATAAAGTAAAAAATAAAATTATCACAAACATGTGTTGTTTTACTAAAACAATTATAACATGCGGTTTTATAAGCTAAATTTTGGACTATAAATATTAATTTTAAATATAAAAATATTTCCTACATCATGGTAATTTTTTTATAATTTTTAGGAATTAAAAAAATAATTTTTTTTTGACACCATGATGATGCAGCGATTACCTCATTAATTAATGATTTAAATAAATTGAAAAGATAATGTAAAATCTAAGAGTTACACTTGTCAAAAATAGATTGGATGAGTATATATCGAACCCTTATTACCTTAACCTCTAAATATATAATTGTGGGACCTTTGAAATCTGAAAATCACTTCAAAATAATGTAACATTTCATGACTTTCCAAGAGTGCCGCTCATATCCTCTTATAAAAGGCCCCCATCTCTACCACCTTATTCACACCATGAAGACATTTTTCTCGGCCATCCTCTACCCAAATACTCTCTAATCGTCCCTCTACTATTCCTATAATCCTCACTTTGGGCAAAAGTCTTCCCAAGGAAGCCTTTGGATAAAATCAAAAATAGTTACCCGATATAAAGGTAATGTATTCACTTATTTTCCGTTGATTTATTTTGCTTCTCCAACCCCCTAAACTATTTATATTACATAATTTTGTAAAAACACCAGTATATTAAATATACTAGGGTGTTGTTATGATATGTATTTGAGCTAAAATTACACACACCTCCATCTAATGTTTAAGGAACATACTGTTTCTGTGGGTAGCGAATTACAGCCTCACGAAACGATGATTGTTCAATCTTCTTTTAACACCTCTCATAGTGGCCGTTATGATGAAAATATATTCATATATGATATATATATATTATGTTTATGTTTTTCTTATGCTTATTTATTTCAAATTTATGGAATACCTTTATGATTTCCATTAGGGGTAACACGATAATTTCATTTTAGGAAGTGCGGACTACCGCACCATCAAAGTGATTTGAATCGTTAATGACATATATGAGACATATAATGGATAGAGTAAATGATATTATATATGATATAATACTGTAATTATAATACACCTTTATATCATTATGATTTCATTCTATTAAACACAAAATAGAAATGAAAGTAGCATTCATGCATACGCACGGCTTAACGTCTCCATGAATGGTGCATTTCATTTCTTAACTCTAAATGTTACGTAATATTATGAATCAATTTATATACTTGATATATATGATATATATGATATCTAAATCATGAATATAATTCTAGATATAGTGGATATTTTACCACATGAACAACTTGTAATTATAAGAAGTTTATTTTTGACTCAAGTACCAAAGATCAACAAAACGACAGTTATTAACATAATGTTAATATCATGGTAATAAGTGATAAAAAAGGAATAATTAACTTTAAAAAGGTTCTAAATCAAGTATAAATTAACTCTAGTTTATTATTTAGGATGTTAATGAATGATCGAGTCATGTCGGACACAAGGTAAGGGAACTTCTTAACCCAATATCCATTCTTTAGGTTAATCTCATACCTTCAAATTATGTAATGATATTATTATGTCATATATTGTATTTATACTTTATTTATGTGTAAATATAGTGAATACACATAATATATCTATTTTATTTAAATAATTATCTTTGTAAGGGACTTCGTCTCAATCTCATTTCATTGACGCATATTTTGTTTTAAACACAACATTCTTTTATACGTTGTATAAACCCCTTTGACTTTTATGTTTTTTTTAAAAAGAATATTTTTATACAAAGCATTTTACTAAATGAAAAAATGGAATTTTTTTTGTTGTATGTATGCAGCGACAACGAGTTCTCCACCACCGTGACTATTATTTGTGTTTCTGATTCCTCTACAAGACATAACATGTTTTAAAATGAAAAATAAATACCATGTTTTTCTTTTCTTTTATTATGTTATTGAAAATGGTTTTTATAATTTTTTTATTAAATCAATTTGTTGTATTGATATATTATGATAGAAATGTGGAAATGTTATGTTTCTTTTATGCATATTTTATGTGCTACGATTATGTTATGGTTTATGATATGTTTAAATCTGTTCATATGAGGAATGCATTGGACTTAATAAGTGACGGGTGGAGCCCGCTATAGCTCCTCGATGCATCAGTAGATCTCATGAGGCAAACTAGTGTCCTGGCATGAGGCTTGACCAAATCTTATTTTTATTCTTGGCACGAGGCCTTAGCTACATGGTTACGATAGTCTGGAATTATGCATTACATCATTATAAAAGTGGTTATTGATATTGCATGTGATTATTCGACTAGTAGAATATCCATGTGAATAAGTAAATGGAATTTTTTCATTCTACTTTTTCCATATTATGATGAATTTCAAGTTTAAAATGCATTTTTTTGTTATACATTTCCTTAAATGTTTACGTTTCTTTATGAAAGCTTTCGCTATATTGTTATCCTTACTGAGCATCTAAGCTAACCCCTTTCAATGTTTTATTTTTCCCATGAATTGAAGAAATATTTTATTACTGACCTGTAGGGATAGAATGAAGGGATATCGGTGTGGAGAATGGAGACTATGTTATTGTAGTTTTTTGCTTTATGATGTAATTTAACATTTTTGACTCTATCTAGTGTTTCCACGGCTACTAAACTAATCAGTCATTCAAGAATTGATCTTTTGTGATCATGAAAATGTTACACAATAATGCACCGACTCTGGGTAACTGGGGTCAGGGCTTTACAGTTGGTATTAGAGGCATTTTAGTACTAACCATGGATGCTAGATTTAGATAAAATCTGATTAGAGCATATAGCCCTAAGATATTCTTTGAGGATTAGTGTAGAAGAACTTCCTAGAATTTTTGGTATTATAGAGATTTTGTGAGTTTTCCGATAAATTCATCCCTGTCTATATATAATCAGGTAGAGGTGGATATGGAAAAAATTTACATAGGGGTAAAAAACGAAAAAACTTCTTTGATCTATACTCAAACGAGAACTGGTGCACGAAAACGGTCCTTGTTGTACTCTTGGTTACGACACTCCCGGGGGATATTCTTAAGATAAATCTTATTTTCTTTACAAATCATTATGAAGGGTTTATGAGTATATACTTCCTCAAAGTGAACATTTTTATTATTATGGATTATATCTATAAATAGTTCAATATATGTTAAGTGTTTTTCATGTTTGTTATTATGTATTTAGATTCATAAACTAATATAGTTTATGACATTGTTTAGAAATGGAGCCTAGTGGGAGGATTGTAAACTGTATCAATGCAGGCACTCCATGTATGTATTTCCCTCCATCTCAAGATAATTATAGTGGAGCTAGAGATACAACTAGTTCTAATCAACTTATTTCCATACTAGGACAACTCAATCAGGTTATGAATAATAACCTTACCCGTATAGAGCACCCTAATCCGCAACGTGGAGGATCAATGTTAGATCACTTCATGAGGAAACAACCGCCAACATTTAATGGGGGTAAAAATCCATTAGTAACTGAGAAATGGATAAACTCTTTAGAGAAAATATTTCATGCCTTGGGGAGTAGAGAAAGGGAGAAGGTTTTCATGGAAGTTTACCACCTCATTGGAGATGTCGATCAATGGTGGTCACTGATTCAAAACACAAAGGAAGGTGAAGAAGTATCATGTATGGAATGGGGGGAGATTAAGGAAATTCTATTAGAAAAATACTTTACAGATGACCATCGAGAAGATATGGAAAGGAAATTTATGAGTCTTTGGTAGATGGAGGATGAAATGTCACCATGTATGAGGCTAACTTTACAAGGTTTGCGAGGCATGCTGCAGATTATATACGTAACCCAAGAAGTAATGTTGATTTTTTTTATGGGTTAAAACCATTTCTCCGTAGAGCATTAGTATCACAAACCTTCTCATCGTACGAAGATATTTTCTCGTGTGCTATCAAGACAGAAAAGGAATTCTCTAAATCATATGCCAATAAAGTAAATCAAGAGAAGAATAGAATGGTGGAACAAGAGAAAGATAAAGGGAAAGCAGGGAAAATGGATTTTCCATTATGCGATAATTGTCGGAAGAATCACCATGGTACTTGCCTAAAAGGAATGGGAGTATGTTAAAAAAGTGGAGAAAATGGTCACCAGGCTCGTGATTGCAAGGGAAAGAAAGAGGCTATCAATGTTGAATGCTATAATTTTAGGGAAATGGGGAATTATGAAAATGAATGTCCTAATCGTCAGAGAAAATTAACTAAAAAAAGGCCAAGGGATCAAGGATAATCTTATGATGTTACTACAGTTAAAGTGGAATAATTAATGTATTGGTGCTTTTGGAATCAATGATTATATTCTGTTTATATGAATATTGTGATATATATAAGGATTGTGCTGCAGTACTTGTTGTTTTCATTAAGGTTTTAATATGATGAAGGTAATCATATTTTTAGTATGTGACAATAAGATAAACTTTACTTTTTTGGGGAATCTGATGTTACAATTGATTTTGGAATTTATAGTCCTTTTAGATAAAGTATGGACAATGGTATTTTGGATAACTATAAAGGATGGAATGGATTAAGTTGAACTTTGGATAGTATTGTTTATGATTAAAACATTTCTGAAGATTATTTTTTGAATATTATAATACTATAGTTTTAGGAAAAGGACAACCTGTAGGTCGGGGGATAACCCGACGTGTCAGACAAAGCTGTAAGAATCAAAACTACAACCATAGTGTGATAGTACTTTATTAAATACAACTAGCCTACATGATGTTCCTTTTTATTACAAAATATATTTCTTCATGGTATGTGTTAATATTTGGAACCTAGTACGATTAAGATAAATATAATATTTTTGATTTCTATAATCTTTTTGAGTGAATGATGAGTTTGTGGTAGAAATTAGTTAAAGGTTGAAACTATACTTGTCAAGTATATATATATATATATATACCTATCTCTTATTCTATGAATAAATTATTTCATAAACATTAGGATAGGGATATTAAAATAATGTGTTATCCAAATACTTTATGTTAATTTGAAGTGATGATATTTTAAATCACCATAGATTGAAGGCTTTGAGGCCCTCAATTTTACACTTGTTTGTGATTAATGACCTCAATCACTACCTACAAATATTTAAGTTTTTCCTCAAATTATATGTCTTTAATTTCCACCAATGTTCTCCTTATCGAGATCATAATTTGGTGGTGACTTTTTCATTTCCCTTTCCCTCTTATTAAGGCTAAATTTTATTAACCTTATTTCCGATGTGGGTTTTCCACAAAGTTATTTTCTATTTTCAACCGTTTATTTTTTAATATCAATTTCAAAATTGTGAGGATGCAATTTATTGAAGAAGTGGAATATGTAACACCCCAAGCTTCAATGGTACGCTTCTCTTTGAATAATAGAGAAGCGTGTGTTGTACGCAACCTCAAGTTCTAACACACCGCAACAAATCAAAGTAGCCATTATGAATAGTAATACCCACTTTTTGAAATTATATAAATTTTATATTTCAAAATGGACTTCATTTTTTTATTCGGAATATTGAAATTATCCTATGTTGAATTTTTTGTAATTTTCTGAGAACTTCCAGTTTTTTAGGAATAGTGAAAAATACTTAATTTTTTTTTAATCAATATAATTAATAGTGATAAATTATACTATTGAGTGGTTTTAAAGTATAATTATTATATATTTTTACCATTTTATCCAATGGTGGTCATTAGAATTAATTTCACTTTGAAATTGGACATAAACAATTGTCAATCTTTTGATATATATTGTTTATTAAAAAAATGCTATTTGTTGTGACAACAGGAATTAATTATAAAATTTATTAATTCAACATATATGTTTGGAATTTTTTTAAATAGTAATCACTTTCTAATTTGGAGTATCAATTATATCTTAGGGTGAAATTTAGGCATTGTTATGAAAAACATCAATTTTTGACCAATTGTGTAACCACTAAGTGGTAGTTAAAAAACCGATTTTTCATTTAAATGAACCATTACCGCATTTATGAATTGAATTTCAAAAATCTAAAATAAATTGTGGTCATTAGAATGTAATATTTTGTTCAATGGGATTAAAATAATTTTTTGGTGAATTGTAACTTTTAAGTTTTATTAATCGCGATTAAATGTAATTAGTGAAATTTGAGGTAAAAATGATATTAAAAAATATGAAAATATCCTGAAACTTGTTGTACCGATATTTGATGAGTCATGGCTGACAAAAAAAATCCATGAGTCAACTTTAGGACCCCATGGGGCCACTTGGGTTAGAAAATGACATTAATAACTTTTAATTTAAAGTAAAAATAAAATTGTCACAATCATGTGTCGTTTTATGAAAACAATTATTACATGGCGTTATATAAAATAACATTTAGACTATAAATATTAATTGGAAATATAAAAAAAACTCCTACCTAATTGTAATTTTTTTATAATTTTTAGGCCTTAAAAATAAATTTATTTATGACACCATGATGATGCAGCGATTACCTCATTAATTAACGATCTAAATAAAATGAAACAATAATGTAAAATCTCATACTTAAACTTGTCAAAATACTATTGAATGAGTATATTTCGAACCCTTATCACTTTATCCTTGAAATATATAATTTTGGGACCTTTTAAATCCGAAAATCACTTCCAAACAATGTAACATTTCATGACTTTCCAAGAGTGCCCCTCATTTCCTCTTATAAAAGGCCCCCATCTCTACAACCTTATTCACACTATCAAGCCATTTGGATCTGCCAAAAACTGACCAAATACTCTCTAAAAATCCCTCTCTTACTACTAAAAGCCTCACTTTGGGAATAATTATTCCATGGAAGCCTTTGGTTCAAATCAAAAAGAGTTACCCGATTTAAAGGTAATCTCTTCACTTATTCTCCTTTGTTTTATTTTGCTTCTCCAACCCCCTAAACTCTTTTTTATTCCTTTATTTTCAACCAACACCAGTATCTTAAATATACTAGGATGTTTTTATGATATGTATTCGAGCTGCACATACACACACCTCCTTCTAATGGTTAAAGAACATATTGTTTCTGTAGATGGCGAATTACAGCCTCATGAAACGATGATTGTTAAATATTCTTTTAACACCTCTCATGGTGGCCATTATGATAAAACAATTTTCAAATATGATATATATATTTTGTTTATGTTTTCCTTATGCTTCTTTATTTCTCATTTATGTTATACCTTTATTATTTCCATTATGGGTAAACACGATAATTTCATTTTAGGAAGTGCGGACCACTGCCCCCTCAAAGTGATTTTAATCGTTAATGCCATATATGGGACGTATAAAGGATGGAGTAAATGATATTATATACTATATTATACTGAAATTATAATACACCTTTATATCATTATTATTTAATTCCATTAAACACGAAATAGAAATGAAAGTAGCGTTCATGCGTACGTATGGCTTACCATCTTCCTGAACGGTAAATTTCATTTATTACCTCTAAATGTTACGTAATATTATTAATGAATGTATATACTGTATATAAATGATATATATGATCTCTAAATCATGATTATAATTCTGGATATAATGGATATTTTACCATATGAACAACTTGTAATTATAAGAAGTTTATTTTTGGCTCAAGTACCAAAGATTGACAAAATGACGGTTATTAACTTAAATAATTAAATAATGTTCATAACAAGGTAATAAGTGATATAAAAAGAACAATGAACTTGAAAAAGGATCATAAGCAAGTAGAAATTATCTCTAGTTTGTTATTTTGGAGGTTAAAGAACCATCGAGTCAAGTCAAACATGAGGTAAGGGAACTTCTTAACCCAATTTCATTCTTTGGGTTAATCTCCAACTTTCAAATTATGTCATGATATTATTATGTCCTATCTGGTATTTATACATTCATTATGTGTAAATATAATTAATACACATAATATATCTATTTTATTTCAAAAATGATCTTTGTAAGGGACTTCGTCTCAATCTCCTTTCATTGAGGCATATTTTGTTTTATACACAAGTTTCTTTTATATGGTGTTGAAACCCCTTTGAATTTTATGTTTTTTTCAAAAGTAATATTTTTATACGAAGAGTTTTACTAAATGACAAAATGTAATGTTTTTTTATCATACATATACGGAGAAAACAACTTCTCCTCCTCCGTGACCATTATTTGAGTTTCGGCTTCCTCTACAAGCTATAACTTTTTGTTAAATGTAAAATAAATACCATGTTTTACTTTTCTTTTATTTTGTTATTGAAAATGATTTTGATAATGTTTTTATTATATAAATGTGTTGTATTGATATCTTGTGATTGAAATGTGGATATTATCTGTTTCCTTTATGCATGTTTTATGTGGTATGATTATGTTATGGTTTATGATACGTTTAAACCTGTTCATATGAGGAATGCATTGGACTTAATAAGTGACGGGTGGAGCCCACTATAGCTCCTCGATGCATCGACAGGTCTTACGAGAAAAACTAGTGTCTTGGCATGAGTCCATGAAAAAATCTTATTTGTAGTCTTGGCACGAGGCCTTGGCTACGTGGTTACGATATTCTGGCATTATGCATTCCATCATTATGAATGTTCTTATTGATATTTCATTTGATTATTCAACCAGTAGAATATCCATGTGAATAAGTAAACAGAATTATTTCATTCTACTTTTTCCATATTATGATGAAGTCCAAGTTTAAAAGGAATTTTTTAGTTATACATTTCCTTAAATGTTTATGTATATTAATGAATGCTTTCCCTATATTGTTATCCTTACTGAGCAACTGAGCTCACCCCTTTCAATGTTTTATTTTTCCTAGGATGTGAAGAAATATTTTTTGACTGACCTGCAGGGATTGTTTGAAGGGGATATGGGTGTGGAATATGGAGACTATATTATTCTATCTTTTCACTTTATGTTGTAATGTAAGATTTATTAATGAATCTAGTGTTTATAAGGATAGTAACCTAATCGTTCTTTCAAGACTTGATCTTTTGTGATCATGAAAATGTTACGCAATAATGCACCGACTCTGGGTAACTGGGGTCGGGGTGTTACAATATTTTATATAATAATTCATTTAAAGTGTTTAATAAAAACTATTTCTCATCTAAGATGACATTATTTATTATGTATCAAGTATAATGTCCCTATTATTTACTTAGATTGATTTTTCTTATTATGAAATGATATCAATTTATTTTATATAGATTATGTTATGATGTGATGATGATTATGAAACATATTTTAATCTTTGGGTTATGATTAATGATTTATTTTTATTTTGTGGTACATGTAAGAATTATTTCATTTTGAGATTGGTGGGACCAATATCTCCCTCCAATGCATGGGGTTAATATTTATATCTCATGAGATATACATGGCTGAAAGAAATTGTAAACTCGGTTTAGTAATGAACATTGTCCACTCTGATGGTCTAGGCAGCAATTCCTTGGCTACTATGGAAATCATATCATGTGGATAATGGTTTTCCACAATTACATGATTTATTACCATGCTATTTTATCATGACTAATGTTTATTTGTGATTCATTCCATATTTACTACCAAGATATTTTTCATTACTCGGGATTTTGATGTTTTATTTTAATGTTTTTACGTTCAAATGTTTATGGCTTGTTTTCTTTTCTCCATGATTACCCTTAATGAGCATTTGAGCTCACCATTTTAATGTTTTCTTTTCCTATGATATAATGAATGTTTTTAGGTAAGAAAAAAAAGGTTAAGATCTTTATGGGATATTTTTAAGATCTTTCACCATGATTAGAAGATTATGTTCCATGATTCGAAAGACACTAAACTATTATGGTCCTTGGGTGTCTATTTTTTGTTATTCATTATGTATTCTGGAAAATTATTGTAATTTCCATGTACGTCAAGACTGGGTCTCTATAGATGGTATCAGAGAAAAGGTTTAGTTAACATTTGGAAACTAGGATGCGAAAACATTAGTGAGATCCCTGGAGATATTTCTAAGGTATGTCTAGGGATGTCCTGAAGGATAGGTATAAGAATAGGTTACAGTCCTAGAATTATGATAACGATCATGAATAACCTAGGATTAAACATAAGATGTTAGAGATTGAATGTACTCCTATTGATTATTTGGTATTCCTAGTATGATTTTTTCCTCTCATACTATTATTTTTGGGTTTTTATAATGGTTGGAACCCAAAGGAATTGTGTTAATGATCAATGCACTGGGAAAAGCAATGATTGTCCTCTTGGATAACCAACTGTTATAGGAAATTGAGTGAAAAATATTATTGCTATACATACAAAAGATATGAATCATTATGGACTTCCAAACGGGCAGAGAAGGGAACAGTATTCTATTGAGCTCTTCATGAGGCAACGTCCACCTTCATTCCATGGGTCATCTGATCCACTTGTTATTGAACAACGGATAAGTACCATTGATAAGATATTTTCCATACTTCACTGTTCAAAACATGAAAAACTCATTTTGTCTGTTAAACGTTTAGAAGTTGAAGAAGACTAGTGGATGAATCTAATTAGGAATACAAGGCCATAAGATGAAATTGAATCCATGGAATGGGACGAGTTCAAGAACATTTTATTCAATAATTAATTCCCTAGTATTCTTCAAACAATAATGAAAAAATGAGTTCCTTGAGCTTAAGCAGAAGTATGATGAATCTATTTGTATATACGAGGTGAATTTTACAAAGGCTTGGAAAGTATTCATCTGGCTGTATCGTCCAACCTGAAAGTAAAGTTGATCGATTATTTAGTGGCTCAAAACCAAGTCATTAAAGGGAATTAGCTATAAGAGACATCAATAGCTATAAAGAAATTGTGTTTTGTGATATCAATATAGAACTGGAATTTGGTGTTACATATCCATCTTATTGTTTTGACAAGAAACAAAATATGGACTTTAAGGAAAAATCCCAAAACAATGGTGAAAAGAAGAAAAATGCTCCGTTATGCTCAATGTCTGGAAATATGCATGGTGGAGATTGTCTTAAAGGGAAAATAAAATGTTTTATGTTAGGAAAAGATGGCCATCGAGCAGCTGAGTGTCGACGTAATGTGAAAAACATAGCTAATTATGTTAATAGAGAAAATAATATAGAGAACGCACCACCAACATCTCAATACTACAAGGGCACGGAAATGGGTCATTATGCTAACCAATACCCTAATCTAAGGGTTAATGATGATCGACATCAACAACCTCTTAAGGGAACGGACAAAGGGAAGTCACATGTGATCACTATTGGTGATTTTGAATATGACAACAAAGTGGTGGAATGATTAATTATATATGTAACGGGATTCCAAAATAGAGTTATGGAATCTCATTTATAGTATTTTGGAATATTGTAATATCTATGTATTGGTCCATTGTGGTTTTGTATAATAATATGTTACTGATAACCATGAAAAGTGATTGAAATATTTTTTTTAAAGTAGATGATATGTGCATAATGAAGGGATACAGAGAAAATAATATGTTGGATGTTATTAATGATCTCATGACTGATATAAGGACAAAGTGATATCATGATTTGAGTATATTGAATTTTTCGGATTTGGGTATGTGGAAAGAGTTATCTTTTGACAGAATTCATGTATTCACTAAGGATCTATGGTAATTCATGTTCCAAGAATACATGATTAAGTTATTAACATGTTTTGGATGTGACCAACAAGATATATCTTTTGATATATGGGGGATAAATGATTGTATTTACATGCTTGGTATAATGACGTCTATAGTAAACTTGTTCATTGTGTTATGTTATTGGACATAAGTATTTTGGATAAGACTAAAAATTGGAATGGATTATGTTAGACATTAGATATTATTTTTATAAGGATAGAACTTTTTCAAATTATGAAATTATATAATAGTATAGTTTTTGAAAAATGACAACCCGTAGGACGGGCGACAACCCGTCGCGTCAGACAAGGTTGCATGAATCGAACCCACAACCAATGTGCGACATGCTTTTATCATATACTACTAGCCTACAAGAATTCCCTGGTTAGTAGAAATTAGTTTTATTTTATTAAGTGGTATGATATATGATGTATAACTCCATTTTTGGAACCATATACGATTAATATCACCATTTATGGACCTATGTATATTTGATAAATTTTTTTATCCTTTTGTTTGAGATAGATGAATTGACCCATAATTCAATTCCATGATCACCTAACATTTCAAGAAGGAAAAAGTCAACATAATTTCACTAAATTATAGATGAAGTAAAAATTGTTTATAGAATGACCAACAATTATATTACACTGAAATTAAGTAAGTCTTTATACGTATGAAAAATTCATCAACTTTAGGGAAATGATCTTGATAACCAAAAACGTTGTCCAAGAACCCTAATATTTGATGAATTATATGGTTCCATAGATTATAACAAATTTATGGATTTGTGGTTGCCGTCTTTTTCATATCCATGTTCTCTACCACTCTCCATTAGAACATGATGGTTAGATTTCACTTACATATCAATATTTTCACCTATGTTCTCCTCTATGGAAATATAGTAATATGTTAATTTGGTTAACCATTAAGTTTCATACTTTAGTTTTTAAAATTATGTTTAGGTATTCCTTTTTACGATGTGGGTTTCTATGAAAGAAACAATCAAGTAGTAAACCATTTATAACCCCGATGAATTTCGATGGAGAAATTCATTTTAAGTGGGGTATAATGTAACACACTAAGATTTTATGAGAAATAATCTTTTTAATTTCATAGATGTATTGTGTTGTACGGTACACAAAAATTAGCTTGCACTATACGCAACACCGTATTATCTTGTATTATACCGAAGCATTGTTCTTGGCTAGTGTTGCATGCAAGAGTGACCATCCTGAATAGTGTGTGTTGTATGCAATAATCAGTTTCACTAAACAATGATATATTCTTGTAAACTAGCCATTATGAATATTATTAACCACATTTTGAATTTTATAAAATTATAATTCATCTTACACATTTTCTAGAACATGGTATAAGAACAAAATAGATTTTTTGAATAAAATATTTATTTTTCAAAAAAATGCAGTTGTGCTGCCTTTTAATGGCGTACCCACGGAAAATATTGTTTTTGACATTTTTATAAGTACAATTTGATAAATAAAACATATTAATTTGAATCAGGATATAAAATTTTACTTTGGATATAATTTTTACATTATTCTGAAAACCATCATATTTTGAAGAATATTAGAAATACACTAAATTTTAATTAAAAACAACTTATTTCTTCGAGATAATTTATATTGTGAAATTTTAATATTGAATGGTTTTAAAGTAAAAATAGAATATATCATTACCATAAAATATAATATAATTCATTAATATTAATTTTATACTAAATTCATAGGTAAAAACATTTCAATCTTTTGCAACGTTTTATCATTTAAAACCTGTTTTCTCAACAACAGGATAAATTTTAAATTAAATTTTTAAACTTATGTTTTTTCAATTTGAAAAAATGGGATCCATATTTGGAATCATTATGGAATAACTATGTTAATAGGCTAAATTTTATTTTTAGGGATTATGAGTAGTAACTATGGTAAATTTGTTTTACCAATGTTAATGGTAAATCAGGTAATTAAGGGTAAAAATAATGGTATAAAATTACCTTAACACCTGCAAAAATTAAATTGTATGAATTAAAGTTGACCCATATCATATATGGGTTAGAATATATTCATTTAATAGACTTTTGACCATGAAAAACATGTAATTATTATTAAAACCAAAGAAAGTGACAACTTGTCACTCTCTTATATCATAAAAGTGTAATAATTTTAATTTAGCGATAAAATACATAAAACAATGGAAATAAATAATCCAGAAAGCTAATAATATTATCTATATCATGTTAATTTATTTATAATTTTTAGTGAATAAATAATTATCATTAAGGATGAAACAATAGTGATGTATAAATTATTTTATTGATTGAAATATCAAACAAAGGGTTTTAAAAATATTTAAATAAATATTATATGAACTATTTAATGTGATATAGGAATTTTATTGAAAAATATTAGATGTTATGAATCTATTTAAAAAACATTTTCGAATATATCCTCTGTTTGGTTTTAAATTAAATTCAAATAATTGAATACTGACCAAATTGACAATATTGTTATTTTATAAAAATAACATATTATGAAATTGTTTAAAAATCACAAAATTATTTAAAAATTATAAATTGAGATTTATATGGTCTAAAATGTCATAAAGTATCCAATTTTGGGAAATTCAAAATAGAGAAGTAATTATTTATAATAATATAAAATTTAGAATATTACTACCACAAATAAAATTATTTAGATTAAATAAGATTATGTCCAGTTGATAAGGTTTAAAATAAATTTAAAACATCACTAAATTTTATTTGATGATTATAATTCAACCCTATCTCATCCCATATTTGAATTTGAGTCATTTTGAAGGTTTATTGGTGGGTTTTGAGTTTATTATAAATTATTTTCTTAGACGTTTCCAAATGTGCCCCTCTCATATCTTATAAAAGGGAAACTCCTCCCTCTCCTCTTCACAAAATTTTGAGGCTTAAATATCATAAAAAACCTACCCATTTATATTATTACACTTCTCTAGAAACATAATATATGTCCTGGTCTTCTTCAATGACCATATTTACTGCCCTAAGAGGATGTTTGGAAGAGGCGGGTTGAAGGAGATGCGATATCCTTTACAGATTCATTAAAATTCATTTCTTCGACAACTTCCTATTATTTTATTGTTTCATAATAATGTAATTACAACATTATCACTCATATACATATATGTAATTATATATATGAAACAATCTAATTTCACCTTCTATCCATCCTACAAAACATGAAATCACCGCTCTTGCGTACGTACGACATACTGTCTCCACGCCGTGGTGTAATATTTTTTCCAACCACCACCTTATATGGATGGGTATAATGGTAGAAATAATAACTATATATGATTATTATAACAAGATAATAATTATAGATATTATATAATCCACTCCAATACCATTCAACAATTAGGGTAATGATATCGTCGCTCGTGCGTACGAACGGATTACCGTCTCCCCGAAGCGATGTGATTCATTCTCCATGTTAACCATTCAAGAATTATTATAAAGTATGTATAATAAATAATCATGAAAGATATGACAAAATAATGTTTCTGGATTTATGTAAATATATTTTTTATTTAGTTAATTCCATTCAATTCAATAAGGAAATGAAAACAGTGTTCAGCGTACATACGACCTACCCTATCCATAAATAGTGTATTAAATTCCATTTATTGATATATAATATATAATTATATACTGAATATATATTATATATAAATCATGTTTCAAATTTTTTTAATTAACTAAATTAGGATATAAGTAATAATATCATGAACAACAAGTCCAAACACATAAGATAAATGGAACGATTTTACCCAAAATGCTACTTTAACATGGAATTGACAAAAGAACGGGTAGGTGGTAGATTATGGCCTTGTTCTATAAGATTCATTTGATGGGGAAGTAAATTAAGGGGAAAAATATTATATTATCCTTAGTTGTAAACACTACCCTGTTGAATATTGTGAATATGAAGAAAATAATAGATTTTATGGTTTTGGTCCTATGAGAGAGTGTGGCAGGTGAGTATCCCCCACTTGGTGGACCATAGGTGATGATGAGAAATTGATTATCCTTTCTCACATATTGATTACTATATTAATATTTGATGATATGATGTGGATATTTCTTGAATCATATTGGGAACTACACCCCGACATCACCATGAGGTATCTTGACTAAGGCATTAGTGTTGGTGGTCAGGTATGCGAAGGGATATATCTGGTTTTTTAATAAGGTTTCCTTCTACAATCATATTAAAGGGGAACATCAATGTCTATAAAATCATTTATAATTGTTACATATTCTTGAATGATAATGGGATGACATCGTGGATGTTTTCATGATGGTTTTACAAAGGTCTCTTTGAGGTAAATATGACATTTTTTGTTATTGGTAGTATCATGTTGGATTATAATTTCCTAACTATTAAGGATTAATTTAGTCTCGATGAGATTATGATGTTGTATATGCATGATATAGTTTGACTCCATAGGTTCCCATGAACTATGAATATTAGATAGGGATGTATGGATTACATATCATTTCTAGAAGAGTTTATAGGAGGAGCATTATACACATGTTATTATTCGGAAAACATACCTCCATCTGACTAGTGGATAGTATGATAATTTTATATAGTTGTTTGAAGTCATTCTATGAGAATGCATCATGTATTTTGGGGACTCATTTACAAAATCATATACCCATGTACAAGTTCACCTACAATAAAAACATCAAGAGACTATACAAATGTAATCTTAGGTTGATTCAAATTATAGGCCATGAAAATCACCCTCATGCTGGTTCGAGGTAGGTGATATTGATTTAGTTGGACTGTTTCTCATGTAGGGGACTTCATGGTAGGTCTTGTTGATTCAGAATTTTTAGGCTATTGAAAAGTCATGGAAGAAATTATATTCCAATTTCATTAAAAGTCCTCTTATGTTTGAATTCATGGATTGGGTATTCTTATGTGATTAAATAAGATTTTGATAAAAGGGAATTAAGAGATTGGGTAATATTCCCACATGATAAGTAAAACCATTAAAAATTATTAATAGATCTTGTTTATTAGCCTATTGGTTGAAGTTTCCTCGAAGGTACTAATCCATACATGACATATTTCACACATATCACCTATTCTGCTATCACTCAACTTTATCTCAATATTTTTATCCTGAGGTGGTTGAGCTATTTCATGACATTTCATTTCATTAGAATGAGAATTGTGGTTCTAAAAGGATGTTATTTTTCCCTATTATGGGTTTTATGGTAGAAAATAGTCTACATGATGAGATCTAAGAGAAAGAGGAAAACATATTTGTTCAGTGGTTAGAGATGTTCAGGGACTAATCATGAAAATCCATAAAATGAAAATTATGGGAAATATTATTTTATGTGGGGGTATTTTAAGAACAGATGTTTTCTTAGGATGTATGGATCTCATATTTTAAAATTTTTATGTTTAAATATGAAGAAATGTGACTTCATGTTTAGGTCACTATTGTTCTTTGGATGTACAAGGCATTTTCGGAGCCCACAACCTAGTTCTAGTTTAAAAATTTCATGGTTCCTTGTTACATCATTCCATGTTGGAAAAGAAACAATTTTTGAAAAATCATTAGAGGTTATGGTGGAGAGTTGGAGGATGATTCAAAGTTAAAGCAAACAATGTGACTTAGGTGACACAATTGTTAGGAATCCTATTTAATTTTAATAGTGTAATTTTTCATGGATCATGCATTATTTTTCAAATTGATTAAGGTTACCATGGTCATTTCATATTCAAAATGATAACAATGCATGGTTGGATATCGTTTTTATTAAACCATATGCCTTAAATTAGAAACCCAATAATTTTTAGTTTTTTTTAATTTTATATCAAAATATGATCTATTTTAAAACGGATGTTATTATTTCAATCAATGGATTGTAGGGAACAATTTTGATGATCTCAACCAAGACTATTTCTAGAATTCAAATTCATTCTCTGACTGATCTACAATTCATGCACAAAATGTCTTATTGGATCCTCATTAGTGATTACTCAATTCTTTTCTAGTCATTCATCATTATTCTTCCTATCGATGGCACTAATTATGTTCCGGATCATACTTCATAATTTCATGTTTTTAGTCTGTATATCATTTTTCACCTGACCCATGTCTAATTGAATATGATACTAGAAAATCACTCAACCACCTAATGACAATAGGTCATCTATATAATTTCTGAGTGTTTTGGTGTTTTATTGGTATTCATGACATTTTATGGGCCACATGAACTTCCGAAAAATACCCAAAAATTTATTTATTAATTTAAATAAATATAAAAGGACTTATTTTGGATACCCATATGTTCCATTCTGATGTGGTGTTATTCATTTCCAATCACATGGCCAGCCATGGGGTGTGACTTGTGAAATTACCCTGTTATTCTATTTTTGAACCAACCAAGGGGTGTGTTATCATGATTTCCATGATAATAGAATCCCATTTTGAAATTAAATGTAATTATATTGAGTGGTAAGATATGTTTTTCAAACCTAATCTATGATATTTGATTAAATGGTTGATGTTGAACTTGGTTTTCATGAATGGTTAAATTGGAATATGTGGAAATGAATGGTAATCTCAAGTTATATGATTAAATGATAACTTTGTTGAATGAGTGGTTATACTAATTGGTTTCCATGAGATTGAATTGGGTGATTTGACTATGAATAAACATGAGATGTAATTGAGTGCAAATGGATATGTGTGTTGGTCGAATTATATTGTATGAATTGTTTTTTGGTGAATAATGTTTTATATTCTTTTGATGTTACCTTTAGACGATGATGTGATAGTGGAAGCCTTTGATAGTGTATGATCCTTGTATCTTTATTTCGTGGGATGCCTTAGGATATTCTATTCCTTAGATCCATCATTCTTGTACTCACAATATACATGTACAATATGTAATTCTCCTAGGACTTTATGAAATGTGTAACTTTGTATCCATCAGGGTGTTCCATGTCATCTATGATGATAACATGGTACTATACACCTTGGATATAGCCCTTCATGCGATGAAACATGATTATACGACATGACCATGTGTAATACGTTATGTTTACTTATTAGGAATAGCTGTGGATGTTTTGGTTAGTTCATGTTGTACGAGAAGCTTCTGGATGTTATGTTTATATGGATATATGTTATGGACATGGAGTTTGATTTCATATAATTTTAGAATCCTTGGTAAAATAGTTGTCACTAATTTATAGGGATCTTTTTTTGGATTTTTGGTATTTCTAGTAGATCTTATATTCTATAGGTATCATTAATTCTAATTAATATATCGATTATTTAGTTTCAACCAACTTATGTTGATATATTTCACTTCCTTTATTTTTATATATATATAGATGAATACTTGCTTGGATTTAATCTCACGCCCGATTTGGATCGTCATTGTGTTCCTAAACATAATATTTAGATTTATGTAGAGATAGGGGAAGGTTCCCAGAACTTGAGTGTTTATTGTTTACAATGAATAGGATTTGGTGATCACATGAACGATCTTAGGATCATATTCTTATGTGAAGATTTCACATTTATGTTTTTTGGAAAATTGGATACTATCATTAGAGAATACTTATTGGTACCTATTTTGGATCCTATATATATACATGTATCTTTATAATTTTGTATTAGAAACTTCTGGATTTGTGATATAGTATAGTATTATTTAATTATCAGTTGAATACATGGTGTATATCCTTCATCAATTGATTGTTATTGATTCTACGATGTGTTACTCTCTGGTAACGAGGGCACAGTCCCCCCACAGCCAAACAATAATACCTCACTAGTAGTTGGTTACCTCTAGTGTTTTGGGGGATGTTCTTCATTCCTTCTGACTCAGAAGGCATGGGACACCTTTTAGTAGTATCCAGGTCTGGAAAATTAATTTTTCTTTTAAAAGTGTTATTTATCATTTATCATAATATTTGAAATCATTGTTTACATGGGGAATAAGAAAACATTATTAATTTTAATAGTTTCCAAATGATATATAATAACCCAATCTGATCATGAAAAAATAAATATAATAATATCATATCCTAAAAAATACAAACCAGAAATTATAAGGCCCAAACCTTGAACATGTCATTGCGTATGTACGATATACCGTCTCCATGTCGTAGTGTAATCGTTTTTTCCACCACCACCATACTTGGATGGGTATAATGGTTTAAATAATAACTATATATAATTATTATAACATGATACTAATTCAATGATATTATATAATCTACTCCAATACCATTCAACAATTATGGGAATGATATCATCGCTCGTGCGTACGTACAAATTACCGTCTCCCCGAAGCGATGAGATTCATTCTCCATGTTAAACATTAAAGAATTATTATAAAGTATATATAATAAATAATTATCAAATATATGACATAATAATGATACTATATTTATGTAAATATATTTTTCATTTACTTAATTCCATTCTATTCAAAAAGGAAATGAAAACAGTGTTCATGCGTACGTACGACCTACCGTTTCCATGAATGGTATATTTCATTCAATTTTTCGATCTATCATATATATTTATATGCTGAATATATATTATATCTAAATAATTTTTTACATTATGTAATTATGTAAATCAGGATATAATTAATAATATCATGAACAACAAGTCCAAACACCTATGATAAATGAAACAATTTTACCCAAAATGATGCTTTAACATGGAATTGACAAAACAATGGGTATGTGGTAGATTATGGCCTTGTTCTATTATATTAAATTTATGGAGAATAAAATTAAAGGGAAAAATAATATATTATTCTTAGTTGTAAAAACTACTATGTTGAATAGTGTGAAGATGAAAAAATTATTAGATTTTATGGTTTTGGTCATATGAGATAGTATATCAGGGGAGTATCCAACTCCTGGTGGACCATATCTGAGGTTGTGATCAGGATTATACATGGTCAAATTTGGATTACTATATTCATATTTGATGAAATTATGTGGTAGTTTCTTGAATCATATTGGGAAGTGAACCCCGACATCATCATGAGGTACCGGGACTAAGGCATTAGCGTTGGTGGTCAGGTATGAAAAGGGATATATCTGGATTTATTATAAGGTTTCCTTATAAAATCATGTGAAAGGGGATCATCTTTTTCAAAAAAAAATTATAATTGTTACATATTATATAATGATAATGGGATGACATTGTGGAGGTTTTCATGATGGTTTTACCAAGGTCTCTATGAGGTAAATATGTCATTTTTGTTATTGGTAGGATCATGTTGGATTCTAATTTCCTAAATATTAATGACTAATTTAGTGTTGATGAGATTATGATGTTTTATATTCATTATATAGTTTGATTCCATAGGTTCCTATGCACTATGAATCTCAGATAAGAATTTATGGATTACATATATTTTCTGGAAGAGTTTATAGAAGGATCATTATACACATGTTATACTGAGAAAAACATACCTCCCAATGACTAGTGGATAGTATGATAATTTGACATAGTTGTTTAAAGGCATTCTATAAGCATGCTTCATGTATTTTGGGGACTCATTTACAAATTCATATACCCCTAGACGAGTTCTCCTACAATAAAAACATCATGAAACTATACATAAGTAATATTAGGATGATATAATTTGTAGTCCATTAAAATCAACCACATGCTGGTTCGATGTAGCTGATATTGATTTAGTGGGACTATTCTCATGTAGGGGACTATAGGGTAGGTGTAGTTGATTCAAAATTTTGAGGATATTGAATATTCTTGGTAGAAATTATATTCCAATTTCATTAAAAGTCCTATAATGTTTGAATTCATGGATTGGGTATTCTTATTTGATTAACTAAGATTGTGATACAAGGGAATTAAGAGATTAGGTAACATTCCCACATGATATGTAAAACCATTCAAAATTATGAATTGATCTAGTTTAGTAGACTATTTGTTGCAGTTTCCTTGAAGGTACTGATCCATACATGACATTTTTCACACATCTCACCTATTCCACTATCACCAAACATTATCTCAATATTTTTATCCTAAGGTGGTTGAGCTTATTTTTGATGTGTAATTTCATTATCATATAATTCATTTCATAGGAATGAGAATTATGGTTCTTAAAGGATGTTGTTTTTTCTAGTATAGGGTTTATGGTAGAAAAACGTCTACATGATGTGATCTAGGGGAAAGAGGAAAAAAATGTATTCAGTGGTTAGAAATGTTCATAGAATAATCATGGCAATCCACAAACAGAAAATTAATAGAAATATTATTTTATGTGGGGGTATTGTAAGAACACATGTTTTCATAGGATGCATGGATCTCATATTTTTCAATTTATATGTTTAAATATGGCCAAATGTGATTTCATGTTTAGGTCACTATTGTTTTTTGGATGTCCAAGGTATTTTCAGAGCCCACAACCAAGTTCTAGATTTAAAATTGGATGGTTCCTTGTTACATCAAACCAGGTTGGGAAAGACACATGTTTTGAAAAACCATTCGAGTATATGGTGTAGAGTAGGATAATGATTCATAGTTAAAGAAAACAATGTGACATAGGTGACACATTTGTTAGGAATCCTCTTTAATTTTAATAGAGAAATTTTTCATGGATCATGCATTATTTTTCAAATGATTAATTTTACTGTGGGAATGTCATATTCCAATTGCTAACTATGCATTGTTGGAATTTTTTTTATTAAACCATAGGCCCAAAATAAGAAACCCATTTATTTGTGGTAGTTTTGTAATTTTATAGCCAAATATGATCTATTTTAAATCCTATGTTCATATTTCAATCAATGGATAATAAGTGAATAAATTTGAATCACTCAACCAAGATTTTTTCTAGAATTTAAATTCATTCTCTGATTGATCTACAATCACATACAAAAATGTATTATGGGATCCTCATTAGTGATTACTCAATTCCTTTCTTGACATTCATCATTATTCTTCCTATCGATGGAACTAATTATGTTCAGGATGATATTCCATAATTTCTTGTTTCTAATCAGATTATCATTTTTCACCTGACCCTAGTTTAATTAGGATGTGATACTAGACAATCACTCAACCATTGAATGAGAATAGGTCATTTATATAAATTCTGAGAGTTTTGGTTTTTTATTGGGATGCATGACATTGTTTGGGCCACATGACCTTCCAACAAAGACCCAAAAATAAATTTATTAGTTTAAATAAATATAAATGGTCCTTTTTTGGCTACACATATGTTTCATTTTAATGTGGTGTTATTCGTTTCCAAACACATGGCCATCCATGGGGCGTGACTTCTGAAATTACCCAGTTATTCTATTGATTAACCAACCAAGGGGTGTGTTATCATTTTTCCATGATAATAGAATACCATTTTAAAATTAAATGGAATTATATTGCGTGGTAGGATATGTTTTTCACACCTTATGTGTGATTTTTTATTAAATGGTTTATGTTGAACTTGGTTTTCATGAATGGTTAAATTGTAATTTGTGGAAATGAGGGGTAATCTCATGTTATATGATTAAATGTGAATTTTGAATAATGATTGGTTATACTAATTGGATTCTTTGAGATTGATTTGGGTGATTTGACTATGAATAAACATAATATATAATTGAGTGCTAATGGATATGTGAGTTGGTAAAGTCATATTGTATGAATTGTTTATTGGTGAATAATGTTTTATACTCTTTTGATGTTACTGTTATATGATGATGTGATTGTGGGCGCCTTGGATAGTGTATGATCCTTGTATATTTATATCGTGGTATTCCTTAGAATATTTTATCCCTTAGATCCATCTTTCCTGGACTCAAAATAGACATGTTCAATATGTAATGCTCCTAGGACTAAATGAAATTCATAACTATGTTTCCATCAGGATGTTCTATGTCATATATGATTATAACATGGACCTCTACATCATGGATCTAGCCCTTAGTTGGATGACACATGATTATACAACCCGACCATGTGAAATATGTTATGTTTAATTATTGGGCATATTTGTGGATTTTTTGGTTAGTTCATGTTGTACGAGAAGCCTCTGGATGATATGTTTCTATGGTTACATGTTATAGACATTGAGTTTGATTTCATGTAGTTTTAGCTTCCTTGGTAAAATTGTTGGCACTAATTTATAGGTATCTTGATTTGGATTTTTGGTATTTCTAGTAGTTATTAAATTCTAAGGGTATCATTACTTTAACTTACTATATAGATTCTTTAGTTTCACACTACATGTGTTGATATATTTATCTTCCATTATTTTTATATATATCTTGATGAATACCAACTTGGATTGTATCTCACACCCGATTTAGATCGTCGTTGGGTTCCTAAACATAATATTTCAATTTATGTAGAGATAGGGGAAGGTTCCAAGACCTTGAGTGATTATTTTGTACAATGAATAGGTGTTGGGGATCACATGAAAAATCTTTGGATCATAATGTTATGCGAAGATTTCAGTTTTTTGTTTTTTGGTATATTGGATAATATCATTAGACAATACTTATTGGTACCTATTTTGGATCCTATATAGATACATGTATCAACAATATTTTATATTAGACACTTCTGGATTTGTGATGTAGTATAGTATTATTGAATTATCAGTTGAATACATGGTGTATATCCTTCATCAATTTACTTTTATTGATACTCCAATGTGTTAAAATCTGGTAATGGGGGAACAGTCCCCCCACAGACAAACACTAAAACCTCACTACTAGTTGGTAACCTCTAGTGTTCGGGGTGATGTGCTTCAGTCCATCTAAATCACAAGGCATGGGACACCTTTTAGTAATATCCAGGTTTGGAAAATTAATTTTTCTTTTAGATTTGTTTTTATCATTTATCATAATATTTGAAATCACGGTTCACATAGGGAATAAGAAAACATTCTAAATTTTAATAGTTTACACATGATATATAACAACCCAATCTGAACATGAAAAAATTAATTTAATAATATCATACCATAAATAATACAAACCATAAATTATAAGGCCTGACCCTTAAAAATTATATAATATTGGATTTAGTTACTAATTCACATTGAGGATATTTTATTGTTTAGAGTTTTAGTGAAATAGGCTATAACTATTACATTAAATCTGAAATATTACAAAATAGACACATCTACTCAGTATATATTTTTTATAAAATAAAAATTATTAAAAGAAACAATGAATTATTTTATTAATATAAATCTTCTTGAATTATTCCTTTCTCTTACCCTTCCTTATACCGTATGAAAAACATTTCAAAAACCTAGGATGAGCCAAAAAATCTCTGTAAAGGTTACAAAATAAAGAAATACATTTTTAGTTCATCAAAACAAACAAAACATAATCTCTTTAACTCACCTCATGAAATCATAAGATTTATTAATAACACATAAAAATGTTGAATAATAAAGGTAACTTGTGGAATCCCTAAAATACTTACATTGTAGCTTTCACAGCTAGGTAGGGAGTTACGTTTGCCATACCCATCATAGTATATTCACTAAATCTCATAAAAGAAACATTAATGTTTACCTCTATCACGTCAACCAATTAATTGAAGAGCTATCTTAGGCTCTCCAGTCCTTGGATTATCATTGAACCACTAGTATATTTAAAACAATAACCCAGAACCATATCACATAAAAAAGTAGAAAAGAAAGATAAAATTTCCACATTGTAATAACAATATATCATATCATGTTATTGAAACAACCAATGCTTTATCAGATCCATTTTCAGTAAAAAAATACATAAAAAGGATATATGGTATTTATTTTCCTTTTATATAAACATTAAATCTAGATAAAGAAGCCAATGATCAAATAATACTCGCGGTGGGGGAATGGCCTCTGTCACCATGTACATTTAAAAGAGACAATATTTTTTGTCATTTAGTAAAATAGTACGTATAAAAAATATTCTCATAGAATTAAATGAAAATTAAAAGCGGTTAATACACCATAAAGAAGAAATTCGAGTATAAATCAATGTATTCCTCAAAAATATTATTGGGATGAAGTCCCTTACTGGATGTCCGACATGAATATTTCATTCTTTAATAGCCTAAATAATAAACTGAAGTAAAATTATACAGTATTCAGAATCATTTTCATGTTTATTACTACTTTTATATAAATTATTAACTTTTTATAAACATTAAATAATTATTTATGAAGATGTATTAAAGGATGATGCAATCATGGGAGTACCGGGTGAATCACTATGAAGATGTCTTAAAGGACGATCCTGACACTCAGGAAAATTCTCTCCCCTGGAAGTTTTTTTAATGATATTTATTCAAATTGTCTCGTAGTTTTCTTTAACAAGTCAGTTGTCTATTTTTGTGTTAGAACTAGTTATCTATTTGAGTTCTAACTTGTCCCTTAAAAGTGTTTGAAAATAAAATATTTACTTCGTATGGATTCAAAGATATGTAATGTTAATAACAATCATTTTTTCATTATTTGGTAGTTGAGTCAAAAATGAAATTTTTATAATTACATGTTTTTTTTTGTGGTAAACATTTCATTATATCCTGAGTGATATTAATGATATTGATGACATATATATCATATATATATCCAGTATATATATTTATTTATAATAGTACATAACATTTGGATATATGAAATGAAATGCACCATTCATGGAGATGGTAAGTCGTAAGTACAAAAGAATGCTACATTCATTTCTATATCATTTTAAATAGAAGAAAAACATAATTATACATTAGTATATTATAATTACAATATAATATAATATATAATTAATTAACTTCATCTTTTATACGTTCCATGTTTGGAATTAACGAGTCATATCACATTGAGGGGGCTCTAGTCTACACGTACTCAAATGAAATTATCATATTTATCCATTATGGAAACCATAAATGTATTATATAAATAAAAATTCAGAATAATTGAGACTATATAAATATAATATACATAAAATATAATTATATTTCCATCCTAATGGCCACCATGAGATGTGGTAGGAGATAACTGAACAATCATCATTTTGGGAGGCAATAATACATAGTCCTCAAAAACAGTCTTTTCGTATACATAAGATGGAGGTGTGTGAAAGTGTAATTATAATCATTATTATAAGGAAATACTATTATATTTATGATATTGGTTTTTTATAAAATAATATAATAATGAGATTTTAGGTGGTTGGAGAAGGAATTTAAACGAAAAGAACTTGAGGGAAAACGTTACCTTTAAGTCAGGTAACTTCATTTGGTTTGAACCAAAAGGTATTCTTGAATTGCCTTCTTTATAAGGTATGGATTCTATGAGGACAATAGGAATTTTAGGATCTTCGTGGATTAGAGTTCAGATTAACCAAGAGGCTTGTGAGGTGTGTGTAATGGGTTAGGGATGGTGGCCTTTTTTAAGATGGAGGAGGGGATCTTTTGGAATGTTTAAAAGTATTATTTTATTATAAAATTATTTCAGGTATCAAAAGGTACAAACATATTTAATTCCATGAAAAGGATAATATAAGTTAAAATAAAATCATCCAATAAGAAATGGACATTTTTCAGATATTTTCCAATCCTTATCTAGTTTATTAAACACTTTGTTAACTTTTTTATATTTATCATGTCTTCTCATATATTCATTCTATATGGTTAATATATTTACAATATAATTTCAAGAGACCCAAAACAGATTATTAATGAATATTGTAACATCATATATGTTATTTGGCTGAATCATTGTTTTTTAGTAATATTTTAAAATTTAATGAAATATAAATTTATTTAAAAACTCAATAATGTCAATTTTTATACAAATCATATCATAATTTTTTAAAAATTCCAAACCAACTTTATTATTTTGAAAAACCTTAATTATTTCAAAGATAACAAGTCATTATAATATATAAAAATTTACATATCCTAAAAATAATCAAAATATATTTATTTTAATATTTATAATACCATTTATTTAAATCATTTATTTATGATGTAATTATTGCATCACAATTGCATCATAATTAAATTTATTGATTTAATTTCAAAAAATTATAAATAAAATACCGTGATGTATAAAATCTATTTATATTTCTTGTATAATATATATTTGAAGGGATCACTAATATAACCCCATATAAAAATAGTTATAGTAATAGGATTCATGGTTATGATATTTTTATTTTTACTTTAAATAAAATTTTATTAATTTCATTTAATTACCCAAATGACTTTTATAGGACAAAAGTCTCAGAAAATGGTTTTTTGGTCGATAATTACTCATACAATAAGGTTATGACTCGTGTTAACGCAATTTTAGATTATTATAATATCATTTTTACGTTGAATTACCCTATTTACATTTAACTGTGGTATATAAAAATCAATAGTTATTATTCACCAAAACAATATTTCCATCTTGATGAATGAAATATTACTTACTCATGAAAACCATGTATGTCATAATTTATTAAATTCAATTCCCAGAAGCGATAATATTTCATTTATATGAAAAAGTTAGTCTTTTAAGTGCTATGCAGTGCTTTTCACTATTCATAAAAAAATTAAGGTTTTCAGAAAAATACTAAAAATTCACCCAAGGATAAATTTGATATTATTAATTGAAAAATAATGTACATTCTACCAAATTAAATGAATATATGGTTAATTAATTAATTTAAAATTATTTTCCATTGTCCAAAATAAAAGACATTTTTTTAAAAATAATAATTATCAAAAGACTGACACTTGTTTATGTCCAATTTAAATGTGAAATTACCTATAGTGAACATCATTGGATTATATGGAAAAATAGTATCCTATGATGCTTTATAAAAAATAAAAAAAATAATATAACTATATAAATAGATTATATGAATTAGAATTTTTGAATTAAAATGCAGCATTTTCCATTGTTCATTAAAAATGAAAATTTTTAAATAAATACTAAAATTTCATCCAAAGTAAAATTTGATGACTCGAATCTAAAAAAGAATTTTATATTGTCATAAATAAAATTTAAACTTGACAAAAACTTTATTAAAAAATGTTTCTCCATCAAAAGGCGGTAAATTGACCTTTTAAAAAATATTAGATTATTTATGATTAAAATTGGATTCATTCACATTTTAAGCCCAAATTGTTTTTTGTATAAATGTAAAAACATTTATTAAAAATGTGTAATATAAATTTAGTTAGTTTTGTTCATTCCTTCCAATATAATGACTATGTGTTAACTACCATTTAAAATAATAATAATAATATTTTTCGGTATAACTCAATGTTGTGTGCGACGTAAGCTTTCAAAGAAACATGTTGTTGTGTATCGGGTATATCATCAACCATACAATTACCTTTAATATAAAATAAAAATTTAGATAAAAAATATTAATAAATATAATAATATAAAAATCTTTATTTTCTTGGGATCTTACATCCTTCCCCACTTTTAGAAGTATCATACTCACATTTACATTCAATTATAAAAAATTTGCAGTATTTATCGCTGAAAACATTTTCAGATTCCCACGTTGCCTCTTTAACCATATAGTTTACCCAAAAAAACATTAACTGTTGAATTACATTATTCTTCAAGACCTGCTCTCTGTAGTCAAAAATCTGGACCAGTTGTTCCTCATAATAACGAATGTCTTCCAACTGAACTACATTTGATCTCAATACATGAGTTGGATCCGACATATACATTCTCAACATTGAAACATGAAAAACATTGTGACTGGGTAAAATCATGGAGGTAAAGCCACATTATGGGCAACATATCCAACTTTCACTAGGATTTCATTGGTTCAAATGAACATGAGACTCAACATTCCCATCATTCCAAAATTCATCACACTTTTCCGTGGAGAAAGTGAGAAAGACATGATCACCTTCCTCAAAATAAGATCATTCCTTTAGTGATCCGTATAACATTTATGCCTACTCTATTCTATTCTCATTTTCTTTTGAATTAATGGAAATTTTTCTTCCAACTCATCAACCAATTCTGGCCCCATCCACATTTTTTTCACCTACTTTATCAAAAAAAAGATGGAGTTTGACATACCATTATATATAATGCCTCAAATGGAGACATCTCTATACTAGAATAAAAACAATTATTATAAGAAACTTCAACCAAATAATGATGATTGTCCCAATATCCCTGCTAATCCATATGGAAATAACATATCATATCCTCCAATATCTGAAATGTTTGTTCTGAATAACCATCTGATTGAGGATGAAAATCTATAGTAAAATTTAATTCAGTACCAACTCACTTCGGAAGGAATATCCAATAGTTTGATGTAAACATGAGATCATGATAAGATACAAATGAGAGGGGAACTCTAAGATACATGAATATATATTTAACATACAACTGAGAAAGTTTATCTAGAAAAAAAGAATCTCAAATAGGAAAAATGAGAAGATGTAGTAAATCAATCAACAATAACCGAGAATGCATTATTACCACGAGATGTATTTGGTAATCCCACAACAAAGTCCATGGATATATTTTCCCATTTCTATTTTGGCATTGGTAAAGGATGATGTATCCAATTCAGTAACTTCCACCTGTAATACTGCTGAAGATCTTTGTACATTTCAGTACTACCAGGATAAATAGAAAACTGAGAACTATGAGCTTTACATAACAACCCATTATTCAATTTTTTATCATAATACCCACATAATATATATAAATAACTCAAAAAATTATTTATCATTGTTAAATTTAGGTTATTTCCTCTTCTGAACCAACTATACCTTTTTCTCTAACTCACTGCCTTCCTATAGGGCATGCTTAATTCAAACACATGTTTTAAAAACAGCATGAACAAGTCTCAACAAAATAGAAACGATAACTCAACCACGACTAACTACCAAAATATGGTGACGAACAACCAAACCAACAACTATCACCGGATGGAAGAATATCACTGTTAGGCCTACGCCACCAGCACCAAATCAGAAGAAAGTACTAACAACTCGAACAACCGGGCTCAAAACCTTGGAATTTCCCTACATCAGACATAATTATATCTACTTAGACCCAAGGGTGTATGTAGGGTGTGAGAAACACACAATAGATTGGAACCGGGGAATATATTCTGCATAAAAAATGGTTATATGACCAAAGATGTTTTCATGTTCAAATTTGTTTAGTGAAAGTAAATAAATTCACTAACATTTTGACAGAAAAAACTTTTAAAGAAAGAAAGACAGTTTGAAAATAGGAAAAAGGGGTTTTTGGTGCTGAAATAAAATGAAATATTCTTACCTTTTGAATCCACAGAAGTCACCAAAACCAACCAGTGATGAGTATATAATCGCACAGGAGCAACAAAAAGTGGGAGAGGCCCTGAAGTACTGAAGCTGTGTGGGACCCTAGAACCTCAAGTCTCGGTGAACCATATCATACATCCCTGTGCACGAGCCACTGGCAGGGAAACACCTCCTACCATAGTGGTCTACAGTTATCATCCAATGTTTAGTTAGTGTTGTAAGCGTCAATACCGCTAAGAGAAACTGGGCCGAGGCCACTCCCGTATCACTAGAATGCTAGTCTAGTCCGCCCACCCAGTACCCAGGCTTCCCCTTTTTTGATAAATATTTAAAGTTCACCCTACACATCATGTTCAAGACACAAAACACAACATAGAACCTCACAACATGCAATAAGTATGGAATTTTGAGAACCAAACTAAAGTTTATCAAACATTTGGAAAATTGGTTTGTATGTTTTAAGAAAACAAAACAGCACAACCAATAGTGCAGAACCCACTCGGACGCACAATAATATAGTAACAAGGATAAATTTAAACTGCTTCATTTTTTCAAAAACCATGGCACAACACAGTATAAACTCGACAATCTAAACAAGCCACTAATAAAAGTAAAACACAACGCTCTAGCAGTCAAACTGACAACTCGTAGCAGTATTTAAATAAAAGAGATATTAAATTAATCAAACCAGTAGACTAAATGATAAAATTCCCAAATCATGCGAAACCACCTACCTCAAATATGTACGAGAAGTGGCACGACATAAAACTCCTGTTGTGCAACGGTCGCACCATATGAAGCCGTCAAAAAGGTCCTAAAACAGTGAACCAAATAACCTCTATGTCAACCCAGTGAAACATCAGTGGTCTATAAAAAAAATAAACATCAGAAATTAAATAATTTAATTAACCGTTAAGCATGTTCAATAATAATTAAATTAATTAACAATTTAACAATTTCAATTAAATAAGTCGATTAAAAAAAATTAATAATAATCAATTAAATTAATTAACAATTTACCAAATTAAATAAATTAATTATAAATTTAACCATTTCAAATTAATAAAATAATTAAAAAATTTAATAACAATAAATTAATTAGTTAACACATAAAAAATTGCATTAATAATTAAATAACATAAATATCAATTAAACCAATCAAAATAATTAAATAAAATGAAAAATACCCTTGTAGAATGTCAGAAAAGTGAAGAGGTGGTGGCACCGCAGTCCTGCAGCACGAGCGGGGTGTGGGTGGCGGTCCGACAGCGTGAGCAGGGTGCGGGAGGTGGTCTGACAGCCTGCCAAGTGTGCGGGAGGTGGTCCGGCAGTGTGAGCAGGGTGTGGAGGTGTTCCGACAGCGTGAGCATGATGCGGAGGAGGTCTGGTAGCGTGAGCAGGGTGCGAAGGCCACTATCCAGTGAGGGGAAGGAGGGGCACTGTATGCTGGTCGGTCCAGCTGGAAGAGGGGAAGAGAGGTGAGGTGGGGCGCGTCTCTGGAGGGAGATGAGGGATGGGGGAGTTCGGTGGTGAGAGTGAGAAGGGGAAGGGGGAGTGTTGCAGTGCGGGTGAGAAGGGGAAGGGGGAGCGCGAGGAGTGAGGGGAGATGAGGGGAAGCGGGAGGCAGTGAGGGAGAGGAAACAGGGAAGGTGTGGGGGAGCGCGGTGGGTGAGATGGGGCGCAACAGGGAAGAGAGGAGAAGGGATGGGGAAAAGAAAAGAAGAAGGAGGAGAAGAAGGGGAGGGGAGAAGGAGGAGGGAGGGACGACCGAGTAGGGGAGAGAAAAGGGGAAGGGGTGAAGGAGAATAAAATGGGAGAGGAGATGTGTGGGGAGAAAGAAAGAGGTGAAAAGAAAAAAAATTAATAAAGAAATAAAGAAAAAAAGAAGGTGGCGGCTAGAGTTTTCATGGGGTGGGGGAATAAAAAAACAAATAATAAAAGAATAACCCAATACAATAAATAAAATAACTAAATGCAATAAAATGAAGATAAAAAGGCTTTAATAATAATATAAATAATAAAAAATAATAAAAAATATTAACAAAATAAAATAATAATAATAATAATAATAAAACAAATAATAATCATAATAATAAAACTAAAGTTAATCATCTGGTATTTGAGACGTCTGCGAAGTGGGAAACCTGTATCTGGTTTAGCCCCTCCTACGACCAAGCAATTTAAATAAATAGACAATTAATTCATGAAAAAAAAAATTAAAATTAAAGTTGTACCTCAACAATGTCCAGGCATGACATACTCCATGGAACCTGACTAACTATTTAGCATATAATTATGAAAGTTGATCTAGAGACAATGTATCCCGAATAGGTAGGAAATGATCATATTTATTCAATCGATCAACAATAACCCATATTTCTTTATTACCTTGATATGTTTTCGGTAATCCCACAACAAAGTCCATTGATATATTTTTCCATTTCTACTCTGGAACTGGTAGAGGCTGAAGCATTCCTTTCAGTAACTGTGGCTCTACATTAACCTACTGAAAAGTCAAACACATTACTGTAAAATCAGCATTATCTCTTTTCATTCTATCCCACCAGTAGTACTCTTGATGATCTCTGTACATCTTAGTACTACCATGATAAACTGAAAATGAAGAACTATGAGCTTCACTTAACAACTCAGTCTTCAAGTGTGAATCACAAGGCATACATATCCTCTTCACAAATTTCAAAACCCAATCATTATCAATGTTAAAATCAGATAACTTACCCTTCTGAACCAAGTATACCTCTTTTTTTGCAACTCATTGTCTTCCTTATACACTTGCTTAATTCTGTCATATAGAGATGATTTCACTGACATCTGAAACAAAACAGATGAAATTCCTACACCAACAAAATCTATTCTAATGTTCATAAAATCAAACACCAAAGGATCTCGTTCCAATCATATCATGGTTAATGAAGTATTAATTTTTTTACTCAAAGCATCAACGACTTTATTTGCTTTTCTGGGATGGTAATGGATCGTGCAATCATAATCCTTGATTAATTACAACCATCTCCTCTGTCTCATTTTAAATTCTTTTTGAGAGAATATATACTTCCAAATTTTGCGATCATTATATATTTCACACATAAATCCATAAAAATAATTCATCCAAATTATTAATGCAAAAACAATAGCACCTCATTCCAAATCACATGTAGGATAATTTAACTCATGTGGTTTCAATTGGCGTGAAGTATAAGCAATTACAAGATTATTATTCTTTAGAACACAACCGTGTCCTTTCAACGAAGCATCACTATAGATAACATACTCACCATTTCTGGATGTCAGTGCCAAAACTGGAGCATTAACAAATTTTATTTTCAATTCCTGAAAACAATTATCACACTCTTTTGTACAAATAAACATAACACCTTTTCGAGTTAACACACTCATTGGACTAGATAATTGGGAAAATTTATCATCAATCATCTTGTAATAACTTGCCAAACCAAGAAAACTAAGAATCTCGGTTATATTTGTGGGTCTTGGCCTTTCTTCAACAACATTTGTTTTATCAGGCTCTACAGTTATGCCATTTTTTGAAATAATGTTACCATGGAAATAATTTATAGGAAACCAAAACTCACACTTGATGAATTTCCCAAATAGTTTCTTTTATTTTACGGTTTGCAAGACAACTCTTAAATGAATATAATGTTCCTACTTTATTTATGAATAAACATAAATATCATCAATGAACACAACCAAAAACTTATCCAAGAACTCAGGAAAAATTATATTTATAAGTTCCATGAAAATAGCAGGTGTATTGGTTAACCCAAAAGGTATAACTAAAAATTCACAATGGCTATATCTAGAACAAAAAGCAGTCTTCAAAACGTATTCATGCTTTACTTTTAACTGATGGTACCCATACCTCAATTCAATCTTGGAAAAATACTGACCTTCCTAGAGCTAATTAAACAAATCCTAGATATGAGGCAAAAGATACTTGTTCTTAACAGTAATTTTATTCAATGCTCTATAATCAATGAAAAGTCGCATTGAACCATCATTATATTTAAAAAAATAGACAGGATCACCCCATGGTGATGTGCTAGGTCGAATGAAGACACTATTAAATAACTCCTGCAATTTCTTCTTTAACTCTAAGAGTTCAATTTGAGATATTTAAAAAGGGGGTTTTGAAATTGTCCTAACATCAGGAACTAAGTCAATAGTAAATTCAACTTCTTGATCAGGTATAATACCAGGAAACTAATTAGGAACTCATCAAAATACTCATTTACCACTGGCACATCATTAATCTGAACAGTCCCTTCATTTTCAACAATATGTTCAAGGTAACATTTATTTTCATCTTTTACTAGTTTTTCAACATCCTGACATGTTATCAAATGAAAGGGGTCATTCTTGTACACAAACTGAAAATATTTTTAAAAATAGAAATCTTTATCTCTACAGTCAATCTTATCATGATAAATAGAAATTCAATCCATGACCAAAATAACATCAAACTCTACTAGAGGAAAAAAAAGGTTTGCAGGTAGATTCTTTCTGCACATAATGACAAGAATGTTCTTATGTTTTCTTTTTTGTCTCAAAATTTCCACCAGGTGTTTTACCATATTTTTTGTATTCATTTCTTGAGATAGATTTCCCAATTTATTAGAAAATACCTCATAATTGAAATAGTGTGTAGACCCTAAATCAAACAACACATTGGCATAATCTGAACAAACAAACAGTGTACCTGATACTACTTCATTCGATGGACCAACATCAGCTGAAGTTGTTTCGAAGGGTTTCACCACCCATTTCTGCTTGTATTCAAACTGCATTCCCTCATTTGAGTTCTTCGTAGGACTCTCATTTGCATAATGACCCATTTAGTTAGACTTAAAAAATCTTACCGATTACCTTTAATTCCCTGCTTGATCAACTTCCTTACAGTTATGAGCAATATGTCCAAACTTACCACACTGTAAGCACATTACATAATTTGATAAACATTCATTGGGAGGCTTTTTACCGCACTTCTCACAAGATGGATATTTAGTTTCTTACCTCCTGTCTTCTTTGAAGAATTATTCCCCTCTTCCGGCCAACTATACCTCTTATTCTGTAGTTTTTCAAAGAACACTTAATCATCGACAAACTCTATTTCCTCATTCTCCGCACATCAAACAAGTTTTTTGTAACATTCGACCTCACGAGAGGCTAACAATCTTTGATATCATGGCTTCAATCCAAAGTGAAATGTTTTTATCTTACTATCAAGATATCAGATGAAATTTGGTGCATACCATGCCATTCAAGTCAACATTACTTCATAAGCAGCCACTATGCCATCCTACTGCCTTAATTCCTCGAATTGTTTTTCCATCCTAAGATGAGACACCTTAGGAAAATATTTCTCAAGAAACATACCTTTGAATTCATCCCAATCAAGAGCATCAATCATTTCACTAACCCTAATATTTTTCACCATCGACCACCACTGATCACCTTCCCCATAAAATTGGTAAACACCAAGACTAACCTTTTGATGTTCTGAACAACCCATAACATCGAAAAACTTTTCCAGTTCTTTAATCCACCCTTCAGCTAGCATAGGGTCAGATGATCCTCTGAATGTTGGGGGATATTGCCTCATTAAATGCTCCACTACTGACATGTTCTTCTGCGGTTGATCTGGCTGATCTTGTGCATGGATTCCACCACCATTCATAGTTTGATTCAACTTTTCCATCACTGCAAAAAACTATTCAGTTTCGATTTTGACCATCTCAGGTTTATGATTTGGAAGGTTGTCTTCCTCCTGATGTCATCACAATATAGGTGCCCTTTTTCCTCTGTGGAAAACCATTCTAAACACAGAAATATCTTAGGCGAAGCAACATGGTAATCTGTAAATGCTATATGATTTCAATATTACCATAAATTACTTTATAGGTGTTAATTTAACAATACCCTACTTCCTAAAGTTTTCTAAACTGATCTATGATTCTAACTATAAGGACTCGACTTTAAACCTTACATAATCTCGAATTAAATTAATAATTCACATTGATGATCTTTTTAGGATTAGAGTTTTAGAGACATAGACCATAAATATTACATTGAAAAAGATTAAATATCAAAAATAAGAAGTAGACACTCCTACTCTTTGTAACACCCCAAGATTCTACGGTATGCTTCTCTTTGAATATTTTTATACTGTGTGTTGTACGCAACACCGAGTTCTAACACACCATAACCAATCAAACTAGCCACTATGAATAGTAATACCTAATTTTTAAAATTATATATATTTCATATTTCAAAATGGACTTCATTTTTGGATTCGGAATATCGAATTTATCCTAAGGTGAAATTTTGGTACTTTTCCGATAACTTTAATATTTTGATGAATAGTGAAAATTACTAAATTTTAATTAAAAACATCTTTTTTAATCAAAATAATTAATAGTGATAAATTATGGATTTGAGTGGTTTTAAATTATATTTTGAATAAATTTTTAACAGTTCATACAATGTTGGTCATTGGACAGAATTTTACAATTAAACCGGACATAAACAATTGTCAATCTTTTGATAGTTATTATCTCTTAAAAACACGCTTTTTGTTTTAACAACGGGAATTAATGTAAAATTAATTTCTGCCACTTCTATGTTTTGAATTTGGAAAAATGGATTCCATATTTGGAATCAGGATGTTCAAATTGTGTAAATTGGTAACTTTTAATTTTAGACATTTTGAATAATTACTTCGGTAAATATTTTATTTACCATGGTTAAGGGTAAATCCGGTAAATAAGGGTTAAAAAATAATATTATAATAATTCTAAATTACCCTAAAACGTGTCCTAACCCTAATGGATTATACATTTTCTACCATAGGAATCTTTTGGTCTATTTTGGGACCCCATGGAACCACATGTAGGTGATAGGGACACTATTTTAATTAAGTTAAAATAAGTACAAAAATGACACAAGCATATATCTTTTAGAAAATCAATTTTTACATAGGGTTATATATGTTGGATTTTTGACTATAAATATTAATTAGAAATCTCAAAATATTTACTACATAATGATATTTTATTTATAATTTTCAGATTTTAAATAAGTTAATTTATTTATGACACAATGATGATGCAGTAATTACCATAATAGTGACAAATTAAAGTAATTTATACTATAAATACCCAAATAAATATAATTTGAGACTTTTAATGAATTAAAATAATTTTATATGATAATGTTACATATTAGGATTTATTTAATTGACTTTTTTCGAATTAATCATTCTGTTATGAGTTTCACAAAAATCAACTATTGAATAGTGTCAAAATTGACATAAAAGAGTTTTTAAAACAAATATTATATTATTAATTGATATTAAATTCTTAAAAATCTAAGGTTCGGTCAAGAGACTTATATCCTTATATTTGTATCATTAATGGACCACTTGGGGGTCGCATGGATGTATATGGTATGTTTATTAACCATATAATATAAAAATACCAAGAGACATTGTAAAAGTGAAACTAATTTACTAAGAGTTAATACTTAAATATAAGGTTAATATATTAACCCAAACCAGTCTAAATTCTATTGGTTGAGTAGTTTTCGACCCATCCCCACCTTAACATCTAAATAATAAACTTTGGAGCCACTAGAAACTGAATATGAATTTATTATAAATTAATATTTCTATCTTTTCCAAAGGTGGCCCTCTCCCCTCTTATAAAAAGGCACTCCTCCTTCTCATTTATTTACACCATCAAAGCCTTTTAGTTCGACCAAACCCTTCCCAAATATTCTACCAATTTACCTTAATACAACCCAGAGGCCTTAGTTTGATCAGAAAGCCACCCTAAAGAGCCCTTTTGATAAAATCAAAAGGAAGAACCCGAAGAAGAGGTAATGATTTCACCACCTTTTCCAAGTTCCTTTCTTCTTCCACTTCTTCTTTCTTTTTTATTCCCATTATAAAATAATGAATCCAGTATCTCCTATATAATGTAATATTATTATAAATATGGGACAACCATATTCATTATTATATCCATCCTTTGAATGACATGTAATCATACGTGCGTACGTACGGCTTACCGTCTCCACGTCATAGTGTAATTGTTATCCAATATATTATTATTGGAATGGGTATAATAATGATGTGTAATTCATGTAAATAATAAATATAACATGATAATGATTCTGTATATATGATATACCATATAATTATATATTATTTTAATATCAAAAGAATGATTTTGTCGCTCGTGCGTACGTACGGACTACTGTCTCCACGAACGCGATGAGATTCTTTCTCCATCGTATCCATTCAAGTATAATTCTCATTTGATGATTAATAATATTATTTAAGGACTTTATATCATTATGGATATGATTAGGATACAGCCTATCCATAACAAACACGGCTTACATACCAAAACATAAAAAAGAAAATGAGTAAGTTAACACCCAAAAACAACGATAATACTATGATATTATTTACAATTATATGTTATAAGATCATATATGATATCATATTAATGTATATAATTCTTGTATAATTTAATAACAATTATTTCACCATTATACAGGAGGTTAACCTACCCCTAACCAAGGAAAAGTACAAGGTAAGGGTTATTTCACAATCTCTTTATTATCCGAGGTTGTTTATACGTAATAATCAACTGAGATCTCTTTATCATCGACATCCATGTTTCTTAAAAATGTATTTCAAAACATTTTTTACTATTTAAAAGAATATGGCTTAATGTCATTTATACCCTTGTTTAAATTTTTATAAGAGTTTTATAATGGAATATTTCTGTTGTTTTCCAAACAAGGTTCTTTTTAACCTTTTCGACAGAATTAAGGTAAGAATGTTATTTTTAACTTATACGGTGGGTGCGGTTATTTTCTGCCGTTATAAAATTGTTGAAGCTTCCTTTAAAAGCATATAATAGTATTTTCAAAGAAAATTGTTTATTTTATAAATATATGACTCTTAAATGATTTCAAAATAGAAAGAGATATTTCTCTAAAAAGAGTTTAGATTTCATCTATTTCGACATCTTTTGATGGATTTTACGCTTATTTGAAGTTGATTTATTATGATACAAAACTTCTATACTGTATTGAAGGTTTTGTGAAATGCTTGACTGTGGATGTCCTATTTTTATACCATTCATAGTTTATGGTGAAAGTATTGACATTTCGTATGCTAGTTTTAATACGAATGTTTATGTTATGTTTAAACCATTTCATATGGGAATCAATTGGACTTAATATGTGACGGGTGGAGCCCACTATAGCTCCTCGATGCATCGGTAGGTCTCATGAGACAAACTAGTGTTTTGGCAAAAGGCCTTGGAAAACTTTTATTTGTAGTCTTGGCATGAGGCCTTGGCTATGTGGTTATGACAGTCTGGCATTTTGCATTCCATCATTATGAAAGTGGTTATTGATATTGTATGTGATTATTCGATTAGTATAATATCCATGTGAATAAGTAAATGGAATTATTTCATTTTATTTTTTCCATACTATGTTGAAGTTAAAGTTTAAAAGTCTTTTTTTAGTTATACATTGACTTAAATGCTTATTCTTATTAATGAATGTTTCCGTTATATTGTTATCCTTACTGGGCATTTGAGCTCACCACTTTCAATGTTTTAATTTTTCCCAAGATGTGAAGTAGTAATTTATGAATGACCTGCAGGGATAGTATGTGGGGATATGAGTGTGTTCTATGAAGAAAATATGTTGTTGTAGTAGTTTTTCACATTATGATGTGATGTAAAACATTATGAATATATCTAGTGTTTCCAAGGCTACTAAACCAATCGGTCTTTCTAGATTTTATCTTTCTTGTCATCATGTCAATGTTATGTAATAATGCACCGACTCTAGGTAACTGGTGTAGGGGCATTACAGTTGGTATCAGAGGAAGTTTAGTAAAAACCATGGAATCTAGATTTAGATAAACTCTGATTAGAGCACATAAACTGAAGATGGACTTTGAGGATTGGTATAGAAGAACTTAATAGAATTTTGGTATTGTAGAGATTTTGTGAGTTTTCGGAGCAATACATCCATGTCTGGATACGAGTAGGTAGAGGTGGCTCTGGCACAGATATACCTAGGGGTATAACCCGAAAACACCACTTTGAGCTAGACTCGAATGGGAACTGGTGCACGACAATGGGCCTTGCTGCACTCTTGGTTACGACACTCCCGGGGGATATGCTTAGGATGACACTCATTTTCTTTATAAATCATTATGAATGTTTTATAAGTATATACTTCCTCAAAGAAAACATTTTTTATGATTATGAATTATATCCATAAATAGTTCAATTTATGTTATGTGTTTTAAAAGTATGAGATTATGTATTTTTATTAATAAACTGATCTAGTTTATGCCATTTTTTAGAAATGGCATCTAGTGGAAGAAATGGAAACTGTATCAATGCACGAACTCCATGTAGGGATTTCCCTCTTGCTCAAGATAATTATAGTGGATCTAGTGATACAACTGGTGCTGATCAGCTAATCACCATACTGGGACAACTCACTCAGGTTATGAATAATAACCTTACCCATATAAAGCACCATGATCCGCAACGTGGAGAATCAATGTTAGATCGATTCATGAGGAAGAAACCAAAAACATTCAATGGGAGTACAAATCCATTAGTAGCTGAGCAATGGATAAGTTCCCTAGAGAAAATATTTTAGGCTATGGGGAGTAGTGAAAGGGAAAATGTTATCATGGCAGTTTACCGCCTCACTGGAGATGCTGATCAATGGTGGGAATTGATTCAAAACATGAAGGAAGATGATGAAGTATCAAATATGAAATGGAGGGAGTTCAAAGATCTGTTTTTATAAAAATACTTTCCTCGTGACCATCGAGAAGATATGGAAAGGCAATTTCTGAGTCTAAGACAAAAGGAGGATGAGAATGTCGCAAAGTATGAGGCTAACTTTACAAGGTTAGAAAGGTATTCTGGATATTATATACGTAGCCCAAGAAGTAAGATTGATCGTTTCTTTGATGGGTTAAAGCCATTTCTCCGTCGAGCATTAGTCTCACAATCCTTCTCGTCATACGAAGACATTGTCTCATGTGCCATCAAGACAGAAAAGGAATTGTCTAAGTCTAATGACTTTAAATCAAAGCAAGAGAAGAAGAGGTCTGATGATCAATATGGGAATGTAAATAAGGGGAAGAAGGGAAAGGTTGAATATCCATCCTGTGGTAAATGTTGGAAGAAACACCCCGGTACTTGCATAAACGGAATGGGTGTCTGTTACAAGTGTGGTGAAAAAGGCCACCAAGCTCGTGAATGAAAAGGGAAGAAGGAAGCTACCAATGTTCAATGCTACAATTGCAGGGAGATGGGACATTATGCAAATGAATGTCCTAATCGTCAGGGGAACATACCTTAGAAAAGGCCAAGGGATCAAGGCCAAGCTTTTTCTATCACTACTGCTGAGGTAGAAGCTCCATAAGATGTGGTGGCAGGTAATTTAATGGTTTTCTCAAGTTTAGTAAATGCATTATTTGATTCTGGATCATTGCATTGTTTCATATCTTCCCAGTTTTCTAAGAAAATTAGATATTTTCAATTTGATTTAACAAGGGAGTTTTCAGTTAAAACTCCTAAGGGAAGTATCATTGCAACAAATTTTTGTGAATCAGTCCCCATTAGAGAACATAAATGCTCTTTATCTAATGATCTCATTGTCATACCTATGATGGAGTTTGATATAATCCTCAGTATGGACTGGCTTTGAGACTATGATGTGAAGATTTATTGTAAGAAGAAAGATGTTACGATTCTTGATGATGATGATAAGGAACACCTTATCTTTAGAGCAGAATCCTCACCACCTAATTCTTATCTAGATCCACCCCCAGTAGCTCAACTAAATTCAATTATTGGGGAGGAAGAAAATGAAATGATGGTGGTTGAGGAAAGAAATGTTCAAATAGAGGATGTACCGGTTGTGAAAGAATATGTAGATGTATTTCTGAAAGATTTACCTGGACATCCACCAGAACGAGAAGTTGAGTTTTCCATTGATTTAATTCCTGGATCAAGGCCTATATCGAAGTCCCCTTATAGAATGGCCACTGTGAAATTAGTCGAACTAAATAAACAACTAGAGGAATTGAGTAATAAAGGGATTTATTCTCCCTGGTGTTTCTCCATGGGGATCCCCTGTTCTTTTTGTTAAAAAGAATGATGGATCCATGAGGTTATGTATCGACTACAGGGAGATCAATTCTATAACAATAAAGAACATGTATCCCCTACCACGCATTGATGATTTATTTGAACAACTGCATGGAGCTCAATACTTTTCGAAGATTGACCTTCGATATGGATACCAATAGTTGTGTGTGAAGAAGGAAGACATTTCGAATAAAGCATTTAGAACCAGGTACGGTCATTATGAGTTTACAGTAATGCCTTTTGGATTGACTAATGCACCCTGTGTATTCATGGATCTGATGAATAGAGTTTTCAAGGAGTATCTCGATTAATTTTTGGTGGTATTTATTGATGATATCTTGGTATACTTCAAAAGCCACGAAAATCATGAAAATCACTTGCGCTTTATCCTGAAGACTCTGAGAAGACATGAATTATATGGGAAGTTTAGCAAGTGTGAATTCTTGAATCAGGAGATTTCTTTTCATGGCCATATTGTCTCTAAAGATTGAATCTATATTGATCCTTCTAAGACCAAGGAAATCCAAGAATGGACATCACCGACGAGTATAACTGAGGTACGTAGATTTATTGGTTTAACAGGTTATTATCGATGTTTCGTCCAGAATTTTTCCTGGTTAGATAACCCCTTAATGAAGATCACACGTAAAGGGGTTAAATTTGTTTGGACAAAAGATTGTGAATAATGTTTCGATGAACTGAAGAGAATATTAGTCAATGCTCTTATATTGACTCTATCATTGGGGAATGATGGGTTCTTTATTTATAGTGATGCATCGAAGAAAGGACTTTTTTGTGTCCTAATGAAGAATGATAGGGTTATTTCCTATGCATCACGACACTTGAAAATTCCTTAACAAAACTATCCTACTCATGATCTCGATTTAGCAGCTGTGATCTTTGATTTGAAGATATGGAGGCACTACCTCTATGGTGAAAAATGTGAGATTTATACTGATCACAAGAGTTTAAAGTATATTTTATCACAAAAAGAATTCAATATGAGGCAAAGGAGATGGATTGAATTACTCAAGGATTATGATTGCACGATACACTACCACCCGAGGAAGGCAAACAAGGTGGCAGATTCTTTGAGTAGAAAAGATCATGGATTTTTGAACAATATGAGAATTGAAAGGGATCCAATTTTCATTGATCTAGTGAAGACAGACATGGGAATAACCAGGGAAGGTGAAACATCAATGCTTTTTCAAATGGTTTCCAAACCATCTTTACTAGAAAGGATTCAGAGTTCTCAGACAAATTATGAAGAATTTTAAAAGAAGATTAAATTTGTGAATGATGGGAGATTGAGATACATTATGTATGAAGAAGGAATTTTGAAATTTGGGGAGAGACTTTGTGTTCTCGATATACCAGATCTAAAAAGGGAATTTCTGGATGATGCTCATAGTAACAATTTTTATATACACCCTGTGAGCACCAAAATGTATAGAGATTTGAAGGAACATTTTTGGTGGGACAATATGAAGAGGGAGATTGCTGATTTTGTGTCAAGATGTATGGTTTGTCAACAAGTGAAAGCTGGAAGGCAACATCCTGGAAGAGTCATGCAACCTCTTCCCATACCGGAGTGGAAATGGGACAATATTACGATGGACTTTTTCATGGGACTACCAAAGACTCCTAGAAGGAACGATGAAATATGATTTGTTATTGATCGTCTTACCAAGTCAGTACATTTTCTTGCTATAAGAGAAGATCTACCACTAGAACGTCTAGAAACACTATATATTAATGATGTTGTGAGACTTCATGGAGTACCCCTATCGATTGTTTCTGATTGTGATCCCCATTTTACTTCAAGATTCTGGAAACGTCTTCAGAAATCCTTGGATACTGAACTTCATTTGAGCACTTCCTACCACCCTCAGACTAACGGACAATCAGAACGGACTATTAGAACCTTAGAAGACATGTTGAGATCTTGGTCACTTGACATTCAGGGTATGTGGGATCAATATTTACCACTGGTAGAATTTTCATATAACAATAGCTTCCATACGAGTATTCAGATGGCACCATATGAAGTGTTATATGGAAAGAAATGTCGCACAACAACCTATTGTGATGACGTTGGTGAAAGAAAACTTGTAGGTCCAGAACTGGTATAGGAATCAATGGAAAAGGTGAAGGTAATCCAAAATCACATCAAAGCATCTCAAAGTAGGCAGAAGAGCTATGCCGATAATCAATGGAAGGATTTGGAATTTCAAGTTGGTGATCATGTATTCCTGAAGGTATCTCCATGGAAGGGAGTCATACGTTTTGGTAAGAAAGTCAAATGGAGTCCCAGGTACATCGGACCATTAGAAATTCTAGAACGAATTGGGGTTGTATCTTACAGATTGGTAATGCCGCCAAGCCTCTCTAAAGTTCACGATGTGTTCCACGTATCTCTATTGAGGAAATACATGGCTGACCCAACGCATGTACTCAACTATGAGGAATTAGAACTGGAACCTGATCTGTCTTATTGCAAAGAGCCCTTCCGGATTCTTGATATAGGAGAACAAGTACTGATAAACTGTACGACGCGTCTGGTAAAAGTTCTGTGGAGAAATCATAAGATGGAAGAGGCAACGTGGGAACCCAAGGAACTTATGATGAAGAACCACCCGAGTCTTTTCATGCGATAATATTCTAGAAATTTTGAGGATGAAATTATTTGAAGTAGTGGAGAATGTAACACCCTAAGCTTCTACGGTACACTTCTCTTTGAATAATGTGATAGCGTGTGTTGTGCGCAACAACGAGTTCTAACACACCATAACCAATCAAACTATCCGTTATGAATAGTAATACCTACATTTTGAAATTATATATATTTTATATTTCAAAACAGGCTTCATTTTTTGATTCGGTATATCTAATTTAGCCTAAGGTGAAATTTTGGTACTTTTCATATAACTTTAATATTTTGATGAATAGTGAAAATTACTAAATTTTAATTAAAAACAACTTTTTTAATCAAAATAATTAATAGTGATAAATTATGAATTTTCGTGGTTTTAAAGTATATTTACAATAGAATTTTACCATTTAATACAATGTTGGTCATTGGACATAATTTTACAATTAAATCAGACATAAACAGTTGTCAATCTTTTGATAGTTATTATCTTTTAAAAACACGCCTTTTGTTTTAACAAAATGAATTAATTTTAAATTAATTTATGCCACTTCTGTGATTTGAATTTGGAAAAATGGATTCCATATTTGGAATCAGGATGTTAAAATTTTGTAAATAGGTATCTTTTATTTTTAGACATTTTGACTAATTACTTCGGTAAATATTTTATTTACCATGGTTAAGGGTAAATCCGGTAAATAAGGGTTTAACAATAATATTTTAATTATACTAAATTACCCTAAAACGTGTCCTAACCTTATTGGTTGATAAATGTTCGACCATATGCATCTTTGGGTCGATTTTGGGACCCCATCTATCCACTTGTAGGTGATAGGGACACTTTATTTTAATTAAGTTAAAATAAGTACAAAAATGACACAAGCATATATCTTTTAGAAACATAATTTTTAAATAGGGTTATATATGTTGGATTTTAGACTATAAATATTCAATAGAAATATAAAAATATTTCCTACATAATGATATTTTATTTATATTTTTTATACATTAAATAATTTAATTTATTTATGACACAATGATGATACAGTAATTACCATAATAGTGACAAATTATAATAATTGATATCATAAATACCCAAATAAATATAATTTCATAATTTTAATGAATTAAAATAATTTTTTATGATAATATGACATATTAATATTGATTTAATTGACTATATGAGAAGTAATCATTCTTTTATGAGTTTCACAAAAATCATCTATTGAATAGTGTCAAAATTGACAAAAAAGAGTTTTTAAAACAAATATTATATTATTAAATGATATTAAATTCCTAAAAATCTAAGGATAGGCCAAGAGACATATATCATAATAGGTGTATCATTAATGGTCCACTTGGGGGTCTCTTAGATGTATATGGTAATTTTATTAACCATATAATATAATAATACTAAGAGACATGGTAAAAGTGAAACTAATTAACTAAGAGTTAATACATAAAGATAAGGTTAATATAGTAACCCAAACCTGTCTAAATTCTATTGGTTGAGTTGTTTTAGACCCATCCCCACCTTAACCTTTAATTAATCATCTTTAGAGCCATTATAAAACGAATATTAATTTATTATAAATTAATATTTCTAGATTTTCCAAAGGTTCCCCTCACCCCTCTTATAATAAGGCACTCCTCCTTCTAATTTCTTCACACCTTCAAATCCTTTTGGTTCGGCCAAAACCGGCCCAAATACTCTCCCAACTTCCATTACTACAACCTAGACGCCTTAGTTTGATCATAAATCCATCTTACATAGCCCTTTTGATCAAATCAAAAAGAAGAACCCGAAGAAGAGGTAATGATTTCACCACCTTTTTCCAAGTTCCTTTCTTCTTCCACTTCATCTTTCTTTGTTATTCCCATTCTAAAATAATTAATCCTGTATCTCCTATATAATTTTATATTAATATAAATATAGAACAACCATATTCATTATTATATCCATCCTTTTAATTACATGTCACCATACGTGCGTACGTACAACTTACCATCTCCACGTCGTGGTGTAATTGTTATCCAATATATTATTATTTGTATGGGTATAATAATTATGTGTAATTCATGTAAATAATAAATATAACATGATAATGATTCTATATATATATTATATACCATCCAATTATATATTATTTTAATTTCAAAAGAATGATATTGTCGCTCGTGCGTACGTACGGACTACTGTCTCCACGAATGCGATGAGATTCATTCTCCATCGTATCCATTCAAGTATAATTATCATTTGATGATTAATAATAGTATTTAAGGACTTTATATCATTCTTTAATATTATTAAGATATAACCTATCCATAAAAAACATGGATTACATAACAAAACATATAAAATAAAATGATTAAGTTAACACCCAAAACAACGATAATACTAAGATATTATTAACAAATCAATGATAAAAGATCATATATGATATCATATTAATGTATACGATTCTTGTATAATTTAATAACAATTATTTCACCATTATACAAGAGGTTATCCTACCACAAACCAAGGAATAATACAAGGGTTATTTCACAATATCTTCATTATTCGAGGTTGGTTAAATGTAATAATCAACTGATATCTCTTTATCATCCACATCCATGATTCTTAAAAATGTATATCAAATTTTTTTTTACTATTTAAGAGAATATGGGTTAAAGTAATTTATACACTTTTTTGACATTTTATAAGAGTTTTATAAAAGAATCTTTCCATCATTTTCCAAATAAGGTGCTTTCTAACCTTTTCGACATAATTAAGGTAAGAATGTTTTTTAACTTATACAGAGGGTGCGGTTATTTTCTACCGTTATAAAATTGTCGAAGCTTCCCTTACAAGATTATAAGAGTATTTTCAATGAAAATGTTTTATTTTATAAATATATGACTCATAAATGATTTCAAAATAAAAAGATATATTTCTCTAAAAAGAGTTTAGATTTCATCTATGTCGACATCCTTTGATGGATTTTACGCTTATTTGAAGTTGATTTATTATGATACAAAACTTCTATACTGTATTGAAGGTTTTTTGATATGCTTAACTATGGATGTGCTATTTTTATACCATTCATAGTTTTTGGTGAATGTATTGACATTTCGTATTCTTGTTTTAATACGAATGTTTATTTTATGTTTAATCCTTTTTATATGGGAAGGCATTGGACTTAATATGTGATGGGTGGAGCCCACTATATCTCCTCGATGAATCGGTAGGTATCATAAGAAAAACTAGTGTCTTGGCACAAGGCCTTGGAAAAATTGTATTTGTAGTCTTGGCACGAGGCCTTGGCAATGTGCTTATGATAGTCTGGCATTATGCATTCCATCATTATGAAAGCGGTTATTGATATTGCATGTGATTATACAATTAGTAGAATATCCATGTGAATAAGTAAATGGAATTATTTAATTTTATTTTTTTCATACAATGTTGAAGTTCAATTTTAAAAGGCTTTTGTTTTAGTTATACATTGCCTTAAATGCTTATTCTTATTTATGAATGTTTCCGCTATATTGCTATCCTTACTGGGCATTTGAGCTCACCCCTTTAAATGTTTTAATTTTTCCCAAGATGTGAAAAAGTAATTTATGTATGACCTGTAGGGATAGTATGTGGGGAAATGAGTGTGTTCTATGAAGAAAATATGTTTTTGTAGTAGTTTTTCACTTTATAATGTAATGTAAAACATTATGAATATATCTAGTGTTTCCAAGGTTACTAAACCAATCGGTCTTTCATGATTTGATCTTTCATGTGATCATGCAAATGTTATGTAATAATTCACCAACTCTAGGTAACTGGGGTCGGGGCGTTACACTCAGTTTCAATTTATTCCGAAAAAAAACAATTGAATAAAAGTCATGCCTAATTCCATGTTTAAGAGAGAATGACTAATCCATGATCCCATACTTGGCCCAATTCCACTTTATGGCATGCGAAAAACATTTCAAAAACTTGCGATGAGCATAAAAACCTCAGTAAGTAATACACATTGAAGGAAAACTGTTATTTTTTCAAGACAATGGGTAAACCAACAATACTTTTTCATAAGTAATAATTTTCACCTTTATGAAGTAGTAAATAATAATCACTTAATAAAAGATCATTACACTCCCTTTTGTAACAAAAATATTACCATAAACCCCATATATATAACACATAACATATAAAGGTAACTTGGGACATAAAGAAACATAAATGGAATAACCATATAGTCGACTTCCATGCATATCACAAAATGTAATATCCATACAGACGACTTCCATACCCAACGAATTGGATGTCAAAACATAACCACCTATCCTGGTATTCACGGCACCACCCATCATTTGGTTTATAACGTAACCACCCATCAAATATCAAAGTACCAATATAAAATCATAACACATACAACAAATATAAAGTAAATAAAACATTTCCACATTTCAATCACAATATATCACATAAATATATTTACATAACAAATCCATTTTCAAAACCATTTTCAATACCAAAAATAAGAATAAGAGTATAAGGTATTCATTTTCTTTTAAAAGCATTACAGCTTGGTGGGGAATCCAAAGATCAAATAATACTTGCGGGGGCGGAAAAGGTCATTGTCACCACTTACATTAAAAGAAACATTCCATTTTATCGTTTAGTAATACTCTTCAATGAAAAATATTCTCTTTGAATAGTCAAGGGTGGGTATACAGCGTATAAATCAAGTCATGTATTAAAACAAAATATTCCTCAATGAATGGAGATTGAGACAAAGTCCCTTACCTCGTTACAAAAATGACCCGTTCGTTCTTTAATATCCCTAATAATAAACTAAAGTTAATTTATACTTTCTTAAGAACCCTTTTCAAGTTTATTATTCATTTATATTACATACTACCATGTTATAAACATTATGTAATCATTTAAGTTAATAATGTTCATTTTGTGGATATTTGGTTCTTGAGTCAAAAATGGACTTCTTATAATTACATGATGTTCATGTTGTCAATAGTCCATTATTTCTAAAATTATATTCATGATTTAGATATCATATATATCATATATATCCATTATATACATGTATTTATAATAGTACATAACATTTAGAGGTAAGAAATGAAATGCACCATTCAAGGATACGGTAAGCCGTACGTATGCATGAACGCGACTTCCATTTCAATTTCATGTTTAATGGAATAAAAACATATTGATACATAGTTGTATTATAATTCCAGTATTGTATCATTTATAATATCATTAAATATATCCTTCATAAGTACCATATATGGTATGAATGAGTCATATCAGTTTGAGGGGGAGGTAGTCCACACTTCCTCTAATGAGATTATCACGTTTACCCATAATGGAAACCATAATGGCAAGCTATAAATCGAAATTAAAGAAGAATAAAGAAAACATAAACATAAATATATCATCTATAAATATAGTTTCATCATAATGGACACCATGAGAGGCATTTGGAGATATTTGAACAATCATCGTTTCGTGAGGCGTTAGTTTTCCATCCAAGGAAACATTATGTTCTTCATCCATTAGATAGAGGTGTGTGTATGTGTAGTTCAAATCCTTATTGTAACAAAATCCTATAATTTTGAGGATACTGGTGTTGTTACAAAACAAAGGAATAAAAGGATTTTAGAGGTCGGAGAAGAAACCAATTTAAGTGAAACAATCACCGTTAATTTGGGTTACTCCCTTTGGTTTGAACCAAAGGACTTCATGAAGTACCTTCTACCAAAGGAAATGATTATAGGAGGAGGAGAGGGATGTAGGGAAATTAATTGGGTAGAGTTTGGTAGAGCCAAAAGTCTTGATAGGTGTGAGGAATTGGATAAAAATGGCCTTTTTTTATAAGGGGGAGGAGGGGATCTTTAGGAAAGTGTGAAAACATTATTTCATTATATAATGATATTCTGTTTCTAATGGTCCAAAAATCATTATAGGATAAGATAATATGAATCATTGTCGAAATAAAATCATCCAATAGGAATTGGACAGGTTTTGGATAATATTTTAATAATTATAATCTTATTTATTTAAATGATTTATTAATGAGATAAACACTACATCATTATTGTGTCATAAATAATTTAAATTATTCGATGTCTAAAAATTATAACAAGAATACCATGATATTTTATCATTTAGTAAAATGATACCTAAAAAAAGATTCCAATTGAATGCAATGAAAAGTCTAAGTGGTTTATAGACTGTATAAATGAAATTTGTGTATAAATTAACATATGCCTCAATGAAAGGAGATTGAGATGATGTCCGTTAGAAAATTCCCGAAATGACTCGTTCGTTTTTTGATCTACTGAATAATAAACTAATGATAATTTATATTTTCTTTGGAATCTTTTTCCTTTTTATTATATCTTTTAAATGAAATATTACGATGTTTTAAACATTACATAATCATTTATGTTAAAATGACTATTTTGTCGATATTCGGTACTTGAGTCAAAATGGACTTCTTATAATTACATGATGTTCATGTGGAATAAATTATTATATCTCTATAATGTTATTTATTATTTAGATATCATATATATCATATATATATTGTATATATATATGTATTTATAACATTACCTAACCTTAGGAGATAAAAATGAAAGGAACTGTTCCTGGAGACGGTAAGTCGTACATACGCATCAACACTACATTAATTTATATTTCTTATTTAAAGGAATGAAAACATAATGATACATAAGTATATTACGATTCTAGTAGAATATAATATAAAATTTCATCAACATCATCATTTATAGGTTCCACATGGGGCATGAATGAGTCTTATAACATTGGGGGGCAGTAGTCTGCACTTTCTCAAATGAATTTATAATATTTATCCAATACAGAAACTATAAAGGTATGGTGTAAATGAATAATAAAAAATCATAGAGGAAATATAAAAATAATATATATCAAATATAAATATAGATTCATCGTAATGGAATCAAAGAGATGTGGTATGAGATAACAGAACAATCATCGTTTCGTGAGGTTGTAGTTCGTCGTCCATAGAATCAGTATATTCGCATCAATTAGATGAAGGTATGTGGAAGTGTAATTCGAATAACTCTCATGAAAACATTGTGTTATATTGAATATGATGTAATTTTTATAAAATAAGGGAATAAATAAATTTTAATTTGTTGAAAAAGTAAAATAAAATAAATGAACATGAGGGAAGACATTACCTTTAAATTGTGAAAATGCCATTGCTTTAAACAAAATGATTTCTTGAATAACATTTTTCATTGGGGAAGGATTCTAAGAGAACTATAGGGATGTTGGTAGGTTCTTGGATCATAGTTTGGATGAGCAAAAAAGATGAGAGATGTGAGTAATTGGTTAGTGGTGGTGGCCTTTTTTATGAGGGACAATGGGCTCTTTAGGAAAGTTTGAATGTATTATTTTATTATAAAATGAATTTTTGTTTCAAAAGTTCCAAAATGTATTTAATTTGACAATAAAGTAATAAAATATCTAAATAAAATCAACCAATATTAATTGTAAAGGTTTTCTATATTTTTTAATCCTTATATTTTTAATTTAACCCTTGTTTAACTTATTTTAATTTTAACATGTCCTCTTATATATTCATAATATATGGTTAATATATTTACTATAAAATACCAAGTGACACCAAATGGACAATTAATAACATTTTTAACAACATATATATAATTTTTCCAATTATTTTATTTTTATGACTATTTTATCATTTGATAGAATATTTAATAATTAAAAAAAATCCTTTTTGACAGTATTGAAACTATTCATATCACAATTTTTTAAAAATCCAAATAAACATGATTATTTTGAAAAAAATTAATTAATTCAAATATAAAAAGTCATAAATATCTATTAAATTCTTTGATTTCATAAAAATGATCAGAATGCATTTATTTTAATATTTCTAATATTATTTATTTGAATAAACTTTTATTGAAGCTATTATTGATTCACTATTGTGTTGAAAATAAATTTATTTATTAAATAAATTAAAATTATAAATAAAATACATTGATTTATAATATTTTTTTATTTCCAAATATTATTTATAGTCTAATTTACCACTTATATAACCCCATATAAAAAAATTTTTATTTAAAATATTCATCTATATGATATTTTTATTTTTACAATATTTAAAATTTTATTAATTTCATTATATAACCGTAGGGGATTTTTGAGGCCATAAGCCTCACCAAAGTATGGTCTTGGTCAAAAATTACGCATACAATAATATTTATACAAGTGTTAAAAATATTTTATATTATTATATTATTATTTTTACCTTGAATTACCATATTTACCTTTAACCACAGTAAATAATAATCAAATGATACTATTAAGGAAAAAATATTATCATCATGTTAAACTACACATTACTAACTGAATACAACCATGTATGTTAAATTTTTTATATTAAATTCATAAAAGAGGTAAAATTTCATTTTAAAGAAAAACTCAGTTTTTTAACTACTATACAATTTTTTTCATTGTTGATCAAAAATTTAATGTTTTCAGAAAAATTCCAAAAATTCAACCAAAGATAATTTTGATATAAAAATTCAAAAATTAAGTCTATTTGAACAAATTCAAAACTTATATGTTTCATTAATTAAATTAAAATTATTTTCTTTTTTCAAAACCAAAAAGGGTGTTTTTAAGTAATGATAACTATAAAAAGATTGACATTTTTTTACATCTATTTTCAAAGTGAAATAACCTACAATGAAAAAAATTGGATTAAATAGTAAAAATATAATCCAATTACTCTTTAAAAACATTAAAAATAAAAAATATATCTATATATATAAATTATTTTAAAAGGCACATTTGAATTAAAATGTATTATTTTCACTATTCATTATAAAATGAACTTTATCAGAAAAATTCCAAAATTTCATCAAAAATAGATTTTGATAACCAGATTCTAAATAATAATATTATTTTGTCAAAACTGACATATATTTTTGAAATAATATTTAAAAATGGTTACCCATCATAAAGCAGTATATCGGCTTTTTAAAGAATATTGGAGTATATTTTCATAAAATTGGATTCGATCAAATTTTAAGCCTCTAACATTTATTAGATAAATGTAAAATCATTTAACAAAAATGTGTAATCATATTGTAGTTTGTTCTCTTCATTCCTTCAAATATAAAAACATTTCCTTAACTACCATTTAAAATAATAATAATATTATTTTTTGGTATAACTCAAAGTTGTGTGCAACGTATGATTTCAAAGAAAATCATTGTGGCGTATCAGTTACACCGTCAAACATAACATCCACTTTAAAGTGAAATTAAAATTGAATTAAAAAATATTAATAAATACGAAAATGTTATATTCTTTTTTTACCTCAGATATTACACAAATATTTGCAAAACATGTACGTGAATGTTTTTATCATCTTCAAAATTTTCTAAATTGAACTATTTAATTGCTATACCTGAAATCATATAACGATATTAATGTTCAAATAAATACATAATATGATAAATTACATGAAAAAATCATATTCACAACCTTGAGTGGTTTGTTCTGATGATTCGTATGGTATAAAAATATCATAATAAGATGGAAAAATTTTGAGTACATAAATATCAATATAAATGATAAACAAACATATATGAAGAGAATAAAAAATATTAATGTAACATATGTTCTTAAATAGATCATTATTAATAATTAAATAAATCACATAACTCAAAAGTACGTCTCAATAAAAACATAACATGTGATCATAACATAATTTTTTGCAATCATTTAAAATCCTGATATTTTACTGGACTCATGGAATTTCAATAAAAGAAATATGAAATTAAAAATATTTGGTATCATGATGAAAAAAAATAAAAATTTGGGATCAAACAAAATCATAGGGAATAATTAATTATAAATTCTATTATACCCAAATTAATGTGAAAATTCACAATTTTCCTATGTTAGTAAATTTGAAGAAACCCATCCTGACAACACCTATTTTATAAAAAATCATTTCAGATTACTTTCACTACATCATGAGATATATTATTAAATCAAAACATTTTTGGATGACATAGTACCCCGCCTTTAATAAAAAAATTATACACCACTAAATATTTATCTAAAACATATATTATGAATAAAAATTAAAATCAGTGGGTTCTTTAACATTCCATAATCCTCAAACAACATAACCTGAAAATATAAAAAGTTATCAAAAATATAATTTTTGAAATGAAAAGATATCATAACATTATATGAAGGGTAAGGAAAATTGAACATCATGAAAAAAAAATTTAGGTAAATATAAGGAAATTTTATTTGTTTTACAAATAAATTTATAATATCGAAGAACATATTTTTTCAAGAAAAAATGTTTTTTTAATGTAACAAAATTCCATTGAAAAATATAATGTATTGATTTCCTAATAATAGATAATTCAATGTTCGAAATGGTTTTATCAAATTATAATAATAATAACATGCAAATCATACTCATTTAAAATATTTTTTATTAATAGTTAATTGATAATTATAGAACATTTCCAAAAATTAGATGTAAAAATAAATTTAATGAAATTACATTATAAAAACATTGATAATTTAAAAATGATAAATTCATAAATTATATAAAATGAAAATGTGGAGTGGATGATTACTCGTTTTATTTTAATAATATGGGAATACCTTTTTTTCATTTTGAAATAACCTTTTTGAATATCCACATCATTTAATGAATGTTGAAATAATTATATTAAATTTTAATATGGGGGAATCATAGAATATATAAATATTTATAATTTTTATATGTGAATGGATAACATAAGTGGGATTGAAATACATGGATGTGGTGTACAATTTAATTTAATGAAATTAGATTTATATTTAACATAATTTTTTGAGTGAAAAATAAAATTCATTAAAAATGAATTCATTCGTGTAAAAAATTATTCCCCCACCAAAATTTTTTTTATTATATCAAAAAATAATCATATATTATAAAAATTAATTCATGAAATTTAATGGACAATGTAGAGTTATTATTATCCAAGGATGAAACATAAGTCACAAAAACAACAAATGGTTTTATTAATTTCTCGTTTAATATTAATTAGAACCTTGAAAAACATTTTTTCTATAAATCCATTTAATTATAAAATTCTATATATACACAATATATATATATATATATATTAAATTTCATCATAAATTAAAACACGTATCAATGATATGAAGGTATAGTGAAAAACCAAAAAAAATTAACTTACATAGTTATGGTCGATATAACATCATATAAAATTAAAATATACACCATTATGTTCTCTCTAATAACCTTATCATTATATATTACTCTTTAAAATCCATAATTTATATTAATTCATTATCATTATATTCAACATATATGTCTCGTCTTCATAGATCATTTATTAGTATAAATAACCACATATATATTCATTATTATTAATCTAATTAGACCTATTATGAATTAAATTTAATTTTTATACAAATTTTAATATATAAATAAATATAAATTATAGGTACATATAATGTTATTATTTTCTCTATTTGTGTTTTGTTTATTTAATTTAAAAACCAATTCGACAAAAATTGATTTTGTAATTTTTCTAATCATTGCTGATTTATTAATAATAATTTATATAAAAATATATAGAATTTATATCAAAATATATATATTTTAGTATGATTAAAAAATTATATCATTTTTAGTTTCCATAGTAGTATATGGTCTGGGTTTAATGTGGTGTTTAGGTAGGTGGTCAAAATACCCAAACATGACAATGCATTAACTTGAGTGATGAATATTATTAAAATTGTGCTTATTTTTAAATAATAGAAGTATAATGTTAGGATAATGAAATCTTTTTTTATTTTTTTTATTATTTTGAACTAAATTTTATAATTATTTCAATTATATTTAAAATATAGAATTAAAATGAAAAAAATAATCATCATAGAGGCAGTTATACACACACAGACACACAGAATTATTGTTCCACTATTTTCAATGATGATATAAATGAATAAAAAGGGTTTTAATATATTATAAAAACATATTAGGAAAATATTGAAAAAAAATTCATAGTAATATTATAATTTAATATATTTTAGAGGGTAATTATAATATGTAAAACATAATTAAGAGATCATATTTATGTCAGATACATGTTCTTTCATTGTAAGTCTCATTTAAAAGGTATGCATTAGTATAAATAATAGTGAAAACTGGATTATTATAATGGGAGGAGGTTATATGTAGAATAAAATCTTATATATTTTTGAAATAATTATAAGGATCTATGGGAAATGAAATTATGGAAGTGTTATATTTTTATAAATGAAATAAGGGGTAGTTATAGAAATATCAAAGGAATTTAAAAAATTTAATTTTAGTATCAAATATTAAAGGACATAAATTTTTAAAAATTTATGGATTATTTGATGATTGGTCAAGAAGAAAACCAAAAATTTATTTGGATTCATTTTTTAAAAATGTTTTTCCATTCTTCATTCTTAAAATCCTATTAGGAATTTTTAATTTATACAAAGGTTTTTAATTTTTATACTTTGTTAACAATTTTAATGACCATAATTTAAATTGATATAATTACCAAATTCAGTACTTATGATTTAATATTTAATTTTTTTTCACAATTGTTATTTCTATAATTATGATACGTTAATTTTAATGAAAAAAACCATTAAATATATAAAATTGTTTTTTAGAATGATGTTATTAATATTTAAAATCAATATATTATAATGTTATCATTATTCTAGATGTTCAAGCCATAAATGTATATAGTAAAATTTTAATAAATGTTTTGATTATAAAAGTTCAATCCAAAACTAATCCTCGCCGTGATCATAATTTATTTAAAGAGAAAGAAAAATAGTAATATATAATAAAGTAAAATTTTTCTTGAGTTTTAAATATTATATTCAAAAGATTTGTTTATGTAAATAATATTGGAAAATGAATTATCGTTTTCTATAATTTCACATTTTATTTATGTAATTATTGAAAAATCTTATCAGGAATTCTTAATAGTGAAAAATTAAGAAAATATATATTTTCGACCAATCACAAATATTTTTAATAAAATAATGCTTTCTTGAAAATGATAAAATAAATCCACTCTAAGATTATACAGAAATAATACAACAAATAATGAAATTTGTTTCAATAAATTAAATTCCAATAATTTAATATTTTATTATAACTAATCATATAAAATTATGAAATAAATATTTTAGTATATTTTTTAAATAAATTATATTTTCCTCTAAATTGATAATTAATCTCAATTTAATATATATGGTTATTATTTTATCTATTTAAATATGATTTCATGAAATAATATTCCCATTTCTAAGAAATAAAATTTTTATGCATAATATTGATTAATTAATAAATTTTGTAGATTATTTAACTTCGATATATATCTTATATATAATTATATTTTACCTTTCAACATGAAACTAATTTCTACAAACATAGAAACTTATTATATGTAAAAAAATAGAAAAACAGAAAATATATATTTTTATTTTTTATTAGAAGTTAGAATCACATGGATCATGTCAAACTCATTGTTCGTATGAACTTCTTCAATATATGATTTATAGAAAACCCATCTTTAAATAGTCGGGATTGGGCTTAGTAAAGGTAATACCATACCGAATCTTGTTAACATTTTAGTTTATATAATTTGGATTCATAAGATAGAAATATTATTCTGGATTCTATTTAGTCATATGTTTTTTATATGTTAAATGATAATGTTAAATCAATCTAAACAATCTAATTAAAACGATATGTTTCAAGGAAAAATCGTTTATTGAAAATAAATAATTTTTTTCACAGTAGTTTTGTTTGTAATTTGAATTAAGAAATAAAAATAATATTTATTTAATATATATAGATTAAATTCCATACTATATGTGATAAATAAGGTCGGAAATCAATATTAGACAATAGGTGTGGTGTTTTAAATATATACTACTATCCAACTTACCATATCTTGGTGTACCATGATATTCACAATCTTTTTACTGATGATATGCCTTATTATGTTCCAAATTCTCTACTAATACATAATACACTAAATATCATTAATATAATACTCAATTTTATTTAGAGAATAAGTTTAATTACACTATTAAACAAGAAGATGATGTAGATGTTCCATTTATAATTTGGATTTAAAAATCCCTAAAAAGTAAAAGTGTTTGGTAACAGGGAATAGATGAATAAGACAATGTATATAATGTAAAAGATGAAATATAAAATAAAATTGATGAATCCAAATTAAAAAATATTATTAGTTTATTTATCAACAATTTATTTCATTAAGGATTAATCCTAATAGAGTTATGATTCAAATATTTTTTAAAGAAAGACATATATTTCTTTAATTGTGATGTTCTATAATCATTCTATAATTATTGGTTTATAAACACGTATAGATTTATTCATAATTTTATTTTAATAAAATTGATATAAGGGTGTTTGGTGTATTATTTGTGGATTTTTTTTGTAACATAGTTTGAGTAATTAAAAAAGATAAGAAACAATTTTCAATGTTTTTTGGAAAATAATTGAATGGTGAAGAGTCAAATGAATTCCATATCATATGTATTTATCATCCAATAGTGTAAGTGGAAGTATTTTTTTTTCATGACCTATTTTGATTCATGTAATCTAAAGGATAAACTCATATAATTTTTCCAATGGAAGATACTAGTGGACCACATTAAAACAGGTGACTCCATGTCATTCAAAGTTTATATCCAAATATTTTTATTATAAACTATTATATTTCATTTTATTTACAATTATTATATGAATTTTCATATAAATATTAAATGATTAAAATATTAATAATATAAATTATTATTTTAAAAATGAAAATTGGAATGAATATATTTTATTATTAATCATATCCAAATATAAAAGGTTGGTTATCATGTCAATTATTAATGGAAATAATAAAGGATTTATATCCCTCCAATAATTCAAATTGGAAATCTCTATACCACCAATAATAATTTTATAATTCTTATCCATTGATGAAATATATTTTTTTAATATTGTAGTTGTCATGATCAATAATATTGAAAAAAAATTAATATATTTTATATTATTATTTCAATAATATATTAAATTAATTTAGATTGTTGTCCAGGACTAATAATTATCAGAAGAAAAATTATATTAATTTGAATAGATAATTTATTTATTTTTTACCTCATTATTTTTGGATTCTCGAGTATTTATAATTGATGGATCAATAAATTTATGAATGATATAAGAATAAAATTAGATGATATAATTAATATTTATACAAATCTTCCTATGAGGAATAATATCTTTTCCCAATATTAAGGAAATTAATTTTGAAATTCTAAATGAAATAAATCAAGAATATGTATTTATTATAATACCTGGAATACATAGGAAATGAATTTTAAATTAAATGATGTATATTTTTAAATTTATGATTCCAAATATGAAAACCCTAAAATTAATATTTGAAAATTAATATAAGAAAATTTCAAGATGGTAAATAATTTTTTTTTCTCAAAGAATTTTTATAATCATTTGATATCGATAACTATTATAATGATAACATGAATTATTTTATTAGATATTATAAATTTATTCATTTCATCAATTGATTAAAATTATTTTAATTAAATTATACTAGATGACATGTATAATTTCCTTGTGCAATAAATTTCTTGAATGTGAGTTTTTTTACATTAATACTGAATTGGTGTTCATGAAATCTCATTCATGTACATGCCTTTTTAATACATTTCATGAAGAAAATGGGGAAAGACAATATTTTAAAATAGATTGAGATTTTTATTTTCTTTATGATATTCCCATGTAATAACTCTCAAAATGTTTATAAATTTGAAATGGTAAATATATCTTCAAGTTAGGTTTCATATATATTGGTATATATAATATTTCTACATGTTACGAAAACATGTAGGATTAACATAGTGTCATTGAGGGTGAGTAATGAATGAATTTTTCATCGGCAATGAAATTAATATTTAATGAGATGATTTTTATGTTTATGTAAATAATAAATTCTAATATTAATTCAAATTATTAATTAATTTTAAAATATAGTTAAAGAATACCATGATGAGTGTGATGTAAAATATTATTCTACACCCCATGATAATGGTGATACTTTTTTGATTTCCATGGTTCATAAATTAGAGATATCCATTTAATTATAGGAATTTAAAAGTGAAATGAAATTTATATTGATGGGGAAATTTATGAAATGTGTCATGATGATAAATATAATGATATATAAAATTTTAAATTTTGAAATTTATTTAATGTAAAAATATGTTTTTAGTATTATTATAGATAAATATATTTTTTCATGGTAAAATAAATAGATATTTTAAATAAATCACTTGAAAAAAAAAATAATCAAATCCCTATAAAATATTGAAAATAAAAAATGAAATTATAATTATAATGTATCTATAATGGAAAAGATATGGATATTTCGATGAGATTATGATATATATTACACGTAGAATTATCGAAAACTAAAAAGTATACATTATTTAGGGGGAAATTTTAGGATCATCATGTTGTTTTCAGTTATATAAAGAAAATTTCTTAGAGATCATAATTAGAATGAATAACTGATATCATAGTTTGGAAAATTAGACTTTCTTTAAAGATACTCCTAAATAAGAATACCAACAAAACCCAAACACACTAAGGCATACACACTATGTGATGTAATTCAAGAAATATAATATAATCACATCAATGATATGGTAACCTGAACCACTTATCCATGGATTAGATTCTATTACACACATAGAAAATATCTTAGTTCTCCAACATATTCTAAATATACGAAATCACATCCCACCTGTACACACATAGGCCTCAAAACATATCCCTCCAACACACACTTAGGACTCACAATACATACTATCTGCAATGACGTGGTCATCATAACACATTTCATCTCATTCTGATGACACCTAGGAAGGTACATCACAACTCATCTCATATACCCATGTTAAGGCACACAAAAATCAACCCAAAGACCCCTGGTAAGGAAAATGACAACTCACCCCAAATACACTTGGGAAACAAACCACATCATCCTCAAATTCATAGGACACCACTTCTCACCTCTAATTACCTTATGAAAATTGGTCTATAACACCCAGGAAGTGGGAGCAGGGACGAAAAGGTTTCCAACCATCCATCCTCCCATTAGGATGTTGGGAAAGGAACCCCTCATGTAAAAAGGTTTGTGTATGATACATAGTGCTCCACATCGGTGGGGTTTGTATAGAAATCATAGTGAAATAAAATTTTATAAATATATGACATCAAACACTGAAACCCAATCAATGGGTTATTGAAAAAGAATCCATATAAAAAAACGCCAACCTTTGATGCAACCTCTAAATTAAAAACACCACACAACAAGCCTTAATCCTCATTTCTCATTCCCAACAAAATTAACCAACTATTTATATTATGGTAACCAAAAAAATAAAATCTATTCCAATATTTATTAAAAAATAATTTATTCACTCATTACTACCTTGGAAACCTCTATGAAAAACACAAAATAGGTAAAATAGTAAAATCATTTCAGAAGGTGATGAGCCTGATTGATTAAGGGAGCTCCTTATTAATGAAAATTTATTTAGAAACCTCCACATTTAACAACCATTCATGATATATTTTTTATCGATCTCTAGATACGGTGCCAATTTTCCCATGTTATTAATGGATAAGAACCCATACAAATCATTATTATCCTTATACATAATTATCCTATCCAAACCACCATATGAAACAAAAAACAAACCCCAACTCACAAACACATCCAAAAACATAACTTTGAATAAAACTTTTTTCGTCCCTACTACATAATTATACAATTCCCATCATATACACAATATACCACCACCTTAAATCCACTTCCCCCATATGTACAAACAACAACAATAAATCTTACAGGTTCACAATAACATTTACCACATTCCACTATTATTTATTGTGGTGTAATAAATAACTATAAAGATTGGGAAACCAACTCATTATCAAAGTATACATGGTTATCCAATTCCTATTATTGGTTATATGAATATAATTTAAAAATGTAAACAAACACAATATATGTATATTATTGTAATAATACCACTAACAACAACAATATTTTGTAGGGAATCTAGTTTGATCAATCATAATATCACAATCAACATCCATGTAGTAAAAAACATTAGAAATAGACCCCATTTTCGCATAAATTTTGTTTAATCAATTCATTAACATCAATTAGGAATGGAAAACTATGATTTTAAGATAAATTGAAATGAACAGCCTCCCTCGTGTTAAAAATAGAGATTAATGAAAACAATCCTACCTCAAGGTAGATTTCTAAATTTTTTCAGACGGTAGGATGAAGAAGAATGTTCGTGAATCACAAACACTTCAAAAAAAACTATAGATCAACATATACCACACCAAATATTCATCAAAATGAAACCCAACGCACCTCTAAAACAAAGAAAAATCTCTAAGATCGGTCATATATTGATGAATGGAGTAAAATGAAAGAGAATGAGTGGATAACTCACCACTGATTGAACACAGATCACCAATGAAATTCCACCTGGATCAACTGATCAATGTGTGAGGGAAAGAGATCTATAAACACATTGGGGGCACCTATTGTTTACCCAAAATGGGTTTAAAATTGAAATAATTGCTGAATGAATAATATTATATCCAAAAATAAAGTTTAAAAATAATATTGATTGGGGTTTACACATCCATTAATACAATTTCATGTTGTGTAACACCAGAGGGTTTGTTTCCACTGGAAAACACATCACTAGTTTATTTTATTATTTATTTTTAACCCCAAAATATTAAACATCTCGAAAATAATATTCTTGTCATGTAAAATTAATGAACATCATGAAATCTAAAAGGCAATCCAGGAAACAGAATTTCATGACTTTTAATCTAATTACATGACATTTAATACACCTTCTTTCATCGTTTTCCAACCGAACATCTAAAATATTACTCTGAGCCTCCTACGAACCCATACAATAATGAAAAATAAAAATTAACATGATATAAATGTACAATAAATTAAATTATATAACTCTAAAAAAAATTATAGCTCTCAAGAATAAAAAACCAAACCCAGAAGCGAAGAAATCCAAACAATAACCCAACAAGATACCACTTATGAATCATATCATCACTCAAACATTACAACTAACCAAACATGAAAAAACCTAAACCTACTAAAACACTACAAAAAATCTCAACCTCTATGTTACCCAATCCACCAACCACTATAAAAAAATGAACCACCATATATCCAACGATCTGCAACATCCCAACCACATGGATCAAGGAATTATATATTCTATATCATGAAACTATCCACTCAGTGTGAAACTAACTCACTCTTATAGGATTAATCGAATCAAAATTAATGAATATATATTAGTAATCAAGTATTCAACTTAAAAACATTAGGAATTTATTCAATGACATACCATAAATAATCATAAACTAATTGATAACATCTCATATCATAAAACATCATGGTTCCAACATCCACTTTCAAAGTTAATAATTGAAAAAAAAACTCAAAACTACTCCAGGTACTAGGAATACATCCATGTTTCTCACTTCCAATTAAACTACTCCTAAAAACCATGGATACACAACTCATGAACCAAGTGATTAGTCTGTCCACATAGAACCTTCTCTTGATGATCCCGATTACCTCCTGGATGCTCTACTAATGTTGTTTCATTCAATATATCCAACTCTAGGCATTCAATGAAATGATATTCATTGTTTAGAAACTAATGATGTTGATATATATAGAATACATCATGGATCCTCTCTAACTAATGTAGTAATTCAATATGGTACTCCACCTTTCCAAATCGCCCCAAAAACTCAAATGGTTTAACAAACCTTAGATAAATCTAATTACCCCTTCAATACTTTACTGACCACATCGACGGGAAACCATCATGAACACATGGTCCCCAAACCTGAACAATATGAGACTCGTTTTGGGATTTCAATATGACTTATTATGGTCTTGAAATCCTCTAAGCCTCTAATAAATGAGTTGAACATTCTCTGTCATGTGTTGCACAATAATAAGAATATGAACAGATACCTCCCTAGCCACTATACAACTCAATGAAGAACGGCACAATCTCCCTTACAATGACATAGAAAGATCCATTACAACTGAAGAGTGATATCTTCTATAATAAGAAAACTACACCAAGGGATGTTTTTATGCAATAGATCAAACATTGACTAAGATGTATGCCCACAACATATCCTCCACCATTTGGATTGTCTTCTATGCCATTCCTTCTGTCTAAGGGAGTAATGAAATTCTAAGGCATAAATGGGTGCCAAAATAATGCTGAAATACCATACATAATTTTGAGGTAAACCATGGATGATGATCTGAGATAATGGAACATGGAACTCCATGAAACTGCACCACATCATCCACATACATCATGTATGAGATATCCATTATGCCTAATTCCCCGATCACTAAGATGTGGGAAGATAAATTCAACCAATCCAATATAACCCATATAAAATCATAATCACCTTGGTCAATTGGTAACCCTATGATGAAATTCATTAATATATTATCCCATTTCCACTTTTGAACATCCATGGGATGAAAAAAATTACTAGGAACACGATGCTCAACCATTACCAACTGGAAAATCAAGAACATTGAAACATAATCACTGACTACCCATATCATCTCCACCAATAAAAAAATGGATCGTTATGCCTTAATAAATCTTGTAAACTACAAAATATACCACCTAGGTTGACCAATGAAATATATGAAGGGAAAATATTCACATTGATAATATATTAAAGAACTTTACATTATGTAACATCTAGTTTTGACCATCCTAAAACAACCCCTTAAGAGAATCACCATGGAAATAATGAATGTTCAACACCTCTGACTCTATATATACACACTAAGACATCTCTACCTGATGAATCAGAGAAGACACCCCCAACATCTAAAAAAATTATTTACCCCCATTCAGACTCGCATATAAGTGAAAAAAATCATACTCCTCCATTTCTTTCCAGGAATATGAAGATTCCCAATCAACCTCCTTCCGTGACTTTATATTATATTAGTTGGCCACCATATTATCAATTAATATATTATAAGACATCCAAAAATCATAGAACTGATGAAACTATATGCAACACCAATTTCATATATTTATCTTTCAATGGGAAAATACATTCGTCAAACAATTGTGATATGTGAAGACAAAAAATCCTTCCTCAAAATTGTAATTCCACTAAAAGAATCAACTAAAAACCACTACATCCAACTCTAGATTATGTGTGGAATAGTTATGGTCATGATGATGTAACATCCATAACCAATAAGAGTTCAACTCCAACTACTTTGATAGTTCATCCCTTATCTAACACTAATTTAATTCCCACATTCACGAAAGATGCTATAATCCCTATAGTAATATACCACATTGATTTCATTAATAATATTCATATATCAAACATTGAATTGTTTGAAAATTATGCTCTCTTAAACCTCATATTGGTTTCTCGCTCCATGATAAGGATACCTTCAGTTGATGCGTTTGATTGGTTTTTTATTAGCACATGGGATCTCTAGGAAAGGGTGACTATTGTCTTCCTCGAAAGTCAAATAATCTTGATTTGATTTGAATATAATGTGGACATCATCAATTCCTAGACGAATACTCTATGTGGCATCAACAAGATCTATTTCATTCTGATCTAATGGTCCTTTGAATTTCATATGAATCATGATTTTCCATCTATGGCTGTTTGGGTATGTTTCCCTATCCATCCTTTTCTGTTTCTGAATCCCTCTATTATTATTTTTCAATGAAATAATCTTTGTAGGTTTTTGTGCATAGATAGTCACACTGAAGCAGTTTTACATCTAGTTAATCAACATGTTTTTGTGGAATTGAACACGTCTTACAAGACCTTTGATCATGTGTGGATTACTATTGGTGAGGAGAACATATGCAGGAATCCATCCATATTTGAGAATTGTATTGAACATTTATTTTTTATTCCCATAATAAATTTCATCAAATATAATAAAGGTAGCCTAAAAGGATGAAGCCCTATAAAATCTCCATGTATTACAAAAATACTTTCCTAGGGTATAGAATACACTCTGGTAAATACCACCAAGGGATCTTTAATGCTACTCCCCCGAGAGAGAGCATCCATGGGAAATTGGCCTCCCTGGGAATATTCCGAACCACACAACCATTACACATTACTAGGAAACAACCCCTAATGATGTAATTCAAACACCATGGAACCTCACATTTCCATTGAAGTCCCCAGATCAATACCTTTGATTCTGATTTAACATTCAAATCTTGAAATGATAAATTTTTTGATAGTCTTATTCCCTCTAACATTGACCAACCTTCTACGCCCATCTAGCTTCCTGGTACGTAACAGCTACTAAATGATGTTAACACTAAGCCTCCTCTATCCCTCACAAGACCTCATCCCCTCATCTGTCCATTTAAGATTTAACCTTCCACATTTATTTTCAAACCATTTCCCAGTGGGGGCCATCTTACCCAACCCCCATGTTTCCTCGGATACCCCACTGGGCTGAAAACAGAATCACAGACCGTAATGTGGTTCGCCCCGCCCCCTCAACAAAGAATTATATTCATAAAGTAGACCCTTCGTTTTTACCTATAGAAGAGCTTCTGAATACCAGCCATCCCATCTGACATCATTAAGAACCTACCACATGGACAAGAAGATTGAAATAATAGTGATGTTGTTGTTTCTTTTTTATATTCCATCTTGATCTGATCCCGAGGACCATCCCACAAAAAACATTTGAGAATAATTTCACTCATCCTTGTACATACCCCATCTATCCTCCATAGACATGAGACAATACCCCCATTCACCCCGGATGAACAGGTGAAATATAGACTCTGTTTGAGGAGATGCACAATAGTAGAACTAGGATCCCATCACTATGCATTTCCTCTAAATATTATCATATGTGGGTAGGGACTTTTTCCATGCTCTCCAAACAAGTAAATTCATCTTCGAGGGAACATCCATACACTATAGTCATGCTCCCCACCCATCCCAGTTTCCCTGCTGCTATATAAGACCTCAATAATACTTACTTTTAAAACAACTTGATCAAGCCTCAGTGATGAATAATAAAAATTCTTCTATAGAAAAACCAATTTCTCTAAAAACATCCATCTGAACTAGGTTAAGAATGGAATCCAAGGATATTTTATGTAGGTAGGTCTCTTTCACTGAGATCTAGAGAACTAAACAGCCCGGGAAGAACAACTTCTCTTTAAGCCACTTATCTCTCTAGAAATTTATATTCCCATATCCAACCATCCACCGAGAGGAGTCGTGAAGAACCTTTAGGTGAGAAAACCTTATTTTCCCCAACATGGATAATTTACTATGGTCCCAATCCTCCCAGTACATTCCATATTTTATTCTCAATGTTTTGTCACACATCGATTTCCGCAAAATAAAATACCAAGTCAATTAATCTTGCATGGCGACATGGATACTATTGAATAACTAAGTCCCACTCCTCCATATAAGGGGTCAATTTCTAATATGGAGATGATTCTCAATATATTTTGTTGGTGCGGTCGGTTGGGTCACACTTCAGAGGTTTTCCGTAAGTGTCACCCAACTCAACCAAAGGATGATCATCGTCGAGGAACAAAATTCGCCATAAGGAGAGAGGATAGAGTGAAGGGTAAAACAATAGAGGTTTTTTGAGGAATCTAGTCTAAACAGGAAGAAAAATTGTGAAGGGGGTATATATTATCAGTTTTCATGAAAAGTTGATGAGGACCAGCCTAAATGTTTTTTTGATAGATTTGATATGATTATGAATGGATTTGAATCGAAGAGGAATTATTCGATTGAATTGGAAGAATTGTCTAGAAATTGGGAAGTATCATCCCTACAGGCTGCGGTTTGAGTGAAAAGTCAGATGTCAAAGAGTATGGATTCTATAGAGCATAAGGAGGATAGTGAAGATGATTTCTCTACCAAGGATTTTGGGTTGAATAATTCTGGTTTGAGAAAGGGAAGTAGACATGCCATGGATGCTACACATCCATGTGTTGGGAAACATATACAGGTTGAGCGTTATTAGTGTGATTGTATGATAGTAGTGGGTGTTATAACAATTTAAAAAGTGGTAGGTGTAAAAGAGGTTTTGGAAGTGCTCCTTGTGTGGAGGTGTCCAGGGGAAGTGGGTACCTACGCAAGGGAAATCAAGGGGAATTATTCATTGGGTTTGACCTAATATCAATTTGAAAGACATGGGGTTTCTCTATAGATAATCAATATTATGATCAGGTGAATAACTACTTTGATGGTCATGGTATAAATGGGGATTATAAGGATAATTCAACAGAAGCTAGTAAGAGGCTTTCTGGATGCTGATGAAGTCCGAGGATTAACAACAGTATCATGAGAAGGAAGGACTACTACTCCAGGCCACCTCCCATGAAGACTCGGTCAACAAGAAGGGAAATGTATGAGAAGATGAACAATGGGGGTATGTGTCCTATGAAATCACATGGTCAGCCTAATATTTCCCTAGAATTGATTCTATGTTCGGAAGATGTTTTGAAAGAACAGGTGATGTCACTCAATTCCTCTGAAGCTGAAGCATCCATGATGATGGGGCATAATATTGAATTGAAAATAAATGAAGAGCAATATTCTTGGGTTGAGAAAGAGAAAACAATATCGGTTTGGGGATTCAATAAGTTGATGACTAGTCTCTAGGAATATATAGAGGTATTGGATATGTTGACTACCGAATTTAAAGGCCTGATGTGTTAATATAAACACTCTCAGGAATCATCTATATCCGTGAAGTTGTTTAGGGATATAGACTCTAGTAGAATTATATTTTTTATTAATGATTCTAATATATCTTTTCCTCGATAATATTTGGTTTGTATCTTTCCCTTTAGTTCAAGGAAATGCATATCTAATTAACAGTTAGTATGATTGTAGGAGAATTTGGGGTCTCAGTTTCCATCATTTTACCTAGTACTACTTCAGATGGGGTTTAAAGAATGAGGTTATCACCTCTGCATATCACTTAGAGAGGATGAATGTGAGGGTATGGCCTGGCCATCGGTTCTGTGCCTGTGCACCATTGGACGAGACTATCTTCCATGTGATCGTACTTTGGTGGAGGACCATAAACGGATTTAGCTCATAGAGAGAGGTATGATGTGTTTATTTTTTTGGGTTTCCAATTCTCTTCTTTTTGGTTATTTACATGATTTGGTGGTTCTCACATATCCCTTAAAGTGATTTGATAAAATAATATATAAGTAGTTTTTAGTCTGGCCATAGGAAACTGATTCAATAGATAACTACCCAACTTCCCCATCATGTAATCAAACAAAACTTGGAACTAATCAATCTACACAATATATCAATCTTTTTTATTAAAATTTATCAATGATGGTTCTACTTTAGAGTTATAAAGTAAAAAACCTATATAATTGCCTATTGGAAAAAGGAAAATATGTTCTTATTTCGTGTTAATGGGTATTACCAAAGAAAACACTACTCCAACCATCAATGGGACAACTTATACACCCTTCTGGGATGAAACATTTCCCAAGAAATATACCTCACATTCCAGGAACATACACATGGAAAACATTACATATTGTTGGTGGCATTAAGGAATGTGCAAGAAAATTTAGAGATGATCAACACGATTCTCCTATGTCTTATAGTGGATTATGATAACATTTATAAATATGATGATTAAAATATTTATAAAATAACATAACATGGTGTTCATAAGCGCCATTTAAACTTCTAGTGTGTTAGTAAAACTGAATGGCTTGACTTATAACACAACATGCCCATAATTTCATCTGAAATAAGTCTTCAGGATATCTCCCTCCTTCACCATAAAATTATGATATCCATCCCACAGATTGATCATAAAAAAGCTTACTCACTAATCTTATCTGGTTTAAATGTCCCTCTATCCATAGAATAGGGTAATGGTTCTCAACCACAACTCAATTGAACCTTCAACAGTCTATTCACAACCATTGTCCACCTTCTCTGTGAACAAAACTGAAGCCCCCCATGGTGACCCATTGGGCCATATAATACACTATTTCATTTGATAGTCTTCCAAAATTTGTAACTCCAAGAAAATCAAAAGGATTTATCTTAAAATGAGACATCGAAATAAGAGAAGCACCGAGGTGCAAGTATATCCATAACTCAACATCACATCGAGAATGTAGCATCAATGCCTCCTTGCGAAAATCATCTTGGAACTGTTGTACTACCGTATGAACTTCTATCAATTAATAATCCTTTTAATACAATAATATATCATCCAATAAGAAAAATAGGGGATCCATACACCGAATTCCGAATTGACCACCCCAATAACCAAAGAAAACCACACGTGGACCATTCTCATATGAAAACCTAACTATCTGATGTTAATAATTTACAATATAAAATATTGAATAAAACTACTAAATGCAATGTATTATAGAATATGGTTGAATCTATTGTAAGAAAATTATCTCCATATGGTTAACGCAGTCTAATAATCGGTCTACACCCCCAGCACAAATCATACTACATTGTTTGGACACTGACTAGCATAATCAAAACCAAGATCTTGGGAAATTGGTCTACATTTATTCTCAGAGTGTTGTCTAGTGAGGGATCAACAAAGGAGTTAAAAGTTAATAAATCAAACAATGCACAACAAAGGTTATAAAAAATACTCATAACATTATCAACTTATGGCCCTGGTGGAACGGCTACCTCTACTATGTGAAGATAAAAATTCACAACTCCTATACCTTTATGTTCATGACCATTTCAAAAAACATGCTCGAGTTGCAATATGTGACCACGAGGGACATCATATGGTCGACCTATACCATCTATATATCCCCTTAGTGGATATACACCTTTTTAGTTATTTTGTAATCCTAAATTCTAAAAATACAAATTTTAATGGAAGATTATAATTTCTCAAATAATAGTACAATCACCCCATAAAATGATTTGTAACTATTAATATCTTTTAAAAAAATATTTCATTTATGAACCTATTTGTTTTAAATATATTTTTATTGAAATTAATTATATATTTCCCTCTTTAAAAATATCTATACATATTTTATGAAGAATCACCCATGTTGTTGGTTTTTATCCATTATTATAATAAATAATTATAATTATTTTTCTACACAATAAATAAATATTCAGGAATTATATTCCTTTTTATATTATCAAATTGTAAAAAAATTTAATTTCATATTACATATACAATACAAATAATTTATCTTTTGATTATATGTTCAATCAAATTTATTGAACCTAATTTACTTTCTTCAGATTGATAATTTCAAGGGTTTTTTATTTCTTTTTTTTTCATGAGGAATGAATATTTTTTTTCTTAATTTTCTTGAATGATGATCATGAATTATATTTCCCTTCAATCCATTGATTAATTATTTATATCTAATTATATGATATCTATGTTATTTTGGAGTAATACTAATAAACTATAGAACTTATTTCATAATGTATTGTGAAAATGTGATTATTATAAACATTCTATATTATGTGACTAGTGGGCCTAGAACATTAAATTCATCTGACGTAGTGGGTAAGAAATTATGTATCATAAAATTTTAAGGTGATTGATGAAACTGAAATCCATTATTCGGAATCGTCCACATTATGATTTTGGTGTTGGATGTGACCATTGACTTCTTGTTATAATGTCATTTCTTTTGTTATTGATATATTTTTAAATAATAAGCGATTTTATGATTTAATTTCAATATTAAATTTTCTATGAAAATGGTATTTATATCATTGATATAATGTTACTTCTATTGGAAAATATTTTATACATTATTACGATGCTTATCCATTTGCTGTATTTTAGGTCACCCTTTTCATTATATATTTCAGCCCAATGTTTCATATATATATTTAGATAATCTATGGAATTTAGAAGCACTATGTGGAGTTCTAAATGATGAAAATGTTTTAATTGTTATTATGATTTTTTAATTAAATGGTCATCCAAATACTTTATACTTATTGATCCTTGAAATTTATTTATCGAAATACTATTTTATGATTCATAAAATATGTTTTGATTATATATTGGGATGATATAGATGGTATTATACAAATTTACAGTTATTACATGGGATTATAATTATTGAAATGTTGTGAAACCCATAGGGGGTCATTAAGGTATCAAACTATATAGAGGAGAATATCATAAAATTAATATTATGTTTCTATTATGTTGGCCCCCATTCCAATATTTCCCTATCATCATGATGAAAAGATGATGAGGTTGTAGAAGATATTTCTATATAATTAATGATCCCATGTGAAAAATATTCTTTATTACCACATTCATTACATGGTGTGTGATGTATGAATCTATGTAAGAAGTACTATATAGATTTTTATGTGGGATATTCATTGTTTAAATATAATATTAATTACAATATATTATTAAGTATTTGATACATTTTTGTGGATCATAATTAGAGTAGAGAACGCAATAGGAAAATGAAAAGGGATAATGGAAATTGATTCTCAAATATTCAAAGGTTATGTGATGGCCAAAATTTTAGATTTGAGTATTATATAATTTTGAATGAAATTTATATATATATTATTCAATGTATTTACATCCATAAAAATTTTTTATTTTATGAAGATATTTTTTGGGGGAAGAGTCATGTGGACAATAAGGGTAATAGTAAATGTGATGACTTCTCTAATGAATTTCCAAACATGTAAGGAGAAAGGATAAAGAAAAAATTGAATGTACTAAACACATTAAAAAATATATGGATAATGCCATTAATCAAATTTTATTCCCGACAAATTATAATTTAATAGTTGGTCACTTTATATGTAAGTGACCTGTGACTTTTCAGGGATCTTCTAATTCAATAATCATTGAAAATGGATTAACTAAATTGAGAAGATATATTTAAAAACACCAGAGCATAAATTATATTATGTGATAATATATTTTAATAAAATATAGTAAAAAGAATATTTTATTATTTCATGGGATGATAATTTCAATTTTATTCGATGAATATCATTTATGAACATACATTCTCAAAATAATCATAGAAGGATGTTTTTAATCATCCCATAGAAATATGATTTTATGAAAAGAAAAAAAATATTTCATTTAACTATTACACCAATTATTCATATAATTATTAAAAATATTTATAACTAGTTATTAATTGGTATAAAATTTTATATAATTAAATATTATATAATTTAAAGGTAAAAAATGTACTAATTTTTTAAAATTGTTTTTTTTATTTTTTTAAAAAATATCCATAATAAATATCCATTAAATAAATTTAAATAATATTTATTTATGAATGATATAAATTAAACATATATATATATATATTATATTTTTATGTGAATTTAAATCTAATTAATGGAGTCAAATAATAAATATAGGATCATCTTATGCTTGAAAAATGTATTTATGAAATTTATTTTTTTCATCGATATTCTGAGATTAATTTTAAATTAAATTAAATAATTTATTTTAATTTGATATGATAAAATAGATTCTGTATTTTGAATCAGAATAACTAATTTAATATGTTTCTTCAACATATGATTGGTTATAATATCATGTAAATACATTAAAAATAAATAACCTTCATTAAGGTTTAATCAATGTTTTTTACATCGAAGTTATTGTATTAAATTTTTTTTAAAAAAAACATATAATTTTTATTTGATAAATTGGATTTCATATTAAAAATTTTGGGTCCAAATTCTATAATAATTAACACTTTTAGGGATAAAATATTAATTATATAGGATAAAAAACATGTTACAGTTGTGAAAACTAAAATGGTTAATAGTAAGTAATATTACATGATTAGTTAATAAAACGATTATAATGTGACTATTATAATGGTTTTGTGGTGTGAAGTTTCCTCACCTTCCAAATAATAAATTATTTATCTATTTTATAGTTACATGGTGTGATAGTGAATTCCCTTTACTGAATAGTTTATGGTTTATATGAAAAAGCCACTCCTCCTTATTTATAAAATGGAACTCCCTATAATTAATAATTAACACCTATAATGATACATGGATAATCAATACTGTGGAAAAAAATCTCCAAAAAATTTTAGCCTCATTGAAGGTGTTTTTTTTTCTAAAAAGAAAATTTTTGGGGTTCTTTGAAATAGATCCAAAGGAAGGATATATAATAGAATTTAATTTTTTTAATGATGATCTTTATTTTTCATTCCTTATTTATAGTAATTAATTAGGTATTATCAATTACATAAAAATTATAGTAGTCCCTCACATATAATGAGATATTGTTATGTTTAAGGCATAATTTTTATCTATATCATTACCCATAAAATGTGAAACACTGTCATCAAATGTGTGTATGATTGACTACCACCTCATGAACCAATTTAATTTTTTCTCATCACCAGCCCAGATAGAAAATCATAGAGACATAAATAATGAATATATGTATTATATATGACATGATGTTAATTACATAAAATTTAAAATTCATATACTAGCTTATATATTAACTAATTATGTTAATTTTATTTGTCTCTTTTGCAAGCATAGTGGCTACCGTCTCCATAAAGAGATGCTGCACTTTTCAAATGAAAATCCTTTAATAAATATTTTAAATATATAAATACGAATTAAATATTATATTTAAAAAATTAAAATATTTATAGAGATGATATATTTATATAGTTTTTATATGAAATCCAGCATCCATGACAAAATAATATAGATAATACTATGAAATTAAAACCTTAAAAATATTAATTAGAAAATATAATGAATATACATGATAAAAAATCATATAAAAGTATAAATAAGATATTATAAATATTAATATATATCTAGTATGAATTAATATAATGATTAAATACAATATACACAAGGTTTAATGACTGTCAACTAATTTGAAACATGAGGTAAGGGAATCCATTTCAATTACCATTCAATTGAGAGGTATTTTTTAATACCAAAAAATTCAATTATGTGATGTATATAATGACAAATAATATTGTTTAACATTAATTACTATTTACTCATGATGGATAATATTTCAATCAATGTTTATTCTTTCATGTAGTTATCACATGAACCATATTGAAGATGTTAGAATATATATTGAAATCTAACATACATTTGAGGATGAATTCAATTTATTTTTAATAATATTATTATTTACACTACATATGATCAAATAATTACATTATACATGTGATGTTTAATGATTTTACATATTTTATTTCAAATTTCCCTCTCTTTCATACTTAATTCATGAAATGTAATGCTTCTTATAAAAATATTATTTTAATTTCCTTTCTAATAATCTATATTTTTCAACAAATATATTGTATTACAAAATTACATTAAAAAGGTACTTAAATTTACACAATTGGTTTGATAAGGAAATTTTATACTATACGTAACATTAAAAAATATTTTTAATGTAATTTTTCATTTGTTATTCAAATATGATACTATTGAAAAAATGTATAATGGATATTTATGTGTACACAATGATAAAAACATTCCCTTTTTTTATAATAATCGATAGAAAAATATATTGATTTAAAACATTATAATAGTTATATAATGAAAAATATTTTACAAAACATTATTTTAATATTTAACATCCATTCCCTTTTCAAATCTCTAAAAATGATTTTATTATTGGAAGATATATTTCCAATGAACTAATATGTATCTCCCATTTCAAGATTAATTTTTTAATAGTTAACTCAATCTGGAATAAATATCCTTCAAGTGGTAATTTCTCATTATAAATTACATTTATATTGATTATCCATATTCTTCATATATTGGATATTATAATTTCCTAACCATATACCATATGTAGATATTTTGTTTACATTGAATGTTATTTGATTAATAGGGGATACAATGATAAATATATATAATTTACTCAAAATAGATAATTATTGATAAGTCATATTATTCATGTATTAGATGGGTAATTCAGTAAATAAGGAAATTTTTGACATGAGGTGACATGTGGGACCTGAAATTATTAGGTCCCACAATGCATCGAATGGTCTCATGAAACAAATTAGTTAGCCAAATTGAATGGGTTTTACAAAAATAATAATCATTCTTATAAAACTCCATGATCAAATATATTTGTGTTTTTTTATACAAGTACATAAATATTATTCTTTAACATTGTTTATTATTCTATTATTAATAATCATGTGAGTATTTCATTAAAATTATTCATAGATTCATTTTCAGTTAATTTTATAGATTAAATGGAACGTGTTTTCATTATATTACTATTGAAAATTGATTATAAAATAACTAATAATGGCAGTAATGTTATTGATTAAATGAATATTTGTTTAGTTATTTACCATTACATATGAAATATTCTATATTTATTCATGATAAGTTTTATTGTACATAAAAATAACCTAAAATATTATCTCTACTTTATTTTGATTCCTTTACAATGGGTATGATTAACAATTGTTTGAATGTGTTTAAAAAATGGTAAATATTTTCTCTGTTTATATTTTTAATCTATTTCCATTTTTATTTGTAAGTTATGTATATATATGGTTAGCTGAAACAAACAAAGTGATCATTACTTTAGGATTTTACCCATCGTATCTATACCAATATAATAATGTAGAATCTAACATAGGGTAACTGGAGTAAGGATAAATCCATTTTTTATCATACAAGTTTTTGTTGAATACATTGGAACTAGATTAAAGAAATCGTAGATTTAGGAAAATACCCCTATAATTGAAATTGGGTAATAAGAATATTATAATATCATAAATTTTTAATAAGGTAGAGATTTTGTGATTTTCCGTAAAATACATAATTTCTAGGATACAATAATTGGATGTGATTTTGGAAATATATTACCTAGTGTAATTAAAATTGAAAATGTTATATTGGTAATTTATTTAGACATAACATGAAAAAAAAAATGGTCTTACTGTTCACCGAGTTTGATAGAATTAGACGATATTTATAGGATGATTCCAATATTAAGTACAAACAACTATTAAATATTTGAATGTAATGTTATCTACAAAAAACAAAGATTATGATTATATGATTTAAAATTCATAAATTTCCAATATATATTATGTAATACACTAGATTCAGATATATTTTGTATGATATAAACACCTCAATTTCATGATATTATACACTATGTTCCATTATTTAAAAATGGTGAATAGTATAATGAATATTAACCTTACCGATGAACGTAATCAATGTAGGTATTTAATAGAAAATTAAAAAAATATCATGAAACATTAGAAGAGATTTTAAATAAAACTACTAGTGTAAATATCACTGTGACAAGGATGTGTTATGTAATTCCCATTATGACATATAAATAAGATCGATATGTATACATTATTTTCATAAATATGGTCAAATTTTATATAATTTTTGGTATGGATTATCTTTCCATATATTAATATTTTTTAAAAGTAAAATGAAATTATGATCAATGATAAAGTGTTTATTTTTTTACAATTAGGGGTAGATTCCTCATCATCTATTTCATGTATACACCCACCCCACATAGCTCTTCCCAATAAGAATACATAGGATATGATATTAAACGTAATATACAGATAGAAATGAAAATCTTGAAATTGAGTATGTACGTATTTCATAGATTTATATTGATGAATTTCTTAATTTTGTAAATGGACATTTACCAAAGTGATAGGTTGAATTTTATATTTTTATTAACATCCTCTCAACATAAATACCAAAGAATCCATATAGAATATTTCGTATGTAATTAGTGGATTTTCATAATAATCTAAGTTATTTCTATGAAAAGGGGATTATTCTCTCTATTATTTTACATGGGGATCCCCTTTTCAAATTATTATAAATAAATATGGATCAATGAGAATGGTAATTTATTATAGTAAATTCAATGCTACGATGATAATTGAAACGAATCATTTTGGATGTTTTTATTGATAAATTTGACAAAATTTAAATATCTCACATTTTATCAATGATTTTCCTACATTGTTGGTGTTATCAATTATGAGTAAAGAATAAAAACATTCATAATATATAATAAAAAATGAGGTATGAACACTATGAAATTATATTAATCCGATGAGGATTGAGTAATAAACTATGTATTTTATGGATATAATGAATTAAGAATTCCAAAAATATCTGGAGGACATTTTTATGTAAATAGATTCTATTATAGTATATTTTAATATATACAGTAACTATGAGAATCAAATTCATATCAATCGTGATAAATTTAGAACAAAAAATAATATAGGCAATCCTTTATATGTGATTTCTAGATTTTGTAATATTATTTTATTTGGAATACATTCTACATATATGTAATATCAATTGATCCTATGAAGAAACATATTTCTCGTGAATGGAAGACACCACAAAAATTACTACGGTACGGAGTTTAATTGGTTTGGAATCCTATTGTAATATATTCAGAAAGATATTTTCCATACTACATTTATTTTATGTAGATTATGGGTAATGGGGTTAAGTATATTATGAAAAATTATGGTCAATAATTCTTTTCAAAATTTAAAAATAGATTTTTCAATTATCAAATTATTACAATACCATTATAATATTATGGGAGTTTTAAATACAGACCACAATAAAAGACGATTTTTATGTGTCCTTATAAAAAATGATATTTTTATTAGATATGTATCAATGTAGTAAATGAATAAAGAATATAAATATCCAATACATTATCTTTAGTTTTAAACTATTAAATTTTCATTGAATATATATATACATTATCTCTAGGGTGAATTATTAGAGATATACATTGACCATAAAAAAATTAATCATTTTACATAATTATAACTGTCTAGGAATGAACTATGGCTCTGTATTATCCATTGTTTAGATTTAACAATACATTATAACATAGAAAATGAAATTAATTAACATGATGCATTAAGTTATATAGATCATCTATTTCTTACCAAAATAGGGATATTGAGTGATCTTTACCACATGTATCTTGTAAAGATTGATATGAGAAATATTAATGAAGGGGAGAATTCACTACTTTTTAAAATCATTGAGAAACTATCAATATTATAAATTATACAAATTTTATTATCTAATGATGAGTAGTTTCCTATGGAAATTAATGTTGTGAATGTGGGGATGTTGGTAGTCTTCTTTTGAGAATTTGGAATTAAAATATTTGTAATGTGGTTGTGTTTTACAACTATAAATGACATAAAAAATGGAATTATTGGAATATTATCATAGCTTTAATTTCTCTCTACACCCCAATATAAAAAATATGATATATGGATTGGAGTGAATATTTTTGTGGGATAACATGAAGAAGGAAATTTTCTATTGTGTATCAATATTCTTAGTTTGCAAACTAGTGAAGGACAAGAGACCAAATCATAGAGGAATCATGAAATGATATTATATTAATATTTGGAAATATGATTACATTACTATAGGAATTTTCACATTATTACCAAAGACACCCATATATATTATCACAATATATATTTTTTATCACTCATCTAAATCTACAATTTTCCATAATATAAGAGATTTTTTCAACTAGTTTCCTTTATAAGGATATATATTTACATTGTAATAATAACTCATGGGGTACTCATTAATTTTTTTAATTTTGATCCCTAGTTTACATAGAAATTCATGAATGAGACTTCAATAGGCTCTTCATATTGAGCATCAGTTATACACAAACTATTGTCCTTAAACTGATAGGCAGTCCAAAAGGACTATAAAAATATTGGAAAACATTTTTTGTTCATTATAACTGGAATTTCATTTTATGTGAGAACATTTTTTATAAATTTTAGTGTTTTACTATAACAATAGTTTATATAAAACTATTAGAATTGTATAATATAAAGAAATATATGAAAATTTATGTCCTACCCCCAAATTTTAAGATGATGTTTTTCAAAATAAAAATTTTGGCCAGGAAGATGTTGGAGGGAAAATGTAAAAGGTAAATACTAATAAAGATAAAAATAACATTTCTGAATGATGGAAAAATTTAATTCCTAAAATGAAATATTTTTTTTGTAATTTCATGTCAGAAGTTATGAATTCATGAACATAACTTTATGTAATGGTATAATTTGTTCAATTGTAATTGATAACTTATCCTTATACATATATTAATATTTGAAATTATAGAAAGTATTGGATTTTTGTCTTCTTGATTGGAAATTACACCATTCCTCTCTAAATTATATGAATTTTGTCATATATCATTCTAAATAAAGTACATTCAAGACCCAACAAATGTTCTAACATTTAATGAAATAGAATTAGAAGATGACCTATGTCACTGTGAAGATCCCAATTAAATTATTGACAATGGATACAAGTTATTGAGGAATGATATATATCTACTCGTAATTGTACTATGGGAAAAATAATAAAATAGCGGAAGTATGGTGGGAAATGGAGAATGTTATGACAAAAAAAAACCTACATTTTCCTAAAAATTAATGTACATGAAAATTTATATGATGAACATATTATAAGAGGGAAAATTATACACATAAAACTAAATTGTAAAAAATTAACAATTATTTAAATGAAAAAAATAATATAATTCTCATATTAATATTTCATGTCCTAAATTTTATAATTTCAATGTATGGATATTGATAGTGATCATACATGGTCAAAATAATCCTAGAAATAATTTTTTCCCTCTTCCATTAATCATAATATTTTATGAATAATTAAAATTTTAATTTTTATTATCCCCCAATATACTCCTACTATTTTTAATATTATGTATAATTAATAATGTATTGTTTATTAAATTTTTTGAAATAATGATAATATCATTTCGATGTTAAAAGGGGTATGTTTTTTCTAGAATTGTTTTTACATAAATATTTTTCTATAAAATACATATTTTCTATCCATTTGGATTAATTAAATTAATTTGTAATGTTGTATGATTTAAATGAATTATGTATATAATATATCTAATTATTTGAACCAAAATCCATATATTATGACTAGTATTGAACTTTTTTATAAAATTACATCTTTTTATCCAAATATTCATTTCATAATAACTACTTATTCACCACTATAATAGAACAATATTTTAAGAAATATAAGTATGTTTTATATCAATTTTTTCATGAAATCCCATGCTAAAAAAACACATGAAATATATAATTGATACAGCTTAAATAATTTAATTAGAAGGTATGGATAGTATTACCTAATTTAATATGTATATATATATATCATATTCATAATTAATTATTTATAAATTATTATTAAATAGTCAATTAATTTTTAATAAAGTAATCTTTTTCTTCAAAAATATAATTTCTTAATAAATATTTATTATTTAATATTGTAAGGCCATAAAATAATAAATTTTTGGAAATATGTTTTATATTATTTTATAAAATTAACATCATTTATTATATTATAATATAAAAATTAAAATAGGGTGAATATTTTAGATATTTCAAATGTAATTATTTTATGGTGAATATTGAAAAGAATAACTTCTAAAAAAAGTAGAAACATACTTTTAATAAAAAAAAGAAATGTTAGTGTCCTATTATATTTTGAATATGGAAAAAATTTAAATTTATATAAATAAGTTATATTTATTTTACTTATAAAACTTCTAATAAACATTATAATTTATTTTATAATCAGCCTTTTTTTGGTTTAAAACGTGATTTTTCTGATATTTTTTTAATGTTAAAAATATTTCATCATGATAGTTCATCCAAATAATCCTCAATGAGGAATTATTTAAATGAAACATGAAAATAAAATTTAAGATAAAAGTAATTTACACACATAGAAATTGTATATTTACTCTTAGAGATAATATAAACTCATCTTTTTCTGGAAATAATATATTTCAAGAAAATAGCATTTTCTCCCAAATATTTGTTGGAATTAAATTTTAATCAACTTAATTTGTGATATAAATTTCATTAAATGGATTAAAATTTTATAATCATAAAAATATAAATAATCTAATATGTTTTACTTTATTCATGACCAGAACTTATTATGAAAATATTATAAATTAATTATTTTTTATGGTGAAAACGTAATATCAGTTGGTTAAACTAAAACAATAATGGATAAAAATACCCAAAATCTCATTTATTCTATTTTATAGAAATATTTCAACCTTATAATTTCATATTTTCAATAATGGTCAATTTTGTAGCATTCTGGCATGTAATAATTATGGGAATTCATTTTTGATTTTCAAAAATACTATTGTACAACTAAACGTAATTATAAAAATCATGTACTCTCATATCCTATTCAGAAATTGGATTCTATCTATATGAGAAAATAAAAACAAGAATAGCATCATGAATTTACTGCCAACATTTTTGGGGCTTGGTTTGAACTCAAATCCATTATATTGATCCTTTTTGTTCTAACATAAAGAGGTTTTTTAAAGTAGGGGGTATCATGATTAAAAAAGTGTCTTTGTTTATTATACATAAACATAATTCCAACATTATTAAATTATTTATATACAACAATAATAATATGAAAATTATAATTTTTATGTTACTTGGTAAATTTTCAAACCTAAATCCATATCCTATTCCATCCAATTTTGATTGAATAGAATCATTCGTGTGAACATCATACTGCAACCTCTTGAACTGATGTCATTCAACTTCCATCATCACCACTAATATCCTTTTATAATGATTAAAATAAAAAAAATTATTTTTGAAACCAATTTATATTTTCTCAGTTACTATATCACATAATATTTTTTACATTTCATTCCATGTGGGATATGATGATGTCACTCTTGAGTACGGTAGACTATAAATGTTCAAAGCAATGTGTTTCAATTTTAACTTGATATTTAAATGGAGCATAGATATTATATGTCAATAAATATATTTGATATAAATGATTAATAGTCATATAAATAATATATTTGTCGTTCATAAATGATAATACATTATTATCAATCGTAAATTGAAAAATGATAATTTAATACATTTTTATGTGTATACTACCACATCCATGAAGTGATTCAAATGATTAATCATCACTATGTAACAATGAAGATATATATATTTATATTTAACTATATAATTTTATATTTTTGATATTATTATAATTATGGTAATATAATATAATATGTTTCTTATTTATATAATTATCAATGAAAAATGGAAATGATAATCATGTATATGGACGTCCTACAGTATCAATGATCATAACATAGTTCATTTTTGGTAATCATATATCATAATTATTTTTTAATATATAATCATATATGATCCAAGATTAATATTTAATTATTATTATTATGAATATTTTTAAGTAATGATAAATTTCACCAATGTTAAACCTACCGAATTCATTTTTGACATAAAATCGAAAAATAATCAAAACAACATATGTAATCTTAATTGATTATGTAACTATGTAAAATGTTTTAATATTTCAATGATAAGGAATAATTAACTTGAATAATGTTATAATACATGTAAATAATTATTATTTAGGAATAATGAGATACATGTTTCAAGTAAGACTCTAGTTAAGGGACATCATCTCAATTCACTTTATTTGGGAAATGATTTTATGTTACGCACCTATATTATTTTACTAGGAACATATACAAAACCATTGACATTATATTTGATAAATTATTATATTATCATGGATTTTATTGTTTTTAATATCAATCATTCATGATAACATTTATTTTTATTTTTTCAAACTGATAAGGGAGTATTCATTAAAAAAAATCAATTTTAATATTCTACTTTTAAATTTGTTTTCCTCAAAGAACATTTTTTTTAAATTATTTTATTTTTGAAAGGATGATTTTTAAAGGGTATTTTATTCCTTTATTTTTATTTTACTCAACAAAACTATGGAATATATCTATAGAATGATGTAATTTGGTTATAAATGACAAGAAAATGATTTATTTTCATATATATGTCGACGACGACTTTTCCTACAATAGTCACTATTTTTTGATGTTTGGGCCACATTACCAGAATTCATGTTATATTAAAATAAAAACCCTTTTATCATTTTTTCTAAGAATTTTTAAATTAAAAATTCCATTTTTAAAAGAAAATATTATATAGTAATTGGAATTTATATTTTAAATAAATGGTATTTATGATATTTGATGATATTTTCAAATGTGTAGAAATAATTTTTTCAAAATGTTTTATAATGAAATCGTGTAATAGTAGAAAACAATTTAATGCTATGGTATTTGAGAATAATAAAAAATATTTGAGCAAGGTACATCTTATACAAAGGGATGACCCCATTATAGGTCATGGGTAAGCCTAATAATTCATTTACAAAGGGTCGATCAAAATTATAGACCAAGAAAATGGGCAATCCTGATAGATATTATATGATGTGTGAGGCCCATTATAGATCTCCGATTCATTCACAAATGATTTTTTTATTTGTGGAATTATATTATATTTCGGTCTATTGGATATTCCAATTGTAAAGATTTTGAATGTATGATTTGAATATGATTCAATAAGATTCATAAAATTGTTTTTCATTTTCATGCTATGGGTTTTAAAGGATTTAATTGTGAAAAATATGGGTCAATGTTTTCATGTTTAAATTTTTTATTTCATACAATAAAATATATTGTATGTTAACATTAAATATTACATGTGCTATCAATATTTTTTTCACCCAATGAATGATTTAAATTCAATTTATGTCTTTTACTAAGATTTTATTTCCCCTCCAAAAATTGTTATATTTTAAGTGTGTGTGGATGTCTAAGGGAAAGTAAGAATAAATGTAGAATGTTGTGAATATTTTTTATGAAATTAAACCATGAATAAATTTAAAATATTCGTATTATGGGTAAAATAGCTAGTATTCAATTATGTCCACTTTTACATTTGTAGATTATAATGTTACATGTATGAAATTTACGCATCAAAATACAATTATGAAAGTAATTAATGAATATAATAAATTTTTTCTATTTGATGGATAACAGAATTTGTAATGTTTAATGTAGGGTCATTACAGTTGGTATCAATGAATGATTTAAATAACACTATATGTTTATATAATATTAATAGAATTATTTTTAATGAATTATTTTATAGTTACATTGAAATGATATATCAATTTAATATTTCCATGTTTATATATTGTAAATATTACTATTCATAATGGGTTTTCCAGAAACAAAACTAGGAAGATGTAGGGAATATAATGAGAAAAAATGCCCTTCCTAATTAGCATACCAAGCTATTTTGAATTATAATAGAATAGTTTGTTTCAGTGAATGATAGGTTGAAACAATATATAAATGGTGGTGGTATACATACTAGGGAAAATTCAGATCAACCAAAGAGGAACATAAGGATAGTATAAAACATCATTATTCAACGTCATCCATTATAAAGTGGTATATTAGACCCATTTTAAATCTATGGATGGATGAAAGTTCTGGAAAACACATGTGATGTCTTGTGTGTTCATAACATAAAAATGAAACCCTTTCGACTTATCATTTTATATGTGAAGTAGATATTTTGTGGACATTGGTTAAGAATACTAGATAAAATTATTAGCAAGATTCTATTGAATGTAACACATTCATGAATATTTTACTCATGAAATAATTCACAATGATATTTCAGCATAGGATTGAGAAATAATTCACAAAATTGAAAAATAATGAATGTGAGTTAGTGGAAATATATGAAGTGAATTTTTCATGATTGGCCTTGTATATATTAGTTCATATATGTAATCACTAGATTACAATTTATTTTTTTATAAAATATTAAAACCATGTTTATAAAGATAATTATAAATGTTAAAATTTAAATATTATGAGAGGATTTTTCATTATAGTAGGAAATTTGAGAAGGATATTGTAGAAATTTATATTGTTTAATATGATAAGATTAATAAATTGTAAATTATTATGAATATGGAATGGAAAAATATATGTATTCTAGTGGTAATCCCCAAAAAAGGATCTATGATTTTTCAAATAAATATTGGGAAATTGTTTAACTATTAAAAATGTGTTTTCTATGTGGTATATTTTTTAAGGTAAATTACTTAAAATTAATGATTCATGAAAAATCAATGAATAAAATACTAAACATTCATTCAGTGATGAATAATTTTAGATTCAATTATTTGGGCTATTATCTTATTTTGTTTCTGTAGTTTCTTACTGATGTTCAATATCATCGGAATTATAAACATAATGGTGTGAAAAAATCATTCGATATTATGACAGTTTATTTTGGGTCATCTGGTAATGTGGTTGTCACTCAAGTAAATATAGATTTATCAAATATTAGTAATATGCACATTTTTTTGACACCCATATTGATGAAATATGTGATTCCATATTAAATTGATTAATAAAAGGTTTAGATAGTTTAGGTTGGGTTTATATATTGGTAATTAATTTTTTAAACATGTGGTATGACTCTAATTATATATATATTAGTTTTATGGTATTGAAAAAATTTAGGTTTTATATTATGTTTTATTATGATGATAAATTTAAAGGATTTAATTCATATTTTTATAAACATTATTTGGATTAACAATTGTGAAATAGGATATCTTGTATGTTGGGAGAGAAATTGTGTAATCTTTAAATCCCCTACTTGTATAGTCAAAACCAAAGGGAGAAAACTGTGAAATGCCAAAAAATGGCGTATATGATGTTATGGTTTGTATAGAATCATCCTTATTAATTAAATTATTTGATTTATAATGATTATTTTTATTTATAGAATAGGTTTTTTATCATTTGTGTAACAAAGGGATTGATAACATGTTTTGTGAATACATTATTAATTATTTTTTGGGGGAGTACCTCAATAATTTTGAAAAACATCATTTCTTTTCAATGATTTTTATGTTGTGGTTAATTTTTAATGATGTTAAGAATGTATTTTTATCTATTTAGGGATTTCAGGATATGTAATAAGTTGATTTCAGTGCATCCGACAAGAAATATTCATATTCGTTAATCATCAACGAAAATAAATATGAAGGTTTTTGAATGTTATTAATTAAGGAAATTCTCTTAGAAATATATGTATATTATTTTATGAATTTACTCATTATGGAAAAAAAATTCAAACTAAATAAAATTATCTTTAGTGTAAAAATATTATCCAATTACCTCCATTTCTGTTAAATGAAATGGTGTTTTTAATTCACATTGATTAATGGTATTAAAGGACTAATATTTTATTTCGTCATTATCATTAATGTGATTAATTATATATATCAATATCCATTATTTTTGGAATATTATTATTTTAAACTATGTATAAATCTTCACATAAAACTTATTGTTTCATATATGTAAATGAAGATATGCATTATTCCATATAAACATTGTACATCACTTTTTATCTTAAGGAGATGATGTTTTATTGACCAATTTTATAACATGGGTTTCTAATGAAGTCATTTTAAATTATAAACCGCATTATTACAAAGATATTGTTAAAATTGATAGGATTCATTTCATTAATGGTGGAGGATTTAAAAACCTTATAATTTAGAAAATAAACATATGTTTTATGCTATAAATGAGACACAAAATTTTGTTTACAATAAAATAAATATATAATCAATATAACATAGATATAAAATAAAAGGTTATTAATAATTTTAACTGAATTCGAAAACATATATTTATATATGTCAAAATAAATATAAATTAATAAAAAATTCATAATAATAATAATGAATCAATTTAAATAGAGATAAATTTATTTATCAAAAATAGATCTTCATGAAAAACAATTATTTAATTTTGTGGGAAAATTTTATAATTATTATAATTCTTGAAACATTATTTGATAAAATGAACTTCATTTTTGATATTATTTTTTCAAAATATATTTGGTTAAAAATTTGGGTTTTTTCCGATAATATTGATTTCAATGTGAAGGATGAGAAACACAATTTTTATAAAAAATTCATTTATTTTCGATAATTTATTTAATTTAAAATTAAATTTATATTTTTAATATTAATCAAATTACATTGAATAATATTTCGTTATATTAACCAAAAGTATTATATTTTGAATATACTTTAATTTTTTTAGTATGAGATTGTTTTTGGTCTTTGAAATAGGATTTTTAGGAATATTTTAATTTGGATAAAGTTTCTCTATTTTAATTAATTATAAAATAACTAATCATTTTTTTAAAGAAACACATATATTATACATCAATAATTATTTATTTATTTTCATTGAATGGTTATTATTAATCAAATAGTTTATATAAAATCATCTTTTCTAGATGAATCCACATCTTAAAAGCTTACTTTTTTCACATTTTTTAGTTTTGAAATAAATTATAATTTTAAAATTAAATAAATTTAAGTAAGTAATATTTCTTCAATATTTGTTAATATTTTAATTTATATTATATAATATTTTCAAATTTATTTTTCAAAATAATTAATAGTGAAGTCAGTAAAAATTAATTACTACATTTAAGATGACAATAGGTTTACCAAGAGATAATCTAAAATTATAATGGTTAAAGGAACCTAACATAGGTCTAAATTCAATTTTATTAACATATATAGAAATTATAATAAATAATTACCTATTATGGTAAAAATTTTGGCCCTGTAGTATGTGAGAAAGGTGACTGTATTTCTTTTCATTAATGAAATTCCAAATGTGCCACTCAAAATACTTAAAAATAGACACCCCATCTCCTCCCTTATTCAGATTATTAAATCTCTTTAGATTACACAGGGCCAACCCATATTTTATCATATTTCCATCAATACATATAGTAAACAATGATTTACCAGGAATATATCTTATGGAGCTATTTTGTTCTTACCTAAATCGGTTTTTAAAAGAACATGTATCGTGATAAAACTATAATGGTTGTATTTTTCTATCTAAAACCATCATAAAATAATTATTATTTATTATTATATAACAGAACAATTTTCTCCATATTATGATACATTATTATTTCTATTTACCCACATAAATCCATCTACCCTTCTATAAAATTTTGTATTAATGAAATGTCACGACCCGTCCCCCGGGGCCTGTGCAATGACTATCCCAAGACTGCCTTCCATAAGCCAGGGGTTGGCGACTAGAAATGAAAAGAATATCCATGATAAATGGGAAAGGATTTCCTCTAAACCTGTAAACACAACGTCTATAAAGAAAACAAGAACCAAAAATTATGTAAACTACTATAGTAAAAAGTGTACTGAATGTAAAGAAATCCAACTGAAATATACAAGTATAACTGAAATGAGAAAACAACTCCCAGATCATCTATCAAGTATAATACCTGAAGGGTAGGTACATATTGTCTCTACATCACCCCATGTCTGCTCCTCTCCTCCGTGTACCACCTGGTCTTAACTCTCTCAAGTCTCATCCTAGCTTCTCATGTATGGGAGAGTATAACAATACTCATTAGGGATCCGGAGACCCCAAAGGTCTCCCAAAGTTACAAAATGGGAAAACCCAAAAGAAAGACACCAATAATAGAGCACGAAGAAATATTCAGCTCACACCAAGAATACCACTCCGTTTTTAGGAATATAGATGATTAGTTTTAAGCTATATAATCTAATTCTTGAAGAATTTCCACAACTGATCCATAATAATTTGTTCTACAAACGGTACACTCATGGACATATGTCATTGTCTCATGATGTTCCACTGTAAGGCGAGTACTCGTCGGGTCACGCTACTACTCATCAACACATGGTCGCTAGAATTTTGATCCACACATGGTTTATGGAATCCAGGTCCACAAAGGGCCGTATGTTGCTAATCCACAATGGGTCATTGGATGCTATTCCACACCGGGTATCTGGATGAGGATCCACATAGGTCACTATATACAAATCCTCAATGGGCCTCTATAAAACTATTATCAATTAGGTAACTATGCTTCTGATCTACATAGGGTCTCTATGATGTTGATCAACATAAGGACGCTACTTCAATGATAGCCAGTCACAATATTCCCGCTAATATAATAATTTATTCTGGGAGAACCATTTTTTAAGAAATAGGTTATATTTAACCCGGTATGATGTCCCAAAAAAGAATACCCAAGGGACTGCCCTATCATAGGCGGCCTAACGTGACAGGTGATGCATCGATCAGATTCCCAGTTTGTAAGATATGAGCACATTTGTAAAAGGGAACATATGGATTCAAGTCTGATCCAACCAATGTTTCACATAAAAATCCATTCAAACTCACTTTTTGTACCTCCAATGGACCACCTTGTCAAAAGGGTCCTTATTCCATAGACGATGTGTCATTCGGATGCCCGGATTGTTAGATACATCCATTTTTGTGAAACAGGGAGGATCACACCTCTGTCTATCCTACATCAGTCATGCCTACCAGAATATGCCAATGAAACAACTTCCCAAAAAGTATTACAATTACATTGACATCTTGTATAATGGAAACCTGGTTTTTCAATTACAGGCATTTCTTTATATAGGAACTAGTTGGGTACTGGCCCGATCCGACTCGGCCAGACCGACCCAACGCAACGGGTCCCCGGTACTACCTAATCATGTAGGGGTCCGACCAGTTAATGGTCGGGCTGGTTCACTGGGTCTGACCTGTCGGGGTAGGAATAGTTGGTTTCACGGCCCCAGGCCGTGGGTTCAGTCAGGCCAGCTAGTGGGTCTGGACTGCTGGGCCGCTGGTCTGTTCTGCTGGCAGGTCCAACTCAACGTTCCAACCCACATCCGGTTCTTCCCACCAGAAGGCTGACCCTTGTGTCCCACTGGCCACATTATTGCTATGCCGTTTCTCTAGTCAGTGGGGCACTTCCCCACCGCATGAACTGTTAGTCCTTTGGCCGATAGGGTTCCACCAACGATGTGCGGTGCGGGGTGCACCACTGCTTCCTATCATGGCCCGCTGGTTGAATCTTCTCCCCACCACCCACTTCTATCTTGGCTCATTGGCCGCAGCAGCTTCACGCCGCTAGCAGCCCTTAAGGGAACCGCCCCTGTCCCAGGTGGCCGTCTCAGGCCGAACACCATCGGCCCCCACAGCGCGCTTCCACGCAATTCCTTCCCCACCCGCGACCAAATGTCATGGGTCTCCTCTTGCCCCGACGGCCGCCACCGATATGGTGTGCCGACATCTTCTTTTGCGGGCCATCAAACCTTCTCTGGGGGTCCGTTCGTGGCATCCTTTGTGACTCTGGCTCTCCTGCACTTCCACAATCATAGTGTGACCCACTATATCTCATTTCAGTCAATCTAAAGAAATTTTCCCAAAAAATGGAGAATGAGAAAAGCTGCAGAGGGTTTGGGCCTTGTTCTTTGGCCCATGATGTCCATGTTACTTTGATAGCAAGAAGGGTCAAGGTAGAATATCAAAGATAATTTTTAAACAATCCCACTACCTAGAAGAGACCTTCCCTATCGAAGATCGATGAAACCTCCTTCATCGTTGTCAACGATTCATGATTCAATGGCGCTCTTCACTGCTCGCTTAAACTGGTCTTGTCCTCCATGTGGTTGGCATCATGGTACATTTCCAAAGATTCTTTTCATGGTTAATTCCTTATAACACTCCACCACGATAACCATAAACAGGAGAGGATAAGGGTGATTAATACACGTAGAATTAATGAGGTTCCTTTAATTAATGTACCATCAATATTCTAAGTGTGTGGTTATAGAAACAAAGAGGATTCAAGGAAATTAATGGCATCACATGTCGTTGGTACCATCACTACCACTCATCCATTGGAGGAAAAGAAAAAAATTGAAATTAAAAACAATGTTATTTTATTATTATTTTTAATGTCTAAAACCTATATTTTTCTCCTGGCCTACTGTTGTTGAAGTGAAGCATACCTTAAGAGAATCTTGACGCTATGAATTCAACGGTTCCCTCATATTTTTAATCTAAGCTCCATTTCAAAAGTTATAAATTGATACTCACGTGTTTACTTAGTGGACATTAATAAAGTTAAGAAATTTATTCTTTCCCCACCGGGAAATGGAATCATGCACCATCATTTTTTTCATCTCATAATAGTCCCAAAATTTTTTTAAAAACATATTGAATTTTCTAGTCGTTAATTTCTTCCCACCATTTGGATTTTCATCCCTAAAAGATATACCAAAACTAGGGGGAAATGGGGGTACTGAGAACATATTTGACACTCCCACTCCCATGATCTCTCTTAGAGATTCATGTGCTGTCAACAAATTTATACCATAGGAATCAACCACCCATGAAGGACCCACTTTTTCGATCCTCTATCTCCACCCATAACTACGCAAAATTCATACCATCTTCAATGTCCAACACGCCCCAGTTGATAAGTGAAATGGATCATTCACGTAACTCCTCAATTTCAACTCATGGAATAAATTAGACACCTGATACATCTCTAGGGGAAGAGCTAGGCGATACACAACCTCGACCACTCAGCTGAGAACCTGAAATGGTCTGATGAACCTCAGAGAATGCTTACCACACAATCCAAATCATTCCAAACCTCATTGAGGTGAGACAATAGGAAGACATGGTATCCCTCCTCAAAATCCAATGGACTCTATCTCCGGTCTCCAGAAGACTTCTGTTTGATAAATGTAGTCTTTATCTTATCTTGGATGATCTGCATATTCTTATTGGTAGCCCATACTAACTCTCGACCCATAAGTTCCGACTCCCCCGGGACAGTCCACAATTTAGGTGATCTACATGTTCAACTATACGACACCTCAAACATTTCCTTATCGATGGGGGAGTGACAACATTTTTTGTACTTGAACTCTACCAAGGGAAAGTGAACTTCCCAACTATCGCCAAAATCTAGGACACATGCATGAAGCATGTCCTTCAATGTCTGAATGGTCAGCTCCATATGACCATCCGTCTATGGCAAAAAGATGGTAATAAATCCTAGTTATGTCTTGAATACCTCCTAGAATCCCTTCCTCAACCGGGATATAAAATTTTTGTCATGGTCATAGATGATTTCCCAAGGAACCCCATGGATCCATACAATTTCTTGTACATAGTGACATCCCAAGACCACTTATGATCCCTTCTCTTGGATGGGTAAGAAGTGGGATGACTAGGGGAGTCGGTCAATGATCACACATATGGAATCATGGACCATAGACATAAATGGTAGCCCTATAACCATGTCCATGGAAATGACATCCCTCTTCCACTTTGGCACCTCTAATGCATGTGCTAGGTCTGTTGGAACTTAATGATCGGCGTATACATGGTGACAAGTGAGGAAATGTTAAAAAAATTCATCCAATTCATTCTTCATCTGTGGACACCACTTTTGACTCTGGAGGTCCTAGTGCATCTTCTCTACACTAGGATGTACTGCCAAAGGGGATGTATTTAACTCCTTCAACAACTCCTCCAATAGCATCACTGGTAACATGGTGTGTCCTCTGATATGGATGACATGATCCCCACCTTCATAAAATCTATCAAGTTCATGTCCTAAGTATATCTGAGAATATTGATCCTTGTAGTAAATGTCCCCAAGTTGTGCCTCTCAAACTCAGTGACGAAGTGGAGGATTGAGTGTCATAAATTGGAGGAAATCTTCTCCTTATCAATCAAAAATGGATATCTGCAATGCCGCTAGCTGCTCAATCACCTTAATCACCAACAGTGGTCGAGAATTTTTTATAAGTGTGTCTGCTACTATGTACCCCTTCCTTGGAGTGTAGAATATCTGAAATACATATTCCTAGAGGAACTCTAGCCAACGTCAGTGTCTCATGTTCAAGTCCTTCTATGAGAATATATACCCAAGAATATTTTGATTATAGTAAATAGTAAATCATTCACACATAATGTAGTGTTTTCACATCATCAAGGTGAATACCAGAACTATTAACTCTATTTCATGGGTGGCATATTTCTTCTCATGTTGGCTCATCTGTCGTGAACCATAAGTGATCACTCCTCGGTCATGCATCAGGACACAACCATGTCTGTTCCCTGAATTTTCATAGTAGACTACATACCCAAAACCTTTTTTATTGGCCTCGAGATGGGGTCACTCATGAGTCTCTTCCTCAGCTCCTAAAATCTCTGATGGCATCTCTCTATCCAAACAAAGGTCGTACCCTTGTTTGTAAATGATGAAAAAGGAGTAGAATCTCTAGAAAAGTCATATATGAATCTCCAGAAGTACCAAGACAACCCTAGGAAACTCTACACCTCATTCATCTTTCTGGGTGGCTCCCATGGTTTCACAACCTCTATCATTTCTGGATCCACTAAAACTCTATCCTTTGAGATAACGTGTCCCATAAAGTGGACCTCCCATATCCAGAACTAAAACATCAAGAGATTACAATAATGATTATCCACTTGGAGTGTATCTATAACTATCTATAGATGATAGTAATAACCCAGAACTCATAATGGTCATTCAAAAATCTGAATGTTTTTTTCTACACATCATCATCTGGTACGATAAGCTGAAGATAGTCTGATATGAGGTCTATCTTCGAAAAAAATGACTTCCCTTTAGCTAATCAAAAAAATAATCTATCCTTGGAAGTGGATATTTGTTCTTTAGGATCACTTGGTTTAGGTGCGGATAAAAAAAATAGTGACTCAAACTCCAATATGACTTATTGGTGAAAAAAAATCAGGGTTGTCCATGGAGAAACAATGGGCATTATGAGCCTTTTCATCACCAAGTCCTCTAATTGTACTTGAACCTCATGATGATCCACATGAGCCATATGATATTCTTATGTAGATATTGGTGTCGTAATGGGGTACATGTCAATGTATAATCACACCTCTCTACTTGTAGGTAGTCCTGGAACATCATTACAGAAGACATCAACATACCTGCCCAATACAACAGGATATATCAGACTCTCAACATCAACTGCTCCGAGTGTAAGGAAAGCCAACTGATTTTTGATCAGCTACGCCATCCATCAGCTAAGTCCATCCTGTTCTTCAATGGTTCCCTTCTAGTCATTGAATTAGAACTTGGTCACATCCTTGAGGACACACAACACATTGCACCTAATGCAGTCAATATGAGCATGGAATGTGTATAACCAGTCTATACCAAATATGACGTCGTGAGGCCATGACACCAGTACTAGAAGAACTCAACTAAAGATATCTCCTCATAGACTAAGCTCACACTATCAGAACCAATTTTTATTCATCGAATATTTATCAAAAGAGTTTCTAATTGCAAGGATCGAGCCAACGGATCCACCTAAACCTACGTGCTCTGAATGAGAGCTGGGTATATGAAAGAGGGTCTTGAACTTGTGTCTATAAGTACTGCTTCGAAGGTTGAGTAGACACATATCGTACCTAGAATCATAAATGTGGAACTTCTTTTATATTCATCACCTATCTAGAACCAATCTTTTCCATATCCACCTGCTCCCTCTGGTTGAGGAGGACCAACAAGAGTTGGTGGCGGTAGAAACTCGTACCACCGTACACCACCTACAGCACTACCTACTCCTCTTCTATTCCTTCCACCATGTGGACCTCCTCACTGGAATTTCATCCTATACCTTTGTGGTCCCTTAACCATTTATTGATCATCACTGTAGTTGGCCAGGCAGTCCCATGTCATGTAACCCTGCCCACCGCACGTGAAACATATTATGGTCTTCTGTTTGTCTGCTCTACCTCATGTGCCCCATACCTCCAAACCTACATCCCAGGGTCATCCACCAGACAGTATGGTCTACTTGGACCAATGTATCATCTTTCTACTACCAACTGCATATGATTCTACTATGTGTCATCTGGTGGTGGGTAACGCTTATAGTGTCTGCTCTACAATGAGTCTCACCACCAGGAGTACTCTCTTTAAAACTCCAGCATGCATTGAGATGCTAAAATAAACCATCGATGCATTGATCTCCCATTAGAGTCTCTTTTAAAAGGTCTGGGCCTGAAAAAAGGGTCATGCACCATGTCGATAGAGTAGAGTGACAGGTCGGTAAACATCGTCGAGTACTCAGACCCTGTTAGGCTGCCCAACTCTAAGTGTAGAAGCTTCTTTATAAGAACAAAATGTTGAGTCACTAGAACGAACTCTTCCCAGAAGAGTACCTCGAAATCTTCCCAGGTGAGGGTCACCCCAACAAGTATCTAGGGCGTTAGGCTCCACCATCACTCTATTTATCCATGGAAAAGACAGACAGCTAGGATCACCATCTGGCCAGCTTGTGTCCTGGCCAGGTGAAAAACTCTTTCCACATCATCTATCCAGTCTTCAGCCACCTACAAATCCATCTCGCCACAGACACTCTAGAGGCCTCGGCTATTGATACTCGTGAAATGTGAACAGTCACCATGCACCATCTACTGGGCTAGTGGAAATAGATGCCCAATGGGTAGTGGTAATTATATAACACAACCCGATGGTATTATGGTCATATGAGTGCCCTACACCAATGTCTCATCGCTCTATGGGATGTTATCATTTACTCTCTCATGAATCGTAGCTAGTTTTCTTCTTGGAGGAATCCATAAATGAAAACAACTATGCCACGATCAATATGTTATACCTATAGATATAACTCAAAGTGAACAAAAATCAAACACATCTAAAACACACACAATCAATGATTTCGTGCACTGTGTAGGAAATCAGAACTCAGGGTCCTCGTGTATGGATTTATCTACCGTTGCACCAATCTTGGACTCCCCAAAATGAAAACCACACTAAAAAACATAACACTATTTCTCTATTAAAATATCAGTGTCCATGTTTTTCGGTAGAACTGACTCCTCTGATACCACTTTTTCATGACCCATACCCAGGGACTCATGTTGTGACTACCCCAAAACCACCTTCCATAGGCCAAGGGTTGTCGACTAGAAACAAAAGGCTTATCTATGAAAAATGGGAATGCATTTCCTTTAAACCTGCAATCAAAAAATCAAATAACACAACAAGAAGGAACCACAATGTAAACTGCTATAGTTGAACTTATAATGAATGTAATGTGGCTATAATAAAATCTCACTGGAAAGTATAACTATAACTAAAAATATAAAACAACTCATGGATAATCCACCGAGGATCCTACCTGAAGAGTATGCACATGTAATATCCACATCACTCAACGTTGGCTCGTATCCTTTGGGTTCTTCTTAGTCATGGCTCCCTCAAGTCTCTTCCCTGCTGCTCATCATCTGCACAAGACACAACAAGGTGCATGTTAAGATCATTCATGTGTGTCTATAACAATACTCATTTGCAACCCTGATACCCCTGAAGGTCTCCAATAGATCCACAACCAAAAATGGATAATTCAAGAACTCAATAACAAACCACAATGAAATAGTCAGATCCCACCGAGAATACAACTCAGAGTTCAGGAATATAGATTATCAGTTTTAAGCTCTATCATCTTATTCTACTAGAAGATCCACAACTAATCCACAATAAAGTTGTTCTAATATAATTTCCCTCTTGGTTGTAATTTGTTGTCCCATGGTGGGGCACTGTAAGGCTAGACCAAATCATTTCATGCTAAAACTAATCAACATAGGGTCGCTAGAATGCTGATCCATAGAGGGTAACAGGAATTTTAGAGACCCAAATCTTGACGTACATAGACATTACATTACATTTGCGGAATACTTAATACATGAAAAAAATATATGCCCAAAGATAATATGAGTTAAGTGTCTTTGGAAACTCAGAACATAATCTTTTAATCATGGTGAAAGATCTTCAACATCTCCAATTAAGATCTTCCCCCTTTTTTTCTTACCGAAAACCTTTATTTATATCCTAGGGAAATGATAACATAAAAAGGGTGAGATTAAATTCTCATTATGGGTAAACATGGAGAACATAAAAACAATCCATAAACATTTGAACGTTAAAAAAATGAACCTAAAACATCAAAATCTTGAGCAATGACATAAATCTTGGAAGTACAAAAGGCATAGATCTTAAAGGAACATTAATCACGGTAAATTGGCATGGGAATACAACATGGAATTTTTTCAAACAATTAATCACATGATATGATTTCCATAGAATCCAAGGAATTTCTTCCAAGACCATCATAGTGGGCAAATTCCATTACTAAAACGGGTTTACTTTCCGTTCCAGCCCTGTATTACTGAACCGTATTTACTTGTCATTCCAGCCGTATCTCTCTCATGAGATATAAATATTTACCAAATTCATTAGATGGAGATATAGGTCCCACCCATCTCATAATGAAATCATTCTTATATGTGCCACAAAATAAACACAAATCATTCAAAATAACCCAAAGAATAAAATGGTTTTCATAAACATCATCCCATCATAACATAATCCATATAAAAAATGGATATCATTTCATAATAAGATGAATCAAACCATGTTAATAACAGAGACATTATACTTGAAACATTATCATACTAAATAATTTCATCTTATATGGAAAATAGTTTTGAAAAAACACTTGAAATGAATTCATGAGAAAAATATCCTTTTTTCTTCAAAATCTGTTTATTTTCACAAAATGACCTGAAATTTTAATAGAAATGGATTTTGTTGAAAATAATCATGAAATCTAGTAGATTATGCTTCATTAAAATTAGGCATTATGAAAACATAAAAAGCCATTCATTATGTATAAGTTAAAAAACATTATCCTCGTACTTTTAGCGAAAATGTCAAAAAGTACCATGTATAGTAAACAAAAGAAATATTTCTTCTATAACACAATGTAAAATTCAAAGAAAGTTAAAAATTACTTTAAACATAAATGTAATAATATTAAAAACTTTATGAAAATCATTTTATGGATATGGATGAAAAATATAACCACAGTAAATACTAACGTATAAGAAATCTCGGATAAAAAAGAGATTAGAAAATTATCCCTTACCTTATGTCCAATTTCTTCTATATGTGCCCAAAACTCTTGTATAGTGGGTTTAAAAATATTATTAACTTTTAAAAAACCATAATAATATTTTTTATATCATATATGACTCACTTAAGACTTAATATTACCCTTCTATTTGTCAATTCCATGTAAAAGCAGCATTTTCGGTAAAATCGTTTCATTTATCATCAGTGTTTTGACATATAATCATTCATATGATTACTTATATCATCATTACATAATTCCAAAAATGTAAAAAATTATTTATATATAATATATATTCATAAAATAAATATATATAAAAGATCAGTAAATGGAAAGAAATACACCATTCATGGAGACGGTAGGCCATATGTACACATGAAAGCTGTATTCGTTTCCTTATTAAATTTAATGGAAGTAAGTAAATAACATATACATAAATACAATATCATTAATTTTTCATATATTTTATGATTATTTAATATATTTAATTTATAATCAATCGTGAACGGTTAACTTGGAGAATGAATCTCATCGTGTTGTGGAGACGATAATCTGTACGTACGCACGAGCGATGATAATGTTCCCATAATTATTGAATGGAATTATAGTGGAAGATATAATATCTCAGATTTAGTTTCATGTTATAATAAGCATACATAGTTATTATTTACACCATTAGACCCATCTTTGTAAGGTGGTGGTAGAAAAATATATTACAACACGACGTGGAGAGGGTATTCCTTACGTACGCATGCGTGGTGATTTGGTTTATCGAATGATAGATAGAAAGTGAAATAGGTTTGTTTAATATTTATAATAAGATATCACTATATAATTAATACTTATTTTATTACTTTATAATGAAAAAAATAGAGTAGAATAAGTAGACGAAGAAAGAAACTTGAAACAATTGGTAGAAGAGATTACCTCTTCTTCGACTTGCCTCTTTTAAACTTCCTATTAGGGAACTAGAGTTTGTCTTTTGAGAAGAAGAGAACCTATATGATATAAATATATTGTTTTAGAAGACAAATTTTCAGGGTTTATCCAAGCTTTAAGGCATATAATTTTGTAAAGAGGGGAGGGAGGTGGTTCTCTTTTATAAGGGATGAGAGGGGCACCTTTGGAAACCTCAAAAATATTAATTTAATATAAATTCAAACCCCACATAATAACTTCCAAAATGACTCAAATATATATATTTGATGAGATAGGATTTTAATCTAATTAACCCAAAAACTTTAGACATGGTGGAAGTTTATTTTAAACCATATCAATATGATTTATCGTTATTTAATCTATTTAATTTTATTTGTGGTAATAATATTATTAATTTTAAATTATTATAAATAATTACTTATATTTGGTGAATTATCCATAATTGGGTACATTATGAAATTTTAGACCATATAAACTTCAATTTAAAATTTTCAAATATATTTTTGATTTTTAAATAATTTATGAATATGTTATTTTTATAAAATAACAATAGTGTTAAATTTGAGACTATTCATTTATTTGAAATAAAATAAAATCCACACAGAGGATATATTCAAAAAAAATTATTAGATTACTAATATGTATTATTAATCTATAAAATTATTATAGAACATTACATAGTTCATATAAATTTTTTTTTTAATATTTATAAAACCATTTATTTGATATTTCTCTTAATATAACAATTACTACATTATTTTTGTTGAATCATTTTATATACATATTAATTGCATAAAAATTAAAAATAAAATACTATGATGATAATAAATGAAATATACTTCAAAATAATAGTTTTACTCAAATTTATCATCTAATCATCACAACATGAAAATTTTTATATTTATTACATTATGAAGGAGTCAACTTTGGAATCATTTAAAATAAAATAATATAAGTGTCATAATCACTATTATAAAGATTTAAATTGTAAAAAATTCTACCATTGGATGGTTATGGTTTATAAATATACTACCAATAATTTTGTGTCAGGTTTTTGGGATTTTTAATTGGTATTACTATTTAAAAAAATTCAATATTTCTGATTTTTCACTAAATAAATAATTTTTGCATCATTAATGTATAAGCTATTAAGGTAATTAAATATCTCTAAAAAATTACAAATAAATTTCCATAACAATGAAAAAAAATTTTGATTTTAAATGAGTATTTATAAACGAATAATATTTTGTATATCCTTATATTAAAAATACTTTAATTATTTCAGTTTGAGTAAGACTTATTTCACTTTTTTAAAAAAATAAATTAAAGGTCTTAATCACATCCAAGTGGGTTCCAATGGATTACATTTAGACCCAAATATTCCTTATGACGCAATATAATCATCCAAATATATTAAGACAAGTGTTAAAGTCATTTTATAATATTATATTTACCCTTAATTACATGATTTACATTTAACTCAGGTAAATAAAATTTACTGTAGTAACTATTTATAGGGCCTAAAAATAAAAAATATCCAATTAACATAATTTTGACCTATTAATTCCAAATATGGAATCCATTTTTCCAAATTAAAATCATAAAAATTTGTAGAAATTAATTTAAAATAAATCACGTTGTTAAGAAAATGTGTTTTAAAAGTTAAAACATTACAAAAGATTGAAATGATTTTACCTATGAATTCAATGTTAAATCAATTCTAGTGACATAAATTATATTAAATGGTAAAAATATATTCTATATATACTTTAAAATCATTAAATATTGTAATTTAACCATATAAATTATTACAATGTATAAAGTTGTTTTAAATTAAAATATAGCGTGTTTTTTCTATTCATTAAAATATGTATGTTATTAGAATAATATGAATAAATTTATCCAAAGTAAATTTTTATAAACTGATTTTAAAGAAGAATTTTATTTTGTCAAATTTAACATATAAACATGAAAAAAACTATATTTAAAGTGGGTTCTCCATCAAAAGGAGGCAAAACTATATTTTTTTAAAAATACTTATTTTACCCGAAAAAATTATTTTTGATCTAATACAATGTTCTAGAAAATGTGTAAGATAAATAATATTGTTAGAAAATTCAAAATTTAGTTAATACTATTCATAATATATAGTTTTTAATAATATATCCTTGTTTAGTGAAACCCGGTATTTTGTACTATCACGCTATCGTGGAAGGACGTTATTGCGTGTAATGCAAGCCAAGTCATGGATGCGTGTAGTGTAAGCTCCCTTTGGTGTTACATATAAAATAATCAAAGAATATTTCATTAATACATTAAAAAAATTATAATTAATTTTGATTAGAATAATTTCTACCAAACAATCATGAAATTGTGTGTAACACAAGACAAGAATAGAGTTGTTTATAGTACAAGCTAATATTGGTGTAATGTAAAATAAAAGACATCAAATAAATTAAAAATAATATAACTTATAAAATCTTGGGGTGTTACATTCTACCCGCCTTAAAATTAATTTTTTCCTCAAAATTCGTCAGGGTTATAAATTGTTTAGTACTTGAAAGTTTCGTTCATAGAAACCCACATCGTAAAAAGGAATACTAAAAAATGATTTTAAAATGTGAAGTAAGAAACGTAATTGTTTCCCAAATTAACACAACACTGGGTTTCCACATACGAGAACATAGGTGAAAATATGGATATGGAATTGAAATATAACCATCAACTTCTATGGAAGAGTGGTAGAGGACATGGCGATCAAAAATCCAACAAACACAAAGCCATAAATTTTTTATGATCTAAGGTACAATTTGATTCATCATATATGAGGGAACTGGGACATCATTTTTTGTTTTCATGATCATATCCAAAATGTTGATGAATTTTTTCATTAAAATAAATAGTAACTTGATTTTGGTATAATCTCTCAATTTCTCATTCCTTGAATAATTTCCACGTCATCTCTTAAAGAAATGAAGTTGAATTTGTCTTTCGTGAAGGTTTATCAGATCATGCGATATAATGATAGGTCATTCCATCTATCGCAATCATAATCTTAGCAAAATTTATATCCATAAGTCCATCTATGGTGAGATTAATCTTATATGGTTTATAAAATGGACATATAATTCATTTGTCATCCTGTTTAATAAAATAAAACTAGTTTCTACTAACCAGGGACTTCCTGTAGGCCAGTGGTTGGAGATAAAGGCCTATCACGCTTCAGTTGTGGGTTCGATTCCCGCAACCTTGTCTGACGCGACGGGTTGTCGCCCATCTAGCAGGTTGTCTGTTTTTCGAAAACTATATTAGTATAAGACTTCTGCAATAATATCAAAAATAGTTATATCCTTAAAAAATATTGTCTTATGTCTATCTTAATTCATTCCAATCATTAGGCTTATCCAAAATTCTTTGGTCCAACCTCACAATATAAAGAAAACGATTACTAGAAAGTTTATTTACCAAGCATGTGAATACCATCATTTATCTCCCATATATCATAAGATATATCTTGTTGGTCAAATTCTAAAAATGTGTATACCTTAATCATGTATTCTCTTGAATCATTAATTACCATAAAACCTTAGTGAAAACATGAATTCTGTCAAAATATAACTCTTTCCACTTCCCAAAATTTCAATATACTCAAACCATGATATCACATTGTCCTTATATCAATCATGATCTCATTAATACTATCAAACATATTATTTTCTCATTATCCCTTAATTATTCTCATATCATTCTCTTTCCAAAAAAATTTCAATCACTTTTCAGGGTTACTGGTACCGTATTCTTATAGAAAACCATATTGGACCAATAAATAGATATTTTAATATACTATAAAAGTACCTCAACAACATTATTATTACATACCAATACATAAACACATCAATCCATCCCCTTCAATGATTTACATGGAATAAGTCTTTCCTTGATTTAGAAGTAACCTCTTAGGTCAAGGCATTGAGTGGGTAATGCCAATATTATCCACAGATAAGACATTAAACTCCATAATAGTCTGTCACTCTATGAACCTTCTCCCCACAGAGATAACATCTTCACCTCTATTTGATGTATTCATCAAGGTTATTTTTCCCTTCATTAGAAATCTAAATCTTCCTTTATCTATGCTCCTCACCATGTGATCATGCATAAAAGTCCCTCTTCCTATTATTTGATGTATTAGGAATACCACTAATGTTTACCTTATTAATCATATATCGTGATGACTGATTTGACATAATAATAATATCGTTCTTTCTAGGAATTATGTAATTTCCTTGCTCATAGTCGCCAATTTTTCCATTGGATTTAATGTTGACCCAATTCCATCAGGTTCCCTCTGTTGACTAAAACTAAAAACAATGGTGTAAGAAACAGTTAAAATAACAAAGAACCACATAATCATAAAAAGTCAATTACGGTATGTCTAACTTATCACACATTATTTAATCCATGACACCAAAGGTTCACCCTAGGTTATTCATGATGGTCAACATAACTATAGGACTATAACCTATAGTTATACTAAACATTAGGGATATCCCTAGACAAACATTAGAAACATCTCAAGGGATTTCACTAATGTTTTCGCATCATAGTTTCCAAAGGATAACTAAACCTTCACTCTGATAACAACTGTAGAGACCCAAATCTTGAGGTACATAGACATTACATTAATTTTGATGAATACTTAATACATAGAAAAAAATAGATTCCCAAAGACTATATTAGTTTAGTGTCTTTGGATACTCGGAACATAATCTTCTAATCATGGTTAAAGATCATCCACATCTCGAATAATGATTTTCCCCTTTTTTTTTGATACCCAAAACCTTTATTTATAACTTTGGGAAAAGAAAAAATAAAAATTTTGAGCTCAAGTCTCAGTAAGGGTAAACTTGTAGAACATAAAAACAATCCATAAACATTTTAACGTAAAAACATGAACATAAAACATCAAAATCTTGAGCATAGAAAAAAATCTAGGCAGTACATAAGGCATAGATCATAATGGAACATTAATCATGATAAAATGGCATGGGAATACAACATGGAATTGTGAAAAACAATTAAGAACATGTTATTATTTACATAGTGGACAAGGAATTTCTCCCAAGGACATCATATTGGACAATGTCCATTACTGAACTGGGTTTAAATGTCGTTGTAGCCCCGTATTATAGAACCAGATTTAATTTCCGTTACATCCATGTCATTATCATGAGATGTAAATATTTACCCAATGAATTGTAGGGAGATGTAGGTCCCAGCCATCTCATAATGAAATGATTCTTACTTGTGTCACAATATAAACATAAATCATTCATCATAACCAAAATAATAAAATGGGTTTCATAAACATCATCCCATCATAAAAAAATCCATATAAAACAAATGGATATCATTTCATCATAAGAAAATTCAAACACTGTAAATAATGTAGAGTTATACTTGAAACATAATCATACTAAATAATGTTATCTTAGATTGAATGTAGTTTTGAAAAAACAATTAAAATCAATTCATGAGGAAAATATCATTTCTTCTTCAAAATCTTTTTCTTTTCACAATATACCATGAAATTTTAAAAGAAAACGATTTTATTGAAAATAATCATGAAATATCATAGAGTAATCTTCATAAATATTATGCTTTTTGAAACCATAAAAATTTGTTTATGCCATTTAAGTTAAAAAATCATTCTCCTTGTACTTTTAACGGAAAAGTCAAAAAGTACCACGTATGGTAAACAGAAGAATGATTTATTCCATAACACAAAGTAAAAGTCAAATAGGGGAAAACATGACTTTAAACATACATGGATGAATATTAATAAAATTATGAAAAACATTTTATGGAGATCGATGTAAAATATAACCCTAGTAAATACTTATGTATAAGCAATCTCGGATAAAAATGAGATTGCAAAATTATCCATTACCTTATATCCTATTTCTTCCATATGCATCTGAGACTCCTGTATAGTGGGTTTAAACATATTATTAAATTTTAAGTGAACCATAAAAATATTTATTATTTCATATATGACTCACTTAAGACATTATATTACATGTTCATTTTCCAATTCTATGTCAAAGAAGCGTTTTTGGTAAAATCATTTCATCTATTGTCCGTGTTTTGACTGTTAATTATTTATATGATTACAAAAATCATGATTGATTAATTACATAATTTAAAAAATAATTTATATATAATATATATTCATTATATAAATTTATATAATAGATCGATAAATGAAAAAAGTACACCGTTCATGGAGACGGTAGGCCGAATGTACGCATGAACGCGGTGTTTGATTCCTTATTAATTGGAATTGAAGTTAGTAAATAACATATAAATAAATCCAGAATCATTAATATGTCATATATTTCATTATTATTTATATATATAATTTATAATCATTCTTGAATGGTTAACTTGGAGAATGAATCTCATCGTGTCGTGGAGACAGTAATCCGTACGTACGCATGATTGATGATATTGTTCCCATAATTATTGAATGGAATTAGATTGGTTGATATAATAAATCAGAATTAGTATCATGTTATAATATTCATATATAGTAATTCTTTACACCATTATATCCATCCAAGTAAGGTGGTGGTTGAAAAACATATTTCACCACGGCGTGGGGACGGTATTCTGTACGTACGCACGTGCAATGATTTCTTTTTTCGAAGGATGGATAAAAGGTGAAATAGGGTTGTTAAATATTTTTAATAACATATCAATTTATAAGTAATATTGATGTTATTAATATATAATGAAACAACTATAGAATAGGAAGTAGAAGAAGAAAGAAACGTGAAAGAATCGGTAGAAGAGATTACTTCTTCTTCGACGTGCCTCTTTTAAACATTCTCTTAGGGAACTAGAGTTGGTCTTTTGAGAAGACCAAAACCACTATGATATTACTAGAGAGGTTGATAATAGACATTGTCAGGGTTTTTCCGATATTGAAGGATCAAAATTGTGTAAAGAGGAGAGGGAGGAGGTTTTTTTATAAGGGCGGAGAGGGACACCTTTGGAAACCACAAAAATAATAATTCAATATAAATTCAACCCCCACTTAAAACCCATCCCAAATAACTCAAATCCAAATCGTAGATGATATAAGGCTGTAATCTCATAAAACAATAAAATTTAAAGCTTTTGTAAATTTATTTTAAACCTTATCAACAAGATTTATCCTTATTTAATCTATTAAATTTTATTTGTGGTAATAACATTATTAATTTAAAATTATTATAAATAATTACAAATGTGTAGTGAATTATCCTTAATTGGGTAATTTATGAAATTTTATACTATATGAATTTCAATTTATAATTTTTAAATACATTTGTGATTTTTAAAAAATTTAATAATATGTTATTTTTATAAAATAACAATAGTGTTAATTTTGACACAATTCCTTTATTTGAATGAAAATAAAATCCCAAGAGATGATATAATCAAACCAAAATTTTTAATAGATTTATAACATCCAATATTCATCTATAAAATTTTTGGATAACATTACTTAGTTCATATAATATTTATATTAATATTTTTAAAACCATTTATTTGATATTTCTCTTAATAAAACATTTTTTAAATCATTTTTGTGTAATCATTTAATATACTTATTAGTGGAATAAAAATTTAAATTAAGATACTATGAGGATGATAAATCTAATATATTACAAAATAACACTTTTATAGTATTTATCATCTTAAAATCACAACATGTAAAATGTTATATTTTTTATATTATGAAGGTGAAAACTTTGACATCATTTGTAATAAAATAATATAAGTTTCATTATCACATTTATAAATCATTAAATGGTAAACCATTTGACCATTAGATTTTAGGGTTTATATATATACAACCAATATTTTTTGGTCTGTTTTCCTGGGCCTTTTAATGGGTATTATTATTTTAATAAAAACTATATTACTGATTTTTCACTAAATAAATAATTTTTTCATCATTAATGTATAAGCTATTATGGTAATTAAATATCTCTTAAAAATTTAAAAAAAATTACCATAAAAAATAAAAACATTAAAGATTTTAAATGAGTATTTTTAATTGAATTTTTATTCTGTATAACCTTATATTAACAATAATTTATTTTTTAATGTTTGAGTGAGACATATTTCACTTTCATTGAAATAAAATAAATTAAAGGTCATAATCACATGAAAGTGGGATCCAATGGATTTCATATCGACTCAAATATGCCTTAAGACGAAATATAATCATTCTATTATATTAAGAAAAGTGTTAGGGTATTTTTATATTATTATATTAACCCTTAATTACCCAATTTACCTTTATCTATGGTAAAAAAAATTCCGTAGTTAATATTCATAGTGACCAAAAATAAAAAGTAGCATATTAACATAATTTGGACCTGCTTATTCGAAATATGGAATGAATTTTTTATAATTAAAATAACATATGTTTCAAAATTTAATTTAAAATCAATTTTGTTGTTAAGAAAACAAGTTTTAAAAATTGAATCATTGTAAAAGATTGAAATAATTTTACCTATGAATTCAATGTAAAATCAATGCTAATGAAATAAATTATATTAAATTGTAAAAATATATTATATTTAAAATTTAAAACCATTCAATATTATAATTTAACCATATAAATTATTACGATGAAAAATGTTGTTTTTAATTAAAATATAGCGTATTTTTACTATTCATTAACATATAAAAGTTATCATAATAATATGAAAAATTAATTGAAAGTAAATTTTTATATCTTTATTACATAGAACAATTTGGTTTTTCAAATTTAACTTATAAACATGTTAAAATATATATTTAAAATAGGTGTGCCCTCAAAAGGGGGAAAAACTACATTTTTTGAAAAATACTTATTTTACCCGAAATATTTATTTTTGTTCTCATACCATGTTCTAGAAAATGTTTAAGATGAATAATATTATTATAAAATTAATAATTTAGTTATTAATATTAATAAAAGCTTGTTCATAATAATATATTATTGTTTAGTGAAACCAGGTATTGCGTACTACACACGCTATCGTGGAAGGTCGTGATTGCATGTAATGAAAGATAAGTAAGGGCTGTGCGTATTGAAAGCTCCCTTATATGTTTTGTATAACATAATAAGAATTTATTTAATTTATAAATTAAAAAAATATATACTTAATGTTTCTAAGAATAGTTTCTACAAAATGAACTTGAAATTGGGTGTAACACGAGCCAGGAATAGTGTTGCGTATACTGCATGCAAATACAGTGTTGCATATAGTACAAGCCAAAATCTGTGTAGTGTAAAATAGATCACATAAAATAAATTAAAAAGTATATATCTTATAAAATCTCAGGGTGTTACAGGACTAATGATCCACATAGGGTCGCATGATTTTTTTCCACACAGGGTTGCTAGATGTTGGTCCACAAAGGGTCGCTAGATGCTGATCCATATAGAGTCGCTAGATTTTGATCCTCGATGGGTTGCTGTAAAAATGTTCCTCATCAAATAGATACTGCTTTCATCTACTCTGGGTCATTATGATGTGGATCCACACATGGTTGCTACTTTATAGACAGATGGCCAGTGTATTCCTGCTCATAGCATACTTGATTCTTGGAGAACCACTCCTCAATCCATTGGTCATATTTCAACCAGTACGAAGTCTCTCAAAAATCATACCCAAGGGACCACCCTGTCATAGGGTTCCCAACATGATAGACATCGCATCATTCAGACACTCGTTCTTTGAGATATGGGAACTTTTGTAAAATAAGCCTCATAATTTTCATGTCTGATCCAACCCATGTTGCTCGTCACAATCTGTCAAAACGTACTTAGAGTACATCTGATTAACTTCCTTGTAACAAGGGCCATTAAGACATAGATATTGTGTCATTCAGACATCTGGTCTGTTAGTTATATCTCATTCCATGAAATGGGGATGATTGCACCTTAGTCCAGCACATCTAGTTCAGGACTACCAGAATATGCCAAAGAGACCGCTTCCCAAAATGGATCCCAACGCCACTAAGGACTTGTCAAACAGACACCTGGTTCGTCAATTATGGGTGTTTCTATATTCAAGGAATGTTGAATCTGGGCCCTGTCGGACTCGGTCAGACTGGCCCCACACCACGTGTCTTAGGGTCTACTTTTCCCCACCCAGTTCTAGCCCGTTAAGGGTCTGCCCGATTCGGTTCTCAAGCATGGGCCGCAGTTGGCCAGAACCGCTCTGTGGGGATCAGCCCACCCGTCCAAGCCCACTTGGGTGAAGGTTCGGCCCGTTGGGCTGCGGGTCCATCCTGTTGGGCCACATGTCCGGCTCGGAATGCTGGGTGGTTTGGTCTACTAGGCCAATCTGGCCCATGTGGCCAACCTGCATTATGATTCATTCACAGAAAGGTAGACCCTTCCGTCTCGCTGTCCCTATGGTTGTGGGGCAGTTTGGCCATCCAGTTTGGCGCTGCCCCACCGCATGAATGGTCGGGTAATTGGCAGACTAGGTTACACCAGCACATCATGACACGAGGTTTTGCGACTCCTTCTAGCCACGTCCCACGGGACATAGCTACTATGTGCCGCCCCATATAACGTGACTACTTAGCGACACCCTTGTCCCACGTGTCCAGCTTTGGACGGGTACCTTCGACTATCGTGGCACGCCGTGGCATGCCACCCCACGTCGCCTTACACAACCCTTAGCCGGTTTTCTGTGGGTCTCCAATGGCCACCACAAGTTGTTGTCGACATGGCGCACCAATGATTTCTTCCACAGTCGGTCAAACGTGATCCGGTGGTCTGTTCTTGGTGCCGTTTACGCCTATGGCTCTCCCACTCTGTTGTTTTCATAGAATAAAAAAATATATTGCATTTCTGTCAATATATTGAATACATCCTTAATGAATGGATCATGAGCGATGTGGTGGAGTGTCTGAGATTTTTTTGTTCGGTCTGTTCCCTCCATGATAATTTGATGGCAAGCTGGAGAAAGTTAAAACATCAATGACAACAAAAAAATCCCCCTATCTTGATGATATGATAACTCATAATGATTTATGGAACCTCCTTCATCATTTTCATTGGTTTTTGATTCAGTGGAACTCACCACCACTCACTGATTTTGGTCTCGTCCTCTATGTGTTTGGCATTGTGGTACTTTTCTAGAGCTTCATCACTTAGTGATGTCGTGCTAACACTCCACCCAGATCTTCATATAAATAGTAGAGGAGATGGTTGAGTAACACACATGGAATTAATGAGGTTCATTTAATTTACTACACTTTCAAATTCTAATGATGTAGTTACACAAATATAGGCGAATCATGAGATTTAATGGATTGAAATGTTGTTGGTCCCACCACTACCACTCTTCTGTGGGAGGAAAATAAAAAAACGGAAAAAAAAAGATTTTTATTTTATTATTATATTAAATGTCCAAAAAATAACCTTTTCTCCCGACCTACTACGGTCGATGTGAAGCCCCCCTTAGGTGAATCTCGGAATTGTGGATTAAACTAATCCATCAAAATTTTAATCTGAGAACAAGTTCAAAAGTTAGAAAATATCACTCATGCATTATCCGAACGTATCATAAAGACGTTAGAAAATTCATTTTGTGTACATCTGATCTCGGAATCACTAGCTGTTAATTTTCTTAGACTTATATTAATCTGATATAGTTTTAAGAAAATATATATGGAATTCTTAGGTCATAATAATAAACATTTGTCTATTTGGTGGACTACCACCTAGCGAACCTCAGTCATTCTGCTTCCATCATTTCAGCCGAAAAGAAGTGATAATGATGAATATAAAATAAACATATGATATATATAACATATTTTTTAATATTTTTTAATTATATCACGTATTCCTTTTTAATTTACATTCCATGTGGGATACAATTGTGTCTATCATGTGTATGGTGAATTACCATCTCACGAAGTGATGTGATTCATTTTTCATAAGTACTTTTGATTGAAATTTATAAGTATAAATAAAATAAATATATGTGATTTATATGATTTAATTATGATTTTCTTGATATATTTACTATTTTGAAAATATAATATTTCATTTTGGTTCTTACATAAAAAACATACTACATTGTTTATTTGTACTTGTGGATTGATGCTTCTATGAAGCGATGTGACAATTATTTATAATGAAATAACATAGATAACATATATTTATATATTTTTAAATAATATTTTATTGATGATATTATTATAAATCATGATAAAATATGATAAAACATAAATTCTTTCTATAATGATTATTCAAAAAAGAAAAATTTACTGATGCGTATATATGACATACCATTTCAATGATCACAATAAAGATAATTTTTCACAACCATCATTGAATAATTATTTTAAACAAAAAAATTATATATATAATGAAATTGATTCATTTTTATTTTAGATGTGTTGAAATAATGACTACATAGACCAATATAGAACCAATATATGTCATTTTTGAAACATAAGACAAATATACTTGAAACACCCAATGTAATATTAATTGGTTGTATAATTTTATATAAAATTATATTAATTGAAATAAATGGATTAATATACTAGAAAATGTAATCAATATAGTAAAAAATAACATAATTTTATTATTCAAAAAGATAAAAACACACATGAAAATCCCAACTAAATATAAGGTAGTTCATCTCAATTTTATTTCATTGAAGAATAGATTGATGTTATAAACCTATTTAATATAAATCATTTATATAGACCCTTTAACTAGTAATATAATTAAGTCACTGGTTATAAGGGTATTTAATATTTTATGTAATATAAGTGTTTAAAGTGGATTATGGTTCAAATGTTTCCAAAGGGATAATCGAATATTCATTACAACACTTATCATTCAATGTTTTCCTTCAAAGTAATTATTACTCAATGTACATGGAATTATAACTATTCCATTATGATCATTATATTTATATAATGTATATTTTTTCATTTATTTTAATTTTTTCAAAAAAACTATAAGAATCACGGTATATAATTTTTTAATTTGGTAACATATGAAAAAAATTTCTATGTTAATGTATATGTTGAAAATATTATTACATACTACTGTCACAATTAATTGATGTTTTAATTCCTTGAAAAAAAATTTTATTTCTTAAATAATAAACCCACATACATTATTTTTGTATTTTGGTATTGAAAATAGTTTTTTACAAAGAATAGTGTATTTTGTATTAAAAATGTGATTTTAATAAATAATAGTATTCTAATATCCAATCTCATTTTGAATATAGGATCAGATGTTTTTATCTAAATTTTTTTATAGTAAAAATATTTAATCATGACATTTATTATTCATAGTGTTGTAATTGAAAATTATATTAAAATTGGGAGATCCCAATATAGGTAATATGATAGGTTGAGTAGTTTTATAGCCCACTAGTGTAACCAATATTTCTAATACAATGTGTTGACCCCCATTATAGCCTATAAACAAAGGAAACTCTAATATATATTATATTAATGGTTATTCCTATTTTATCTATTTGATAAATTATGAAATTAATATGTTATCTAGGATTTATATGGGAATAAATTTGTATTTTTATACCAATCCATTTTATTATGAAAGGGACATATTAATAAGATATTTTAGGATAAATTATTGATTTTAATTTTATTATATATATTTTTAATTATTTAATAAAAAAATAATTTATTGTTTTTGTCTTGTGGAAATTTTTTATTTCATATGCTCAATGAACTTTTAAGATAATTGTAAAATTAAATGGGTCATCATTTTCTTCTTTGGACAAATGACTTCTATTATTTTTATGTTCATCACTAGTATTTTATTAACATACTATGCATGAAAACATTTTCCTTAGTTTTAAGGATTTATAATGGAAAAGTAGAATCATTTTGAAATTAGTGAAAAATTTTACAGAAAAGAAATCATTATTTATTTTAAAATTCTTATATTAATATGGAAAAAAATAATAATTGGATGTTTCGTCATTTTAAAATATGGAATTTTATATTACTATTATGACCAATATCTATAAATTGTTATAAAAAAGATATATTGTTATTTGGAAAATAATTTTCATGTTTATACTCAATATATTATAAAAATTTTAAGGCTTGTTTTTTATATAATCGATTCCATTATTAATTTTAAAATTTATTCTATCGGTTATATGAATTAAATTTTATAAAATTCAATCAATAGTTGGTATCAAAATAATTATGAATAGTTAATAAGATTATATTTCTAACATATAAGGTAATGATGGAGTAAATAATTTACATATTTACTAATTTACGCGGTATATTAATATTTATTATAAAAATAATAAATAATTATTTTTTCAATAATGAACTAGTTTTAACTAAACAACTTTCTTATAAGGATTTTATATGGGTGATTATTTTTTCAAATATTCACTTTTAATATTATGTAATAAAATTCACAAATAAAATTATTATTTCATAATTATCTTGGTGTGAACATTTAGGATTTTTTAGAAAATGATGATTTTTTTACAGAATAATTGAAATTAACATTTAAAAAAAATTCATTTATCATCAATAAAATAACTAATATAAAAAAACCATTTTGATTTGAATACTATTAAATGTAAAATATTGGTTATTTTTTAAATTTAATCCTATTAATTATTTTTTATAATCTTTTAATATGTTATAATCATATTTTTATTTTAGGGTTTAAAAATGGTTTGTTTCAAAAACAAATTTATTGTGCATAATATTTTATTAGACAAATTAATTCAAAACAACTATCGAGAATTATTTATCTAAACCTTATATATAGAATATTCTTAAATATGATTTTAAATTAATAAAATTATTGTTATAAGTCAAATAGTTAATATAATATCATATAATGGTGGGAGAATACATTTCGTGAGAAACCAGTTTTCATCGTTTATTCCGGGTTTTTTCAGATAAATTATTCCTATTAGTGGAATTTATATAAAACAATGAAATTAAAAATTTATAGAATTACAATTAATAGTATATATGACACATCATATTGAGAAAAAAAATAGAGAAAATATATATGTCATTAAATTTAAGATCCTCAATAGCTTTTGAAACACACCACCCATCTCTAAATGACCATCTAAATATTATAATAATATACAATAGATTTTAAATTTTCTATATTTAATACTATTAAATAAATTTTCCAAATTATGGAAATAAATTGATGAGAAAAAATTGAATATTTACAAGAGAATGTTTATTATTAAAAACCCACATTTATCTAAAAGGAAAATTTTTCATGCATCGAAACCTTAATTTAAATTTTAAATTTACCATATTATATATTTCTTAAAAAAATAAATTATTTTTATAGTAATAATAATAAATAAAAAATTTATTATTTTATATATTTTGGAATTTTCAAAAGTATATTATTTTTCGATGAATAGTAAACAAAATGAATTAAAATTGAAAGAATTATTTATAATTAATTATTTTTATTATTTAATTATATTTTAAATCGTTTTTAAAGATAAATCACTTCATTTGTGTATAATTTAATCTAATTTATTTTATTAGAATTAATTTCATATTTTAATTTTATAAAAATAATTTGTAATCTTTAATAAATTAATTCTTTGATGAATTCCATTCTCTTCGCCTCTACGGGATTAATTTTAGATTAAATCACACCAATTATATTACCTTGTTATAAATAAATGTATTAAACATTATATATAAGAATAATTTATATTTAATAATATTTTCAATAAAACATTTTAATGAAATTATTATTGAAAAAAAAGTAAAAAAGTAATTACCTTGGTTAAAGCATAAATAAATTTACCAGTTTTTAAACTATATAGATAAGTGTAAAATGACCTATGAACTTCTACAAAAACTCTTATATGAACATATTTCATCCTTATATATTAATGTTTTCATAATATTACATGTTAGTGACTTTTTTGTAGATAAAAATGTGTGTCTGGTTTAATCTTTTGTAAAATTATGCATCTGACACTCACCCCAATTATAATACCACCACCTCTCATATATACTTCAAAACATAAAAAAAATTGGATAGTAACTAACAAAATAACATTCCGAATTCCCTTATGTTATATTAGAATACTGGTTTTAGGAATAAATTTTACATAAGAATGATTATGGTTTAAGGAATCGGAGGATACCAGAAGAAGAGGAAATCTTTTTGAACAAATGATTTTATTATATTTATTCATTCTCATCATTTAATATTTTTTAAACAATAGTGATATAGAATAAATATTTATTTTTAATATCATAATATGTTCATATTTAATGATAATTACCTACAACTAGAAAAAAATCCCATGGTTTATGAAATCATCATCTATATGAATGGAGGAATACTGCCTCACAAACTGATGTCATTCAATTTTTCCATTACCACCTTCCATGGTTTAATCTTAAGATATATATATAGTATATATAATATTTATATCATTATTATACATTTATTATAGTAATTATATAATATATACCTCTTTACATTCCACTTCATATGCGAAACAATTAAGCAACTTTTGTGTGCGATAGATTACCAGCTCGCAAAGTGATGTGATTGATTTTTCAACAAAACTTTATATGATTGGTTAAAAGGATGATGTTAATGAATATAAATAATATAACATATATAAATATTATATTAATATAATATTTATCTATATAAATTTTTTATTCATCATATTCATTTCTATCTGTTTCAGTCTCTGAAATATGATAATGTTATTCGTGCACATGTGGAATACCTCCTTCAATAAGCCATGGAAATCTATTTTTATAAAAAAACAACATAGATGATATATATATATATGTATATTTAATTAAATAATATAACATTTTATATATCATGATAATTATTTTAATTTGAAATATTCCTTACTACATTTCAATAATGTTCATTGAAAAAATGGAAACGTCACTTATACACATGTATGACATTTCCTCTCATTGAACATAACATAATTTATATCCCTAAAAAATATAGTTGATTTGTTGGTATAATTTACATATAACAGTGATTATTAAAAACTTATTCTATAGATTATGGGAAAATATTTTTTTAACATGAACAATAATTTTCATAAGAAAAAAAGCATTTGAAAACATGGAACTAGACACCAAAAAATTGGAATAATTCCATATTATTAACAAGTTAGTGATAAAATATTAGAAAAACTTAATTTATGATATTATAAAAATTATATATTGTTCTATAATCTATTACTATCATTTTGAAAATCAATGTACATGGTTTTAAATCATTTTCCACCAATAGAAAGCCTGAGTTGAGATATTTTGTCTCGATTTAATTATATTTGGGTATATTGTAATGTAATGATCACAATTTTCATTATATAATTTATACATTAATCCATTTAAAATTATACACGAGTCATTAATAATTCATGGTATATTTTGTATTATTTTTAAATACATCATCAATTTGTGTTTTAACATAGAAGACTCTAGGTGGTAAAAAAATATATAACTCAATGTCATGTCCTCAGGTTATATTAAACCATTTTTATGGATGGTATTCTAATATTATGTGTCAAATTTATTTTTACAAACTATTTTCATATTTATAATTTTATTATTTATATTTACAATTTATACACATAATTTATTCATTGATTAATACTCAATTTAATTTTATAACCCATTTAATATCATTTTCATAGGGATGGTTTGTACATGAATTTCCATTTTATGAAATTAACTGATCACTGAATGGAAAAAAAAATTCATCTCCATTTTTTGTTCATTATATTTCCAATTACAATACCATTTTCCAATATTTGGTATCTAAAATGAATGAGAATTTTTTTAAAAATAAATTTGATGTCATTTATCTCTTCAGGAAGAAAAATGTTTTCTTACAAAACTATTTTTTCAATAAATAACTTTAAAAAAATTATCCTTTTAAAAATGAAATAAAATTTTTTACCCAATTATTTTTGTTGATTTTTTTTCAAATGATCATTTATATCATTTTCAAGAAAAATTTAATGGTTGGATTTTATAAAAATGTAAAGGGAGTAATTATTTTAATTTGTACAAAATAGAAAAAATTTCCATCTTCCATGGCTACTCAAATGATTTAAAGAACATTTTTTAATTTAGAGATTGTATTTTCAAATAAACTTATTTTCAAAATAATTTGGGAAATTTATTTTTTAAAAGATGATTTAAAATTGTGAAAGAACATTTCCTCATGTATTGTTTTAAAGATAAATATATGTTATATCAATTTATCAATGACAATAACCCTTCACATTTCATATATAAAATTGGTAATATGTTATATTTAAAAAACATAATTATATCTCTATATTTTTTATGATTATTTTATCCCAATATTTTTTGGACATTCACTTCCTCAATATTACTTTGTATACAATATCATTTCCCTGAAGTATTGAATTTCAAGTAATAATTGGACTATTATTTTCTAATAAATATCTATATTATTAGTCATATATATGAATATTATTAAAAACATATATCAAATCTTCATATAACGTTTTACATTGAAAGCTGTTTGTTTATTTATGGATATATTGGTAAATAATTATACATTACTCAATAGTGAAATTTAAGGAAGAGTCTTACTTGATAATTATTTAAATTAATTAATATATATCATGAATTATTTGGACGTATATTTATGGGTGTGGACTAAAATTATATATCCACTGGATGGATCAGTATATCTCAATGAATAAATAATAAATATAAAATTAAATATGTTCTTACCAATTTTTTTAAATTGTGTTATGAAAGGAATTTATGGTAGAAGTATCGTGATGCCTAATATAATTTCATCAAAAAATTAATCATTAACTTCATTTTGAATTCTATTATAATCATCTATGATAATTTAACAATGATATTATCTCAAGATGAATTTGATTATCATCTTATTGAATTAATGTAATGTGTATTTATATGTATATATATTTCTTTTTCTTTTTTTTTCATTCATGATATATTCTACTGTATATAATAATTCAAAATAATTTTACCTCACCCTTATTTTTTCCACCCCTCATGAATCCAATAATTTTATAATGAATAATATTCAATTAAATTCTAGAAAGAATAAAAATATTTACTACTGTAAATTCGGGCTATAGCCACAACTAAAAACTATGGCTATAGGTCCTCAAACCGTGGCTATAGGTAATAGCCATGATTTGAGGAATTGTGGCTATTTTTGGGGTGGCTATAGGCCTAGACCTATAGCCATGGTTTGGAACTGTGGAAATAGATCTATAGCCATCGTTTGAACCATGGCTCTGGGCATACAGCCACGGTTCCAAACTGTGGTAATATCACTATAGCCACAGTTTAAAACATTGTCTATAGAGGTGGACAAAAAAACTATTTTATCGTGGTTTCAAACTATGGTATTAGACTGATAGCCATGATTATAAACCATGGAAATAGGACTATATCCACAGTTTAGAAACCGTGGCTATAGTGTCGTTATATCTGTAAAAAATACCCCCACCCCCGACAGTATCTCACCCCTAGACATCCCCTAGCCCCAACCCTCTCCCTCGAATAGCTCCCCCCTACAGTGCTCTACCCCCATGCAGCCCCTCCCCCTGCAAAGCCCCCCTTGGACAGCCCCCTCACCCCCTATAAAGACCTTGGGATAACACTCCCTACAATGCCCATATGGACACCCCCCCCCCCCCTTCATTTCCGCCCAGGACAACCCCCCTCCGCCCTCTACTGGACATGTCCCCTCCCCCTGCAAAGCCCCACTAGACAGCCCCCATCCTATAAATCCCCCTTCGATAACTCCCCCTGCAGAGCCCCATGGACAACTCCATTCCCCCACCCTCTCCCCTTCAGATACCCCCTATATCCCCCTCAACTATACAACCCCCTCCCCCTCCAAATCCCCCATGATAGCCCACATCCCCCTACAATGCCCCTAGTAAATCCCCCCCCCCCCATGAAAACCACTTGGACAACCCTCCCCCCTAATAGCCCCCTGCCTCCTCCCATGGACAACCCCCTGAAAATCCTCCCCCCCACAAAGAACAACTGCCAAGACCCCATAAACAACCCCCTCCCACTGAAAATCCCCACTCACCCAGCAATGCCCCTGGACTGCCCCCAGTCCCCCCTGTAGTGCCACCTATAGCCCCCTCCCCTGGACAACCCCCCCATGGAGAGCCCCCTGAAAACCTCTCTCGCCCTGCAATACCTCCCATGGACATCTTCCCCACCCCCACAAAGCCCCCACTAGAAAATCCCCCCTCCCCCTTGCACCCACATCATTTAAGGATAGTTAAATCATCTTCTTCAAACATGAGATATTGATGAGTGGCTATAAAAAGATTATAAAATAATGATATTAAAGTTACAATGGATCTTAATAGAACTCTGATTCCCAAAAATTGTGATGAACTAATTGATGTTTAAGGAAGAGATATATGATTTTAGACAAACAAAATTGTACATCAATCAATATGTGTAGTTAAGAAGTCTTCATGAATGGAATTAAAATATAATCTAATGTGGATCCCCCTACCACACCCCCCGCATCGACACCCCCCATTCCCCTTTAGTATCCCACCACCCTGATTCCCCCTTCCCCCATAAAGAGCCACACATCCTAGACAGAACACCCCATAAACAACCCCCCTCCATGCCATACTAGATAGCCCCCCTCCTAGAAAACCCCCTCCCTCATGAAAAACCCTCCCCTGGATACTGGACACCCCCCCCATGGATACCCATCCCCACAGGACACCCCACCAACATGAAGTAGTCGCCCCCACCACTCCCCATGGACACCCATCCACCCTTGATACCCCCTCCTTGCCAATGTATCCATTTACATCCCATTTCCCTCTTCTCCAAACACCCCCTTCCATCTTCCCCTCATGCACCTCCATCTAGACCTCCAAGCACCATCCCTGTTTAACACCCCCACTAAACCCCCTCCTAGACAAGCCCCCTCCCATTAGTTGATTAAGTCTCTCATCCATGTACTATTAGAGGAGAATTAATAGTGGCATAATGGCCACAATAGTGGGAGCCGTTATCTACTCACAGAATATATGAATGAAATACAAAATCAACCATTCAGTAATGGTGTCTCGTGTGTGGTTACACATTATTTAAAGACCAGAGGATAATTTCTCAAACCTATAAACATAGGAAATGATGAATTTATTAACAGAATAATTAATTATACCTAGAATGCCTTGTGTTATTTATTTATTTTTTTGAACTGAAAAATAATGTCCCTACATAGATTCACTTCAATGTAGTGTCGATTAAGTGATTTGGAGGTGTGGTGATGGAAAAATTAGAGGCTATGACTTCTCAAATAAATGATCTTAAAATTACCAAATAAACTTAAACTATGGATGATATGGGGAATTTGGAGCTTGTGAAGATGCTTTCAATGGAGAAGAAATAATTGTTTTAACTAGAACATGATCCGGGTGAACTGACTAGTCAACAAGATCTATCTTTTTCATTGACACTGCAGTTTGTGATTAGAAATACTAAGTATTAATAGATGAATATAGCTACATTGTTGCCATTTACTGCTATTTTTTCTTATAATCATGCACATATTAGATTATTTCATCCTTTCAAGCCACAGCCCAACCAAAAGACCACTTTCTCCCCACCCCATCCTCTAGTCGTGCAAGCGCTTAAAGGCACGACACTTCCCCTATCCCATGCAAAAACCCCACTAACCCCCTACACCACACCCACATACTCCTATACTAGAATCACCCCTAAACCCATCCCCTCCCCCACATCCATCCCCTAACCCCCTACCCCCCACACCCCCATCCCCTAGAATGCACCCCCCCCCCCCCCCCACACAACAACCCCAGTGACCCCCACCCCCTGCACCACCCCACCCATTCCAATGTACTAGCCTCCCCCCCAAAGTAGTCCCCTCCCCCCAAAACTAGTCCCCTCCCCCCCAAAACCACCCCAACCCCTATCCTGAACCATCCCCCTAAAATAACCCCCACCCCCCATCCTTGAACAACCACCACCCATTTCCATGTACTAGCCTCCCCCTATGAGTAGTCCCCCCCCCCCCTATACCAGCCCCCCTAGCATGCACCATCCCCCAACCCCCAAGCCTACACCAGCCACCCATCCCCCATGCACCACCCCACCCATGTACTATCATCCTCTCTAAACCATTCCCCCAAACTAGTCACCTCTCGCTCAATCATCCCCTAACACCCCTGCACCCCCTTCCCACCTAGCCTACACCAGCCCCCTATCCCCCCACTAGCCCCCTAGCCTACACTGGCCCCCTAATTAAAAGGAGTTATAATATTCATCCCTTTTTATCCTTATTTATTTAGTAATGTATCCATAATTTATGATTAACCTCCCCATACCTAATTAGTTTATAACAGATAAAGTGACCAATTTATATAATGTAATCAATAACTAAATGATAGACATGTGTTTAATTTTCTTCTAAAATTTTCAAAACAACAGTTCATCACATGTATAATTTGGTAAGTATAAGATAGAATAATGAATACTTGAATAATAACAATTGCTAACTATATTACAATAATATGAATGAGGATATAAACATAACATATAATAAAACATCATGTAATGAGGAAAATGAGTCACCGTATGTGCCAAAAAAGCACAGAAAAACTGCATATATTAAATATTGTTGCAACATCCACTTTTTTCTCTCTTCGTTAATTAGAAATTATTAACTTAATCAACAAAAAGGCTTCATATTCCACACAGACTAACCTGAAAATCAAGTAAATAAGCAATATTTTGCCCTCTGTCCAAGTTAATCAAATGAAGATTAATCTGAGCATAATTATATGAAACTAAAATATAAATCATCCTATCAGATAAGAAATAACAAATAGTCTTCAATTATATTTTTTAAAACCAAACGAAAATTTCAAAAGGATTATCAATGTGAAACATCCAATTCACCAATGACATCAAATTCATTAGGTCGATCTGATTAACGACTAAAAAGTTGATTTCCAATAATTTTCAACTCCAATATAGAAATTTAATAAATAGAAAATTAAAAATACTACATTATATAGTGGAAAGAGATAGAGAACCACAAATTCATGGAAGGATATAATCAATAATTCTCTCCACACCTACACTAATAAAACTATATTAATTTTAAAATAATGAAATAATGATGGAGTGGAACCACAAGTGCATGGAAGAAATTAAATAAAAGGGAAAACTAATGAATATAATGAAGGGTAGCCTTATATAATTCTCACACTAATTAAATAATAATCACTTATAAAATAAATTCACCCTCAAAACAATACCCTAGAATGACCCAAGATCCCCATCCATTCACTCTCTCTATAGTGTGATTTTTTAGGTTGTGAATAAAATGATTTTGGATACACTACATTCACCTACACATTGTAACTGAGAATTATTAGTCACTACTTTATCACCCATCACTCCCCTGTATCATATTAGAAATGAATGGAAATTGTAGTAGTATTATTTAAAAAGAAAATTCATAGAGAAAATCATGGTAAAATTTAATGGCGCGTTGATTATAATCTACTACTCATATAGAAAAAATATAATTTCATGAAAATCACAGTAGATAAATAAAAATTCATATAAATCGAGGAATTTTGATGGGGGAATGTCTCATTTTAATGTAAATAATTTCAATCTATATTTTGTTATTTTTTTTCTATTTTATTACATATTAACCTAATCATGGTTTATATATATCAGGAAAATGATATTTGACATAAATCCAATCACATAACTCTTTATTGAAATTGAAACCATACAAAACTCTAGAAGATTATTATTTCCCAATATTTATTCACCACCTAATTCGTACAAGGGAAATCATCCAACTATGAGAAAATCTCTTCTTTAACTGCATTCATGTTATTCATGTTCAATGAGAAAATGGCTTTCCTAGGATGTCTACTTAATTATGAAATGAAGCAATATCATTACCTCTTTTAATGATGGGGATAGAAAATAATAGTAGGATATCATAATTCATAAGACTTGATACTACTAGAAAGAAATGAGAGCTTCACATCTTCATTTTAACAACCACATCGATGATGAAGATATCAGTAGTCTAAACACCATCACCATATAAATCAATTAACTTGTCACAAACCATTATAATATATTATATTTTGTTTGAGATCAATCTATTTATAATTGGGAATGATTTTATTTGTCTAATGGTTAAATAAAGGCGCTCTTCCACCAATTATTTCAGTTTCAATAAGATTGATCAATCTCATTATTCATGGGAAGGGTTACACGTGTCTATATTTTAGAGTTGTTATGTCATTATCTAAACTCTTGAATCTCTTGTATTTTCTTGACACTCTCCCATAAATAATAATATAATATTTAGGAAAATATTTCCAAGAAGTCAAATTTATCTATTTTATATATGGAAAATAATGTTTTTCTAGATTTTAACACCTATCAACAATTTCCACATGTTCTTCTAGATGTATTTCAACATTCCTAAACCAATTAATTCAGTATCCAACTTGAATGTTTTAGTTTCTAATGTTGGATACTCAGATTTTTCCTATGATTTTGAAGACTATAATGGTTTAGGAATCAATGGTTCAGGTTTTAAAATTGTTATCCAACTCTTTGGAATAGTCACAACATTGAGTTATTCATAAGATCATTGTGTGTAATGAGAATATTTTAAGATATTAAGGAATTGTAAACCCGAGTGGGAAAGGGTTTTATAAAAATTTCAATGTTTTATATATCTAAAATCAATTATGAAAATTGATAATTCATTTTCAATATTTTTTCAAAAAATTATTCAAATAATTTATATGTAATATATTGGATTCAATGTTGAGATGGTTGGGATTGAAATTTGTCATTAGTTGGAAAATTTTCGAGATGGTTAGGATTTAGGCAATGTAGTTGATTAGTTAATTGATTATCCAACAATTTTATTTTTTATTTTCATTCTACATGTGATGAAAATTGTTTTATTCATAAATCTCTTGGGTATTCAGATCATATTACAATGTTAATGGTATCCAGGGAAGAACATCCATGATTGATGTAAAACTATAAAAATTATTGATCACTCAAGAAGATCCTTTTATTAGAAAATCTTTCCCTTTGGGTGTCTAGAGTGGTGAATACTGAGGGTTTCACCACGAAAAATAATTTCATATTAATGTATATGATCCACTGTAATATGATAGATAACAATAATCTCATAAGGTATCTGTTTACTGGTTAGATTTTATACAGAAAATTCCCCACCTCCATTTATGAATGATATTTGTGCCTTGATCTATGGGGGAGATACACTTCCTAATATTATAAACTTAATACCAAAGAGCACTTTCATTATTAAGTATGAATCATAAAGGAATCATGGAGTTCTAATAATTGATAAAAATATTGAGGTTACATATCTTCATAATTTAAAGGCCGCTAAGTAAATATATTTTCTCCACCAAGATAGAATTACATAAACCAAAAAAGGAACTATATTCGATAACCATAGTTCCCCAAGAATCCTGGATAATCTATCCTCACAACTCTCTATTTACATGACCCATTCACATTATGTTTTTTTCAACATTGGTGGGTGTCCACTAGATCCACCAACCTAGAGGACCTCTATCATTTATAATCACATCCCTAGGAAGGATCCCATTAATAGTAGCCATTCAATTTTCAATGGTAACAAGGTAACAAATATTGTCCATGAGAGAGATCACATGAACATGAATGAATATAAATAGTTATTCTTGCCTTCACGACCTTTGTTCCTTATATCCTGAATCACCCAACACCCCACTGAAAACACTATTACATCATGGTTAACCTTATATGGTGTTTTCTCAACACATTGAAATAATGTACCCAAAATGATAGAGATGTATCCCCACTATAATTAAAATCCCATAAGTTTCCCAACAAGTCCCAAAGCAAATCGGGCCCATTATAAATCAAAAAATAAGTTCTAGACTAACACCTATTTTATCCACCCATAATACATACATGGTTTGGGCATCTAAATTACATATCTATGGATATTAATTCTAGTTGGTATTCCATTAATATGGGACCTCTATAAATGTATGTTCATCATAATTGGGATTTATTTTGATAAGGAATTGCTCACCCACTCATCACGCTTATGGTTGGATATTAATCACAAGTGAAACTCAAAAGCATTATATTTTCTAAAAGTATACTTTGAGAATGTTCACATATCCAGTTCATCGAACATATAAATTCAATAATAAAAAATATTATTATCCTCATCCAGGGATGATGATATAAGCCCAAGGCTTATTCTATCATTACAAAAGCAAATGTGAGAGATTTGGAATCTATGGATTAAGTGAAAATGAACTAACAAGTTTTCCTTCTAGTAATTGATTTCACCCCACCCCCAAACCAACACACCAAGTGGTGGATCATATTTGGGATTTTTTTGAATAGTAGTAATGGGAATTGATTTTAGGATTCCTATATTAATTTTTGGGTATTCAAGAATTTAATCCCCATGTTCAACCATACCTATAAAATTTTCTTTGTGTGCGATCAAACCTAGATAGGGTACCAATGAAATAAACACTAGATAAATATACATTACTCATGGATCCATCACATGGATGACCAGGGTCGGCCATAGGCCAAGCACCACAAGCCGAAGGTCTTGGGAAACAAGAAGGCTGGGTGCAACCAACCGCTCCTTTTCATTTCTTACTTTATCTCAATAATTGTGAGCCTCCCATCCTCCCTGCAAACCCGAAGACCCCGACCACATCGCTATTGTGGTCATTAATTCTAGGATTTCATCTGTACGCAACACGATGTTCATCTAGGTCAATGCCTACAACATGTCTATCCCCTACCTCACCATTTCCTCACTCATTGCCCTTAATGTGGTAGTCATCTACATCACATCCATTGTAGCTTCCACCACTTCCTCCTTGCGTGATTCAATACTTGTTTCTACTATCCTGGGTTCATTATGTATTTATATAGTTATTTTTTCTGAAAACTGAATTATAAAGGATGGCACATGCAATATTAGATAGGGATACCCATCAATAAAGGGGATGACTATAAGGTTTCGAGTCCAGGAAATCACTGTTATTGAAGGGGATCATCAACTATTCTAGATTGTCAAGACTCTCATGTAAAACCACTTTGATTCATTTGAAATCCTGATTATTTGTGCTAATTTTCTAAAAACATGAAAGGGGAATAAATTCATGAATTTACTTGGGTAATGAAATTTACAATAACATCCATGTATATGATGAGGATCTCGAGATTTGGGGTGGCCACATCAAAGGAGGATCCCAGGAAGAGGGGTGGATGCGTCTGTACCATACTAGAGCCATGTCAGAACCATGTCAGAGCCACATCGGAACCATGCAAGAGCCGCGTCGGGGAAGGAGGGTTATAGGGAGGTGGGGTGGCCACGAATATGTTAGGAGAGTAGAAGGATCATGGGGGGAGGGGGAGGTGGCCGCGTCAAAGACATCGGGAGAGGATGATCGAGGGAGGGAGGAGGATCGAGGGGCAGTGGCGATGGGAAACTCGCAATGGCCGTGGGAGGAAAGGGGTTGCGTGGGGCTTTAATTCCACGGACAAAAAAATAGGGGAAGGAATAAGTTATCTATAGGGAGTGTTTTTATTGTTTGTGGCTATAGATATGTGGCTTTAAGTCCAAATTCTAGTATTGATTCTCATAATGAATTATTTTTTATTTTGGGTTTTCAAATGTAATGCAAGACTCAAGTATGTTTCTAGTTTTCTAATATGAATAAAAAATTTGGTTCATCATGCTGTCAATCCTTATATATTATTCCAATGTAATACAGTAGACACTTGATCCTGTATACTTGTTTAGGGTTTATACATTTGAATTAAAGGATCATTAGTATAATTGTTGGGATATATATATATATATAACCACCGATTACTGAACATAACCATTTGATAACATATGTGGAGAAGTATTGGAACAACCTAAAGATATGGTTATTAAGATATTATATTGTTTTTTGATGATATACATCTGTATATTGATACTAACTATTTAAGTGGTTATGTAATAGTGGTACCTAGGTAAAAAAATGAAAAACAAATCATTGAATTGACATGATCCTCACTTTTCTAACACCAAGCGGCCTTACAGGGCACCTGATTAGACACTCGTGGGTGATATTCATAGTGTAATTCACAATTTTAGTAACAACTATTATAATATACTAGAATATATGATTATAATTAATGAACATGTTTAATCATAATGTTCTATTGATTAATAATATGTTATCTCAATGGAAAATTTCTTTTCGTGTCTATTAATGTTGGGAATAAATAAATAAATTCCCAAAGAGAAATGTATTGTATAATGGATGAAATTTAATCTCCTCATAGGGATCCATTTATAGTTATTTGTAATAAATATGATGAAATGAGGACATATCTAGGTCAATACCATCTTTTAATGTTTAAACACTAAAGCAACGAAGTGTGTCTTTTAAAAAATGATCTATGAAATTATTGGAAATCCGAAATTATATTATATAATTATTATTAACAATGGTATTGTGATACAATAATTTTAAAACATCTATTTTTATGATAAATTTAGATTCAATTGTGTATAAATTAACTTAAGTGTTATGAATACCATCATGGGATATGAATTTAAGATTGATCTTTTGTTATATGTCCAAAACACATATTTTTATGTTTTATGTTATGGGATATACTAATATTAATGATTTTTTTTAAATTTTTTTTGTTTTAGATTAAATTTGTTTCTAAGAATAAATACTCTACAATTTTAGACATACGTTTAATGTTATAAATAGAAATTATAGTTAATATGATTGTTAATGAAATTTTAATAATAATCAAATAAGATTTCAATGCCTAATAAAAAAGGGGTTGAATTGAACACCATTGTAAAATTGTTATTTAATTATTTTCTATTTCGAGGATGTAAATCATATTATTTTTAAACATTATAGGAATTATAATAATAGATTTTATAAAAAGGAAAACATGAATGACGGGTGAAATCCCATTTTAAACATTAAGTCTACATGGATGAAACCACTTAATGAAGGATGATAAGGGATTAATACCTACCATTCTCCTACATGTTGTCTTACATAATATGACATTGAATTTAATTAAATAATTTTATAATAAAATATTAATTGTGAACCTCTAGTATCACTATTCATGTTTAGAGATTAATTTATCACATGTTATTAACATTTTTAACAATATTTATTTTTGTAAAATAGATAGAGTCCTTAATAAAGACCATTCACACAATTATAGATCATATGAGCCAATTTCTGTGAATTTTATTGATAATGGTATAAAAATTAGTTTTGGGATATTAATTTGTTATATTAAAGGGTTAAATTGTAGATTTAATTAATCAAAACAATGGGATGAAATTATTTGTATATAACGGAATCATATTAGGTATGTATCATTCAATATTATCATAAACTGTAAATAAACACCACAACAATAGAAAATGGATCATGAAATTTTTTATCTTATTAAATTCTTATTAGATGAAACAAATTATGATTTAAATCATTATATTTTTTTGTTTTTGATACCCTTACATTTCCATTGATCATTTACTTACTTGTGATCAATGACCTCAATCACTCCCAGTAAATATTTACTCTTTTCTTCAATGTGTATATATTCACATTACATCAATTTTACCATACAGAGATACCTGATTATGGGTTTCTCCATATAACATTTTTTATTTTTTTCACTCTTATTATCAATATATTATAATAACACTTTTATGATATGGGATTTCAACAAGGGTACTACATAATTTGAAACAACTAATTTTGATGAGAAATGCATAATTGTGACATGTAGTTCATTTAAGGTGGGGAAATTTATAGAAATGAAATTTTAAAATAATAATATTGAATATGACTATACATGTCACACATAATAATGATAATAAATAACCCACAAAATATATTTCTATAAATTTAATCTACATGATTGCTTTCATAACATGAATCCCACAATCTAAATGAACTCTAATATAATATATCATTATTAACTAGTTGTTAAATTTGTATATATTAATATTACTAAATACAATACGAAAATTATGTAATTTTATTTATTTGAAATAATACAAGATTCATTTTAAAAAAAATAAAAGTTTTCTGAAAAAAATTATTTCAAGAATACTGTTTAATCGAACTTTTTGAACATAATTTAAATTTTTTTATTGAAATTTTAAAGAAATTTTTTTGAAAAAATAAATATTATATTGAAAATAATGATATAAAAAGTATCTTATAATGATGTTTTTTAATTTTTCAAAAATATGTTTTTTTGATGAATATTGAATAATATTGAATTTTAATTCCAAAGGATATTTTTCATTTAAATAATTTATAATTGAAAATTGAATTCTAATTTTATTTAAAAGTTTAAATACCTAAATATTATATTAATTAATATAATTTAGGACATTATAATAATATTCAAATAGAGTAATTGTAGAAAAACATTTTAAAATTGTTAATGCTTTCTCTTTGAAATTTTTTTCTCGTCGAGACAATGAAAATTATTACCAAATAAAAATTTTAAAATTTATTGAATTTTATTATGAAAAAAGTAATAAATATTTTTAATCAATAATATATTTATTCTATTTTATGAAAAAATTTCAATTATGACAAAAATGAGTTGAGAAAACTGAATAAATTAATAATCATGGTGAAAGAAAAAATTGATTTATTTGGGTTTAAAATAATATGGTATGGGTTAAAAATGACCAAAAATATTTTACAACACCAATTAAAATAAATTTTCATTTCTATATATATTCCAATTTTGATAATGGTCCATTTTGGAGGGTTTTTGCAAGATTAGAATTTGGTTAAGGTTAAATATTTTAAGAGATTCTAATAGTGCCACTCATGGAACCACATCTTTCCACTACTTCACACGTTAATAAAATCTTTATTAATCCAATAACGAAATAAATAACCTCTAAAATAAATAATATTAACCTAGAAGATTTATTTTTGTCATAAATCCAATATTTGAAGGATTTTAGTGAAAACCTATGAAGGATACCAGAAGAAGATGTATTTTTTCAATTGGGGTTTTTATTTTATTTGTTCACCCACATACTTAAAATAAATTTAATTCATTTTGATATAAAAACCACACTATCTTCAACATATTATTTTTTTAATCTAATTACCTATAACCACCTATACATCCATCTAATTGGCTACGAAATCAATAGTCATGTGTATGGTGAACCACCACCTTACTTTTGGATGTCATTCGTTACTCATTGCCATATTTAACGGTTGGTTATGATAATAAAAATAAATAATATTTAAAATATATATATATTTATGTCATATATTTTTTAATTTTATCATGTATAAAATTTTCAAATAATTCTTATGGGGATATGGTAATGTAGAACATCTGTTTGATTGAATACCACATCTCGATGAGATGTGATATGTTTTTCACTAATGCATTACATGGGTTTTGATAAGGATATAGTTTTTGAATACTTGTGATATATAATGTCATCAATTTGATATTAATTTTAATTTTTTTTAATATTATAATAATTAACATTCATTTCAATCATTTTCATCCACCTAAAGATGATATCATCATTCATTTATGTGTAGACTACCACCTTCACACGAAGCAATATGCCTCTATATTCATCACCACAACACATGTATTCTATATATGTATGCATAATAAAATTAAAAATATCACATTTATAGTATAATTATCATTATATAAATACGAATTTTTACTTACCAAATTTACATAATGTATTTTAAATATATAAAATGGTTACTCACACTACACATGACCTACCGTTACCATGATGATTACATACATAATTTATCAGGACCAAAATTCTTATTTTGTATTAAATCTGTAATATATATAAAAATTGATAATTATGTCATTATTTTTGAGATTATGTAACTATAAAATATGCATAATAACCAGAACATTCATAATAAAACATCGATGAGAACACAAAATAATGTAAATTATGAAAAATTGTTAATGAACATGTAATGTTATGATATAAATGGATTATGTATGATATTATAAAAAATAAGTTTGTATTTTAATAAGTTAGTATAATGTTTTAAACCAATATACATGAATTTAAATAATGTTAAAAAATGGAATCCTGAGGTTAGGAAATTCGTCTCATATTCATTTCAGTGAGGAATATTATATTGTAATGCACCAAATTTATTTTATGTGGTGTGTATAAAGACCACATGATATTTTCTATAAAGAGTAATTAATAATTCATGGTATAAATTGTTTTAATTTGAAATATATAATCTATGTCGGTTTTGATGTAATGATACCCCAAGGTAATTAATTTCATAATTCAATTTAATTTCGTTGTGTTATATCTCAATTTTATTTACTTTGATATTTTAAGATTATGTGGACAATGAATTTTAAATATTTTTTTATTTATAGTTTTTATGTTTATTTAATAATAATACACATTATTTGTTTATTCATTAATCATTACATTAAAATTATGACCACTGTAATGAATTATTTCACACTATAATTTTAATAAGGATTTTTTACCAATTAATTCCCACTGAAGGAAATTGTTTTTTCATTGGATAATAAACCATTTTATTTAATCATTCATTGGATACTAATGATATTTTCAAGAAATATTATCAATTTTCTACTATTTTTTACCATAAATAATTGATATATTTTTTAGTAAAATATTTATTCAATTATACATTCGGTCTAAAATCAATTTTATTCCAAAAAACCATTATCTAATAATATATTCAAAAATCTATTATTTAATTTAAAAAATAAATTATAAAAAAAATTATCCTTTTTTTATTTTTATTAGAAAATTTCAACGGAATATTTTTTTCATTTTCAACGCTAATTCTATTTACTCTTTGCCAATAAATATAATTGAATTGTTATTTTAATGTTTATGACATCAATGTAATTTACATCCATCATTGTAACAACCCAAACCCCAATATTCAAGAGTCAGTGGATCATTTATTAAAATATAATAGATATAATATATCATATCACTGAGGATAAATTCGATTATTAGTCTTGAAGAGATGGATACATATATGGTGGCCTTACTATTTCAGTAATTATAAAATAGACATAACAAAAGAAAATAATCTAATTCATTTAACATATTAGGATATTATATCTTTAGATCCTAGGGAAGGAAAATATATAAAAGGGTGAGCTCAAATACCCATTAAGGGTAATATATATCCTTAATAGTTGAATTTATGTAATTAATGATTAAACATTATGACAAGTTAAATAAACTAAAATTCAAATTCCATCAATACTCTGAGAATTTAAATGCATCCACAGATTTGTTCATAGTAAAATCACAATCAATGTAATGATTGTATACTAACTAAAGACAAGTATTCTTTATGGGACGTCATTTATCTGTCAAATTAAGTATTATAATATAAATATGAATTAATTTTTTGGGTAGATACACATCTAATTCAATTTTGAAACAATCATTGTAACGCCCCGACCCCAATTACCCAGAGTCGGTGCATTATTGCGTAACATTGGCATGATCACAAAGATCAAGTCTCAAAAGTATGATTAGTTTAATAGCCTTGGAAACACTAGATACATTCTTAAATGCTACATTACATCATAAATTGAAAAATTACAATAACATAGTCTCCATAGTCCACACTTCTATCCCCTTCAGACTATCCCTGTAGGTCAGTCATAAAATATTTCTTCACATCCTGGGAAAAATAAAACATTGAAAGGGTTGAGCTCAGATGCTCAGTAAGGATAACAATATAGCGGAAGATTTCATAAATAAACATAAACATTTAAGGGATTGTATAACTAAAACAACATCCTTTTAAAATTTAACTTCAACATAATATAGCAAAAGTAAAATGAAATAATGTCATTTACTTATTGACATGGATATTCTACTGGTCGAATAATCACATGCAATATCAATAACCACTTTCATAATGATAGAATGCATAATTCTAGAATATCATAACCACGTAGCCAAGGCCTCGTTCCAAGACTAAAATAAGATTTTGTCAAGGCCTCATTCCAAGACACTAGTTTGTCTCATGAGACAAGTTGATGCATCGAGGAGCTATAGCGGCTCCACCCGTCACTTATTAAGTCCAATGCATTTCTCATATGAATAGGTTTAAACATAACATAAAACATTGCATAATCTAATCACATAAAACATGCATAAAGGAAACATAAAATTTCCACATTTCAATCACAAGATATCAATAAAACACATTGATGTAATAAAAACACTTTCAAAACCATTTTCAATACCAAAATAATAGAAAATTAAAACTTGGTATCTATTTTTCATTTAAAAAATGTTATGGCTTGTAGAGGAAGCCGAAACTCAAATAATAGTCATGGCGGTAGAGAAGTCATTGTCGCCGCATAAGTAAGAAAAAACATTCTTTTTGTTGTTTAGTAAAAACGCTTCGTATAAAAAGATTCATTTTGAATAAAAGTAAAATTCAACGGGGTTTATACACCGTATAATGGAAAGTTGTGTATAAAACCAAATATGCCTCAATGAAAGGAGATTGAGATGAAGTCCCTTACAAAGATCCTTTTTTAAATAAAATAGATCTATTATGTGTATTCACTATAATTACACATAATGAATGTACAAATACAAGATATGACATAATAATATCATGACATAATTTGAAAGTAGGAGATTAGCCCAAAGAACGGAAATTGGGTTAAGAAGTTCCCTTAAAAAGATCATTTTTTCAAATAAAATAGACCTATTATGTGTATTTACTATAAGTGCACATAAAGTAAGTACAAATACAAGATATAACATAATAATATCATGACATAATTTGAAAGTAAGAGATTAACCCAAAGAACATAAATTGGGTTAAGAAGTTCCCTTACCTCGTGTCCGACTTGACTCGATCGTTCTTTAATCTCCTAAATAATAAAATAGAGTTAATCTATACATTAATAAGAACCTTTTTCAATTTTTATTATACCTTTTATATCACTTATTACCATGTTATGAACATTATGTAATTATTTACGTTAATAACAGTCGTTTTGTCGATCTTTCGTAATTAAGTCAAAAATAAACATCTTATAATTACATGTTGTTCATGTGGTAAAATATCCATTATATCAAGAATTATATTCCTGATTCAGATATAATATATATCATATATATCCATTATATACATGCATTTATAATATTACATAACATTTAGAAGTAAGAAATTAAATGCATTGTTCATGGAGACGGTAAGCCGTACGTACACATGACCGCTACATACATTTCTATTTCATATTTAATGGAATGAAATTATAATTATATAAAGGTATATTATAATTACAGTATAATATCATATATAATACCATTTACTCTATCCTTTATACATCCCACATATGGCATTAATAGTTCAAATCACATTGAGGGGGCTGTAGTCTGCACATCCCAAAATGAAATTAGCGCGTTTACCCGTAATGGAAATCATAAAGGTACGCCATAAATGAGAAATAAAGAAGCATAAGAGAAAAATAAACATAATATATATCATATATAAATATATTTACTTCTTAATGGCCACTATGAGAGGTGTTAAAAGAATATTGAACAATCATCGTTTCATGAGGCAGAAATTCGCCAACCACAGAAATAGTATGTTCTTTAACCATTAGATGAAGGTGTGTGTATGTGTAAATAAAATACTTCCCATAACAACATCCTAGTATATTTACGATACTTGTGATGTTACAAAGTAAAGGAATAAAAGGATTTTAAGGTGTTGTATAAGCAAAATAAAACAAAATAACATAAGAGAAGACATTACCTTAAAATCGGGTAACACTTTTTGATTTGAGCCAAAGGATTCCTTGAAAAGAATTCTGACCAAAGCGAGGCTTCTAGGAGTAATATAGGGAAGTTCAAATAGTATTAGGGTAGAGTTTGGCCGATCCAAATGGCTTGTAAGGTGTGGGTAAGGTGGTAGTTGTGGGGGCCTTTTATAAGAGGAGAGGAGGGACACTAATGGAAAGTCATAAAATGTTACTTTATTATATAATGAGTTTAGGATTTTAAAGGTCCCACACTTATATATTTCTAGCATAAGAATATATGTGTTCGAAATATACTAACACAATAGGTTTTTTACAAGCGTAAGTCTTTGATTTTACTATATCTTTTCATTTTATTTATATCGTTAATTAATGAGGTAATCGTTGCATCATCACTACGTCATAAAAATATTAATTTATTTAATGTCTAAAAATTAAAAAAAAATATCATGATGTAGGAAATATTATTAGATTTCCAATTAATATTTATTGTCTAAATATTAACTTATATAACCCCATGAAATAATTGTTTTAGCAAAACAACACATGTTTGTGACAATTTTATTTTTTCTTTAAATAAAAAGTTATTAATGACTTTTTCTTACCCATGTGGCTCCACGGGGTCCCCAAGTTGAAAAATGGATTTTCATGGTCGGCCATGAGTCATCCAATAAGTGTAGGACAAGTGTAAGGGTATTTTCGTATTTTTATAATATCATTTTTTACCTTAAATTTCACTAATTACCTTTAATCACGATTAATTAAACTCAAAAGTTACTATTCGTCAAAAAATTATTTTTATCCAATTTTACCACATTTTACTTCCTAATGACAACCATGTAAGTTGGATTTTTAAAAATCAAATCACATAAGTGGTAATGATTCATTTAAACTAAAAATCAGTTTTTTAACTACTACTTAGTGGTTTCACTATTCATCAAAAATTGAAGTTTTTCAGAACAATGCCAAAATTTCACCCTAAGATATAATTGAAATTCCGAATTCAAAAATGATGTCTATTTTACAAAATCTTATACATATAAGTTGCATTAATTAATTTTATAATTAATTCCCATTGTCACAAAAAATAGCGTGTTTTTAAGAAATAATATATATCAAAAGATTGACAGTTGTTTATGTCCAATTTCAAAGTGAAATTCATTCTAATGAACACCATTGGATAAAATTGTAAAAATATATTCTAATTGTACTTTAAAACCACTCAATATTATAATTTATCACTATAAATTATTATTATTAAAAAATTTGTTTTTAAGTATTTTTCACTCTTCATAAAAAATTGGATGTTCTCAGAAAAATACCAAAAATTCAACATAGGCTAATTTCGATATATAGAATCAAAAAATTAAGTCCATATTGAAATACTAAAATTTTATAATTAAAAAAAGTGGGTAATACTATTCATAATGGTTCTTTTTATTGGTCGCGATGTGTTAGAATCTTGAACATGCGTACAATGCGAGCTATTGCATTATTGAAAGGGAAGTGTGTCGTGAAAGCTAGGGGTGTTACATTCTCCCCTCCTTCAATAAATTGAGTCCTCACATATTGAAAAATAAAAGGTTAAAAATAGAAAATACCTTTGTGGAAAACCCACATCAGGAATAGGGTTAATTAAAATATAACTTTAAAAGAATGAAAGAGAAGTACAAAGGTCACCCAAGGTAGCCCATACTAGGATTCTATGAAAATATGGATATGGTGGAAAAACAAACCATCATGGTCTGATGGAGTGTCGTATAAGACATGATTAGGAGAAAGTCAACTACAAGAAAATCACAAACTTGGGATTGGTTAAACGGTCATTGAATCCCCAGTTGGAAAAGTTAACCGACAACGTTTTTGTTTTAAGTTACCTTTCTAAAAGTTGAGGAATGTATTTAAGAGATTTACTATGAACATAAGGAAGTATACTTACTTGTCATGTAGGTTTTCATTCTTTAATAAATTTTTACCACGAACCCATCTTTCACTCCAAATGGTAACAAAACTCATAAATATTCTATTTATCCTAATTTAAAAGGTTCCAAACATTACCACATACCATTTAGATTAGGACAAAATGTAAAAACCAGGGACTTCCTATAGGACAGTGGTAGGTAATAAAGGCATGGCGCACTATGGTTGTGGGTTCTATTCCTATAGCTTTGTCCGATGCGATGGGTTATCCCCCGACCTGCAGGTTGTCCTTTTCCTAAAACTATAGTATTATAATATTCCAAAAATAATCTTCAGAAATGTTTTATCCTTAACCAATACTATCCAAGGTTCAAATTAATCCATTCAAACCATTATAGTTATCCAAAATACCTCTGTATAGACTTTCTCTAAAAGGTCTCTAAATTCAAAAATCAATTGTAACATCAGATTCCTGAAACAAATTAAAGTTTCTCTTATTGTCACTTACTAAAAATATGATTACCTTCATCATATTAAAACCTTAATGAAACAACAAGTACTGTAGTACAATCCTAATATATATCACATAATTCTTATAATAAGAATATAATCCTTGAGTCTAAAAGCACCAATACATTAATTATTCCACTTCAACTGTAGTAACAGTATAATATTGTCCTTGATCCCTTGGCCTTTTCTATGGTATGTTTCCCTGATGCTTAAGACATTCATTTGCATAATTCCCCATTTCCCGACAATTGTAGAATTAAACATTGATAGCCTCTTTCTATCCATTATAATCACGAGCCTGGTGACCTTTTTCTCCACATTTATAACAAACTCCCATTGCTTTTAGGCAAGTACCAGTATGATTCTTCCCAAAATTATCGCATAATAGAAAATCCTTCTTTCCATTTTTCCATTTATCTGTCTCTTGTTCCACCGTTATCTTCGTCTCTTGCTTTACTTTATTTTCATAAGACTTAGAGAATCCTTTTATGTTATGATAGAACTTGAGAAAATGTCTTCATATGACGAGAAGGATTGTGACACTAATGATCGACGAAGAAATTGTTTTAACCCGTCAAAGAAACTATCAATATTACTTCTTGGGTTACGTATATAATCTGCAACATTCCTCGCTAACCTTGTAAAGTTGGCCTCATACTTTGTGAAATTCTCATACTCTTTTAGTCTCAGACTCAGAAATTGTCTTTCCATATCTTCATGATGGTCACGAGGATAGTATTTTTCTAATAAAATCTCTTTGAACTCCCTCCATTCCATATTTGATACTTCATCATCTTCCTTTGGGTTTTGAATCAATGACCACCATTGATCAGTATAAGGCCCCAGCCTTAAACCTTACTTAATCTTGAGTTATTACAAGATTACACATTGATGATATTTTCAGGTTTAGAGTTCTAGAGAATTAGATCATGAAACTTTCATTACATTCCACATTTAAACAAAGTGGTTACATAAAAGATAGTATTCATTCTTCCCATCAACAAAACATATTTAAAATAAAACATGGATTCTTTCTTGACACATCCTTGACACTATCACCACATCATGTACCTTTCCCTTGACCTGTGAAAAACATTTCAAAAACATGGGATGAGAATAAAAACCTCAGTAAGGGTTATAAAAATATGGAAAGGAAACATGAGTTCATATATACATAGGAATGAAATCATACTTTACCCATAAAACATAGCTACTTTAACATACCTCATCAAACCATGAATAAATCATAGAAAACATAAGACATAAAGGTAACTTGAGGCATTCATAACATTCTTACATAGGGAGTAACCCTCTTGGTTACGTTTGGAATACCCATCACAGTATATTCCCTAAATTTCTTCGGAGAAACCTTAACGTTTCACTCCTTCGCGTTACCCAATGCATTGGAGAGCTATATCGGGCTCACCCGCCCTTAGTTTATCACGGAACCACCCGTTTTCATAACAATTCCCAAGAACCATAACATAAAAGTATCACATAAAACATGCATAAAGTAAACATAACATCTCCACATTTCAATCACAATATAACATTTTAGGATATTGAAATAATGAATCCATTCAAAAGAAACCATTTCCAAAACCATTTAAAACATTTAATAAAGAGATTTTTGAATCAAAGTGTCCCATACCAACTTGAAGCTTTTAAGATTTTAAACCATTAATATCCATCTAAATAAATCCTTAAAACTATTTTGAAAACATGGATATTAATAAGAACAAATCATTAAAACATTTAAAGTGATATTTTGGTTAAAGGGTTTTTACCAAAATTAGAGAGACTTGAATACAATAATTGAGGAATAACATTTAATAATATCATGAGAATAAATGGATTCATGATATAATATTCCAACGGACAGTATATACACCATATAAGAGTGAATTGGTTCATAACAACAATGAAGTCTCAATAGGGATGTAAAATGTGATGAAATCCCTTATAAAGAAGGTATCCTTAAATTAAGGATAAATCAATTACATAATTATGTGTGAAAAACGAATACACAAAATATAAGTGGATATTAAGTGTAAAATAATCAAAGGTAATTCACACATATTCAAAGGATGACATATTCAATAACTACATGTTGAACCCAAAGAAATCGAAATTGGGTTAAGAAGTTCCCTTGACAGCCTAATGACGTCACATCAAAATGAGTTGATGAGAGATAAAAAGTGTATCTCATCACTTGGACATAAAAGTTACATCAATAAGGATATATGAGAACATATCCCAACATAACAATATGTAAATTAAAAGACCCATCAAAAGATGTCTTTTAAAGAGAGGAGGGTGAAAGGTTCCCTTACCGACTTGGGTATCTTTCAAAACATACGCCCCGTGAAGGAAGGACAATACAAAATTGATGTAAATACTCATAAATGAAATAATATTACACAATGAGTAAATTAATGGTCATCACATACACCACTAAAAGGAAATTGTGGAAAATGTAGCATAAATCTCACAGGAATAAAAGTGAGATGAAAAATCCCTTACGAAAACTCGGCAGGCTGACGACGCCACTTAAAACTTCAAAAAATGGATTGATGAGATCAACTAGGGTATCTCATCACATTACAATAAAATGTAAAGCAATAGGAATATAAAATAACATCCCCCGTCATAAAAAGAAGAGCTTAAAAGAAGTGACATAAAGGAGAGTACATTAAAAGAAAGAGAGAGGTTAGATCTCTTACGAAAATTCGGCAGCCTATCGGCGCCACTCAAAACATCCAAAATGGATTGATGAGAGAGAATAGGGTCTCTCATCACATGAACATAAAAATTAAAGTATGATTAATATAAAATAACATCCCAATAACAATAAAGATTAGCTTTAAAAGGAATGGCATAAAAGAGTGTACTTAAAAAGAAAGAGTGGAGTAGGATCCCTTATCTCGGGTCCGACATGACTCGATCATTCTTTAATCTCCTGAATAATAAAATTGAGTTAATTTATACTTCCTTAATTACCTTTTTCAAGTTAATTTTTCCTTTTATATCACTTATTACCATGTCATAAACATTATGTAATCATTTAAGTTAATAATATTTGTTTTGCCGATATTTGGTTCTTAAGTCGAAAGTGGACTTCTTACAATTACATGTTGTTTGTGTGGCCAAAATTTTATTATATCCCGAATAGTATTCATTATGTAGATATCATATATTTCATATATATCCAGTAAATTCATGCATTTATAACATTACATAATCATTTAGAGGTAAGAAATGAAATGCACCGTTCATGGAGACGGTAATTCGTACGTACGCATGAACGCTACATTAATTTCTATTTCGTATTTTATGGAATAATAATGTTATAAAGGTATATTATAATTCCAGTATAATATCATATATAATATCATAGTTCCTTCCTTTATACGTCCCACATATGGTATTTAACGAATCAAATCACTTTGAGGGGGCGGTAGTCCGCACTTCCTTAAATGAAGATATCGTGTTTACCCATAATGGAAACCATAAATGTATGCCCAAAATGAAAAAAAACAGAAGATTAAGTTAAAAATATACATATTATATATCATATATAAAAATAGTGACATCATAATGGCCACCTTTGAAGGTGTTAAATGAGTATTGAACAATCATCGTTTCGGGAGGCAGAATATTGCCATCCACGGAAACCGTATGTTCTTTAATCATTTGATGTAGTTGTGTGAAAGTGCAGCTCGAATAAATCTTATAACAACATCCTAATATATTGAAGATACTGGTGTTGTTACAAAAGAAGTAAATAAAAAGAGTTTAGGGGGTTGGAAAAGCAAAATAAAACAAATAAACATGAGAGAATGAATTACCTTTAAAAGTTTAACTCCTTTTGATTTGAGCCTAAAGGCTTCCTTTGAAAGGATTCTGCCCAAAGGTAATCCTATAGGATGAGGATAGGGATGTGGAGAGAGTAAATGGTAAGGGGTTGGCTGAGCCAAAGGCTTGAGGAGTTTGTGAAATGAGGTAGAGGTGGGGTCCTTTTATAAGAGGAGAGGATGGGCACTTTTGGAAAGTAAGAAATATTACTTTATTTGAAAATGTGTATCGGTTTTAAAAGGTCCCACATTGATATAATTCGTGGATAAGGTGATAATGGTTCGAAATAAACCCATCCAATAAGTTTTGGACATGTGTACGTCATTGAGTTTACATTATCTTCTCATTTTATTTATATCATCAGATAATGATGTCATCACTGCATCATTATGATGTCATAAATAATTTAATTTATATAATGTCTAAAAATTATAAAAAAATTACTATGATGTATTAAATTTTTATATATTTCCAATTACTATTTATTATAAAATATCTGACTTTTATAACCCCACTTAAAACATGTTTTAGTAAAACATATCATGTTTGTGTCATTTTTACTTTTACATTAAATAAAAATTTATTTATGTCATTTCCCAACCAATGTGGCTCCATTGGGTCCCCAAGTTGACCCATGGATTTTCGTGATTGGACATGACACAACCAATGAGGGTAGGACATGTGTCAAGCTCATCTCATTTTATTAATGCATTAATTTTACCTTAAACTACACTAATTACCACTAATCGCGATTAAAAACTTAATAAGTTACTATTCACCAAAAAATTATTTTTATCCCATTGGACCACATTTTACTTCTTAATGACAACCATGTATGTCGGATTTTTTGAAATTAAAAACACAAAGATGGCAAATTTTCATTAAAATGGAAAAATCAGTTTTTTTATAAGTACCACTTAGTGGTTTCACTATTCATCAAAAATTGATGTTTTTCAGAAAAATCCCAAAAATTCACCCTAAGCTATATTTGATATTCCGAATTCAAAAATGAAGTCTATTTTACAAAATACAAAACATATAAGTCACATTAATTAATTTAATAATTAATTTCCGCTGTCCGAGCAAATAGCGTGTTTTTAGGAAACAATAAGTATCAAAAGATTGACACTGGTTTAAGTCTGATTTCAAAGTGAAATTAATTCCAACGACCACTATTGGATTTAATGGTAAAAATATATTCTAATTTCACTTTAAAACCAACTCAAAAGATAATATAATCATATAAATAAATTAGACTAAAAAGAGGTTTTGAATTAAAATACAACATTTTACACTATTCATTAAAAAATTAAACTTTATCGGAAAGATACCAAAATTTTACAGAAAGTAAATTTTGATGTCCCGATTATTAATAAGAGTTTTATTTGGACTAAAAGAATGTTTAAGAGTAAACAAAACTATATTTAATGATGGTTCAACATCAAAAGGTGATAAGTGAACCTTTAGTGAAAACTAGGGCATATACGCCTAAAATTGAATTCATTCCGTATTTTAAGCCTCTATACTTTATTGGATAAATGTAAAAACATTTAAAAACATATATAATAATATTTTAGTTATTTCTATCCATTCCCGCCAATACAACGGCTACATGTTAACTACCATTTAAAATAATATTATTTTATTATTAGAGTGCAATGTATGATTTCCAAGAAACTGGTTGTTGTGTGTTGGGTACGCTATCGAGCATAGCGTCCCCTTTAAAGTAATATTAATATTTTACTCACAAATTTGGATAAATAAGAAAATGTCATATTCTTTATTTACTTGGGGTGTTACATCCTTCCCCCCTTTTGGGAATTGCGTCCTCGCAATTTTTAAAATTGAGCTTGGAAACATCCTTGAAAGTCCCACATCGGAACAAGAGTCGGTAAAACAATCACTTTAAAATAAAGAAAGATAAATACAGAGGTCACCCGAGTTAACCCATACTAGGACACCATGTAGGAAAACATGGATATGTAGGAGAAAACATAGGGTCATGTTCTGATGGAGAGTGATAGAAAACTTGTTTAGGAGAAAGTTAACAATAAGAAAATCACAAACTTGTGATGGGTTAAACGGTGTTGGGTTCCCCAGTAGGAAAAGTTAATAGACATCATTTTTGTTTTATGTTACTTAATATTGAAGAATTTATTCATAAGGAAGCATAATCACTTATCATGTTGACTTTCAACATTTATTAGATTCCTAACACAAACTCATATTTTCTCCAAAAGATGAGTATTTAGGAAGACTTGTTCACATTAATAGTACTATAATCAACTTTTAGAGAATCAGTTAATCCACAAAAGAGAACTATATACTTCCCATGTATTTAGACTCTAACCAAAACCAAAACCAAAAAGGTTAGTACATGATCAGATAATCCAGAAAAGGATAACCCTTTACAAAAAGAAAATCTATTCTTAATCTCCAAAATTTGTCCAACATAACCCAAATTTCAAAGTGGACCATTCGATAAACAAATTGTCCATAAAATTCTTCAAAGTAAACCAAACTAAGGTTGAAACCCAAATATTTGAAGGATTTAGTCACATAGTCTTCCATGTTAAATCGTAACATTTATCTCCAAACAACATCTATTGCTCCTAAAGTCTTGTATTGAAAAGTAATTAACCTAATCACATATCCTCCATGATAGGTTAATCATTTTCATAAATAACCCAAAATCAACTTACTATTAATTGATAAAATCATATAACTAGAAAGAATCAGTCAAACTAACCAGGGACTTCACGTAGTCCAGTGGTAGGCGATAAATACCAGTCGCACTTTGGTTGTGGGTTCGATTCCCGCAACATTGTCCGACGCGACGGGTTGTCACACGGTCTACGTGTTGTCCTTTTTCCAAAACAATATAATTCTTAAAACATTCCCCAAAATGAGATAAAATCTTCAAAGATGATCATAACATATTTTCACCTAAAGTTTATCTCATTCCTTTCATTTTCCATCATATCATAGAGTAACCCATAATTACCTCAACAGTAAGGATCATATAAACCCTAATGGTTACCTTAATAATTATTACCAGAATTTCCAAATCGTGTTGGCCATCTCGTACATGATGCATTAGAGAACTCACCAATGTTGAAGTGATTGATCATGACTCCTTGATAGTTGGTTTTGAACAACTATGAGATTCCTCATTGAATCCCCCATCTCATCCAGTATCTTAATCAGAGAACCACCACAGTTTCCTTCAAACCCATTGTCACTTTGGTGCCTGCTAGATCCAGCCATTCACTAAAAACAGAAATGTCAGTGTGAGTATATCAACAAAACCATCATGTACTAATGAGGAATGTAAACACTAAGATATACTTAATCCTTCACTTTATCTAAAATTAAGACTCTTTGTGAAATCCTAACCATTATGGTAATGTCACTTATGCTTAGAGAATACCCTAACCTCTAAAGTTATATAAACCGACCTCTGATACCAACTATAAGGCCCTAGCCTTAAACCTTACTTAATCTTGAGTTATTACAAGATTACACATTGAGGATCTTTTCAGGTTTAGAGTTCTAGATAATTAGATCATAAAACTTGCATTAAATTCCACATTTAAACAAAGTGGTTACATGAAAGACAGTATTCATTCTTCCCATCAACGGAAACATATTGAAAATAAAACATGGATTCTTTCTTGACACATCCTTGACACTATCACCACATCATGTACCTTTCCCTTGACCTGTGAAAAACATTTCAAAAACTTGGGATGAGCATAAAAAGCTCAGTAAGGGTTATAAAAATATTGAAAGGAAACATGAGTTCATATATACATAAGAATGAATTCGTACTTTACCCATAAAACATAGGTACTTTAACATACCTCATCAAACTATGAATAAATCATAGAAAACATAAGACATAACGGTAACATGAGGCATTCATAACATTCTTACGTAGGGAGTAACCCTCTTGGTTACGTTTGGAATACCCATCACAGTATATTCCCTAAATCGCTTTGGATAAACCTTAACATTTCACTCCTTCGCGTTACCCAATGCGTTTGAGAGCTATATCGGGCTCACCCTCCCTTAGATTATCACGGAACAACCCGTTTTCAAAACAATGCCCAAGAACCATAACATAAACGTACCACATAAAACATGCATAAAGTAAACATAACATCTCCACATTTAAATCACAATATAACATATTAGGATATTGAAATAATGAATCCATTCAAAAGAAACCATTTCCAAAACCATTTAAAACATTTAATAATGAGATTTTTGAATCAAAGTGTCCCATAAAACCTTGAATATTTTAACATTTTAAACCATTAATATCCATATAAATAAATCCTTAAAACCATTTTGAAAACATGGATATTAATAAGAACAAATCATTAAAACATTTAAAGCGATATTTTGGTTAAAGGGTTTTTACCAAAATTAGAGACACTTGAATACAATAATTGAGGAATAAAATTTAATAATATCATGAGAATAAATGGATTCATGATATAATATTCCAAAGGACAGTATATACACCATATAAGAGTGAATTGGTTCATAACAACAATGAAGTCTCAATAGGGATGTAAAATATGATGAAATCCCTTATAAAGAAGGTATCCTTAAATTAAGGATAAATCAATTACATAATTATGTGTGAAAAACGAATACACCAAATATAAGTGGATATTAAGTGTTAAATAATCAAAGGTCATTCACACATATTCAAAGGATGACATATTCAATAACTACATGTTGAACCCAAAGAAATCGAAATTGGGTTAAGAAGTTCCCCTGACAGCCTAACGGCGTCACATCAAAATGAGTTGATGAGAGATAAAAAGTGTATCTCATCACTTGGACATAAAAGTTACATTAATAATGATATATGATTACATATCCCAACATAACAATATGTAAATTAAAAGACCCCAAAAAAGAAGTCTTTTAAAAAGAGGAGGGTGAAAGGTTCCCTTACCAACTTGGGTATCTTTCAAAACATACGCCCCGTGAAGGAAGGACAATACAACATTGATTAAAATACTCATAAATGAAAGAATATTACAAAATGAGTAAAATAATGGTCATTACATGCACCACTCAAAGGAAATTGTTGAAAATGTAGCATAAATCTCACAGGAATAAAAGTGAGATGAAAAATCCCTTACGAAAACTCGGCAGCCTAACGACGCCACTTAAAACTTCCAAAAATGGATTGATGAGATCAACTAGGGTATCTAATCACATTAAAATAAAATTTAAAGCAAGAAGAATATAAAATAACATCCCCCATCATAAAAAGAGGAGCTTAAAAGAAGTGACATAAAGGAGAGTACTTTAAAATAAAGAGAGAGGTTAGATCTCTTACGAAAATTTGGCAGCCTATCGGCGCCACTCAAAACTTCCATAATGGATTGATGAGAGAGAATAGGGTCTATCATCACATGAACATAAAAATTACAGTAATATTAATATAAATGAACAACCCAATTACAATAAATATTAGCATTAAAAGGAATGACATAAAAGAGTGTACTTAAAAAGAAAGAGTGGAGTAGGATCCCTTACCTCGGGTCCGACTTGACTCGATCATTCTTTAATCTCCTGAATAATAAACTTGAGTTAATTTATACTTCCTTAAGAACCTTTTTCAAGTTCATTATTCCTTTTATATCACGTATTACCATGTCATAAACTTTATGTAATCATTTATGTTAATAAATTTTTTTTTCCGATATTTGGTTCTTAAGTCGAAAGTGGACTTCTTACAATTACATGTTGTTTGTGTGGCCAAAAGTTTATTATATCCAGAATATTATTCATGATTTAGATATCATATATGTCATATATATCCAGTACATTCATGCATTTTTAACATTACATAATCATTTAGAGGTAAGAAATGAAATGCACCGTTCATGGAGACGGTAAGCCGTACGTACGCATGAACGCTACTTTCATTTCTATTTTGTATTTTATGGAATAATAATGATATAAAGGTATATTATAATTCCAGTATAATATCATATATAATATCATAGTTCCTTCCTTTATACGTCCCACATATGGTATTTAACGAATCAAATCACTTTGAAGGGGCGGTAGTCCGCACTTCCTTAAATGAAGATATCGCGTTTACCCATAATGGAAATCATAAAGGTATGCCCAAAATGAAAAAAACAGAAGCTTATGTTAAACATAAACATATTATATATCATATATAAAAATAGTGACATCATAATGGCCACCTTTGAAGGTGTTAAATGAGTATTGAACAATCATCGTTTCGGGAGGCAGAATTTCTCCATCCACGGAAACCGTATGTTCTTTAACCATTTCATGTAGTTGTGTGAGAGTATAGCTCTAATAATGCATATAAAAAAATCCTAGTATATTTAATATACTGGTTTTGTTACAAAATAAGTAATTAAAAAGAGTTTAGGGGGTTGGAGAAGCAAAATAAAACAAATGAACATGAGAGAATGAATTACCTTTAAAAGTTTAACTCCTTTTGATTTGAGCCTAAAGGATTCCTTTGAAAGGATTATTCCCAAAGGTAATCCTCTAGGATTAGTAGATGATGTGGAGAGAGTAAATGGGAAGGGGTTGGCCGAGCCAAAGGCTTGAGGAGTGTGTGAAATGAGGTAGAGGTGGGGGCCTTTTATAAGAGGAGAGGAGGGGCACTTTTGGAAAGTAAGAAATATTACATTATTTGAAAATGTGTTTCGGTTTTAAAAGATCCCAAATTGATATAATTCGTGGATAAGGTGATAATGGTTCGATATCCACCCATCCAATAAGTTTTGGACATGTGCATGTCATAGAGTTTACATTATCTTCTCATTTTATTTAAATCGTGAGATAATGATGTCATCGCTGCATCATTATGATGTCATAAATAATTTAATTTATTTAATGTCTAAAAATTATAAAAAAAATTACTATGATGTAGTAAATATTTTTATCTTTCCAATGACTATTTATAATAAAAAATCTGACTTCTAAAACCCCACTTAAAAATTGTTTTAGTAAAACATATCATGTTTGTGTCATTTTTACTTTTACATTAAATAAAAAGTTATTTATGTCATTTCCCAACCAAAGTGGCTCCATGGGGTCCCCAAGTTGACCGATGGCTTTTATTTGTCGGCCATGACCCAACCAATGAGGTTAGGACATGTTTGAAGCTCATCTCATTTTATTAAAGCATTATTTTTACCTTAAACTACACTAATTACCACTAATCGCGATTAAAAACTTAATAAGTTACTATTCACCAAAAATTATTTTTATCCCATTGAACCACATTTTACTTATTAATGACAACAATGTATGTCGGATTTTTTAATATTCAAAACACAATGATGGAAAAATTTCATTTAAATGGAAAAATCCGTTTTTTTATAAGTACCACTTAGTGGTTTCACTATTCATCAAAAATTGATGTTTTTCAGAAAAATCCCAAAAATTCACCCTAATCTATATTTGATATTCCGAATTCAAAAATGATGTATATTTTACCAAATTCAAAAAATATAAGTCACATTAATTAATTTAATAATTAATTCCCGCTGTCAGAGAAAATAGCGTGTTTTTATGAAACAATAAGTATCAAAAGATTGACACTGGTTTAAGTCTGATTTCAAAGTGAAATTAATTCCAACGACCACTATTGGATTTAATGGTAAAAATATATTCTAATATCACTTTAAAACTAATTCAAAAGATAATCTAATCATATAAATAAATTAGACTAAAAAGATGTTTTGAATTAAAATACAACATTTTACACTATTCATTAAAAAAATGAACCTTATCGGAAAGATACCAAAAATGTACACACAGTAAATTTTGATGTCCTGATTCTTAAGAAGAGTTTTATTTGGTCCAAAAGAATATTTATGAGTGTAAAAAACTATATATAATGATGGTTCAACATCAAAGGTGATAAGTGAACCTTTAGTGAAAACTAGGGCATATACGCCTAAAATTGAATTCTTTCCGTATTTTAAGCCTCTATCCTTTATTGGATAAATGTAAAAACATTTAAAAACATATATAATCATATTTTAGTTATTTCTATCCATTCCCTCCAATACAATGGCTACATGTTAACTACCATTTAAAATAATATTATTTTATTATTAGAGTGCAATGTAAGATTCCCAAGAAACTCGTTGTTGCGTGTTGGGTACGCCATCGAGCATAGAGTCCCCTTTAAAGTCATATTATTATTTTAATCACAAATTTGGATAAATAAGAAAATGTCATATTCTTTATTTATCTGGGGTCTTACATCCTTCCCCCCTTTTGGGAATTGCGTCATCGCAATTTTTAAAATTAAGCTTGGAAACATCCTTGAAAGTCCCACATCGGAACAAGAGTCGGTAAAACAATCACTTTAAAATAAAGAAAGATAAATACAGAGGTCACCCGAGTTAATCCATACTAGAACCCCATGTAGGAAAACATGGACATGGAGTAGAAAACATAGCGTCATGTTCTGATGGAGAGTGATAGAAAACTTGTTTAGGAGAAAGTTAACAATAAGAAAATCACTAACTTGTGATGGGTTAAACGGCGTTGGGTTCCCCAGTAGGAAAAGTTAATAGACAACATTTTTGTTTTAAGTTACTTAATATTGTGGAATTTATTCATAAGGAAGCATAATCACTTATCATGTTGACTTTCAACTTTTATTAGATTCCTTACACAAACTCATATTTTCTCCAAAAGACGAGTATTTAGGAAGACTTTTTCGCATTAATAGTACTATAATCAACATTTAGAGAATCACCTAATCCACAAAAGAGAACTATATACTTCCCATGTCTTTTGACTCTAACTAAAACCAAAACCAAAAAGGTTAGTACATGATCAGATAATCTAGAAAAGGATAACCCTTTACAAAAAGAAAATATATTCTTAATCTCAAAAATTTATCCAACAAGACCAAAATTTCAATGAGGACCATTCGATAAACAAATTGTCCATAAAATTCTTCAAAGTAAACCAAACTAAGGTTGAAACCAAAATATTTTAAGGATTTAGTCACATTGTCTTCCAAGTTAAATCGTAACATTTATCTCCAAACAACATATGTTGCTTCTAAAGTCTCGTATTGAAAAGTAATTAACCTAATCACATATCCTCCATGATAGGTTAATAATTTTCATAAATAACCCAAAATCAACTTACTCTTAACTGATAAAATTATATAACTAGAAAGAATCAGTCAAACTAACCAGGGACTTCACGTAGTCCAGTGGTAGGTGATAAATACCAGTCGCACTTTGGTTGTGGGTTCGATTCCCGCAGCATTGTCTGACGCGACGGGTTGCCACACGGTCTACGTGTTGTCCTTTTTCCAAAACTATATAATTCTTAAATCATTACCCCAAATGAGGTAAAATCTTCAAAGATGATCATAACATATTTTAACCTCAAGTTTATCTCATTTCTTTCAGTTTCCATCATATCATAGAGTAACCCATAATTAACTCAAAAGTAAGGATCATATAAACCCTAATGGTTACCTTAATAATTATTACCAGAATTTCCAAATCGAGTTGGCCATATCGTACATGATGCATTTGAGAACTCACCAAGGTTGAATTGATTGATCATGACTCTTTGATAGTTGGTTTAGAACAACTATGAGATTCCTCATTGAATCCCCCATCTCATCCAGTATCTTAATCAGAGAACCACCACAATTTCCTTCAAACCCATTGTCACTTTGGTGCCTGCTAGATCCAGCCATTCACTAAAAACAGAAATGTCAGTGTGAGTATATCAACAAAACCATCTTGTACTAATGAGGAAGGTAAACACTAAGATATACTTACTCATTCACTTTATCTAAAATTAGGACTCTTTCTGAAATCCTAACCATTATGGTAATGACACTTATGCTTAGAGAATACTCTAACCTCTAAAGTTATCTAAACCGACCTCAGATACCAACTATAAGGCCCCAGCCTTAAAACTTACTTAATATTGAGTTATTACAAGATTAAACATTGAGGATCTTTTCAGGTTTAGAGTTCTAGAGAATTAGATCATGAAAACAGCATTACATTCCACATTTAAATAAAGTGGTTACATAAAAGATAGTATTCATTCTTCCCATCAACAAAAACATATTGAAAATAAAACATGGATTCTTTCTTGACACATCCTTGACACTATTACCACATCTTGTACCTTTCCCTTGACCTGTGAAAAACATATAAAAACATGGGATGAGCATAAAAAGCTCAGTAAGGGTTATAAAAATATGGAAAGGAAACATGAGTTCATATATACATAAGAATGAAATCATACTTTACCCATAAAACATAGGTACTTTAACATACCTCATAAAACCATGAATAAATCATAGAAAACATAAGACATAATGGTAACTTGAGGCATTCATAAAATTCTTATGTAGGGAGTAACCCTCTTGGTTATGTTTGGAATACCCATCACAGTATATTCCCTAAATCGCTTCGGAGAAACCGTAACGTTTCACTCCTTCGCGTTACCCAATGCATTGGAGAGCTATATCGGGCTCACCCGCCCTTAATTTATCACGGAACCACCCGTTTTCAAAACAATGCCCAAGAACCATAACACAAACGTATCACATAAAACATCCATAAAGTAAACATAACATCTCCACATTTCAATCACAATATAACATTTTAGGATATTGAAATAATGAATCCATTCAAAAGAAACGATTTCCAAAACCATTTAAAACATTTAATAAGGAGATTTTTGAATCAAAGTGTCCCATACCACCTTGAAGCTTTTAACATTTTAAACCATTAATACCCATATAAATAAATCCTTAAAACCATTTTGAAAACATGTATATTAATAAGAACAAATCATTAATACATTTAAAGTGATATTTTGGTTAAAGGGTTTTTACCAAAATTAGAGACACTTGAATACAATAATTGAGGAATAAAATTTAATAATATCATGAGAATAAATGGATTCATGATATAATATTCCAAAGGACAGTATATACATCATATAAGAGTGAATTGGTGCATAACAGCAATGAAGTCTCAATAGGGATGTAAAATGTGATGAAATCCCCTATAAAGAAGGTATCCTTAAATTAAGGATAAATCAATTACATAATTATGTGTGAAAAACGAATACACCAAATATAAGTGGATATTAAGTGTAAAATAATCATAGGTAATTCACCCATATTCAAAGGATGACATATTCAATAACTACATGTTGAACCCAAAGAAATCGAAATTGGGTTAATAAGTTTCCTTGACAGCCTAACGGCGTCACATCAAAATGAGTTGATAAGAGATAAAAAGTGTATCTCATCACTTGGGCATAAACATTACATCAATAAGGATATATGAGAACATATCCCAACATAAAAATATTTAAATTAAAAGACCCAAAAAAAGAAGTCTTTTAAAAAGAGGATGGTGAAAGGTTCCCTTACGGACTTGGGTATCTTTCAAAACATACGCCCCGTGAAGGAAGGACAATAAAACATTGATGTAAATACTCATAAATGAAATAATATAACACAATGAGTAAAATAATGGTCATTAGATACACCACTCAATGGAAATTGTGGAAAATGTAGCATAAATCTCACAGCAATAAAAGTGAGATGAAAAATCCCTTACGAAAACTCGGCAGCCTAACGACGCCACATAAAACTTCCAAAAATGGATTGATGAGATCAACTAGGGTATCTCATCACATTAAAATAAAATTTAAAGCAAGAGGAATATAAAATAACATCCCCCATCATAAAAATAGGAGCTTAAAATAAGTGACATAAAGGAGAGTACTTTAAAAGAAAGAGAGAGGTTAGATCTCTTACGAAAATTCGGTAGCCTATCGGCACCACTCAAAACTTCCAAAATGGATTGATGAGAGTGAATAGGGTCTCTAATCACATGAACATTAAAATTGCAGTAATATTAATATAAAATAACATCCCAATAACAATAAAGATTAGCTTTAAAAGGAATGACATAAAAGAGTGTACTTAAAAAGAAAGAGTGGAGTAGGATCCCTTACCTCGGGTCCGACTTGACTCGATCATTCTTTAATCTCCGGAATAATAAACTTGAGTTAATTTATACTTCCTTAAGAACCTTTTTCAAGTTCATTATTACTTTTATATCACTTATTACCATGTCATAAACATTATTTAATCATTTAAGTTAATAATATTTGTTTTGCAGATATTTGGTTCTTAAGTCGAAAGTGGACTTCTTACAATTACATGTTGTTTGTGTGGACAAAAGTTTATTATATCCAGAATTGTATTCATGATTTAGATATCATATATTTCATATATATCCAGTACATTCATGCATTTATAACATTACATAATCATTTATAGGTAAGAAATGAAATGCACCGTTCATGGAGACGGTAAGCCGTATGTACGCATGAACGCTACTTTCATTTCTATTTTGTATTTTATGGAATAATAATGATATAAAGGTATATTATAATTCCAGTATAATATCATATATAATATCATAGTTCCTTCTTTTATACGTCCTACATATGGTATTTAACGAATCAAATCACTTTGAGGGGACGGTAGTCCGCACTTCCTTAAATGAAGATATCGCGTTTACCCATAATGGAAACCATAAAGGTATGCCCAAAATGAAAAAAACAGAAGCTTAAGTTAAACATAAACATATTATATATCATATATAAAAATAGTGACATCATAATGTCCACCTTTTAAGGTGTTAAATGAGTATTGAACAATCATCGTTTTGGGAGGCATAATTTCGCCATCCACGGAAACCGTATGTTCTTTAACCATTTGATGTCGTTGTGTGAGATTGTAGCTCGAATAAATCTTATAACAACATCCTAGTATATTGAAGATACTGGTTTTGTTACAAAATAAGTAAATAAAAAGAGTTTAGGGGTTGGATAAGAAAAATAAAACAAATGAACATGAGAGAATGAATTACCTTTAAAAGTTTAACTTCTTTTGATTTGAGCCTAAAGGCTTCCTTTGAAAGGATTCTGCACAATGGTAATCCTCTAGGATGAGGAGAGGGATGTGGAGAGAGTAAATGGGTAGGGTTTGGCCGAGCCAAAGGCTTGAGGAGTGTGTGAAATGAGGTACAGTTGGGGGCCTTTTATAAGAGGAGAGGAGGGGCACTTTTGGAAAGTAAGAAATATTACTTTATTTGAAAATCTGTTTCGGTTTTAAAAGGTCCCACATTGATATAATTCTTGGATAAGGTGATACTGGTTCTAAATACACCCATCCAATATGTTTTGGACATGTTTAGGTCATAGAGTTTACATTATCTTCTCATTTTATTTAAATCGCCAGATAATGATGTCATCGCTTGATCATTATGATGTCATAAATAATTTAATTTATTTAATGTCTAAAAATTATAAACAAATTACTATGATGTAGGAAATCGTTTTATCTTTCCAATGACTATTTATAATAAAAAATCTGACTTGTATAACCCCACTTAAAAATTGTTTTAGTAAAACATATCATGTTTGTGTCATTTTTACTTTTACATTAAATAAAAAGTTATTTATGTCATTTCACAACCAATGTTGCTCCATGGGGTCCCCAAGTTGAACCATGGCTTTTCTTGGTCTGCCATGACACAACCAATGAGGGTAGTACATGTGTCAAGCTCATATAATTTTATAAAAGCATTATTTTTACCTTAAACTACACTAATTACCACTAATCGCGATTAAAAACTTAATAAGTTACTATTCACCAAAAAATTATTTCTATCCCATTGAACCACATTTTACTTCTTAATGACAACCATGTATGTCGTATTTTTTGAAATTCAAAACACTAAGATGGCAAACTTTCATTTAAATGGAAAAATCATTTTTTTATAAGTACCACTTAGTGGTTTCACTATTCATCAAAAATTGAAGTTTTTCAGAAAAATCCCAAAAATTCACCCTAAGCTATATTTGATATTCCGAATTCAAAAATAAAGTCTATTTTACAAAATTCAAAACATATAAGTCACATTAATTAATTTAATAATTAATTCCCGCTGTCAGAGAAAATATCGTATTTTTAGGAAACAATAAGTATCAAAAGATTGACACTGGTTTAAGTCTGATTTCAAAGTGAAATTAATTCCAACAACCACTATTGGATTTAATGGTAAAAATATATTCTAATTTCACATTATAACCAATTAAAAAGATAATCTAATCATATAAATAAATTATACTAAAAAGAGGTTTTGAATTAAAATACAACATTTTACACTATTCATTAAAAAAATGAACTTTATCGGAAAGATACCAAAAATTTACACAAAGTAAATTTTGATGTCCCGATTCTTAATAAAAGTTTTATTTGGTCCAAAAGAATTTTTAAGAGTGAACAAAACTATATTTAATGATGGTTCAACATCAAAAGGTGATAAGTGAACCTTTAGTGAAAACTAGGGCATATACGCCTAAAATTGAATTCTTTCCGTATTTTAAGCCTCTATCCTTTATTGGATAAATGTAAAAACATTTAAAAACTTATATAATCATATTTTAGTTATTCTTGTCCATTCCCGCCAATACAACGTCTACATGTTAACTACCATTTATAATAATATTATTTTATTATTAGAGTGCAACGTAAGATTCCCAAGAAACTCGTTTTTGCGTGTTGGGTACGCCCTCGAGCATAGCGTCCCCTTTAAAGTCATATTAATATTTTACTCACAAATTTGGATAAATAAGAAAATGTCATATTCTTTATTTACCTGGGGTGTTACAATCAGCATCTCCAGTGCGGCGGTAAACTACCATGACAACCTTTTCCCTTTCAATACTCCCCAAGGCATGGAATATTTCCTCTATGGAATTTATCCATTGCTCAACTACTAGGGGATTTGTACTCCTATTATATGTTGGTGGTTGTTGCCTCATGAAGCGGTCTAACAATTGATCCTCCACATTTCAGATCAGGGTGCTCCATACGAGTAAGGTTATTATTCATAACCTGAGTAGGTTTTCCCAGTATGGTAATAAGTTTATCAACACCAGTTGTATCTCCAGCTCCATTATAATTATCATTAGTAGGAGGGAAATCCCTACATGGAGTGCGTGCATTGATACGATTTCCATTCCTTCCACTAGGCACCATTTATAAACAATGGCATAAACTAGATTAGTTATTAATCAAAATACATAATTCTATAATTTTAAAACACTTAACATAAATTTTACTATTTAGTGATATAATCCATAATCATAAAAAATGTATTCTGTGAGTAAGTATATAAACATAAACCCTTTATAATGGTTTGTAAATAAAATGAGTATTATCCTAAGCATATCCCCCGGGAGTGTCGTAACCAAGAGTGCAGCAAGCCCCATTTTCGTGCACCAGTTCCCATTTGAGTCTAGCTAAAATCGGTGTTTTTGGGTATTACACCTAGGTACATCTGTGCTAGAGACACCTCTACCTTCTTGTTTCCAGACAGGGATGTATTTCCAGGAAAACTCACAAAATATCTATAATACCAAAATTCTAGGAAGTTCTTCAATACTAATCCTCAAAGTCTATCTTAGGGATATGTGCTCTAATCAGAGTTTATCTAAATCTAGCTTCCAAGGTTAGTACTAAACTGCCTCTAATACCAACTGTAATGCCCCGACCCCAGTTACCCAGAGTCGGTGCATTGTTGCATAACATTCCCATGATCACAAAGATCATGTCTCGAAAGACCGATTAGTTTAGTATCTTTGGAAATACTAGATACATTCATAAATGTTACATTACATCATAAAGTGAAAAAACACAATAACATAGTATCCATAGTACACACATCTATCCCCTTCATACTATCCCTGTAGGTCAGTCATAAAATATTTCATCACATCCTGGAAAAAATAAAACATTGAAAGGGGTGTGCTCAGATGCTCAGTAAGGATAACAATATAGCAGAAGCTTTTATAAATAAACATAATCATTTAAGAAAATGTATAACTAAAATAAAAACCTTTTAAACATGAACTTAAACATAATATGGCAAAAGTAAAATGAGATAATGCCATTTACTTATTGACATGGATATTCTACTGGTCGAATAATCACATGAAATATCAATAACCACTTTCATAATGATTGAATGCATAATGCCAGAATATCAGAACAACGTAGACATTTCCTCATGCAAAGACTACATTTAAGAATTTGTAAAGGCCTCGTGCCAAGACACTAGTTTTTCTCATGAGACCTGCTGATGCATCGAGGAGCTATAGCGGGCTCCACCCGTCACTTATTAAGTCCAATGCATTCCTCATGTGAATTGGTTTCAATATATAATAAACCATTTAATAATTGTATCACATAAAACATGGATAAAGGAAACATAACATTTCCACATTTCAATCACAAGATATCAATAAAATACATTGATGTAATAAAAACACTTTCAAAACCATTTTCAATACCAAAATAAAAGAATATTAAAACTTTGTTTCTATTTGTCATTTAAAAAAAGTTATGGCTTGTAGAGGTAGCCGAAACTCAATTAATAGTCACGGCGGTGGAGAAGTCATTGTCGCCACAAACATAAGAAAAAAGCATTCCTTTTGTCGTTTAGTAAAAACGCATCATATAAAAAGATTCCTTTTGAATAAAAGTAAAAGTCAAAAGGGTTTATACACCGTATAAAGGAAAGATGTGTATTAAACCAAATATGCCTCAATAAAAGGATATTGAGACAAAGTCCCATAAAAAGATCATTTTTTAAATAAAATAGATCTATTATGTGTATTCACTATAAGTACACATAATTAATGTACATATACAAGATAGGACATAATAATATCATTAAATAATTTGAAAGTAGGATATTAACCCAAAGAACGGAAATTGGGTTAAGAAGTTCCCTTACAAAGATCATTTTTTTAAATAAAATAGACCTATTATGTGTATTTACTATAAGTACACATAATGAATATACAAATATAAGATATGACATAACAATATCCTGACATAATTTGAATGTAAGATATTTACCCAAAGAACAGAAATTGGGTTATGAAGTTCCCTTACCTCGTGTCTGACATGACTCAATCGTTCTTTAATCTCCGTTATAATAAACTAGAGTTAATTTATACTTTATTAAGAACCTTGTTCAATTTCATTATTCCTTTTATATCACTTATTACCATGTTATTAACATTATGTAATTATTTATGTTAATAACGGTCATTTTGTCGATCTTTGGTAATTAAGTTAAAAATAAACTTCTTATAATTACAAGTTGTTTATGTGGTAAAATATCCATTATATCCAGAATTACATTCATGATATAGATATCATATATATAATATATATCCATTATATACATGCATTTTTAATATTACATAACATTCAGAAGTAAGAAATGAAATGCACCGTTCATGGAGATGGTAAGCCATACGTACGCATGAACGCTACTTTCATTTCTATTACGTATTTAATGGAATGAAATCATAATGATATTAAGGTATATAAAAATTCCAGTATAATATCATATATAATATCATTTAATCCATCCTTTATAAATCCCACATATGGCATTAACGATTCAAATCACTTTGACGGGGCATTAGTCCGTACTTCCAAACATGAAATTATCGTGTTTACCCATAATGGAAATCATAAAGGTATTCCATAAATGAGAAATGCAGAAGCATAAGGGAAACATAAACATAATATATATCATATATAAATATAGTGACATCTTAATGGACACCATGAGAGGTCTTAAAAGAATATTGAACAATCATCGTTTCGTGATGAAGAAATTTACCAACCACAGAAATAGTATGTTGTTTAACCATTATACGAAGGTGTGTGTAAGTGTAAATCAAATAATTCTCATAAAAAATCCAAGTATATTGAATATACTTTTTTAGTTACAAAATAAAGGAATAAAACGATTTTATGGGGTTGGAGAAGCAAAATAAAACAAAATAACATAAGAGAAGACATTACCTTAAAATTGGGAAACTCATTTAGATTTGAGCCAAAGGCTTACTGGGGAATAATTATACCCAAAGTTAGGCTTCTAGGAGTAAGATAGGAAAGTTTATAGAGTATTTGGGTAGAGTTTGGTCGATCCAAATGGTTTGGAAGGTGTGAATAATGTGGTAGTGGTGGGGGCCTTTTATAAGAGAAGAGGAGGGGCACTCTTGGAAAGTCATGAAATGTTACTTTATTATATAATGTGTTTCGTATTTTAAAGGTCAAAAACATATATATTTTGAGGATAAGTTGATAATGGTTCGTTATAGACTCATCCAATAGTTTTTTTACAAGTGTATTCCCAGATTTTACAATATGTATTCATTTTATTTAAATTGTTAATTAATGAGGTAATCGCTGAATCATCTTGGTGTGATAAAAAATTTACATTATCTAATGTCTAAAAATTAAAAAAAATTAATGATGTATGAAATATGTTTATCTTTCCAATTAATATTTATATTCTAAAAGTTAACTTATATAACCCCATGTAATAATTGTTTTAGTAAAACAACACATGTTTGTGACAATTTTATTTTTACTTTAAATAAAAAGTTATTAATGTCATTTTCTTACCCAAGTGACTCCATGGGGACACCAAGTTGACCCATGGATTTTCTTGGTCGGCCATGACTCATAAAATAAGTTTAGGACAAGTTTAAGGGTATTTTAATATTTTTATAATATCATTTTTACTATAAATTTCACTAATTACCTTTTATCGCGATTAATTATACTTAAATGGTACTATTCACCAAAAAATTATTTTAATCCCATTGAACCAAATTTTACTTCTTAATGACAACCATGTATGTAAGATTTTTTAAAATAAAATCACAGAAGTGGTAATGTTTCATCTAAACAAAAAATCAGTTTTTTAAGTACCACTTAGTGGTTTCACTATTCGTCAATAAATGATGTTTTTCACAACAATGACAAAATTTAACCCTAATCTATAATTGATATTCCGAATTCAAAAATGATGTCTATTTTAAAAAATTCCAAACTTATAAGTTTCATTAATTAATTTTATAATAAATTTCCATTATCACAACAAATAGCGTGTTTTTAAGAAACAATATATATCAAAAGATTGACAATTGTTTATATCCAATTTCAAAGTGAAATTAATTCTAATGAACACCATTGGATATAATTGTAAAAATATATTATAATTATACTTTAACACCACTCAATAATATAATTTATCACTATAATTTATTATTATTTAAAAAGTTGTTTTTATGTATTTTTCACTATTCATAAAAAATTGGAAGTTCTCAGAAAAATACCAAAAATTCAACATAGGCTAATTTCGATATTCTGAATCCAAAAATGAAGTCCATTTTGAAGTATAAAATATATATAATTTCAAAAAGAGGGTATTACTATTCATAATGGCTATTTTGATTGGTCACTATGTGTTAGAATCATGAACTTGCATACAATGCATGCTATTGCATTATTGAAAGAGAAGCGTGTCATAGAAAGCTCGGGGTGCTACACTCATTTATGTTTTTCTACAACTGTTTTGTCTCATGAGTCTTTTCAATTTATCGAGGTGCTATGTATAACTGGTCACCGCCCCTCACTATAAGTCCAATGAATTCGTCGTAAATAAATTAAATTCCACATTCAAGTAAAAAAAATAAGTGAAAAAGTAAATTCCTAATATAATTATAATATCCATGATTAATGAAATATGGATATTGAATTAAATCATTAATGAATGATGATCATAAATAAAAAGGATGTATATATACACTACTCTTAATGAATAAGTGGTGATAAACAAGTAACCAAATGGAATACAATAATGGTTATAATAAATGAATGAATTTAAATCCTACATTTACATTAATAAAGGAATATATGAATAGATCATTATAATTGACATCAAATGTAATTAAAAATATTTAAAATTATTTTATAATAATCTTTTGAATTGTTCCACCATAGTGAGGTTTTAGATAAAATATAAATGATTCATTAAAAATACGATTTTTTATATAATAGAATATATAAAAAATATATATTTCATTATAGAAATATTTATTTTAGAATTGTAATTTGGTCTTAAAACCCAATTAAGGTCTGTTTATGAAATTCTGTAATAATGTGGACTGATCCCTTTAATCAGGCATGCATGTCAGGAGGAGTTGAAAAATGAACCTTATAAAATAATTATTTCCAATAAAAGAATAAATATTTAGTTATTTAAATAACATTATAACATAACTACATAATTTAGTAGGAGTAAATAAGAATAATCAAGAGTTACATTCACTAAAACAGTGGGAAAACATAAACCGAGTAAACAATATAGGTTTTGGGAGAATCCCTATCTTTATGGTTGAAAGCATTCATTAGTCACACATAATGTCCTCAAAAATGAAATTATATTCAATTAATAATATATATAATAACATATTCCACAAGAATTTAAATTATTATACATTTATTAAGGTAATTTATGGTATTTTGGATGAGTTATAAATTTCAATTTTACATTTCATGATCATTCGTTTCCATAGTTTTTATTATTTCATTAATTATATACATGTGTTAAAGATCATGTTAAATCATAGTAGTTATATAGAATTTAATTTTTTTGTTAATGATATTAAATAGGAATAAGTTGTCTTATATTTCATTTTTTCATGATATGGGGATGGTTCATTTGATAAAATATCAATAATTACAAATTTGATTATTTTTTCATTTTTCAATAATCATACAATAGTTTTGTTTAATTAATTAACATAATAAATATATATAATTAATAGAGAACAAAATATGTTTTAATATACAGTGACATATTTTTTAACAATTATAATTGTTTTATTAATGGCCTTGAAAATGCTAAAGGATAATGAAAATTCATCATCCACGATGGCAGTATATCAACACATTATAGATGATATCTTCATTATATAAATAAAATGGAGATGATAATGGGATTGATGGTGAATATTATATTATCATGATAAAATTATTTTTCATATAGTAAATTGTAGGTATCATGCATTTTTTAATAGATTATTTGAGGTATGTATTGGAAATAAAATGAAATAAAATGAAATTTAAAGGGATTGATTGGGGGTTTTAACTCATGAATTCTTCTCCATGATAAAATCCTTAGGAAACATGAGATTAAAATTTTAGTTATAACAAATGTTCATAAACATGGGAGAGACACATTGGGAGATTTTTGATAATTAATTTGAGAATATTCATTGATTTTTAGTTTTTTATATAAGAGGCGGTGAGGGTGGTATTTATCGTGGAGAAAAGTTGTTTTTTTATTATTGTAATCATTTGATTATTATTTTCACTCAAGACTATTAATAGATTGATCCTTTCCACTATATATATTAATAAAATGATTGCGAGTTCAATATAATGATATTATATCATCCACATATCCTTTATGAGACAATAATTTTTGTATTTAACTTATATTGTAAATTGAAGTTTTTAATAATTCACAAAAAAATTATTCCATTTTTGAAAAATACCGAAAATTGACCCTAACCATATATTTATTTGTAGAATAAAAAATTGAAATATATTATTTTAAACCATTTTCTTAATTATGGGATATTTTATTCTAGATTTAAACAAAAAAGTACTTGAAATAACCGATTTTAAAAATGTTATTGATTTTATAAAACATTTTAAGATTAATTAACATCCCATAAAAATTGATTAGAATGTAAAGACAAAAAATATTAATTTATGATTTTATTTTATTAAAAAAACTATTTTTTATTTCATTATATTTATTATAAAATTAATTTTTTTGGTAAATTTCAATTAATTTATCACTCTCAAAATATTTATTTATTTATAATAGGATATAATTATATATTATTTTCATTAATAAGATATCTAAATTTTATTTATACTTTAATATTTTACATTACTGTTCTATTGGTGAAAATACTATTCATAAAGGTCACATTACTGTTACAAAGATGAAATTATTATTCCATTGTTTTATGATTCTTAATTTATATAAAAACACTCTATTTCCATTATAAATTTATTTAAAAAGTGTGTCTTGTGTTCTCTGTCGTATTTTATATCATTTATACTAATTAAATAATATTTTAACAAATATATGAAATCAATTGATTTTAATTTATTTCATATGATACAAACTATAAAATAATAAGATTCTATATTATTCTCTCCTACAAGAAATTTGGTCCATGAAATTTTTTATGAAAATTTCCCACAATGATGATGTTGGTGGATTTTCATCAAAACATACATATGTTCCCACGTTGATTCATCAATTTTATGGCTTCCTTAAAATAATGTTTACTTGTTGAGTTATCTCATTTCTCAATACATTATCTCTTATATCCTGAATTTTGATAAGTTCTTCACATTTATACAAAACATGGATTTTTTCTATTTCTTTATAAGTGAGTATATTCATTTGTTCTGTAAAGTCGTTCATTAATAATGATATGTGGAATATATCATAAAATATTTATAGATATTTTATAATATCTAATCATTAATACACAACATTAATTCTAGCAATAATTTCTGATGGTCCTATGTACCTAGGGATCTATCTTTTTCTCTTACCGAACCATATAAGTCCATTCAATAGAGATATATTTCGAAATACATGGTCTTCCAATTCAAAATACATTTCCATTAATTGGATGTCAACATAACTATATTTCCTAAATTGAGCTACTTTAATATGAGTGTTAATTGTTCTTACCATTATTATTATCATTTCAATATGTTCTGGGTCTATTAGTTTATTCTGTCAAATATCATACCATAATGATGAACATTGGCATCACTTTCTAAATAGTACATTATATGGAGCCATTTGATTACATGAATGTAAGTTGTTATTGTAGTAATGTTAAACCAAAGGTAAATACTGATACCTCATATCTTGAATGTCAAGTGACCATAATCTTAAAGTCTGTTATAGTGTTTGAATAGTCCTTTCTAGATGTCTATCAGTATGAGGGTGATACGAAATAATCAAATAAATCTTAATATCAAATGCCTAGTAAATAAACTTATATAATTTTGAGGTAAAATGATGATTTCAATCAAACTCAATATACATAGGTACACCATGATTTATTACAACATCAACAATATAGAGTATATTTATGCACTCAGGATGTAAATATATTATTATTGGATTGAAATGATTAGATTTTATAAGTCGATAAAAAATACCCATATTTCAACTCACTTTCATGGTCAATTTGGAACCAAATGATGAAGACCACAATAATTTCATACCAATTTTATTAAGGAATATCTAGAGGCTTTCAAACACATATATTATTTTTTCTCTAAAAAATCACTTATTGAAAAATTAATAATCATTAAAAATTACCAAAATTTTCTATTTCATATTTTCCCAACAAAAATACTCTTTCACTTCTCCATTCATATTTTTACTACCATGTAGTATATATATTTCTAAATTATGGGAATCATATAATAGTTAAATTATTTTATCTCGGGTATTAAGGGAACACGTAATGAATTTCAGATTTATTTATTCCACCCACAAGACAAAGTCTACAAATCAGCCGTCTTTAATGGCTTAAATTGACTTTTTAAAATTTTCTTCCATAAATTGATATCTTTTTAACCTTTAAATTATAGATGGTTTAGAAATAATCTGAGAAAAGCGATTTGTTACTTCATCCAAGGTAAATCCCATATCCATCATTACTAAATTCATGAATATATAATTTTTATCAATCCTCATTTCAGACAGATTCATATTATCATTCATTCATAATGCATCTTCTACCTCACTATAAATTTTTAGTTGGTACTGTGTGGAGATATAATAATCATTGAAAAAATCAATCCATATTATTTTCATCATATATATTTCTTCCTCTATAAATATTTATTTTATAAAATATTGATATATATATATATATCATATCATTCACCATAGAGTTATTATATCCATATGGACACAATAATAATTTTAGACGCAAACATAAGATCATGTGTTGGATAATTGTTTCCATGTCTCTTCAAATTCATTTATAATTTTTTATAACATTTTAATTTTGAATAAAAACCCATTCTATTCTTAGATAAATCAAAATATGTCACAATCCCATCATTTCATAATGATATATTCAAAATTAGAGAATTTCATAATAAACACTAAAAATATTTGAACCATTTTTCACATTTTATTTTACATATGAACTGAACCCCATTACATGTGATCATGGATAACTGTTACATAATTGGTAAAAAAATCTAATTTGAATATCAATAGTAACCTTTATAACCAATAAAACATCAAAACTCAGGCATGTTCATTCGAATAAGACATTCTTTGATTTACTTTGTCATTGTAGGATCAATTGAGATTATATATTTTTATACAATTGGGCAAAGAAATTAAATTTTATGAAGAGAAAATACACATTCGGTATATTTTACTTATAAAAAATACTCTTTGAGAGATATAGGAATAATTATCAAGTGTTTATCATGGTATTCATCTATTTTATAATACACCAGAATATCATCAATGAATACTACAAAGATTTTATCCAAATATTCATTGAATATCATATTTATTATATCTATCAAAACATAAGTTTCAGTTGTTAATCCTAATATAACTAATATAAATGTTTAATATCCATACCTCTTATGAAAATTATTCATAAAAATAAATTCATTCATTACTTTCAACTCATGATACCAAAAATTAAAATCCCATATTTGATAAATATTGACCATCATGGTTTTGAACAAATAAATCAACAATGTAAGGAAAATGATTCCTCTTAATTATTGTAATATCACTTAATTCTATATAGTCAATTCCAACCCACAAGGATTCATTTTTATTATTAACTATGAAAACATGGGATTCCCATAGATAAACAGTGGTAATAAATACTTAATTACTCAACTCATAATATTTTTATTTATCTCCATTATTTACGCAGGCATAATTTTATAAGAATTTAGTAATATTGGAATTCTATTAGGTATTTCATAAGGGGTAAACTCAACATAATGATATTGGTGGAGTCTATGTAAATTTTCGAGAAATAGATAAATGTATTCCTGAAGAATTTATAAATCATCAATTAAATGATACATTTTTTTATATTGCAAATGTTGATTTATATTACTAAAAAATAATATCATTAGGTAGAGCCAGTGAGGGTTCATTTGGATATGAATCAAATGATGATGTTTCTTCTCCATGGAAATGGGGTTATACATCTTCCTCGCAATTTATAATTTTTTTTCTTTTTGAAAACAATTATCACATCATATTTTAAAATCCTATCAGTACCGAGGTATATATCAATTTAGACCAATGGTATGATTATATGTTCATAAAATTAATAACATTTATATTCCATATTGGTGTCTTCTTACAAGAATATTATTGTTATGAGACATCCTATAGGGTTTTTGACTTGAAAATCCCTTATTAAATAAAAATTAAAACATCTAATTTTTATGAAACAATTTGTATATATAAATGTTTGAGATGAAATATATTCAAATAAATCATATTATGGATTTTAAGATATATTTATTGTACATTCAACAAAATAATTGGATACATTGACTCTATCGTTGGTGAATGCATAGTCTTGGTCATCTACCGTTTTACTCTTCTATTGTATATTCACATGATTCTTGCAAAACTAATTGTAATAATTCCCAACTTCATTTTAGTTGATTCATTGAACATAAATTATTCTTTTCTTTCCCTTTTATTCATTACCTCTATGAATCTTTTATCCAAAATTATAACAAAATTCCATGCCTTTCAGGCCATTCCTAGAATGATTCCTTCCATAATATTCTCACAATGAATATTAGTTAATTACCCTATACATTTTTGATGCATCACCTTTTATATGGTTATCAGATGAATAGTTATTCTCTATATTTACATTGATCATATACGATGTTGAAAATTTCATCCACATTTTGATGGAACATGATATTATTTCATCATACGGTGAAAATTATTGAGATGATAGTTCCAATCAGATACATTGTTTAAGTCCTTCATATAAATGGTAATTATTGTATTCTAAATCATTTATATAATCTATAGAGTTCCAATACCATCATGTGATGTATTCATCAAACTAAAAAACACTATCTTCTTACATTTTAGTTAAGATGAGAAAATTTCCCTTCATTTTATTTCATCATTCATGAGGGAAGAATTTATAAAACATCATTTCATTAAATGTTTTTTATTCTATGTATTCTAAATCATTTTCTAACCTATTTTTATATATTAATGACCATAATTGATTAGTATCTAACATGAATAAATATTCTACAAGTATGACATTTTCATTTTCATTGTATCCCAATGGTATAAATATGCATTCAAGCGCTTTGATCAACTACTCATCTACCACAAGATTAGTTGTCCCACTAAATCCTAAGGTCATATTCCAAATGAAATGATAAAACATTGGTTTAGTATGTTAATATATTAAAACATGTATATTATATAATAATGTGGATTTTATTTTATTATCTCTAACAGTAACGCTATTGACTTGCTCAGTGGGGAAGTCCATACACTGTTCGGAGGTATTAATTATTTTTCATAAATTAGGATCCATCACTAAATATTGGAAAAAATTAATTTTTCTCATAATAATCTTTTTTATTGATCCATATATTAACTACAATGAGTTATTGAAATTATCGTTTTTATTTAACATCTTGTACTCAATGTTTCAACAATGATTTCTCATAAACAAATAGTAATAACTATGTCCACAGTAACCTACAATTTTTTCATATTATTACAATTGAATAGATAAAATATATAAGATCACAAAGAATATATCATATTATTAGTGTTGGAGAACATAATACATTCATGGTACAATTATTACATTGGTATATAAACATAGAACATAAAAAATTACATCTTATCAATCACTAAACAGCTTATTCTTCACTACCTTGGGTAGAAAAAAAAAATAAAAGGTTCAGATCAAACAATGAGAAATAGTTAATTTAATAATTAATATGTAGAGAAATGTCAAAAATTCATAGATATTATGGACATGTAAATAATATAAAAAACATCTCCAATCTATATAATGAGAATTTAAATTAATCCAAATATATATTAATAATGAATACCTTGAAGAAATTAATAACAGAAAAATAAATGAAGAAAAAAATTATTTATTAGAGGATACATTTTTAAGTAATGAACCATTATAACATTAATATGGACTAATTCTAGGGGTAGAAACCATTCAATATATTTTTTGAAACAAACATGAATTGTTGTTTCCACCAAATGTTTCCCATGAGACATATCGATGCATCAAGGGGATGTCTATAATTGAGCCACACACAACACATCATTTCAAAATAAATTTTCATCCACATATTCAATTAAACATTAAATGAAAATTATTTATGTAAATTATGGTTTAGGGACATGAAAATTTTAATATCAATGATTCAAGAAATATAAATATTTAATGAAATCATAATTTTACAATGATAATAAATAAAAAATATGTTTATAAACACAACACATAGAGAATAAGTGGTGAATAAGGAATAATCGAAATGAATATCATAATTGTGTAAATAAAATAGTTTATTAAAATCATAAATGGAAGTTCATATTTTTATATAGGTAAATTTAATGAAAATTATTCCAAATAGAAGTAAAAAAGAGGTAAAATTAGTTTTTTAAAAAACTATAGAAAATTTACACTTTATTATGGTTTAAGAGAAATGTTAAATATTCTTCATAATCATAATTGTTTATTAAAAATATTATATGATAAAATATTTATTTTTTGGATAATAATTGTTATTATAGAATAATATTAGTGTCTTAATAACATATTATGGAGTATACATGAAAATTGTTATGAAATTGTATGGCTCCCTTAGATCGGTTTCAGTTTGCAGGTGGAGTTGAAAATGAATCCTTATGGAACATGTTTGTCCCATAATAGAAATAAAAATTGAGTTATGTAAATAAATTTTCTTAATAGAAAAATAATTTAGGAGTAATTAATAATATTAATTAAAAATTACATTGGGGAAAAAGAGTGAAAGCGTATCCCGAATTAAAACCCGATGTTAAGGGTGAATACCTATCCTTATGTTTCAATGATTTAGATGCATGCACATAATATCATGTATAATGAAATTTAAATCCTTAATAATTTAATTAAAAACCTTTTTATGATGTATTTTATTATTTATAAATTTAGTATGCTCATTTCGGGTATTTTGGATGATTTTTAAGATTCCATTTAATTGTTTGGGTGTCATTGTTTCCATATTGTTTATGAGTGGTTAAATTACATACATATATGAAATATCTTATAAAGTTGGAATATATATTGAAATTAATTTTTAGTAATGATAATATATATTATTAAATGGTCTTATATATCAATTTTCAACATGTAAGGGGTCGAGTCATTATATGATATGATAATGATAAATGCTTATACTATTTGGGAATTTCTCAATCACCGCACACTTTTTTTTTAATTTGTTAATATTACATATATTTTTTTATTAAATGAAACTAAATATGTTTTAATATTTGTTTATAATATTTTTTCAATAATTATATTGGTTTTATAATAATCCAAGATGATGATATTGGAAAATGAAAAATCATCATCAACTATAGAGGTAAATAGATACATAATCGATGGTATTTTTATTTTAGGAATAATAGAAAAAGGATAATGGGTTTATGAGTTATTTTACAATAAAATTATAAAATTAATCAATTAATATGAAACTGAAGTAATCATAAATTTTTTTTTAAATGAGGTTACAGAAGGATACAAAAATAAATTAAATTGATTGAAATTGATAGATAATGATTAAATGTTAATCTCATGAAAACATCTCCTAGGGATTGGGGAGCGAATGGGGTATATTGTTTATAGGATTCAAGGCATTTGATGTATTAGGAGTAGTGGTGGGGGTATTTATAGTGTGGGATATGGGTGTTTTTTGACAATTTTATTTTTCTGTTTTTCTATTATGGGTCAAGACTACGAATAATTTTATCCTAATAAATAAATATATTAAAATAATGAACTAGATTTATATAATATGGGATTATATTATCCACACAACATCATTGATCGAATAATTCATTTATATAAAATATACTATAAATAATTTTATTTCACTATTGATAAAAAATTCAACTATTTTAGAAAAATCCAAAAAATTAACCCAAATCTTTTTGGTTATTTAAAATTAATTATCTAACATCCTTATATGAAAATTACTTTTTAAATTAGAAATTTTTAAATTTTAATTTAAATAATAATTTATTAAAAAAATACCATCTCAAAAATTTTAATTGATTTTATAAAAAATTATAAAATTAATTAAGGCCTAATAAAATTAATATGTAAATATAAGAAAATAAAATATTAATTTATATGTCTATTCGATGGAAATAAACTTTCTTACAAATAATTACAGAAATTACAATATTTTAAAGAGATATTTATGTTTTATAAAAAATACAAACACTTAATTTATAACATTTAATAAATTTATTTACGTATACTATGATATTATCATATCATATTTCAATATATAATATGCCTAAATTTTATTTATACTTTTAATGGAGATATTATTATTTTATTGACCGAATTAATAATCCAAAAGGTCACATTACTATTCCAAATGATGAGTTACTATTTAATTTCTATATGTTTCTTAGTTTCTATAAAAATCATATAATTTCATTCATTAAATATTTTTTAATATTTTTTATCTATGTAAATTTATTTGATTTACACTATATGAAATATATTTTTCTTAAATGTAATTCATCTGCTAAATTGAATTGAATTAATTATATACATTCCATTAAATCTTCTTGGGTTATAATAATTACCACTACAATATTATTATGTTTATTTTATAAAATTTAATGGTTATTTTCCAATGGAAATCTAGTTCTAAATGTTTTTTTAAAAAAGTGATTTTCTAAATGACAATTATATTTTACTCGAGAATCTTTATAAAGAAAATTGAAGAGATTTCAATTCATCAAAAGAAAAAACATTCATTTTACATATATAAAACAATAAATATATTGTATTGATACCATAATTATTCTTCAATTAGATGGTTTTTTATTTTCCTAACCACAGATTTTATTGATGTTCACTTACATGATTTATTTTTGACGACAATAACATTCCATTAAAATAATCACATTCCGATGATCATTGGATAATTAATGTCTCCTATATATCCATAGTAATTATAATTAAGAAGACTATATTTATACAAAATTTCATTTATTCATACAGGTTTTTACATTGAATTCTATTTCATTATTTATGGAAATATTGATAAATTTTAATTCATTACTCAATAAGGATTTTCCATGATAAGGGATATTGATTTTGTAATTAAATCAGTTAATCTATATATGAATAATGATTTGGAAAAAATATGATGTGTCATTCTCAATATTATTTATACCATCTCTTAATCAATGGATCTCAATATACAAAAAATGTAATATTGATTTTAATTAGTTTTGACATGTAGTTTTAAACATTACATGGGGAGATTTTGACCGTAGATTTATAGTGATGACTCAAATTTGGGAATCTAATAAAAAACCATATCCATATTTATGAATTCAATTAATATTATCATGGATATTATCCTAATGATATTATTTATAGATTAATTTCAATATCATATTGAGGATATAAAAGATTTTTTTATTTATTAACACTTTTATGTTATATATATACATATTAATTCATGCCTCTAATGGGCTTAAATATTTATCCACATTTGGGCCCACCTATAATTTTTTTCTTTTCTATAAGAATCTATGAATTGAAATATGGATTATATGAAATGATATTATTTATAGAATAAAGAAATTATAAAAAATTCAAGGTTTATTTTCTGTTTTCAAATGTATTGGAAAACTAATGTTTGAATCATGTTTTACAATAATAATAAACTATTTGGTCTATCTATATGTGATTCCTTATATCTTATGCTAATTTAATAATTTATACTATTTAACTAGGCCACATTGGTTTGGTTTACAATATTTTTATTTGAAAAAATGTATTCTATATTCTATATCATCATAATATATATTACATAAAAAGTTTAAATTAATTTCTAATCATAATGTATTTTTAAATAACTGTATACTTTTTACATGGTTAAGGTATAAGATGATTTATTTTTTGATAAAATAAAAGTTTAATGGTTTAAAATACAGATAATATGTTCTAAATTCAATTTTAATGAAATTGTTTTACCACATAAAATCTTATTTTAAGGAATGTTCAATTTTGGAGCATAGTGTATTGAAAATAATTTCTGTATCAATTATTATTTTTAAAAATCACAAGAGTACCACTCTCATCATATATAAAATTACACCCCCTCTTCTATCCTCTTTAATCCTTCAAAACCATTCATTTAGGCTTATACCTAAAATAATAACGTTTTCAATTCACTCACTATGACCAAAAGAAACCTTTTTGTCAAAAATCAACCCCATGAGGGATTTTGGGTCTAATGTAAAGTTGGTTTCTGTATAAAATGTATCATTCTTATTCGAGAATTTTTCATTATTTTATACATATAAATCCTTCAAATCAAGTTAAATTATGTTGATTTAGTAATAGTAGTATCATCGATATATTGAGAGGTTATTATTTTAATTTAATAAACTAAATCCATATCATCATTTGTAATATGTTTAATAAAATAATCATTCATATGCACAATAGACTACTACCTCTCAAACCGATGTAAATAATTTTCCATTACCTACAAATATCGCTAATTATAATGATGGATGTAAAGTATATATATGTTATTTTTATAATAATTATACTTCTATAATTATTAAATTTCATATAACATATTACATTCCATTATGTGGGGGATATGATAAAGTCACTCGTGTATTAAGAAGACTACAACATCCTGAAGCTATGTTATTGGTTTTTTTACTAAGGCTAAAATAGAATTAAGTAAGGATAAATTTAATGAATATAAAATATATATGTAAAATAATAATAATAATAATAATGAAGTATTTATAATTGTGAAATTATACTATATCATTTTTTTACATTACCACTCATTGAAAATGAAAATTTATTTTGTGAAAATGTGTGAACTACTAACTTCACGAAACAATGTGGTCCTATTTTAGTCACCACACCACATGGAAGAAATATAAACGTCTAAATATTTTTATAAAATATAATTTATGATATTATAATCATTATTTAAATATAATATAAAACTTATATGATTTTTATTGAAATCATCGAAAAATATGAATGTTAGTCTCGCGTTTCTATGACCAACAATCTCTATTATTGTAAAATATATAATTTTTCATAAAAGCTATTCATTATTTTCCTTAAAATTATAATTTATATAAATAATTTATAATTATATCATGATTAAATTCTATATATGTTTAATTATTTACTCAATGAACATTTTCACCTTCAAATGTATTTTTAGAAAAAATATGAATATCATCAAAATGATTTATATAAATATAAATTATTATTTAATATTATATAACGTGAAAAAAATATATGTAAATTTAATATTGAACAATAAAAAATTTCCTATGTAATTAAATAATTATAATAATTTTATTATTTATGATGAAAAATAACATATGTGATGAGTTGATCGTAAGGTAATGGTGGTCATGTAAATTTGACTTCATTGAGGGATATTACATTGTTATACACATGATTTATTTTATATTTCAAGTATAATAACATTTTACATTTAATAACATTAATTATCCATAAATATTCATATTTTTATTTCTAATATGAATTATTTCATACAAGGGAATTTTAATATAATTTTACCTTTTAGTAATGGGATTCATCTAAATTCCCATTCATTGTACTTGTTGTAATGTTATGAACCAAATATCAATTATATGGTTTATATATTTCCCATGTTAATTATTATACCATGAAACATTCATAAATCATGATATTTTATATTTCAATTTGAATTATTTTATACACTTGATTTGAATTGAAATTTACCATTTGCAAAGGGATATCATCTCAATTTCCTTTGATTAAATAATATTTTGATGTCATAGTCCTATATTCACATACGAGGTGAATATCAAAATTTATTTGATAATACATAGAATTAATTTATCTATTATCATGATATTTAATGTTTTTAATCTAATTATTTCATAGGAATTATGATTCAAATTATTACAATGAGATAAGTTTTATTTTGTTAAAACAAATATGGTCGTGTGATGATTTATTTTTCAGTTATTTTTTTCCATGAACTTATTATAGAATTACATCATGAATGTTTTTATATGGAAATAAAATGTTTTTTAAGGGAATTTTATTTCTCATTTCACTTTTTTATCATTTTTCTAATATAAAATTTTTTTACATGGTTTGTACATAATGTTTTGACAAAAAAATGATTTCTTTTAATGTAGATATCGAAAAAATTCCCTCCACTATAATAATTATATGATTTCTGGATTCCTTTATAATATTTTATTTTATCTTCAATGTAATACCACAACTTCCTTTTTTGTGTAACTTTTTATGAAAATAATTTTTTTAAAAAAATGGGCATTTCAATATCTGAGAATTTTTTATATATGGGTAAAAAGTGCATTTACAGTGGGTTTTTATATAAAAAATTTAACAATTGATATTTTTTTGTGATATTGGAAATTAAAATTGCATATGATAATGATTTGCCTAATATAACATATATGATGGGTTGAGCCCCATTATAGCTCTCGAGAGATCCTAATATAGCTTATATAATGTGATTATCCCTATAATAGTTTAGGAAAAAATGGGTGATCCTAATATTGATTATAAAACATATGGTCCCTAGTATATCCCTCTAATGAAGTGGTTAATGATTATTTTCCCTGTATAATTATATTTTAATTAGACAGTATGGTTATTTCAATTGAAATGGGTTTAAATGTTTTTTTGAATATTATTCTGTAATATTATAAAATGGATTTATGTATATTTTATTGGTTTTAGATAATTTTTTTGAGAAAATGGATTTTCTATTTTTCATTTGGGAATATTTTATTTCATATTCTTAATAAATATTAATGTTAATGGAAACCATTTATTTATTTTATTTTATTTTTAATTTTTTCACTAGAACAATTGATTTTTCATTTTATAACCTATACTAGTATTTTTAAGATCATATATAATTTTATAAAAATAAAGACGTTTAAGGATGGGTATGGACAATGATGATTTCATGTTTAATGTCATTAATATTTTTATAATTTCCTGAAATTTTTTAATGTTTTGAACAATAAAGTTTTTGGTTAAATTCTTTTTTAAATTCCTTAATAATGATATAAATATTTAATGGATGTCCCCAGTTTGCATGGGAACTTTCTCAGAGCTAAGAACCCCGAGAAGTTAAAGTGATTACTGGGATGCACAGTCAGGGAATACTATTTTTCCCAGCCATTAAGGTATCCCTAAAAAATGTTGTTATATACTATGGGGTGTAAATGTTAGCATGGTTTTTTCAAACTGGGTGACCTATGGTTATCTGTCATGTGAGGTATCTATTTTCTTGAAGGTAAATCAGTTTCCCATGAGTTGCACATCATTATGTAAACCATTCACCAAAACAATGAGAATACCACCATTCTTATAGAACCTGTCATACAACTGGCACACAATTTTGTCAAATTTGATGAAAAAATCTTCAAACACTCAAATGTGTGTGAAATAACCATCTTACCCCTAATGACTTTTAAAATCGACCCTAATTTTAGCATTTCACCATCTCCTATTAGATTTTACCCATGGTGCATGACCTTTTTCATCCACTCCTTCCAAGGGTTTGATCCACCTCTTCTATATGTTGTCTGAACGTATCATAATTAGTAGTGTTCAATATAACATGATTATCTCAATATTACACTCTGATATATTTCAATGTTTCTCTCCAATAAATTTCTCTATTTTGGTATGAAGGATTTTTCTCTAATTCCAAGGTGTTTGATAAATCCATTAATTTGTTCTACTATAGATCGAATCAGGGACTTATAATTGATTAGCAGAGTACTGATGAATCAAGTTAGGTATTCTAGGATATGTCTCATGATTTCATCCATTTTCAAATGTTACATTATCATGTCACATTCCATATCCTTCTGGAGAAACTTCATTCATGTTTAAAAAATTAATTAAAATGGTTTTCCACCTCCATTTTGACCCTACCATGTTGGGAAACACATCTGTGGTTTTTTCCTTATTGTTGGAAAAAATCCTTGGGAATGAAACTTATATATCCAATTTCGCAATATCTTTAGTTATAGACCACAATGTATATGTGAGATTAATTTTTATTACATTCCATAAATTATAAATATAAATAATAAAAATAGCTTCCCATGACATTGTCCCCAGGGATACATGCCTAAAAACTTATATATAAATTATAATGATTGATTATTCACATTTAATTCCATTTTCATTTTATTTAACAGCTTATTCACGTTGTTTGATACCCATTATTCAAGATATATTTCATGGAATACACTTATTCAATGCTTGCTCAATCTAGACATCTTGGGATTACATATGTGGTATTCGATATACTATATTCAACATTTGTCACATATTAATATATTCTATAGTTCTTTCCTTCAATTGAATTTTATTAATTGGTTATATTTTCACCATTAAATATTTCCATTATTTTTTATGGAATGGGATTATATAAATGTTATTCCATGTTTTGATATATTCATTCATTTCATTACTCACCTTTGGGAGGATGGGGGAGAACATGGGTCCCGATTAATGTATTTCTTATATGGAATCACTTTGTTTTGTTCGATTCTAAATGATGCAGATGGATTGATTCACTTTATTTCAAATTAAATTCTCCATAAGAATTTTTATTATACTCATGAGTGACACAAATTCTTTAGGGGAGAAACAAAGGAGGATCTTATTGGAACAATGGGTACCCAATGCCTTGGGTGAAACATGTTCCCCTATAGAGATTCCTATCATGGACTCAGATTCACCAGGACATGAGTGATACATGGGATTATTATATTTGATTTCTAGGGTAGAATTGATGAAATTGGTTCTATTACTGACAATTGTAGTGACCCCTAGGATTCAGTTTAGATACCCATTGACTGGATGAGGACTTGACTATGGATTTGAGGGATTGATTGCTTGACCTATATGAGTTATTATATATTTATAATTGGATTGTGTTTATTAATTCATGAATATGGTTCCCTAATATAAATCACAAGCGTGGGGGTGTGACTTCATTAATTTATTCATTTTCATTATCCATTTTATTCATTTATGTCATGTGAAGGTAACTTTTTTCAGATATACACCTGGGGAAATGTAGGTGGTATGGGATGGGTTTCCCTTTAAGATCCATTATTAAAGATTTTGTTGATTATTTACATCATTTACCTATTTTTTATTATTTCATAACATTATTCATTTATTGCATGAAATATATAGGTCGAGACAATATGGTTTTCATCCTAATTAAAAGTTTACGTCCCACCATACATCGTAAGCCATTAACACCCAAGTCTATATTTTAATCACATGTATGGAAAAAGGGAGGCATGAAAATTCTGATTCTGGGATGTATTTAATCTTTAGGATACAACAGGGGTAAGAGGACGAAGCCTATACATGAGATGCATGTAGTATCTGCTTTTATATATTTTTTATTTTCCCTATGTATGGTATATTCTTGTATCCCTAAATCTTCATACTCACATGTTCTATAAAGACATGACATCTTTCTCATCATTTTAGATTATTTCTTTCAGGATTATACTAGTTATTTATTTCTATTACATTTATTATTTTCATTGTTTCTAATATTGTATGTTTTTTCGTTATTCATCTTCTATTAATATCACTTATATCCTATTGTGTATAATCTGATCTATGATGGAATATACTCCCCACAGAAACACCAATGTTTATCACTATGAGTTGGAATCCTACAGGATATTGAGAGGCATGCATGAGGTCTTGTATCCCACCATCTCAAGTACATGGTTAGAATGATTCAAATTGGTATTAAAGATTATTTTTCTTTTTTGTACTATTTTGGGTTTTTAAAGTAGACTTAGACGTTTTAATTTAGAATATTCCCAATTATTGGATGTATCTAACCCATGTAAATGGGATATAAAAACTTATAGGGATATTATATTGATGTTATTGAAGGTCTCATTTATAGTATATATTATTTCATCATTGGGTGGCACATATGTCGTGTGATGTTATTGATAATTTTAATATTGTAATGATGATTTATATTATTTCATCCTAATGAGTGGAGGGAATATTAATTTCATGCATCATAATAGGAACAATAATACATATCATGTAATTAATTATGCCATGACATATTTACATTCAATGCACATAGCCTATTTTCATGTGTTTTCTATTTTCACCTTTCATATTTAGACAAGAGGTACTATATTTGTTATAAATATAAGAGTGTGTCAATTCGAATTGTAGGGGAGTGTTTTGGATTGGAATTAGTTGATGTCTAATTCTATTTTCTATGGTGAATGGGTGTTTATAAATTAGAATAGTGATCCACCTAATTCAAAAAAATATAATGCTTTTTATTGTATAATGGAATTAAAGTGAACCCCTCATTTTAAATTAAATAGTCCTTATACATGAAAACAGTGTGGCGATGACATGATCCAACCATAGTAGTGGGTGGTAGGTTATGATTCTCATGTTATTAGTGATTCTTTTTGGATTTCCTATCATATAAGCCTCACTATAGGATCAGGATATCCGTTTATTTTCTTTTCTGAGTGGCTGTGTGACATCCATTCTTTATCGTATTCCTTATTTTCTTTACCAATTTATTTTAAAACCAACAATAGTTGTTATCTTGTAATTATAGAGTAATGGAACAACAATTTCTTCATGATGTATGACAACAAATTGTATATGATCATAATATGAATATGGTGTTCCATAAGACATCCATGATTCCTACTATAGTGATACTATAAGAACCATATTCTTATCGTACATTTGCCACTAATTCTTAGTTTTCTGAGAGATTTACCTAGTATATGACCTATAATCAAGGTTATCCCTTGCCTATACCTAATATAGAAGTGTGAATCATGAAATTGAGTAGCATAATCTTCCCTCATTATTATGGGATGGAATATGGATTGCTATAAATGGATTAAGGATATAATATATGTGTTCAAACATCATGAGATGAATCAATAGTGGAGGTTCGAGCTCAATACCTAGATGCAATGTGATTCCTCGATGATTGGGTGTGACGTCATATATCAGTTTGATCGTCATCATAGTGTGGTCTTGGATGAATTCTGTTCAACATTCAATGATCACTTCCTCAATAATACATAGTGGGAGGACCAGACAAAGGAGTCAATTCATCTAGAATATGGCCTTATTATTGTTCTCTAGTATTCATCTCATATTTTAGTAACACTTGTTTTTCAATCCATCTCTGACCGTTGATGAGTTGAAAATTGTGTGGTTTTTTGATGATGGGATTGGTATCGGTGTATGATCCCATGTGGATATATTACTTTTCAAATCACTATTGAATTAGTGAACCAGGACCTGATTATATTAAAAAATTTCATTGATGATGGGAAATTAGGCATGGACATTTCAGATCCATGATAGGGTGATGGTTCTTCTGAAGGTAGGAAGCATCATTCTAAGGGTTCACCTAGTGCTGCTGAAAACCATGTGAAATTAATTATATCCATATTGTGTCAGAGGTATATAAGGTCAGTCCAAAAGAAGAATCAATGAATTATAATCCTAATGATGTATGGAGCTTGTTGTACGATGTGACATCTTTACCACTCCTGGTAGTCCTATAATCTATAATATAGGGAGATGAGTTTCATGTTATCCCCTCTCTTAGTTAAATGATATATGACTCCATAACAGGCTTGGGATTGGTCTTTTATTGGCCCATATGTTTGATGTGGTAGTAGTCATATTTAAGGAGGTCAGGCCCAAATATTTCATTGTTAGTAGAGTGGATCTTCTTAAGCTAGTTACGAATCACCAGGGGCTATGGCATAGGGAATATTTATTTAATGGGACATACTCCAGATGAGTAGAGACATGTACAACTATAGTTACATGTACTCAAATGGTGACCTATACATTAATTTAATCCTTTTATGATATTGGTGCATCACAAACACTCATATATCCTATGTTTGTGGGAAGCCATTGTCTTTCAATTGAATAATTTTGTGGCTTTACATCTGTCATGACCCGTCCTCAGGGCCCGTTCTATGATGACCCCAAGCCCGCCTTCCATAGGCCAGGGGCTGGCGACTAGTACCAAGGCGTAAATCCCGGTAAAGGGAAGGCATTTCCTTTGTAAAGTAAACAAACAAACAACACAGATTACGCAGGCAGAACTAAATGCTAAGTAAAAACTGGTACAACAGTAAGTGCGGAAAGTAAGTGGGCCAGAATACAAACCCAAACTGAAAGTAAAGTACAACTCAAAAGGGAAAAACAGCAACTGAAAAGAAAAGCTGCAACGTCGAGCCGTCCACTGGAAGTCCCACCTGAAGGGTGGGTACAGAAAGCCTCCACTGCTCCTTGGGTCCAGCCGACCGCTACGAGTACGTCCTGCCCAGTGGTCCACCTCCAGGTACCGTCCTGCTCCGCATGCCTCCATCACGATCAGCATAGTCTGTCGTCTGCACCAACACAATGTAGTGGGGGAATAGCCCGTGCAGGGGTGAGTATAAGCTACTGAGTAGGGACCCCGAGACCCCCAAAGGTCTCCCAGAATCCACAAAGGATAAACCACAAAGGAAAGATACAATCATGAAGTAACATCCGACACTGCTTAGGTATATGCCCATACATATACCTATGTCATCATTTTCTCGTTTGGCTCCGATATCCGAGACCAAGTACAACCCAGTCCACACGGGAAAGAAAAACACAAATTCACACAGGATAGCACAACACAATCCACACAGGAAAGCAAAACAAGATTCAGCTCACAGAGGTATACTTCTTCGAATGACGATACAGATGATCACTGATCCATCTAAGTAATCGGACCCACAAAGGATCAAAAGGTACTAACCCCCGCAATGACCCACAAAGGATCTGACCCACAAAGTATCGATAGGTAACTAACCCCCGAAAAGACCCACACAGGATAGGGACCACACAGGACCTGTAGGCGCTGGCCCACACAGGACCACTGAGTGCTGACCCACACAGGATCGGACCCACACAGGATCAGTAGCACTGACCCACAAAGGATCGCTGAGTGATGTAGTCGTCGCCGTCGAATCTACTGAGGATCTCTGTACAGTCGTCATCGTCACAGTAGCAGTCGCAGCCAGCTCTAAGGTTCTCGCACACAGCATGCTCGTTCGGGAGGGTCCGCTCCACGAGCCAAGAGGCTGATACATCAACTGACACATATTCCATTGATGATGTGTCCAAAAGTTCTGTATCGTCAACAGGAACTCAACGTCGCAGATGACGCGTCAATCGGATGCCCAGTCTGAGAGTTATTGGCTTTTTCGTCCCAGGGGCCCGGTTGGTTTTTAAGGCAAAACCTACCCGACTGTACTCCACCTACATTCAAACCTCGGGCGGAGTAAGGCAAAAGATCAGTCTCACTTAGTGGAATTCAATAAAGTCGACGGCACGTCAATCGGACGTCCGAAGCTCAAGATATGAGTGTTTCCGCTCCGAGGGCCCGGTTGGTTTTGTGTACAAACCAACACGACTGAACCCAAAGTATTCTGAAACCATGAGTGTGATATACCGAAACGACCATCTCGATCGAAGGATCGCATCGCCGCTGACGGAGTGTCGTTTGGTGGCCCGTATCTCACGTTATGAGCAAAAGACCGAAAAGATCCAGAAACGGGGGGTCTGGGCCCGGACCGACCCGGCCCAACTCCCCCTTGGTCGGCCCGAATCGGTTCAACCCGACCCTGGTCCTGGTCCGACCCGGTTTGGTGCGACATGGCCCCGCCAGCAGCTCCGCTCGGCACGGCCGAGCGGCCGAGCAAGGGGATGTCGCGGGGCGTGCAACCCCCGTAGGAAGAGGAGTCGCGGCCCCGCGTGGGGCCGCACTTGGTCAGCTGACGTGGCTTTACCACGTCCCGTGTCTCGCCGTACCCACACGGACGCAGGTCAGGTCGGCCGCCGCCACCGCGGCTTCAGCCGTGACGACTCCATCCGGCGGCGCGCCGGGGCGCCGCCGCCTCCGGCCGCCGGCGCCACCATGCCGCAGGTGCATTCCGCAGGCCACCAGAGTTTCTCCGGTGGTCCGATTCTTTTTCCGTCTGCGTCGTAGCTCCTCCCGAGTCCCATTCTTCCCTACCAGGCCCTCAAATCTCCATTGCGGCCCCGTTTGTCATCGTCTGCCACTTCGCGCACCAAGAACGAAAAAGTGTCGTGGGTTTGGACTTGTTCGTTAGTCAGCACCCACCGCGTTAGCGGTTTCAAAATATTACACGACAAAAGTTTAACAAACGTCGTGGGAATATATCAAAAAGATTTTTAAGAATCAACCCCTACCTCGTCGAAGTCATTGAACGTGCGTTCTTCGCGAAATTTATCATTGTGGAAGAAGAGGATCGTAGCGTCATGGAAGGGCGTCGCGTCATCGCGTTATACGGCGCTGCGTTGACGAACTCCGAGGATCAAGAACATACATATCTAATTATAACAATTAAACCCTGGTTGTTGTTATAAACCTAAAAGAATTAAAAGGTCCGCAATCTCTTACCTCAACGGATGATCGACGATTTTTCGCAGATGAAGGAACGTCGCAGAAGAACGTCGCGGGAGAAGAATCGTCGGCATCGCGGTACTTGGCATCACGTCGTCGATTTCCGAGGGCTCGATGTTCTTCGTCACCCTTCATTGGAGGCCGGCATTCTTCGCATTCTTCGCGTTCTCCACGTTCTTCGCAAAGGTGGATGAAGGACTTAAGGTTTCTGTCAAATCCTCTAAACGAACAACACACAAGAAGAAAAATGTTGGTCTTATTTTATTACATGCCAACAAACGAAAAAAAAACTGAGTAACGACAAATTAATTCATAGAATTAATTTCAACGAATAAAATACCCAATTAATAAGAGCGTTTAATTGTTTAAGAAAATTCCCCAGTTGACTTTTATTTAAAAAGGGATTTCACGAGTGCGTTACTTAGCGGAAAAGAAAGGGTGGGGATCGTGCGGTCCGCATCTCACAAATATCCTACCAAGAGGGTAGGATATTTTGAATTCCACCCTATCCGCTTCAACTCAGCTTAAGTGGATTTTATGTGGCTTTAAGTGAAATAAAAATAAAGTTGTCGCACACTTTATTTTAATTTTTAACTTAACCCCAAAATTTAAAAACCACACCTGAGCAAACGCAACTCCGGAAGATGCGTTTATAAGAAAATATCAGTGCTAAGATTCCATCGGTGCCCTCAGAATTCGATTTGGAGTACCAGTTCAAAAGTTAGAAAAACCCGCTCGTTCGTTCACATAACGTACCCAAGCCAAACTTCGAAAAATGATTCTGGGCACACCGGGCCTCAGAATCATGTGCCTTCAGAAACTGCGTTCTTTTAAAATTCAAAAGAAAATTAAGAAAAAAAATTTCCTTGAAATTTACGGGTTTTACATCACTCTCACCTCAGGGATTTACGTCCCCGTAAAGATACATCATAAACTAGGGAAACAAATGTGGGTATTGAGCATTAATCTAAGCCTTCCGCTCCCAAGTGCTCTCTTGGAGGTTCCCGTGCTGTCATATGATGCACACTAGAGGAATCGACAGTCCACATAGGACTCGCTCCTGTCGATCCTTGATCTCCACCGGGACCATCGCAAAAGTCGTCCCATCATCAACGTCTAACTCCCCATGGTCAATGATGTGTGTCGGGTTGTGCACATATCTCCTCAGCTGAGATACGTGGAAGATGTCATGGACCTGGTGAAACTGAGGTGGTAGAGCCAGATGATAAGCCACCTCGCCAATCCTGATGAGGAGCTGGAACGGTCCGATGAAGCATGGATACAACTTGCCGCCTCGGCCAAATCTCCATAATCCATGTCGAGGTGAGACACATAATAATACGTGGTCGCCATCCTCGAACTCTAGTGGCCTACGCCTCCTGTCAGTGTAAGACTTCTGCCGGCTCTGAGCTGTCCTCATCTGCGCCTGGATGACCTGGACCTTCTCTGTTATGGCCCGGACCATCTCTGGTCCCACAAGTGCTGACTCCCCAGGGTCTGTCCAGCATAAAGGAGATCTGCATGGTCCACCGTACAACGCCTCATATGGTGCCATCCCGATGGTGGAGTGGTAGCTGTTGTTTTATGCGAACTCCACCAAGGGTTGGTGGTCATCCCAGCTGCGACCAAAGTCGAGGACACATGCGCGGAGCATGTCCTCGAGAGTCTGAATGGTCCTCTACGTCTGACCATCCGTCTGAGGGTGAAAGGTGGTTCTCAGATGAAGCTTCATTACGAACGCCTCCTACTACCCCTTCCAAAGGTGGAAAGTAAAGCGAGCATCTCGATCAGAGACGATAGATGATTGCACACCGTGGTGTCGTACAATCTCCTGAATGTAGAGACGCCCCAATCTCTCCACTAAGCCCTACTCTCTGATGGGTAAGAAGTCAGCCGACTTGGTGAGTCAGTCGATAATCACACAAATGGATTCGTGACCTCTGGAAGTGCGTGGAAGTCCAGTCACGAAGTCCATAGATTTCCCGCCCCACTTCCACTCTAGGACCTCCAAGGGATGTACCAAGCCTGCTTGTACCTGATGCTCTGCCTTCACCTGCTGGCAGGTGAGGCATCGAGAAACAAACTCTGCCACATCCTTCTTCATGCCCGGCCACCAGTGCTGTCGCCTAAGGTCCTGGTACATCTTCGCCACTCCAGAATGTACCACCAAAGGACATGTGTGAAACTCTATCAGCACCTCCTCTCGTAAAGCGACTGGTACTAAAGGACATCCTATGAAAAGGATGTCGTGTTCTGCCCCAAAGGAGAAACCATCAGGTGCATGTCCTAAGGATATCTGTGCACGCCGCGTCTCACAGTCAGCATCCCCTTGCTGTGCCTCTGTGACCCGCTGCAGTAGTGGAGGAGTGACTGTGAGAGACTGAAGGAATGCTGGTTCATCTCTATCCACGAAGGATATCTGCAAAGCGGCTAGCTGTTCTATCGCCTCCTCAAGTAGCTGAATGCCCGTCCTCCGGCAGAGAGCATCAGTTACCACGTTCCCCTTCCCAGGAGTATAGACAATCTCAAAGTCATAGTCCTGTAGGAACTCGATCCATCGCCGCTGTCTCAGGTTCAGGTCCTTCTGTGAGAAGATGTACCTGAGACTCTGATGGTCAGAAAAGTCTGTAAAGCGCTCGCCCATCAGGTAGTGTCGCCATGTCATCAGGGCTAAGACCACTGCTGCTAACTCCAGGTTATGGGAAGCATAGTTCTTCTCATGCGGCCTCAACTGACGTGATCCATAAGAGATCACTACCTACTCTTGCATCAGAACACATCTGAGTTCGGTCCCTGATATATCGCAGTACACTATGTACCCTACTCTCTCCTCAGGAAAGCTCAAGATAGGTGCGTTGGTCAATCTATGTCTTAGCTACTGGAAGATCTACTGACATCTATATGACCACACAAAGGGTTTCCCCTTCTTCGTCAAAGATAAGAGTGGCGCCGCAACTCTGGAGAAGTCTGGCACAAATCTCGGATAGTATCCAGCTAGTCCCAAGAAACTCTGCACCTCTGTCATGCTCTTGGGTGGCTCCCAAGCTAGCACTGCCTCGATCTTCACGGGATCCACCGCAACTCCCGCCTCAGAGATGATGTTCCCCAAGATGTGGACCTCACGTATCCAGAACTGACACTTCGAGAGCTTTCCATAAAGATGGTGCTCTCAGAGTGTGTCTAGTACAACTCGTAAGTGGTAGGCGTGCTCCTCTTTAGTCGTCGAGTATATCAAAATGTCATCGATGAAGACTACGACAAATCGATCATGGTATGGCTAAAATATCCTGTTCATGAGGCCCATGAACACTTTTGGAGCATTGGTTACACCAAAAGGCATAACCAAGAACTCATAGTGGCCATACCGACATCTGAAGGCCGTCTTCTGCACCTCATCGTCTCGAACTCTGAGCTGATAATAGCCTGACCCGAGGTCTATCTTCGAGAACCACCGTGATCCCTTGAGCTGATCGAAGAGGTCATCAATCCTCTATAGCGGATACTTATTCCTCACTGTCACCTGGTTCAAGAGACGATAGTCGAGACACAGTCGCAAGCTCCCGTTCGCCTTCTTGGCGAACAAAATCGGGGAAGCCCAGGGTGAAACATTGGGTCGGATGTACCCCTTGACCTGCAAGTCCTCCAACTGTACCAGTAGCTCTCGAAGCTCAGCGGGGGCCATTCGATATGCTGGAGTGGATAACGGGGATGTCCTATGGTACATGTCAATATAAAAGTCTACCTCTCTACGAGGAGGTATCCCTAGAACGTCGTCGGGAAAGACGTCCGCATACTGATCCACCACTGCCGGAAAACTAGGACTCCGCACGTCAACTACTCCTAGGATGAGGCTAGCCAACTGATGAGTAATGAGTTGTCATCTCCTCTGCAGAAGTCCATCCTGTGCTGCGAAGGCTCCCTTCTCGCCGGTGAAGGTGAATCTGCTCCCGTCGGTGTGTACACATCGCACATTGCGCCTAATACAGTCAATCTGTGCATGGACTATAGATAACCAATCCATGCCCAAGAAGTCGTCTTAAGGAATCGATGCTGCTACAAGAAGATCCCAGCTGAATCTCTCGCCTCCTAGAGTAATCTCACACTGCCGGCACCAGTGCGTAATTGTCAAGTCTGCTCTTGTAAGAGTCTCTAGCCGTAAGGATCGATCCAATGGCTCTGTCGGAATCTCAGAGCTCCGAACAAGGGCATTGACTATGAATGAGTGACTCACTCTTATGTCTATAAGAACTTCTGTAAGGGTGGAATAGACACAGATCGTACCTTGAATAATCTCGGGCGCGCCGTGGTCATAGGCCTCCGCTGCCTGGAGTTGTGCCTGTCTCTGCCCTCCAGCTCCCTGTGGTCGGGGTGGACCTCCTGGTAGTGGTTGTGGTAGAGCCTCAAAGCATTTCCCACCACCTTCTGCTCGGCCAGCTCCTTTGCCTCGTCCGCCTCCTCCCAACAGACCGCCACGGTAGACCCTCTGTCTCTGCCTGGGTGGCCCCTCAACCGTCTGCTTCTCCTCGGCACTGTGGGTTGGGCAGTCGCGAGCCATGTGGCCCTGCCCGCCGCATGTGTATCACTGCCTGCCTCTCGAAAGACTGGCTCCATGCTGTGTGCCCTGCACTACTGATCCAGTGTCCTGAGGTCGTCTGCGTGAGGGTCTGGTCTTCCTGGAGCCTTGAGTCATCCGTCGACTGCCTATTGCAGAAGACTCTGCTACGTGCCACCCCATGGTAGGTCTCGCCGCTAGAGAAGTCTCAGCAAGAATGATCTCGATCAAAAGGGATCACTCTAGTACTCCTGCCTGAGTCGGAATGCTGAGGGAGATCAGCGATGCCCTGATCTCGTGTCTCAAACCCTGCTCAAAGGTCCGGGCCTGGAATAACGGGTCCCGTACCATGTCAGTCGAGTAGTGCGAGAGAGTGGTAAATCTCTCCGAGTACTGGGCGACCGTCAAGCTGCCCTGCCGCAGCTGAAGAAGCTCCTCGATGCGCACCGCACGGAGGGTGGCTAGGATGAACTCCGAGCGGAAGAGGCTCTCAAAGTCCGTCCATAGAAGAGATGCCTCATCGTGCACCTGGAGCATCAATATCCACCATCGGCCAGCTACTGCGTGCAGTAGGCTCGCTGCAAGGATCACCATGAGGTTTGATGGTGTCCTCACTAGCCTGAAAACTCGTACCACTGCCTCCAGCCAGTCCTCGGCTGCCTGGGGGTCCATCTCCCTGCGGAACCTGGGCGTTCGATGTCGCTGGAACTCATGCAGTTCACTAAGGAGACGTGCATCGTCAGCGGCTGGGTCTTGAAGAATCCGTGGCTCGGCGGGTAGAAGTACCGCTGGTGCCTCTGCTGTCAAAGGGCCCTGTACCGAGGCCTCGTCGCTCGGTGGGCTGTCGTCATGTACAACTCTCGGAACCCTAGCTGACTGCTCTCGTGGGGCCATCCGGAAAGGAAACAAGTGTGCCATGGTTAGAACAGTATTCCTGGTGAGTTGATACAAAGTAATCATAAAGAAAACTTGAAACACCCCTGGAATCAATGTTTTCGTGCATTAAGTTAGAAATCAGAAGTCAGGGTCCCGGTGTACGGATACGTCGACCGCCGCACCAACACTGGGCTCCCTGGACTGATATCCACACTCAATACAATTAACACTATTGCTTCACATAGAAGAAAGATCAGAGTCTTCGGTAGAACCGAAATCCTCTGATACCAATTTGTCACAACCCGTCCCCAGGGCCCGTGCCGTGACTACCCCAAGCCCGCCTTCAATATGGCATGGGCTGGCGACTAGCACCAAGGCGTAAATCCCGGTAAAGGGAAGGAATTTCCTTTGTAAAGTAAACAAACAAACAACACAGAGTATGAAGGAAGAAGTAAACACTAAGTAAAAACTGGTACAACAGTAAGTGCGGAAGGTAAGTGGGCCAGAATACAAACCCAAACTGAAAGTAAAGTACAACTCAAAAGAGAAAAACAGCAACTGAAAAGAAAATCCGCAACGTCAATCCGTCCACTGCAAGTCCCACCTTAATGGTGGGTATAGAAATCCTCCACTGCTCCTCGGTTCCAGCTGACCGCTCCGAGAATGTCCTGCCTAGTGGTCCACCTCCAGGTACTGTCCTGCTCCGCAAGCCTCCACCACGATCAGCGCTGTCCGTCGTCTGAAACCAACACAACATAGTGTGGGCATAGCCCATGCAGGGGTGAGTATAAGATACTCGGTTGGGACCTCGAGACCCCCGAAGGTATCCCAGAATCCACAAAGGATAAACCACAAAGGAAAGATACAATCACGAAGTAACATCTGACATTGCTTAGATATATGCCCATACATTTACCTAAGTCATCAATTCTCGTTCGTCTCTGATATCTGAGCCCAAGTATATCCTAGTCCACACAGGAATGAAAAAGGTAAATTCACACAGGATAGCACAACACAATCCACAAAGGAAAGCCAAACAAGATTCATCTCACATAGATATACTTTTTCGAATGACGATAGAGATGATCACTGATCCATCTAAGTCGTCGGACCCACAAAGCATCAAAAGGTACTAACCCCCTCAATGACCCACAATGGATCTGACCCACAAAGGATTGATAGGTAACTAACCCCCGAATAGACCCACACAATATCGGGCCCACACAGGACCTGTAGGCGCTGGCCCACACATGACCGCAGAGAGCTGACCCACACAGGATCGGACCCACACTGGATCGGTAGCACTGACCCATAAAGGATCGCTGAGTGCTGTAGTTGTCGCCGTCGAATCCACTGAGGATCTCTGTACAGTCGTCGTCGTCACAGTAGCAGTCACAGCCAGCTCTAGGGTTCCCGCACACAGCAAGCTCGTCCGGGAGGGTCCGCTCCACGAGCCGAGAGGCTGATAAATCAACTGACACATAGTCCAGTGTTGATGTATCCAACAGATCTGTATCATCAATAGGAACTCAACGTCGTAGATGGCGCGTCAATCATAAGATCGGTCTGAGAGTTATTAGCTTTTTCGTCCCAGGGGCCCAGATGGTTTTTAAGGAAAAACCAACCCGACCGTACTCCACCTGCGTCCAACCCTCGGGCTGAGTAAGCCAAAAGATCTGTCACACATAGTGGAATTCAACAAAGCCGACGACACGTATATCGGATGTCCGAAGCTCATGATATGAGCGTTTCCGCTCCGAGAGCCCGGTTGGTTTCGTCTAGGAACCAACCTGGCCGAACCCAAAGTATTCCGAAACCTTGAGTGTGATATACCGAAACGACCGTCTCTATCCAAGGATCGCTTCACCGCTGACGGCGCGTTGTTCGGAATCCTGTAGCTCATGTTATGAGCAAAAGACCGAAAAGGTCCGGAAACGGGGGGTCTGGGCCCGGACCGACCCGGCCGAACCCCCCTGGGTCGGCCCAAACCGGCTCGACCCAACCCGGTTCCGTGTCCGACCCGGTTTGGCGCGACCCGGCCCGGCCTGGGTGTGACCCGGCCGGCGGGTTGGCTAGGCTTGGCTCGGCCGAGCGGTCGAGCAAGGGGGTGCCGCGGGGCGTGCACCCGCCGCAGGAAGAGGAGCCGCGGCCCGGAGTGGGGCCGTGCTTGGTCAGCGGACGCGGCTCTGCCGCATCCCGTGTCTCGCCGGACCCGCGCGATCGCGGGTCTGGTCGGCCTCCACCGCCGTGGATTCAGCCGCGGTGGCTCCATCCGGCGGCGTGCCGGGGCGCCGCCGGTGGATTCCGCGGGCCACCAGAGTTGCTCCGGTGGTCCGATTCCATTTCTGTCTACGCCGTAGCTCCTCCCGGGTCCCATTCTTCACTGCCATGGCCTTAAATCGTCATTACATCCCCATTTGTCATCATCCGCCATTTCACGCACCAAGAACGAAAAAGTGCGGTGGGTTCGGACTTGTTCGTTAGTCCGCACCTACCGCGTTAGCAGTTTCAAAATATTACACAACAAAAGTTTAATAAACGCCGTGGGTATAAATCACAAAGATTTTTAAGAATCAACCCCTACCTCATCGAATTCGTCGAACGTGCGTTCTTCGCGGAATTTATCGTCGCGGAAGAAGAGGACTTCGCGTCGCGGAAGGGTGTCTCATCGTCGTGGTATACGGCGTTTCGTAGACGAACTCCGAGGATAAAAAACATACTGATTTAATTATAACAATTAAATCCATGTTTTTGTTATAAAACACAAAGAATTAAAAGGTCCGCAATCTCTTACCTCAACGAATGATCGGAGATTTGTCGCGGATGAAGGAACATCGCAGAAGAACGTCGCGGGAGAAGAATCGTCGGCATCGCGATACTTGGCGTCGCGTCGTCGATCTCCGAGGGCTCGGCGTTCTTCGTCGCCCTTCGTTGGAGGCCAGTGTTCTATGCGTTCTTCACGTTCTTCGCGAAGGAGGATGAAGGACATAAGGTTTCTGTCAAATCCTCTCAATGAAAAACACACAAGAAGATAAATTGTTGGCCTTATTTTATTACATGCCAACAAACGAAAAACAAACTAAGTAACGACCCACTAATTCATAGAATTAATTTCAATGAAAAAACCGCCCAATTAATAGGAGCGTTTAATTGTTTAAGAAAATGCCCCAGTTGACTTTTATTTAAAAAGGGTTTTCGCAGGTGCGTTACTTAGCGGAAAAGAAACGGTGGGGCTCGTACGGGCCCCACCAAAAAAATATCCTACCATGAGGGTAGGATATTTTGAATTCCACCCTATCCGCTTCAACTCAGCTTAAGAGGATTTTAAGTGTATTTAAGTGAAATAAAAATAAAGTTGCCACACCACTTTATTTTATTTCTTAACTTAACCCAAAAATTTAAAAACCACACCCGAGAAAACGCAGCTCTGGAAGAGGCATTTCTAAGCATATACTAGTGCTGTGATTCCATAAGTTCCCTCAGAATTCTATTCCGAGTACCGGTTCAAAATATAGAAAAACCCGCTCGTTCGTTCACTAAACATACCCGAGCCAAAATTTGAAAAATGATTCTGGGCACACCGGGCCTCGGAATCACGTGCCGTTAGAAACTGCGTTCTTGTAAAATCCAAATAAAATAATGAAAAAAACATCCCTTGAAATTTATGGGTCTTTACAAAGTCTCTCAACATAATAATAGGGGTGAACAAAAATGGAATAAACTAATTTCAAGAGTTCCCCATGAAATATGTATGTTTCATTCCATCTAGGGTTTCTTTATCTTTGAGACGATCAGAATCAATTTCATTCCTAGTATGGATTGTCTTGTGCTATATTATGACCAAGTGGATTTTTATCAATAGTGTGTTCCTTTTACATCACCTGATAGAAACAAAAATATACACATGGTAGAATGGGATATCCATGATGACAGAGATGGGCCCATAAAAACTATTTTTGGAGAATTCATCACTCAGTTGGTGAGTATCATTATGAGTGATTAGGGAATGTATTTAGGGGAGTTCCAATCTATATTAAATAATTTCATTTATGTTTTCCCTTATTATTTCTCTTTGTAACCTCATTGTAGAAGGTTTAGTTCTAATTTGAAAATTACCAGGGTCTGACACTGGTATCTATTCATTTATATTGGATAGAACCTACAGATCTCGAAGAACACAACAAGCATATGGGAGACCATGAAGGTAAATGTTTTATTATACTAAGATCATCATTGTTATGTTCACATGATTTTTTTCCACTAAGTGGGATGGTACCCTCATATTGTTCATGTATTACCTCCAAATAAACAACATTATGATAATGAATCCGAATATACACCCTTTTATTCTATATTGATACAATTTTATATAATGTTGAGTTGATATCAGGTTAAAATAATGTTCATGTGAGGCCCTCATATATACCACTAACAACATTCTTCATCATATACTCACTATATGAGTAACTAGTTATGCAGTTTGTTCTATCAAACACATATAAAATATACATGGATTTGATAAATTGGATTTTCCACATGTTTCTTGATGCTATTGTGGTTGTCTACATAGATGAAATCATATTATCTTTTCACACTAGAAATGAATAATAAACCATCACCAGACAATTCTAGTAACCCATAGATAGAACCAACTATATGGAATGGTCTATTAATTACACTTTTAGTTCAGTAAGGTTCACATATTGGGTTTTATGATTTCTCATGAATGTATTTTTTATAATCAAATAATTTGAACATATTATTTTTATTGGAGCAGACTGTTTATGTGTTCAATGAACACAACATATTTGTGATGTTTGGATATTAAAATAAATTTACTCAGTAATTTCTTCTTATTAGAAGTTCCTCATATGACACTAACTATGAATGTTGTACAGTTCCTATGGTCTGAAAATTTTTATAGAACTTTTCAAGAGTTTAATGGTAGGATCACCTCAACACTGATCCAAATTATACCCCTTTCAAGATGATGATATAAAATATATTATGATAATTTATGAATCATTATTGGTTTAGTTCTGAAGTCGCGTGACCGAGTCATGGAATATGGGTCCCGCAAGTTGACGCAAGATGAGTGGATATATATGATGAATGACATCGTTATATATTTTGTTGTCATGTTATATGAATTTATAGGAACTGGTTTTTCGGTGAGTGTTTCATTTCCTATAATCAAAAAAATGTCATTGATACACCTTCACGCAACTGGATTTGAATCTGAGGAAGTGAATGTAGGTGGAATAACTACAGTCCATCGACTTTGATATTTCATAAAAACCCAAAAATTTTAATTTCATAGTTGAGACATTTGGTTGGATGACTAGGAAAGATGTTTTCAATATGGCCATCAATGTGTGGAAGCTGATGGCTTGGTATTTTTTATTATTCAACTAATGGGTCAAGGGGAAGCACAATCTGCAAGTTCTAGTAGCATTAGTAGTGATATACATCCTTTTAAAGTTTTTATGGATGAGGATACTATATGATACCAAGGGTATCATTTTGAGGGAGTGTGTCAAATAAGATAACCCACCACCTGGTTGGATTGTTGATGGAGATGATACCATTCTCTTCAATATCTATATATGGGGGCCTATGGATATGAGAAAAAATATGGTTATGGAATTATATGCCCCTGTATGGGAATTTCACTCTATTATCACCATGATGTGAAAAGATATATGTCTTATTTATTGGATGTAAAGTATGAAGTGGGATATAGAAGATCTCATTACTCGGTGCTCCACTTATCAGTAGGTGAAGGCCATCCGCCCACTAACTGTGAGGCTTCTAAATCCTATCTCCATTCATCAATAGAAATGAAGAGACCTTTCCATAGATTTCATGATGGGAATTACAAGATCTCTATATGGTAGATATGTTATATGATTTATCATAGAAATGATAAGAATGTTCACACACATCCTTGCTATTTTTGGAAAAAATATCAAATTTATTAGTTCATAAGGATTTAAATATGGGAGATTGTTAGGATCCATAGAGTACCCTATTATATGATTTCATTCAAGATTCCCAGTTCACATCATATTTTTAGAAAGGGTTATAGATGGAACTGGGTTCAATGATTCTCCAGAGTATTGCATAAAACCATTATACGACATGAAGTCTGAAAACACTATATGTGTGTTAGAGTGTATTCTTTGGGCCTCAATTTTATTTGGTTCATGGAATTTTTTTTCCTTTAATTTACTATTCATTACAACATTATCTTTAGGGAAACAATTTAGATAACAAAAAATGACACTCTTTATGATAGGTCTTTCCATCCACGTATGTGATTGCTATAGGAAAGTGTGGTGGTCTTGTTGGGTCCTCATCTCATTCAATAGGCATTAAAAAATATCTATATAATTTAAATGTGTATGGCTAAAACTCATTATAGGAATAATTATAACATTGATCGCCGATGTAGATCCATGCACCTCAATATTCTACATTTGGGCCTATAAGAATTTAATTCTTAAACATGGTCATAGATGATTCCAATTATAGTGAAAGATATCACCTTTATATGTCATGCCTTTTAAGATAGAGTATAGAGTTGGGCCGGTATATTATCAGTTTTTATTACCTCATATGTTTTTTCCATTCATGATTCTGTCCACATATATTATGTTTAATAGAATTATCTCGGACCATTTAATTTTTTTGACTCTAAGGATTTCAATCATGTATTGAATTCATCATTTGATGATCATATTATATGAATCATTGATTATAGCACGAGGGTTCTCCATGGTATGTTATTTCCACTGGTCTGAGTGTTGTGGATGAAAAAGTGCATACATGATGATACCTAGGAGAGTGATATTGATGTATATGCACAGTGAATGGAACATTTATCAAAGGACATCGCACCACCCTCATAAGGGAATCATGAGGGTGATTTTTTTTATTTAGGGAAACAAATAACACCCAAATTTTCGTAGAAGTATATACCAATAAGTTTTGGTACTAATTATTTTAAATAGACATAATAATAATGAAATAAGTTAAAGGGGCCTCAGGGGTATCTTGGGGTTCACTCCCAACCCGCATCCCCTATAATATACTTTGAATAGTGGAGTATACAGTTAAGGAAAACCATAAATCCAATCCCACATGGTTTCTCTAACCAATGTGGTTGAAAATAGTTAAATGCATAGGGCCATATTGTTGTCTATAATTGTGCAACCCATGGGCAGATGATCATGTGAGGATGTGGGTTTTTTTGGTAGTGTAGTTTCAAATTGGTTGTGAAAAATTTATTAAACCATATTCCAAAATATAACACCCCATAATTTATATTATATTTATCATTTTTAAATTTAAATTTTATTTATAAATTGTATTGCACGCTACAACAAGATTAAAGAAAATAACTACCTATTATTATTTAATTGAATCTAGTATAATCTATCGATTATATATTCTGTTTTGATTAATATTAACTAAATAATGAAAATAAATGTCTTATATAAATATAATATTAATTTATTATTTATAAATTAAATAAAGAAAAAAATATAAACATCCTTCATATAATAGAAATGTTTTTATTTTAATACTTGAAACGAAATTTTGTATTAATATATTAAATTAATTTTAATTAGTAAATGACATTAATTAAATTTAAACATTATATATTAAATAAAATAATTTTTATATTCACCCAATAGATTTTATATTCATAAGATAATAATACTTGAAGTCTTTTGCTTAAATATAGCATTTTTCTTAAAATATAGTTTCACATCATTTTATTAGAGAACAAATTTTAAATCCAATTTTGAAACATTATTGATATTACTTACTAAAAATTAAACTTCTTCATTTAAATATTAATATAAAATTTTAATTTGATTAAATTTTTTGTATTTTAAAGATAAATTTCATTTTATGATGAATAGTGAAAGAAACTAAATTTTAATTGAAAATATGATATTTCATTAAAATATGATGTAATATTAAATTATAATTTTGATGCATTGTAATGTATAGGAAGAATATTATTTTATTTGTTAATAAATTTTATGTCACCAGAATCAATGTTAAGTTGTATTTTGAAATAAAAACATTTCAATATTTTGAATGTTTCAACTTTTATAACTCATTGTCTAATTCTAACATGGGGAATATTTTTTGAATAACTATTTTAAATTACATACTTTTAATTTTAAATAATTTATTTAATATTTTTAGTAAGTGGTTCAGAATTATGTAAATTGGAATCTTTTATTTTTATTCGTATATGAATAGTGAAATTATTTATTTTTTCATTACAATAGTTAAACATAAATCTTGTAATTAACGGTAAGAATAATATTGTAATTTACTATAACATGGGTAGAAAAATTTTCTAAATGGGAAATGTGTTATGAAAATCATATTTGGGATGATTTTATGGCCATTTGGATCCACTTACATGATATCAATCATTTTAAAGTATTTATTCTATCGGTAGTCAAATATTTCATAGTCTAGATTTAATAAGTATTTTATATTTATATATGGTTATATAGAGGACATCATATACTCTAAATAGAAATTTAATTGTTAAAATGATTATATTCATTTTTTAATTTAATTATAACTTTTAGGAAAGACATTATAAAAATAAATGGTTTCACAATGATGATTATGTGATAGTTTAATTAATTCAAGAATCAAATAAATGATATTAATAATATTAAAATATATAAAATTCCAAAAAAATTAATTTCATCTAAAAAATAGATTACATTGAAATATTATGGATGATTTCATATATTTGGTTAGAATATATAATTTTTTATTGTATTTATATAATGTTATAAAATGAATAATGTCAAAATTGGGAGAAATGATATTTTAAAATAAATAATATTTTATTAAATTAAATAAAATTTATATAAATATAATAAATAGAAATAAAATTAGAATAATGTTAAATATATAATAAATAATCAATTTATGCCATGTTTGGAATTTTATAGCAACTATATTAACCCTTAATGTGCAACAATCCATGTTGTCATGGTTTTAGATAAAGGATTTAATTAAGTGATAAATACAATGTATAAGGTTTATAGTATGATAGAAACATGTCAAAAACAATTTGAGAATCTTTGGACTCATTCTCATAATATCATAAATATTAATCCCTTTAGATCCATTTTTAATAAAAAAATATATTTTTATTGATTTCAATTTTTTTGGGATTCCAAAAGTGTCCCTCACATCAATTATAAAAGGGTACCTCCGCACTCATTCCCTAACATGTCTCAAGACACTTTTCCTCATCCATTATGAGCCCAAATGATGACTCAATGTCCCCATATTAATACTATGATCTTTAAGTTTCATATAAATCCTTCCATGAAATATATTTTTGCAAACCAAAAGGATTTATCCAAAGAATATGCAACATTTCTCCATGAGATATTTAGTATTATTTCCATTATTCACTCACTCCACTCTCCATATTCCATGATTATTAAAAAAAATACTCTATATATATATATATATAATGTTTTCAACCTAAAATTACACACCCAACCATATAATGGCTAACAAACATATTGATTATGTTTAAAGTGAACATCTACCTCATGAAACAGTGATTATTATATTTTTTCCAATACCAATAATCATAAAGTGAAATTATAATGGACACTATGTTTATATATGTTTTGAATGATACTTATTATGTATTTATTCCTCCATAATTATTTTATAACACATACCCTTCTTCATTCCATTTATTATAAATATGATAAAAATGATTGTGGAAGTGTGTAATACATCATACCCCAAATAATATGATTCATTCACACAATTCATTTAATATTTTAATTATGATTAAAACAATAATATGTGAAATATATGTCATAAATATGATGATGTAATTTTTATATAATTTTTTTAAATGGGCAATGAAATGAATGTTGTGTTTATACCTATGCATGATTTACCATTTCCATTAACGATGCATTTAATTTATTATATACAAATATTTTGTATTATTAGAAATAAATATATAATCCACACATATAATATATAAATAATTGGTAAAATTAGGGATATAATGAAACCATTATCTAATTATTAGTAAATAATCAAGAAAAAACTTACTTCATAAACTAGGCAATTAACACATGAAACATTGAATATGGCCAATGATAATTAACAAAAAATAATATATTATAATATGATCGTATATGATATTATAAATAAAACTTTTTATATTTAATAATTTATTAACACTCTTCATAAAATTATACATGAGGTTAAGGTATTTTAACCTCAAAAGAAACACATCATATCAGTTAATTTCACAATCACATTATTATTTGACATTGTTTATATATAAGTATATAATTGTGAATACTTATCATCCCAGTCCATGATTAATTAAAATATATTCAACAACTATAACAATAATAAATAAAAAATTCCAGTATTTTAGATTTTTTTAAATTTTTATAAAATGGTTTCATTGGAATCTTTTTAACATTTTTCAAATGATTTATTGTATGAATTTTTTGACAAAAATATGAAATAAATGTTTATTTTATACTTATACTAAATGAACGACATTTAATTATGTCAATACACCCTGATGTTTTGAAGCATCATTTACAAGTGTATAAATTTTATTTTAAATGAAACTTTTTCTTTTAGAAATGTTCATATTTTAAATAAATGAATTGAAAATAATATGGTATTTTTATCATGGTATATCTATTTCATTTATTAGATTATTTCACCTATGCCAGAATATTAATATTATGTTTTATTAAGGTAAATATATTATGATAAAATACAACTTTTTTTATTACAAGTTTTATGGTCAGATTGAATGTGTATATTCTATTTTGATACTACTAATTTTATATGGTTATTATATTGGAATTTCATATGTTGGTTTATTAATATGAATATTTATGATTTTTTCATATGAGAAATTAACTGGATGTAGTATGTGACAAGATGTTCACTACATATTCCATCAATGATTTTTAGGTCATATGAGACAAACTAAATATGGTATTGGCTAAGGATATTCTAATTTATTATTAGAGATGGATTTGAACTTGGCCATAACCATTTGTTTCAACATGTCTTGGTTGAGGCCTTGACTGTATGATTCAGACTTCATGTATTATGAATTTCATCATAATGGGATTAGTTATTTATACTCCATACTGTTACTATATTAAAATAATATCTAAGGTTATGTTTTAAAGTTCATGTTATTATTTAAATTGAATGTTTTTTAGTTATTTTACTTTCTATATTATTTATTACATATTTATGAATTTCATTCAATTTATTCTTAACCATCATAGTAATTTGATATCAATCATTAGTTATTTTTAATTGTTTACTAAGATATTAATTATTATTTTTATATACATGGATACACTAAGGGGATTGATGAAATTATTGGAGAAATTTATTTTGTGTATTTTATGTTTTAGATTGTGATATTTATTGAAAATATGTAATATAGTATCCAAAAATTCAATACTAATCATTCCAGTTGTATTAATATATTGTATATATTCCAATAAAAAATGTAACACACCTACATTGTGGTATTACGTTTAGGGTCATTATAGTTTTTATCATAGGTAAATTAATAGATATATTGGAAACATGATTTAGAAATAAAATAATTTGGGTTCATAAGAATAAGAGAGACTTTGATGATATTCATAGAATATAAACATATAATTTGGAATGGATGAGATTATGTGGGTCTACCTTTCAATATATATATCTCCATTGACAATACAAGTGGATGTGGTTCTGGAAAAACTATTTATAGTAGTAACAACTTTGAAAATGTGTGTTGGGACTATCATGGTGCAACCTTGTACATGAAAATGGGCTTTACTAAACACCTATAATGAAACTCCTAGGAGATATAATGATGATAATTCACATTTTCTAATAAAAACATTATGAAGGATATAAAAGTAAATGTTTTCCCAAAGAAACCATGTTTTTTATATTGAGACTAGGTACAATTAATGTTATCAATTTATATTATGCATTATGAAATATTTGAGATTATACATTATGATATGATATAACTGAGTATATAACATCATGTTCAATTGGGTCATGGTTGAAGGAATGTGATCCACTCTAATAGACATTAATCAAAGAGTAACGGAATCAGATCCATAATTGTGTGAATCCAATATTTCAATGGGAAATTGTACCTGAATCATTCTCAACATATAAGGAAATGGTTTTATGTGATAAAATGATATGTAAATAGTACATAATATATTATGTATTTAGTGGGAAGAATGTGAATTAGAGGGCATCCATGAAAATATGTTCATAAATGGAATAAGAAAAAGAAGTATTTCTCAACGTATAATAATTGTAGATATCATCACAACAGTACTTTATTAGTATGAATGTGACACTTATATAGAAGTTAAGATAAAGGAAAATATTCTTGTGATTGTAAGTAAAAGATAAATGTTTATAATATACAATTATTAAACTCCAATAATATAAGAAACTATGAAAATCAATATCTCATGCATCAAACGAGTATACCCCCAAAGTGAATAATGGTTCTTTGTAGAGAGTATGTTACTAACATAGATGAAGATGAATGAATAATGAGATTATGTTGGATTCATGGGTTATTTAATTTGATTATGTTATTAATGACGTACAAGTTATAAAAATTATGGAATATATAGTGATTTTACAAAAGCTCTATTTCATTGATGATTTGAGATTATATGTTGAAAGGTGTTGTTAACCTTGAAAAATGAAACAATGGAATGTTTTTCTAAAACATTTGGTTGATGGAAATGTAACCCTTTAAATCTTTTTGACACTAATAATACACTATAATAATAATGTATTGAATGATTTTGATAAATTATATTGGATAGTACAAGCTACAGTAAAATTGATTAATGGTATAAGTTGAACTTTGGATATTGTTATGGAGGTTTATTTTATTAATTCACTATCCAATGAAACATGAGATATATGATTAATAAAAATAGATCAACTTTCAATAAATATGTAATATTGTTTTTATTTAATTTTATACTTACATATATTTTTAGCGATTGAGTGAATTTCTCAACTCTAGGAAAAGGTTCATAAAAAATTTGATCATATTAAAATAATTTTTATGATATCAATGACCATTATTAATAGCTATAGATTATGGTTTGGTTGTAAAAAAATTAAAATTAATAAGTTCTCTATCACAGATATTTAGAATATTATATTTTTATTTATCTTCTATATCTATATTTTCAATAATTTTCTACTATTCAGAAGCCTAGTTTTTTTTTAAACCATCATGCTTCTCATTTATAAATTAAATTGCTTGTGTGATCAACACTTGTTCCATTTTCGCATTTAAATAAATATATAGTTATATTCAATCCTTTTTTATCAAACATGAATTCAAAATTTATAATCATGATGCTTATCGATGGAGGAAAGAATATAACACCTCAATATTTTTTTATATGTATTTTTAGAAATTTAATTTGAAGGTTTTTTTACATTGCACACAAAGAAGAGAATAGTTAAACACCTATATATTATTCACCAATGATTACCAACATAAAATTGCAATTATATTATTATTTATGAATTATAATAAGTAAAAGATAAAAATATATTGTATATCAATATATAATATGAATTTATCGGTTACTAAATAATTAGAAACAAATATATAAACAAATTGATTATAAATAAATTTTTTATGCTACAAAAGGAATGATATCCTAATAAATTATATTATTAACAATTACAAAATAATATTAATTAAATATATATCTTATATATTTAATAATTTTTTTATTCTTCCAATATATTTTCAAGGTATAAATTAAAAATAATTTTAGTTTTATTCTTAAATGTTATATTTTTCAATATAGCATTTTTTTCCTTTTAATGGATATCCAAATTTAAATATAATGTTTTAAAATATTATATGTTAAATTTAAAAATATAAATTCTTTCTTTTGAATATTAATGTAAATATATACATTGATAATAGTCTAGGTATTTTCATAATAAGATTTATGTTTAAATGAATAATACAAATTACTAAATTTAAAATAAAAACTACATTTTTCAATGAAATTATTTATACTATAAAAGAATATTAAATTTCTAAAAGTATAATTATAATATTATGATATCATTTAATCCAATGTATCATATTGGAATTAATTTCACAGTGAATAACGATATAAAATTTTGAAATCATTTTAATGTTTTCACATTTAAAACTCGTTATCTCATATAATCATAAAGATTAATTTTAGATTAATTAATGAAACATATATATTTAGAATTCAGAAATAATGTTTTAATATATATAATTTTTTCCCTAATTAAGTAATTATTTTTCTTTTATTTTTCATCATATAAATTGTAATAATTGTTATATTTTAATTATAATCGTTTATGGTATATCATGTAATTTATGGTAAACATAATATTTTATAATTTTCTTAACATGTTTATTGATATTATTGGATGAGATATTTTCCACCAACATCATCCTTGGTCATATTTGATGGGAATTTTATGGCACATTTTTTATTATATGGATTTTTTTGTATTATCTTCTAATGGATACTGAATATGTCACAATCATATTTGAATAGTTATTTTATTTTTTAATTATATTAATTTGTAGTATATATAATAAAATAAATAGTAATTTTAAATTTATTTTTTATTAATTATGGTAATTTAATTATATATTTTATGAAATAAATAAATAAATTAAATATTGACAAAATAATGATGGAATAATTGTCTAATTAATAGTAAAATCACATAAATGATATTAAAAATACTAAAATAAATATAATTTGATAAAACTAATGTCATAGAAGAATTCAATATATTACTATGACATATTAGAGATAATTTAATATTTTTTGAAGACATATTGTTTTATCATATTATGAAAAAGACATGAAATAAATATTGTCCAAATTGACCCAAATAACATTTTAAAATATATAATAGTCTATTAAAAGAAATAAAATTCATTAAACTGTAACATTTAGAAAAATAATTGGGAAAAGTTTAGATATGTCATAAGGGGTCCATTTATGGTAATTTAAAAATTTAGAGAATCTATATAAACCATTAATGTGAACAAAGCCTTGTTGCCACACTTAGAGTTAAAGGTTTAAATTAAAGGTTAAAGACAAATTATAAGGTCAATAATATGACATAATCAGAGATTTTAAATTCACCACCAAGAGGATTTCAACCCATACTCATCTAAAATAATAAATAAATTACTTTTTGGATATTTGTAATTAAAAATAAATTTATTTTAATTTATGATTTTGAGTGTTCCCAAAATTGATTGTCACCAAAATTAAAAAAAGGGAACCTCCTCCCTCACTTCCATACACATATCAAGCCACATTGGGTTGAAATAAATCATCCAATATAATCTCTAAACATCAGAAATAATAATCTTAAACTCCTTACTTTGGTAATAAATCAATCTAAGCAAGACCTTTGGTGCATACCAAAATGAGTTACCAAAAGAAGTGGTAACATCATTTCTCAATATCTATTTTTTATATTCATTAATCTCCAATTAAAATAACCTCATTCAATTATTTTATAACAAAACATCTTTCCACATTATTGTGAAATGTTTTTATGCAATTTATTCGACAAACACTTCAACTTGCTTCCATCTAATAGGTGACACAGATACTGTTTACTTTCACAATGAACTACTGCCTCATCCAATGATGATTGTCTGTTTATCCTTTACCACCATTCATGTTTGGAAATTATTATGGAATCTATTTTTATATAATAAATATTTTATATTTATTATGTTTTTAATATTTATAAATTTTTCTAAAACATTCCATTATGATTTTAAATTTGTATAAATATGATAAATTAATTTATGCACGTATGGATTACCACCTCCCCAAATCGATACACTATACATGGATCATATTAAGGGAGATTATAATAATCATATGTGACATATATTACCTAAATATTATACTATAATTATATTATACAGATAATATATTAATACATCATTGAATTGAATGTGGTGTTCATGCGTACGTACAACCAACCATATCCTTGAATGATGAATTTTATTTCATATCTACATATATTATGGATTATTAAATATATATATATACTAATTATGTATAATTTTTAAGTCATGCTTTACTATTTTTATATTATGAAACTATGAGATAATTAATAAGAAAAAAAATAGAAAGTCAAAACTTACTTGATAAACTACACAATTAAAACCTAAAATAGTGAAAATAATGAGAAAATATTAAAAAAAGGGTAATAATATTTTATAGGATGGTCATATATGATATCGTAAGTATTAATAAAGTTCTCTAATAAGTTATAAATACAATGAAAAAAATTATATAAGAGTTAATTTATGTTAATCCTAATAGAAACACAATATAATGTTTATTTTCACAATCTCATAATTATTTTGGATTGTTTATACATATGTATGTTATCAGAAATATTTATTGTCCATGTCCATGTTTTTCAAAACATTTTTCCAATTTTTTTAATATTATCTTACCAATTTTTTCTTTATTTTAATCATGTTATAATTTTTATTTAGTGGTTTTAATTGAATATTTCATTCATTTTCCAAAAGAGAAAATTTAGGACTTGTATGAAACAAATATAGATAAAATGATTATTTTTTCTAATATGTCATTATAGAATTTTACCAAAATGATGAATACATGATGTTATAATGAAAACATTATATTTTTACAATGTTATTTTTAAACAGTATAATTTTATTGAAATTGTTTTCTTTTAATTAAATTATTTCAATTTAAAATGGTATTTTTATCACGATATTTCAAATGATTTTGTTATAGTATATTTATATATCTTAACATCCATTGATGAATATTGTGATTGATTACGTTAGATATATAATGATAAAATTTACCGTATTTTATAGTAGAGTTTATGATTAGATTGATTATGGATATTCTATTTTGATACCATTCATGATTTATTATTGATGTATTAGCATTTTTTATCCTATCTTTCAATACAAATATTTATATATTTTATGTTTTAACATGAGGAATGCATTGGAAATTTAATTTGATTTTAGGGCCATATTATAGCCCCTCGATGCATTGGTAGGATTCATGATACAACTTATATATTACTTTTGAATGTTCCTTGTAAATTTATCTTCATATATGGATTTGGATGAGAACTTGACCATTAATTTTCAGATCTATTGGAAGAGTTCTCAATAGTTTGTTTTACGTGTACAAAAACATTAATTACATCATTATAATATTATTTATTGTCATTCCATTTTACTATTATAATTCAAAAATATCTATGGATTGGATTCCCAGTCTATGTGGTCATTTAAATGGAACGTGTTTTAGTTTTTTATCATGCAATATTAATTAGGTCATATTCCATCATGGATTCAACTATATATTTATGCTTAGTATAACTTTAATATAACCCATTAATTATGTTTTTTGTTCCCCTATGATAAAATTTTGTGTTTTGATATTGATATACATGTAAGTACTAATGTTAATAATTAAATGCTAAAAATTAATTCTTTGTGAATTTTATGTTTTTTATTATAATATGAATTTCATGTTTGTAATATGGTTCCAAAAATTACATAATAGATCCCTCATTTGGGATTTTAATATTTTAAAAATTCCAATATAAAAATTTAAGGCATTAGATCTAGGATTTTGGGATCAAGGTCTTTACATTAACCATGTAAAGCCCCTCGTTTCAACCAAAACCTATCGCATAACTGTTACACAGTTTTTCAAGAAAATATCCAAACTTGGTGATTCCACATGTGCGGATTGAATACCCATTTCAAAAATAATTATTGTGTTAATTAAATCCCATTTTATTTTTCTTTTCCCCATTATGATCAATACTCCCCTTTAGTGTGTGGGCCCCTTCATCTCCACCACTACAAGCACGACCAACCACTCTATTTGGTTTCTGAATTTCTCATTGTAAAAAGTTTTAGATCAATATTCGAATGATTTTTATTTTTATATAATATATTACAATGTTACTCTCCCATCTGATGTTCAATTTTTATGGGACAGATTTTCCCATTTTAGGGTTATTTGTCATATCTTTATATTTCTTCCATTCTAGGTAATATCAAGCATAAAAAATTGATGAGTTAAGTTCAAATACAATGAGGTAGGATTTCTATGATATTTAGATTAATATAATAACATTTTAAACGGGGTGTGAACATTTCCCATATGTTACCCCTCTAAAAAATCTTTGTTCTTATTTAACAAGTTAATTGTAATGGGTTTTCGCCACTTTTGTGACCTTACCATGCATCAAAACCCTTCTATTGGTTGTTCTCTTTATTTTTCGACACCACTTTTATATTCCACCTTACATTTCCAATTTTGTAGTGATGGAAATCATAGATTGAAATGTTCCCTTTATGTATACCCCACTATGTTTTTGGGTAATGTTGGGGTATGGTCGGGTTGGATCGAGCACGAATCCAACCGGACCCCTGAACTAAAAGGCTAATAACTCACAAATCGGGCGTCGGATTGACATGCCATCTATTGAATTGAAACCCCTAATATGTGGGTGACCATTGAGGTACCTCATGGTGGGACTTCATAGTAGTTGGAATATTGACCACTGACATGTGTAGCATATCCTACTAGAGACAAGTAGGCTTATAGAAAGAACCATGTAGCTGGTAGTGATGAGAAGAATGAAGAGCGGTCTTGTGTGGGTCAGCACCTAAAGATCCTATGTGGGATAACTCCTAGTTATCATGGGTGGGTTAGCACCTAGAGATCCTATTTGGGCCAACTCATCGTGATCTAGTGTTTTTCAGATCCTAGCAAACCTCTGTGGGTCAGCACCTAGTGATCCTATGTGGGTCATATCCTAGAGATCATGTGTGGGTCAGCTCCTAGCGATCCTGTTTGGGTCATCTTCGGGCGATCCAGTGTGGGATAGCTCCTACCGATTCTCTGTGGGTTCATTCCTAGAGATCCTATTTGGGTCATCTCCTAGTGATCTTATCTGGATCAGCACCAAGGGATCTTCTGTGGTTTAGCTCCTAGCGATACATTGTGGGTCATATCCTAGAAACCTGTGTGGGTCAGCTCATAGAGATCATGTGTGGGCCAGCACATAGCGATCATGTGTTGGTCAACTCCTAGAAATCCGACATGGGTCTACCCCTAGAAAACCTATGTGGGTCAGTCCCTATTGATCCTGTGCGGGTTAACTCCTGGTGATCTTGTGTGGGTCCACTTCTTTATAGAGTATTATGATTTAGTAGTTACATATAATCATCTCTAATACTTTAGTTAAGTTATACCTAGTATGAGATGAGTTCATACATGTGTGGTATTTTCCTTTGTGGTAATATGTTGGTGGTATTATCCTGTGTGATGTACTTGTGTGGTACTTGCCTTTTTTGTTTTCCTTCCTTGGTGGAACAATTGATATTTAGGATTTTGGGATGGACCTTGTGTTTCCTCATTATTGAGATTGGTATACATGATAACTTATGTATATGTATGGGAACATACCTAAGTAGGGTTAATAGTTGGATTCATTATTTGAGGTCTATACTTTGTGGATTTCAGAAGACATTGAGGGTCTCGGGGTCTCTACTGAGTATCGTTATACTCAACCCTTCACGAGCAGTGCCTGAACCATTTTGTGTTTGGTGTAGACGCCAGACAACATTACTCGAGACTAAGGCTACCATGACTGGATGGTGCCCAGAGGAGAACCTTACGACGAGTTAGTACATGGAAGAAATGGATGGATGAGGAGTGCTGAGGAAGAGATCTTTACCTACCCTTTAGGTAGGAACCTTGGAGGATGACCCAGCAACTGTCTTCATTTTTTATCCAGTTTACCTATACTTTCTTTTTTCTAGTACATTCTTATTGGGCTTGTATTCTATCCCCTTTTAATTTTTGTACTCACTCCATTTACTATATAGTTTACTTGAGTTTATATCTTGTCGTTTCATTGGTTGTGTGTGTTACATATTATAAAGGCAATGCCTTACCAGTTTTTGGGAATATGCTTTTTGGTGATTGTCACCAGCACCTGGCCTATAAAAGGTGGGCCTGGGGTAGTCACGGCACGGGTCCCGAGGGATGGTTCATGGAAAATTGGTACCTGAGGTGTCGATTATACCGTAAAACATATGACTCTGATCATTCTTTTTAACGGTAATTTTGTGAAGTTTAGTGAGTGTGGTTATCTGTTTAGGGAATCCAGTGGTGGTGTGGCGGCCGACGTATCCATACACCAGGACCCTGAATTCTATTTTCCGACTCAGTGAAAGAAAACACTAGTTTCATGTGTGTTTTTATGTGTTTTCTTTGTGACGTCTTTGAGTCATATCTCCAGGAATAACAAATTTACTGCGGAACACCTGTTTCTTTTCAGGATGCCTCTACACAGACAACCAGCTAGAGTTCCGAGAGTAGTGTGCACTGATAGCCCACCGAGTGACAAGGCCTCAGTGAAGGGACCCTTTCTAGTAGAGGCTCTTACTGAGGCACCCGTAGGACCACTGATTCTACCAACCACAACAGTAGAGATTTCATGCCTCTTTATCATGTTGCACAAGTTCTAGTGCCAGAGGCCACCCATGTTCAGAGAGAGACGGACCCACAGGTGGCTAATGATTTGATGGAGGTCATAGTGAGAGTCTTCTTACTGGTATAGACACCAGCTTATCTCATGGAGATCCTTGCCGCCAGCTTTATACAGGCAGCAGTAGGCAAGTGGTGGAGCTTGATGCTCCAGGTTCACGATGAGGTGATGCTTCTCTGGGAAGACTTCAAGAGCCTGTTTCGGGCAGAGTTTATCCCAACGACTCTTCGCACTGTTCGCCTACAATATATTCTCCATATACAGTAGGGTAGCATGATTGTATCTTTGTACTCACGAGGTTCACTGACCTCTCACGGTCCTCCATAGATATGGTGTGGGACCCATTCTTCATGGCCCAAACCTTCAATCAGGGGGTCAGACGATATATCGTGGCTTCAATTATCTCAATCAGCATCCCAACACAAGTGGGGGTGTTAGAGAGATCCCTCTTGTGGGGAGTTTCATCACTGAGTAGTCACCAATAGCGAGACCCACCATCAGTCATCACGTAGCTGAATCTTCTCTAGTTGGTAATAGACAGATTTCATAGAGGATAAAAAGGACCAGATCTAAAGGTAGACGACTGTAGGATTTAGGGTCAGTTTTGCAAGGAACCCAAGTAAGAGCCAGTCATACTAGGAGAGGGCAGTGTTATGCATGTGGCGGGCATGGTCACATGGCTAGTGACAGTCTGACCTTCCGTGAGGATGATCAAAATATGGTTAAAGAACTGCCTAGGTATAGATAGATGTTTGAATGAGGAGGTCCATAGGGAGCAGGCAGATGTGGCATAAGAGCTGGCTTTGCAGCTGGTAGTGGTATTCATTTTGAGATGTTTCCGCCGCCACCACTAGGTGGTCTACCCCGACCATAGGGAGCTGGTGGATAGGGGCATGCTCTTCTCGTGGAACTAGAGGCCAACAATCATGATGCTTCAGAGATGATATGAGGTATGTTCTGTGTTTATTCCACCTTATCTAAAGTACTTGTAGACACATGTGTCAACAATTATTTTAATTCTGCTGCCCTCATTCAGAGCTCTGAGATTCTGACATAGTAGTTGGCTCGATCTGTATGGATAGAGACTCTTACATGCACATATTAGATGATTATGCATTGGTTCCTGCAGTTCAAGCATACTATAGGAGGAGATAGCTTCAGCTGGAATCTCCTAGTAGCGTCGTCGACGCCTTAGGACGTCATCTTGGGTATGTACTGGTTATCTATATTCCATGCTCTGATTGACTTTATTACACTCCAAGTGCGGTTTATTTTAAGGTATGGGACCATGTTTACCTTCACCAGCGTGAAGGGAGCCTTTGCATCACATGTTGGACTTACCCAAAGGAGATTGTAGTTGATCACTCATCAGTTGTCTAGCCTTACCCTCAGAGAAGTTGATGTGAAGTTTTCGAATTATCATGTAGTGGTGGACCATTATGCAGATGTCTTCCCTGATGAAGTACTGGGTCTACCTCCTAGTATAGAGGTGGAATTTTATATTGACTTGTACCCCATGATGAAACCGATATCGACACCATCATATCAGATTATTCTTGCAGAGTGTCATGAGCTGCACGTATAGCTAGAGGGATTGTAGCGGAAGAGTTTAATTCGGCCCAATGATTTACCTTGGGTAGCCCCGATTTTGTTCGCCAAGAAGGCGAATGGGAGATTGAGGCTTTGTGTTGACTATCGGCACCTAAATCAGGTGACCGTGAAGAATGAGTACCTACTTCCAAGGATTGATGTTCTATTTGATCAACTGAAGGGATCACAGTGGTTCTTGATGATAGACCTTAGATCAGGCTATCAAAAGAACATGGTATGACTTGAGGATGTGCAGAAGACGGATTTCAGATGTCTGTATGGCCATTACGAGTCTTTGGTTATTCCATTCAGTGTAACCAAAGATCCAGAAGTGTTCATGGGACTCATGAACATGATCTTTCAGCCACACCGTGATCGCTTTGTAGTACTATTCATAAATGACATTCTAATCAACTCCGCTATTGAGGAGGACCATTTCGTTCATTTTTAGGATATTATGGACACACTCCGAGAGCACTGTTTTTATGATATGATCTCTAAATTCTAGTTCTATATCTAATAGGTTCACGTTTTGGGACATGTCATATCGGAGGTTGGAGTTGCAGTGGATCCAGCAAATATTGAGACGGTACATCGTTGAAATCCACCCATGAGTGCGACGGAGGTACGAAGTCTTCTAGGTTTGGCGGGATTCTACCGAAGATTTGTGTCATATTTGTTTAATGTTTCAGCACATTTATCAACATTCAAGAAGAAGGGGAAACCCATCGTGTGGTCAGAGAGATTCATGTAGAGATTTTAGGAGCTGAGGCAGAGGCTGACTAGTTCACCCATCTTGAGGCTACCGGAGAAGGGATTAAGGTATGTAGTCTACTGTGATGCATTAGGGACCAGACTCATATTTTTCCTAAGGTTGGAGTGAGCAGTGATCGCATATGGTTCACGAAAACTGAGATAGTGTTAGTAGAACTATGCTACGCTTGACCTGGAGATAGCATTAGTGGTCATCTCAATGAATATGTGGCGGCACTATCTTATGGGTGAAAATTTTACATTATACTCATATCAAAAGAGTCTCATGTATATCATCTCTTAGAAGGACCTTAACCCGAGACAATGATGATCTCTTAAGTTCCTACATCACTATGACTTCGAGATAGTCTATACTCATAGGAAGTGAACATTGAGGCAGATGCACTTCGGAGGAGGACTGGTATATAGTTGCTAGGCGTGGTGATAGAGCTAATGAACCCTTTGCAGATATCCTTTGTGGATATAGGTGGTTCATTTTTCTTCAGCCACATACAATCACTTCCCCACTACATCAGTGAGCCAGGGTGGTGTAGTGTGGAGACACTAACTGTGTGATCCGACTTGCCCAAATATCCACAGGGCATGAACCTGATGTTTTTTCTGATGGTGGGGAGCACATCATCCTCTTCAAACGGTATACCATGGTACTAGTGTCGCTTCGGGGGGAAGTGTTGAGGGAGTTCCACACTTCCCCTCTATCAGTATATTTTGGAGTGGCGAAGATGTACCAGGATCTCTGACGACAACTCTGATGTCCAAGGATAACGAAAGTAGTAGTAGATTTTGTCTCTCGGTGCCTCACTTGTCAGCATGTGAAGGCGGAGCATCAGGTATGAGCAAGAATGGTTCAGTCTTTAGAGGTCTCAGAGTGGAAGTGGTATGGGATGTCCATGGACATCATGACAGGACATCCACGTACATCTAGGGGATATGATTCTATCTGTGCGATCTTCTATTAGCTCACTAAGTTGGCCCACTTCATACAGATCAGCGAACTGGGGCCAATAGAGAGTGTGGGACACCTTTATGTGAAATATATTTTGGTACTACATGGAGTACCCTCGACAATCATCTCTGATCACGATGCATGTTTACCATCCCGACAATGGAAGGGGTTACATGAGTCTTTTGAGACACAAATTCATTTGATCACTTTCCATCCCCAGACAGATGGTCAGACCACTAATGTAAATTTAGTCTTTGGAGCCCTATGGAACAGGTGACCACCATTGTTTGTCGTTAGTATTAAAAACATAAATTTCACGCGATATCACCTCCCACTCCTCCCTCATGAAACACCCTCAGCAAACCCTACCTCCACCTTCATCGCTGATCATCCTCTCCCCCGCTGAACCCACCTCCGGCTTCAGCTTCAAATCACTCTTTCTTTTACCCCCTCTCCCTCCCTAGATCACCTCCCCAACTCTTCATCTGCCTCCCTTACCTGCAGATTCCTCTCCTTGCAGATCGTTCGTCATCGCGCCCGCACCCAGTGCCTCGCGCTGCCCATCTTCCCAAACCACTGTACCTCCTCCATGACTCACCCAACCTCCGCCTCCACATATTCACATAGTTATAGATTTTATGTGCAATCTAGAAATCCCTAATTTTAGATTTAGTGTTTTTATTTTCGGAACTACCATCACTCAGATTTCATAATGCATTGGCTTTGTGATTTGTTTGTGCTTGATTGTTTGGACTTTTTAAAATTAAATTTGTTTTCATTTTATCCCCATATGTATTTATAATTTAGTTTGACCACAAAGGTGTGGGGTTTTAAGTGAATGAATGGTGAGATGATTAACCGTAATCATGGAAGTTATACGATTTACCCCACAGGCAATTAACACTACTAATTATCCACTTCTGATGTGACTGAGGTATCAATTTTATGTTACACATTAATTTTTTAATATAATTTCCAAGGTGGAAACTACAATGACTGAAAACCAAAGTTCATTGAGATATATATCTAGAACAATTAAACTATTTTGTAAATACGGAATGAAGAATGGCATGGCCCCATTAAGTTATAGACAACTTCATAATCATAATGAAACATATCAGTCTCGAGAAGGTCATTCTTATGCTTCATTTCCCTTGCAGTGCTGAAAAGATTAAAAAAAGTTGTCCAAGACGATGTAGATTCATAAAATCTGATGCATCTAGATGTATGGAATATGAATTGTATATTTGTTTCTCACTGGACATGGCTTTATTTGGTACATGCTTCTTGAGGATTGCATATGAAGGTGCTTTCTCATATGTTGGGTTATCTTAGTGGAAGGAGCATAGATGAAGCTTTCATATGGTGGTTTCCAAGGAAAAGAATACTCATGGGTTAAAATATAATGTACAAAGCCATAAATATAGAGATTTATTATGGTAGATAGAAGTTTTAAATTCACTGATGAACTATCCTGCTATTTCTTTATAAATTTGTTTTTGTTGCATTGATGAATTAAGAGAATCAAATAATAAGGTCATGTCATAAATAATGTCTTTACTTTGTGAAAAATGTTTTCTTTTCATGTATAAAAAATGTTTTAATTGTTGAGTTGGTTGTACAGTTTAGATCATTGGCGAGGGGTGGTTTGAAATTTAGAACTTTTTACTGTATACACGAGTCATCTGTAGTTTACATTACATGGCACTATAATAGGCATCAGATCCTTTCCTTATTAATTATTTCTATTACGACAGATTTGTCAGGGGAACAAACAACATATCGATATCATTTTGTATATCCATATTCATCTAAGGGTTGAGGTATCTATGAATGTAAATGTGTTTATTTTTATTTAAGCATTAAACATATATATTTATATATATTTATATTCTTTACACGATTAAGAAACAACAGAATATGGATTTTTTTATCTTCTTTGCACAACTGAATGCATAATATTGTTCACACAAAACCCCATGGATTCTTGTTCTTCTAAATTACTCAAATATACGTTTGAAACTAGTTCTTCTTAGATCTATACAAACACATGAAACTATTACTATTGGTTACACTCACAAATACACATCAATTATTTACAAAAATTCTCAATACTTCACAAAACTCAAAGTTTCTAATGATCAACACATCATGCAATCATAAATACCTACATGAACTTTCTCACTTAATGAACCCACATATTGGTAGGTTAATGAAATCCCCCCATAAAATACACACTCAAATTTCATTAGCACAAAACAAGGAAAAACATATGTGTATCATCATGAAACCGAAAATCCTAAATATTTGAGTGCCCAATGGACCACCATCTCCTTCATAAAACTAAAAATATTAGAGGTAAACAAAAAAGATCAGTGGTGTGAGTATGAATCACTATATTTTGAAGAATATTGTATGTTTTAGGATTAGTTTGGATTTTTTTTTCATTTCCATTCAAGGTAAATGTTTTGTGGAGGAAGTGTTTCTAGCTTTGGAAGAAGAAGGTTGGGAAGCAACTTTTTTTGTCATTATTTATCAAATTCAATTTGTTTCTTTCTGTAATTTTCTTTTTAGTACTCTTAAATTATTGAGTATAAATCATTTGTCCATTATTAATATTACACATCTTCTTCACAAATATATTCTCAACATCAAGTAACATAGATTCAGTTTCTATTTAATTATATCCCTTATAGTATAAAACACTACATAGAGCTATAATTTATCCAAAAAAGATCTGAACTTGTTGATGACGTCTGGTTTAGATTTCATGACTCAAATGGATATATTATAATGATTTCAGATGAGAAGACTAGTGAGTATAGCATGATCCTTCTATGATTTTCTTTGACCATTGAAGGCATAACATCATTTTCATTCCCATGATCATGAATTCATTCATGAAGCTCGAAGAACATACATAAATATTACATGGATTCATGCATGTAATTCAATGAAAATCTAGTTGGTGATCATCCATAAATTAGCAAGCTTTTATTTCTATAGCTCTTATGAAAACATTACTATATTTTTTGATGAATTATTGGCTACTCATTTTCCTTTTTCTGAATATATTTTTTACTCATCTTTATTGTTTCAGCATGATTTTTGATTGAAATGGCTTCTAATCACACTTTCTATTCAGCTATATCAATATGATATTTTCCATTATCATACTCCTGGATGACTAAATTATCCAGACTTACTTTAACACAGGTTTCTTCCAGTCATGGGTGACTAAATTTTTTTTATCATAGGCTAGTTATAAAATGCAGTTTTCTTCCACTAAATACAAAAACACATAAACAATGAACCTTTTTCATGTGATTTTTTTGGCAATTTGTTTTTTTTTGTTTCTTTGGATACTATCAAAATGAAGTAATTTTTTTAAAAAAATCGCTAGGAGAGAGACCAAATTAAGCGGTCAGTAATAATAACATTTTTTAAGATCATTAGTGACCGCCAAAAGAAGTCACTACTACTCCTCCTAGTGATCTCCATCACGGTTGAATGTAGACCCCCTATAGAGACCATCGTTGGTGGTGACTATCGGCCTTTAGCGACGAGCGAACTGTGACCACCATTGGTCATCGTTTAGCGGTCTTTAAAGACCATTAGAGACCAATTTTGGCGGTTAGTTATTGTCAATTTTGTAGTAGTGTGTTGAGTGGACCATTCAGACCCTCGAGGACATGATAAATTCTTGTGTCCATGATTTCTGTCATAGTTGGGAGGATCAAATTCCATTTTTAGAGTTTTTATACAACAGTAGTTACCACTCCACCATTGGGATGGCCCATTTCGAGGCCTTCTATGAGAGACTTTGCAGAACATCATTATGCTGGACAGACCCATGGGAGTCAATACTAGTGGGACCAGATATGGCACGTGCTTCCACAGAGACGGTGCAGATCATCCAGGAGTAGATGAAAACTGCACAGAGTAGGCAGAAGTTTTATGCTGATAGGATACAGAGACATCTGTAGTTCGAGGATGGTTACCATGTCTTTCTATGAGTCTCACTCCGACGAAGTATGCAGAGATTTGGACGAGGCGACAAGTTATTTCCAAGATTAATCTGATCTTTTGAGGTCCTCAATAGAGTTGTAGAGGTTGTTTAATGATTAGATATTCCACCTCAGTTTTAATGGACACACGACTTCTTCCATGTATCCCAGATGAAGTGATACGTGCATGGCCCTTCCAAAGTCATCGACCACAACAAGCTGGACATTGATTATGGGGAGATATTTATAGAGCTTCCAGTTGAGAATGAGTATCGACAAGATTGGGTCCTACATGGAAGGTTGATACCTCTATTGTACGTTTATTGCCCACATTAGAACATCTAGTAGAGAACAAGGGAGCGGGAGGCTCATATGCGTGATCAGTACCCCCACTTCTTTACCTTGTTTGAGTTGTCTCTTACGTGGATGTAAAACCCTAATGTGGGGAGAATGTAAAGACCTAAAATTTCCATGTAATTTTTTTATTAAATGGGAATTTTATGAGTTTGAAAGAATTTACGACATTTTATTCCGAGGCCTGGAGTGCCCAGATTGAATTTCTAAACATTCATCCAGGTATATTTAGTAAATGTGTGAGTGGGTTTTTCTAACTTTTGAAGCAGTGCTCGAAAATGAAATCCGATGACACCGTTGAACTCGATGCGCCAGTATTCGCTTAAGGAAACTTTCACCCCGACTGTAGTTGGTCGAGGGTGAAAGTTAATAAATTGGGTTTATCATGAAGGAATAAAATAAATTAAAATGGTGTAACATTTTATTCTTATTTTATTTTCAAACCACCCATGTGGATATTTCACAGGTGGGGACTAGCTGAACGAAAACCTCCCGTGAGAGGTTATTGAGGTGGGGACCATCGAGCATAACCTCTCATGAGTGGTTAGGTGGTGGAGACCCCCTGAGGATTAAAACCCCTTGAACCCCTGTAAATCCCTCTTAAGTGTTGGGAAGCCTCTTAAACAACCCCCACCTAAATGGTGCCACCCCCTATAATTTATTATTCAACCTATGTAATTAATTTACCCAATTTGAAATTATACCAACAATTAAAATTGGGGAAAAACAACAGTTGGATATTTTTAATTTTGGGGGAATGTATTTGCAATGGGAGAGAGCTCTTGGATTCTTACACTTCTTCAAATGAAGAACGTAGATGCATGACTTCAACTTCTTCTTCATAACATCCTCCAACAAAGAACTCCATTGAAAAAATTGTTCAGAAATTAGAGAAAGGGGATGATGAAGAAGCCCAAAATCAAAGCATGGTTTTGGAAGCGACAATCGTAGGAACTCTCTTCACCTTCTTCGAATCTTTCTCACACCAATGTCAACGAAAAATCCGAGGTAGGGCAGTTTTTTGATATTATTATCTCTTTCTATTCATGATAATTCATCGTAATTCAAGAAGGAATTATATCCTCTTTCTAGCTCTATAACGTTGAGACTACGAGAAAAACAAACATGGCATGTCCTCTCTGTAAACCTTGTGATTAATTGTTGATCGCAACTGAGGAATGGCTACGAACCCCTGTGCGGTGCGAGAACGGCGGCTAGAACCACCATCGGTCCCAATGAAGGTGATCTCACAATGGAACTGCCCTACAGCCCACTCCGCCCTGCGGACTCCATGCCCCACGACGCTACTTCCCATGGTCGGGCTGCTGCCCCATGGCCGAACCGCCACCCACTACGGCTGATCCGCCGCCCCACGACCGCCCCGCCGCCCCACGACTATGTCATCTGCAGCCCCAGTGTGCTTCTGGTATCCTAGCCCCTCCCAGCCAAGCCATTCTTTGGCTTCCACCCTCCGGGATGAACTACCTCGCTCCCTCATGGAACCCCCCGGATGATCGGCACCGCGGCCTCCCCCACCCCAGCTGAGCCACCCTTTTCCCTCGCGGAACCCCCACAGCTAATCCGTCGTACGTGGCCGAGCAGAACCATGTCCTCTGTCGACCCACAACACCCGTGGCCACCACAGCCTCTCGTGGTCATCGCGGCCAGCCAGGTCGCACAACGATCTAGGCTTGACCCAGCAGGTAGGGCTACGTTGACACGAATTGAGTTGACCTAGGAAACGTCGTTTCGGGTCGGTCTGATCGGGTTGGACCAGACCCAGACCTGATGGGACATAACATTGGCCCCAAATGACTATTTGATGAAAGTTCATTGGTTCTGGAAATAATGGACCAAGACGGTTCTTTTGAATATACCCCACTAGAGATTTGGGTAATGTTGTGGTATGGTCGGGATGGATTGAGCACGAATCCAACTCGGCCCCCAGGACTAAAAGGCTAATAACTCATAGACCGGGCATCCGATTAACACGTCGTCTGTTGTTTTGATACCCTTATAACACGTCAGAACATTGAGATACTACTTTTTGGGACTTCGTAGGAGTTGGAGTATTGACCAGTGAATTTTGGAAAAAATCCTCTCGGAAATGAGCATGCTTAGTGTGCGAACCAAATAACTGGCTGTGATGAGAGGAATGAAGAGCGATCCTATGGGGGTTATCAACTAGAAATCCTATGTGGGTCAGGTCATAGCGATCTTGTGCGGGTCAGCTCCTAGCAATCCTGTGTGGGTCAGCTCCTAGAAATCATGTGTGGGTCATCTCCTAGTGATCCTATGTGGGCCAGCTCCTAGTGATCCTATGTGGGTCAGCTCCTAGCAATCCCCTGTGGGTCATCTCCTAGAGATCGTCTGTGGGTTAGCTCCTAGGGATCTTATGTGGATCAGCTCTTAGCGATCATGTCTATGTCATCTCCTAGCGATCATGTGTGGGTGATCACCTAGAGATCCTATGTGGTTCATCTCCTAGAGATCATGTGTGGGTCAACTCCTAGAGATCATGTGTGGGTCAGCTCCTAGAATCCTATGTGGGTTAGCTCCTAGATATTTTGTGACGGTCATCTTCAAGCGATCCTGTGTGGGTCAGCTTCAAGAGATCCTGTGTCGGTAAGCTCTTAAAGATCTTGTGTGGGTCAGCAACTAGCGATCCTGTGTGGGTTAGCTCCTAGAGATCCTATGTGGGTTAGTTTCTTTACCAAGTATGATTATTCAATAGATACATCTAATCATCTCTACTAATGTACATATGTTATACATTGTGTGAGGTAAGTTCATACCTATGTGTACTTTGTTTTGTGGTAATACTATGGTCGTATTATTCTGTGTGACGTACCTGTGTGGTACTTTACTAAGTGGTTTTCCATTATTAGAGGAAAAAATTTTCTTTTGGCTTTTGATTTGGACCCTATGTTTCCTCATGATTTAGATGGGTATACATGATAGCTTATTTATATGTATGGTCACATACCTACGTGGGGTTGACAGTTTAATTAATGCTTTGAGGTTTATCTTTTGTGGATTTTGGGAGACCATGAGGGTCTCGAGGTCCCTCCTAAGTATCATTATACTCACCCATGCATGGGCTATGCCCGCACATTATTGTGTTTGGGGCAGACATCAGACAGCGTTGATCGAGACTGAGGATACCATGATTGGTCAGTACTCGGGGAGGACCTTTAGACAAGTCGGTATATGGAAGAGATGTATGGATGTAGAGTGCTGAGGTGGTGATCTGTACCTACCCTTTAGGTAGGAAACTTAGAGGAAGACCCAACAGCTGTCTTCCTTTTTTCTCCAGTTTACTTGTACTTTCAGTTTCTTGTACATTCCATTTGGGCTTGTATTCTGGCCCCTTTTTAATTGATGTACTCACTCAATTTACTATTTAGTTTATGTTAGTTCATATCTTGTTGTCTGCATGGTTGTGTGAGTTATACGTTATAAAGGCATTTCTTCCCTAGTCGTAGGGAATACGCCTTCAGTGCTAGTCGCCAGACCCTAGCCTATGGATGGTGGGTATGGGGTTGTCACAACACAGGCCCCAGGGGATGGGTCGTGACAAAGAACCCCATATTGGGAATGATGAATATATATGATCTCACTCCTGGTTTCATGGAAGGATTCCAAACACTATAAAAACGGTTCCACTGAAGGGAACAAAGTTCTATATGTATGATGTGATTCTGTACTAACAATTAAGAAATGGAACGTGCGTATTTACCCTAAAAAATAATGGAAAAACAAAATAATTAAAGGTCTATTAGAATTATTTTGAGTATTAGATGTTTTTTACATGGTGTACCAGATGTGTCCCATAAGAACTAGTTGTTTCCTATGAAACATGAATCTTTCCCTTGTCCAAGTCCATGTTAGAGTACATGAAATTCTCAAGCATGTGTACTCTAGATTGTGCTCTTGTATGGATGGCCATGTCCATATATGGCTAGGCCAATCCCATTCCCATGTAAAACATAAATACACACTGATAGATGTGGGATGGGTCATAGTGTGTGATCTTGAGTAAGAAGTCACTTGATACTTATGTTCTCGTGGAAACCCAAGAACTGCACTTGAGGGACCCACAAAATGTGTGTTCCTAGATTACGCATCGTATGTATAGGGAATTTCTGGAATCCCAGATATGGATCCCATGAAATTGGAAGATCTTACAACACTTTATCTAGAATCACACCTCAATGAGAAACATGAATGTATATTCATTCATATCGTTTCTTCACCGGTGAGTATGTCACCACCATTTCATCCATTTGAAAATGTCCCTCGCATGTCATCCATCACTAATCACTGAAGAACCTAAATATCAAGTACCCTCAAACCCATCTCACATGATTACACATCAATTGATAACTAATCATTATATCATATTGTGCTTGGATCTGTGATATCAAACTATTGCACCAAGAAACTAGATGTCTATAGTTGTTCTATCAGTGTTTATAAAACCATTGGAAAAAGGAATTTCCTACAATGAAGGAAGAAAAAATTACTCCAAATCAATGATCACAAACATGATGAACATATCACTACAAATTTTCTAATCCATGATTTTTTTTTCATTAGAATGATGAATGAATAGTTAATTAAATAATCACAAAAGATATTAAATTACTAGATAAATATAACATGTTCATATAATATGAACGATCTATGAATCAAATGTTATTTGATTGATTAATGTTATACATAATAATTAATAATAGGGAAATAAATGCAAATAAAGAATCTTCCTACACTGATTTGGATTAGTCACTTGTGAAGAATGGTCTCACATCATTGTTATTGTCGATATCTACACATTCTTCTAAATAGAAATTGATTATCCACTATATATTTTTCATTCTTATAAGATAGATTCTCCAATATTCTATCTAATGGATCCTTTAAATTACTAGTGTTATTGAAAAAACCCTAGTATTTTTCATATTAATATAATTATATAAATGTTTTAGGTCCCACTCTCGTTTAATCCTAAATAAATTATTTTTATTATTTATTTCTTATCCATTCCCATGATTTTTTTTCAATAAAATCATACACCAACCAAGTATATGTTTGGACTTTTTTAAAACCCATACACTAGAATCAATGGATTCTTTATATTTCTTATCTTGGCCTCCTTTTATATGTTTTTCCAATTGTCATGAAAATTTTAAGTGTTTGAAAATATTATATTTAATATATTTCATAAATACATTTCCATCACATTGGGAGTCTAAATCACATAACATCTCATCACCTAGTCTCAAAAATATTACTATATATATTAATACACATTATATATAAAAGATAGGGGTGAAAAATTATCTACACCATAGGTATTAGGATACAAAAAAACAAAATTCTATAAAAAGGGATGCATGTATTGAGAAAAAACACATGTCTCCTTCTCCCAGGTGATCTGTTCAAGATTCCTAAGATGCAACCAGACACACAATAGGGGAATCAACAACCAATAAAAGTTCCCTACTTTTTTACAATCAATCTATTCTAATTAACCAGTAATGACTGCTCAATCCTCTATTTCCATCTCTCCCCAGTTGATAACATGTAACACATCGTGAATTTATTACCTCTGTTGTGACATGTGGAAAAAATCATATACCCAATGTAACTATGGTGGTAGATATAAGATGTATTTCATATCACCAACTCTAAATAATATCTAGATATATCCATTTAATAATGAAGATTTCTTCCCCCCCTTAAAAACCACTATAATCCACGTCACGGTTAAACTGATTAGAACACATGGTATCCCTCTTAAAAACATCAATGTCTGCCTTCATCGGTCAATATAGGCCTTTGGATGGAACTATGTAGTCCTGATCTACTCGTAGATGAGATGAAAATTCCACATAGTTACTTAATCCTTGTTTGAACCCAAAATGGTTTAGTGTCCAAGGCCAATCCATCATAGGGGGAATATTAGCGTTTTATGTAAAATGATTCATATGGATCCATACAAATGATTGAATGGTAACTATTATTTTATTAAAACACCACCAATAATTTGTGATCCCACTATCTATGAAAAAATACCAACATACATTTTCACAACATTTCCTCTAAAACTTGAATGGTCCACTCAGTCTAGCTATCAGTCTTGTGGTAAAAATCATGCTCAAATGTAACTGTTTACCAAAATCCTTATACAATCCCTTAAATAAATGAGAGTTGATGTGATAATCACATTAATAAATGATCATCAAGGTAAATAAATTTTCTTATACTATCTCACGATTTTATAGGATTCATAATCGCTCTTCAGATCTCTGCTTTCAAAAAGCTCGGATGCGTGGTCACTAGTTATGTTGGTCTATGATCACCTGGATGGAGTTGTCTCCCATTTATATACATGGTATTCATATAAAACATACATGGATATCCCATACCAATTCCACAATGGAACCTCAAGGGTTTGGTATAAACCCATTACAAAGAAATTATCATACATCATTTATTGATAAGAAATGAATCTATAGAAAAACATCACAACAATCTTTTTCATTCATGTCCACCAAAAATAATGTTAAAGGTATTGGTACATATCATCAAAAACATGATTTACCACCAAATTTGATGTATGAAACACTATAATAACCCACTCCCTCATAATAATTGGATATATTATGTATCTTATAAATAAAACATTATTACCCCCTCATTTTAGAAATTCACTCAAAATCAAGTCTATTGGATATCTGAATATATAGTGTGATAGTGTGAGTATACAAAATATGTACATACCTAACTCACTAAAAAAGTGGAAGGGTACAAACCATATACTAGAGGTAATTATTTAAATCCTTATCATAAATAGAATACTATAATGGAGCCAACTACTATGATTACTTTTTCATCTATTGTGAACATCATCTCCTGCTATGAGAATCAGCTATCACGTTCCCCCTTCACAGAATATATAATGTATTGAATTAATAATCAGATAATAACTACATACATAAAATAATAATTCATATAAGATCCTTATAATATAATATTTACTTGAGGATCTTGTGGTTAGAATAACAAATAAACTATTATCCTTTCAGATAGTGTAACAACTTCTTTAGGGCAAAGACAACCATTACTAACCCAATATCACGGGTCATGTAGTTATTCTAAGGTTTCATCAATAGACGTAATACATTGTAAATAACTACCAATATAATTAAATGACACAACCAAGACAAGTTCCCAGTGAATCATAGAAAAATAAGTTCATGACACTTTCTGAAATATCTATATGGGAGTACTCAACAATCTTTGTCTCAACTCCTAAAAATCATGTTGGAACCTCTCTGCCCACAATAAATGATTCTCATTTTGTGTGTAACCTATTAATGGAGACACTATACTTGTAAAATATAGATTACATCTATAATATTATCCAACAAATACCATGATGCTCTACAACACCATCACACACTTTGGTGGATAACAAGACAACACGTCCTCGTCCATTATCTGCCCACATCAACTCCGTCTACATAGACAACATGTCACATAATGTGTCCCACCTAAATCCAATAGTTAAAATTATAAATCATCCCATAAATATAGTTCTCTTAGAGTACATATAAGACCATAATAATTTTTGTATGTGGTCCTTATTAAATTTTAAGTACAAAAGTATAAAATTGATTAAGTCTACAACTAACTGATCAGTGAAGATCTTAATTATCTAGTTTATGTGTCTTGTGATCATTTCTAGGTAATTATTCAATATAAAGAGAATAAATATGAACTCATACTGATTATAGTGAGATTCAGATTAATTATTCACTATATCCTAGTCCTATACTCATAACTTCCCAATACCGGATCTGAGGTCACTCTTTGAGATACATCCTACCCCACCCCAACGATCAAAGTTTTCATAGATCCTCAGTAAAAGGTTCTTGTTATTTACATTCAAATATATTAGGATATGATAATTAAAACATAACCTCATTCTCTCATCCTCTGACATGGTGAATGAAACTGGTGATTCCATTTTTAAAACACATGGTCTCACAAAGACCTTCTTCAAAAATTCATCTAAATACACCCAAAACTCCTAAAGCTATGTGCCATCCATCCAAAAAACTATATTAGATATTGGGGTTATCATAGGATGTGTATCGATTAAGATGTATATTACTTAGTATAGAGGTAATCCTATAAATTTCTCAAAAAATATGTTCACGTAATCTGCCACCACTACAAGAAACTAGAAACTCATTGGACACACTAATATAATAATCATTCTATCCAATTGATAAGGATTTGACCACACCCTTCTATGAATGTATCCATATTGAACAACATGGGATTTATTTTCTCCAATAAATTAAAACATAGTCCCAAAATATGGAAAAACTCTATCCTCAACATGAGATAATCTATCCAAGCATGAAATGTTGATATCCAATATATACATAAGATTACATAACAAGAACTCATATCTTACAAAAATTGATCCAATAAAAAACTCTCACCACTAAGAGTAAGGAAACAATGTCAGAAGAAGTTTGTGATCATTGAGTCAAATCCTATAGTAGTTTCTGAGAACAATTGTCGAGACAAGTGCTTCGAACGAATATATATGTGTCCCACTATAAATGTGGAAATAAATAAGTGAATCATAGTAGTTTCTATCCATACTATATGTAAGGTAGAAAATAAAAATATCATGCCTTATATCATTGTTGTAGCTAATGGATCATAAGGATAAACCGCCTATAGATTCCCCTGCCCCTTCCCTTCATCACAATCATCCAGTATTGGATCACTTGGTGGTGGTGGTGGTTACAAGTAATAACATCTACCACCTCTAACATATCCTATATCATCATCCAAATCCCCTACCATATGTTGAAATATTTTATTTCTAGTACCTTAGTCTTGATTTTCCATCCACCGTATCTCTATCAATCATAGGATAGTTCAATTAATCTCATTTTTGATGTCCCCAGCTCTTAAATTAGTAGAAATTCCTCTAAAAAGGATTAATAGACACTTCATAATAACGCTAAACCAAATATCCTCTGTCATGGGACAACCTTGTGAAATGAATCACATGACTAGGTCCCTGAGACTATCCTCAACACCCTAAAGCAAAATTCTGTACTCCTAAGTGTGAACTTCTTAGAAAAACTATATATTTCTACTAATATATGAATAATTATACCAATATATGTATAAAAAACACTAGAATATATAGGAAGGAACAAGGTTATTACTATTACATTGATGTACCAATGTATCCCTCTCTCGAATGGCCGAGCATGGAATAACTAATCACAGATCACATCCATCGATTTTAAGTAGATGTTAGGGAACCTTGATGAATACTCATCCCCTGTGATACAGAATTACAAATGTTATTGAATGTTTTTTAAGTGTAAAAACCTCAATTTATATTGTGATAAAACCGATCATAAAATGAACTTGATCTAGTACCATGCTAGAGTCCACTATTAATAATGTTGGGTCACTTAATGACACTAACACCGTATAGAGCACATGTGAATGATCTCCTTCTGGTAAACCATCTATCAATCCAATTTACTAAAAAGTTGGAAAAATCACAAAATTACTTCATTACTATGCATAGAATACAATGGTTCAGGCTCTCCTCAGAACCTAAGGGGTCACTATCTCTGAAAACCCTAGATAGTGCGCTGATCATGCACTCCACATCATATGGTACTGCAGGTACCATTTTAATCTCAATAGGTTGTGGTATAACTGGTGAACAATAGAGAGGTAACACCTCCAGAAAAAAATCCCTATATCGATTCATCATCATTTAGGGTATCATATATATAACATGATGTTGAATCCTATCTATCTTATGTCATCAACACATTTTAAAATGGACCTGAAATACCATGGTCATTGAGTTTATCTTGAGTGTAACACCACAAGGTTTTACAAATTATTTTAATTTTAATGCATGATACACATTGTCTCTAAATAACAACCCATTTTATTTATATAGTCATTAAATATCCCTTAAACATAATTTTTCCATCACTCTATTTAGAATTTCGAAAAACAGATATACACTATTGCTATAAAATAGTTTTTTATTGTCTGATAGGACCAACATAATTTTTGCTGAAAAGTAAAATTCAATTATTAATTGTAACATACCCATATGAATAGTAATATTACCATTATGAATAGTAGAAAAAATATAGTAACCACATCCATGAATTTTTAATAAAAAGGCATATTATAAGTGAGAATATGATATTTATATAAGTATTTTTATTTTTGTAAGTCATAAAAATTTAATTAAAATTTATGATTAACTATATAATTTTAATAATTTTTTTTAAAATGTAATTAAAAATCATTATTTTATTCTCTTAAGGTTATATGATAATGTTCTGAGACTATGATTAATTTTTCACGGTGTTATAAAATGAGATATAGTTTTGTAATTATTATTTTTCAAATAAATTTTTATATTATTTAAAAATTAAATTATTCATATTTTGAAAATAATTTTCAGAAAAAGAGTCATTTTTTAATAATACACTTTAAAAAATGGAAATTACAATTTTTTGAGATTGTATGAAATAATTGAATTTTTATTGAAAAGTGAAATACATTAATTAAGAAAATATACTAGATAAATTAATTATTTCAACCTGCTTGTGTCATGGATGATGTAAATGGCCATTGGTTCGAACAAACAAAAATTTATTACTATATTGGGTCATATGAATAAATACTATTCATATTAATTATAAAAAATATTAAAATAATGATTTAAATAATATAAAACCCCAACACTTCTCAACAATAAATACCACCCTCACCCCATCTTCCTCTAACACCTATAAAAATATTATCATTTAATAAATTGTTCCCAATCCCCATACCAATGCTCTTACCAAAGTCCATGGCCAATTAGATTCTACAAAAGTATAAATTAAAAGGCATTATGAAGGATCTTATTAAAAAATTTTAAAGAGGTAGAAATTCCACTTTCAATTTCTTGTCTTTTCCTTCCAATTATTTTCTTTAAATATACTCACTTCTCTTTCCCTTATCCAAGAGGAATGACTGTCCTGATATCTTATATATACTATATTTTTATTATTTTTAGGGAATAATTCATCATCATACATCTTATCATATCCAACATATTCTAAAAACAAAACTACCATCTATGTTGTGTAAATTTACCAAAAACATGGACGACATGTCATCAATTTCCTTTACTACCACCAAATGGGGTCATAAAACCAAAAATATGTTTATTTAATATTTTATTATACATATTATATGAAATATTATGTTTGCGAACCTTTATTTAGGAATACTAATAATTGATATAATATAAGTAGTTTATAATGCTAAAAATTCACCAAAATAAACTAACGATTATCACTAATGATGTATCTATTTATTTATCCTAAAAAAATATAACCTCAATGATTAATTGAATAATTTAATATCATAGGAAAATTATAATAAAAATTTATTTCACTTCAGGATTTTCACAGCTCTTCAATATGGATATCCTTTATGAACAACCCATGGAAATCATGCAACGAATTCACCCGAAAGAATGAAGTGAAAAATATATTATAAATTAATGAGTATAATCATGATATAAAATGATCATGTAAGGTGTTATAAAAATTATTATGATTCCTTAATGTATTAATAATAAAATATTAACTATTATAATGGAGGTTTAAATTGATTTCAATTAAGATGAACATATGGTGAGAAAATTCAAAACCCACATTCCATTCATTGGGTTAATCAAATACTTTATTCATTATGTGGTATTAAGATTATTTGAGTGATTTATTTTTATTTTTTTGTATTGTGTTTATTTATATTTTATACACATATCAATCATATTATATTGATTATTACTCTAATAATATTTGTACGAGAATTTCCATTTAATATTCATTTAATATTCTATTTAATGAAATTCTAAAGGATTATATATGTATTGAATGGGTGGTTTTTCCATATTTCACGTTAGTTTATTTCTATAATATGTTTGTTAGTTATAGTTATTTTGGTTTGGTCACATTATAGCTCATGATATGTTGGATTTAGTCCATTATAGAAAATGATATGATGGTTGTCCCATAATATCTCTAGATATGTTGGGTTGAGCCCATTATAGCTTAAGATATGATGGGTGAGCCCCATTATAGCAGACCAATGTATTGGGTACTATAGATATGGTTGTTGAATTATTGGTTATTTCATGTTTATATGTAATTGAAAGAGTGATATTGTAAATATGTCCATATAGAAACTACATGACGTTTCTATGAATGCTAATGTGGTTTATGAAATGGGGTATAATGGCTTTTATGACGTCACATGACTTACGATTTACTAATTAATATCCCTTACTACAATTTTTATGCTCATTAAATGTTTCTTTATGTTTTCAATAGGATATAAGGATGTGTAAGAAACATAATTAAGGTAATTTAAATTTCATGATGATATTTCGATAATAAAATGTTTTATTTTAATATTTTTATAATTTAAAAATAGTATATATTTTTTAAATTGTATCTTCGTGTATAGTAATGAGTTGATATGTATGTTTTATATCATAATTTACTAAACCTATAAAAATTAAAGGATAATAAATTTTTAAGAATATATTCTCTTTCCTATACAATGGATTTTGTAATGTTTTATGTTTGGGACCTTATTTTTGGTATCAGGGGATAGTTTATAGAACATTAGTGGTGTGTATTATTTTAATAGAATAACATAAATGATTTGTACTTTATTTATTATTTTAAATGATTTAGAATTTATTGATTACAATGTTAGTTCATCTTTAATATGTCTATTCAAAATGGTTTTCTTCATAAGTAATAGAGAAGCTGGATTAAGAATGAACCAAGAGGCTCATATCTGTTCGAATCTCCATCCTTGAATGGTGGGAATTAGAACTGAGTAGTTTGTTATAGCAATGGCTCAATTGAATTAGGTTATATATGGTGGAGGGTTCCAATGATAGAGAGTAACATTATTTATTATGATGAATCATGTCTTATTTTCTGCATTTTATGAGGCAACATTTCCCAGTATTCAGTGGAACCATAGATCTGGTGATAGACGATAGTTGGATAAATGCTCTAGAAATGGTATTTGAGGTCATGGTATTTTAAGAATTATATAAGGATATTTTATCAATTTATAATTTTATGGTGTATCTAATTAGTAGTGGTATCTTGTTAAGAGTATGATAGAAAGAGATGATCACGACCCTATGGAATGGGTTGATTTTATGAGTCTTTCATTATGAAAATAATTTTCTTAATACTATTCATCATTGAATGGAAAATCAATTATTTGAACTGAATCAAAATGAATATTATTCTATGGAATTATATAAATCCATTTTTATTTGACTTTCTAGGTACAAACTAGAAAACATAATGTATTTTAATTGTAAAATTAATAGATTTTACACCAGTTAGAAACCATTTTTAGGAAGAGATTCAGCTTCAAGAAAGTTTAAAAGATATGAAAAAACATGTTCATTGTGCTAAAAAAGATGATAGAGAGTTTTTTGACACATATGTGCCTCATGATGAAACGAATAAAATGTGTTCAGGTTTGACTGTATTGGGGAAGAATTTATCAAAGAAAACTAGAGGTAAAAAAAATCTCATTCTTATTATTAGCGGAGTAAAAATAATCTTGGTGAATGTCTTGTATTTTTTGAAAAATTCTACCAATGTGGATAGTTTAGGAACATTCCCTATAAGTGCATGGAATATGATCCAAAAATTAATGATAAGATGATGGCGAGGTTCCTTAAGATTAAGGAATTGGGGAATTTTGCAAATATGTGTCTAAAGCTTGTATTTCAGGGAGGAAATCATCCCGAATGAATGTATAAGGGTGTGAAAAAAAATCATTTGAAACCACTTAAAAATATTTTGAGACATGAAAAGAGGTGGTATCTGGTACAATTCTTCTTATTACAGATTTTTCAAATGCGTTGTTTGATTAGGGGTCTATACATTTCTTAATTTTTGAGATATTCCCTACAAAATGAGAATTTATTCACATGAAATGTATCTAGAACCCATGAAAAAAAAACAGGAGGAAATATTGTGGAAAAAATAAATTATAAGAATCTACCTATAATTCTATATGGAAATAGTTTACCAGTAAACCTAGTTGTATTGCCTCTAGTGGAATTTGATGTTATTATTGGAATGGAATGGCTTTATTTTTATCATGCCACGATATATTTAAGAGAAAAAAAAATTGAGAAATAATTTTTTGTGTGTACAAGAATGAAAGCATACCATGGGTAACATATCTGGAAGTGATGAAACTAATTAAATATAGAAAGAAATGTTACAATTCTCAAATTTTTTATGATAATAGAACTATCTATATTAATGAGGTTTCATTGGTAAATGTTCACCCTTATTATTTTTCAGGTGAATTTCATAGTGTTAATCCTTATTAAGATGTTTGATTACTATTGACTTAGTTCATTAAGAGAATACATATTCTATACTCCATTATCGAAAGGCTCAAATGGAACTTATTGAATTAAAATGTATAGGTTTGAATTATTATATAAATGATCCATTCTATCCATCACATGCCCATGGGTTTCTCCTATATTTTTTGTTAAATAGAATGATGGTTCTTTGAGAATTTTCATTGATTATATATCCTTGAATAACATAAATATTAAAAAACTATTACCCTTTTCCTCGTATCGATGATTTGATTAATTATCTCCAGGGAGCATAGTAGTTTTCAAATATTGAATTGAATTCGGGGTACGATTAGTTGAATGTAAATGATATAAACATCCATAATACAATGTTTCGTTCAAGATATTGTCATTATGAATTTATAGTTATTCCATTTGGTTTAACTAATTAACCGTCTATATTTGTGGATCATATGAATAGAATATTTCATGAGTTCATGTATTTGTTTGTGGTTATGTCTGTTGATGAAATTTTGGAATATTGTCATTGTAAATAAATTCATGAAAAATTACTATGTGTTGTTTTGAAATAAATAAATGAAATGAAAATTTATGGAAAAATTCCTCAATGTGAATTTTGTCTTTAATAAAATTCATTTTGTGGTCACATTGTTTCAATATATAGAATAACGGTTGATCCTAAAAAAACAATAGTTATTGTATGATGGCCAAGACCCACAAAAATAACCATGATTCATGGTTTTAATGGATTTCAATGATATTACAAGAGGTTTGTAGAATCCAATTCATGGTTATATAGCCCACTGATCATGTTATATAAGAAAGGAATTAAATTATCACGATAATAAAATGGGAGGATTGATTTCAAGAATTTAAAAGATAATGGTGAATGCTCTATTTCTAACCCTACCGTACAGAAGTGGTGAATTTTTCATCTACAGTTATGCTTTATTTAAGGTTATTGGTTGTGTTTGGATGCATAATGACTAGGTAATTGCTTATTCCTCACATTAGTTGAACACCTCATGAATTAAATTACACTGCACATGATTTGGAATTGACTGCTATGGTTTTTTCAGTAAAAATTTTAATTCATCATCTGAATGGAGTAAAATTTGAAATATTTAATGACCATAAAAGTCGTGAGTATATATTTAATTAGCAGAAATTAAACATGAGATAGGGAATATTTTTGGAACTAATCAAGGATAATTATTTCATGATTCAATACCATCCTAGAAAAGAAAAAAAAGTTGATATTGCATTGAGTCATAAAATCAATGCTACAATAAAAATGATATGTTTATAATGTGACCCTTTTGTTGAATGATTTGTTAAACCTTGTCTTCGAAATTTTTGGTGTAGGAAATTCCAATGCTTTTTTATAGGATTCAGTGCAATCATCTCTTTTAGGTAGAATTAATCATGCATAGAAATGAGAAGATGAATTATTGAAAAAGGTAGATTTGAAAAAATGGTTATGTTTCTATAATTTACCCTTGATAATGAATGTGTTTTGAGGTTTGGGAATATATTATGTTTTTATTGTGATTCTCAGTTGAAGAAAGAATTGTTATATGAAGATCATAGTTCTATGTTTTCAGTTCATCATGATTGCACAATTTTGTATAAATATGATCGAGAGTATTATTGTTGGGATGTTATGAAAAGACATATTATTGATTTTACCATGGAATATTTTCCATTTGAATAGGTCATATAAGAGTGGTTGTTACATAAGGGGATTCTTCAACCAATATCAATGTCATAATTGTAATGGGAAAAATATATCCATGGACTTCATTGTGAGATTACCGAAGACTTATTGAGGTAACAATGCAATTGGGGATATTATTGATAGTCTCAATAAATATATAAATTTTCATCCTAATAGAGAAACATTTTCATTGTGTAATCTTTCTAAAATGTACATCAATGAGATATTTATGTTACATACGGTTTTTATTTCAGTTGTATCTGACCGTGATTCTCAGTTCACATATATATTCTAGAAATGCCTTTAGAAGTTATTGGGCATGAAATTAAATTTCATAACTACTTTTCATCCTCAATTTGTTGGATATAAGGAGAGAACATTTCAAAAATTATGGGATATTCTTCAAGTTTGTTTAATATACTACCTAGGATATTGGGATCAATATCTCTCCAATGTTGAGTATTCATATCATAAAAATTTTGATCCAAGTATATATAAGGCATCTTTTAAGGCAGTGTATGGATAACAGTGTTGAAATCTAAAATTTTATAATGTATTTGGGGAAATGAAGATAATGATACAAGAATTCATAGAGGAATTTGATGAAAAAGTTCAAATGATACATCTAAACATGAGGACAGCTTAGAGATGGAAGAAAACATATGCATATAATAATAGGAAAGACATATAATTTGAGGTAGGTGATCTTGTTTTCAAAATAGTATTTGTTTGGAAAAATGTTTTTCATTTTGTTAAAAATTTAGGCTATGTCCATTTTTCATTGGACATTATTAAATCCTGGAGAATGTTTTAAAAGTAATCTACTGAGTTTCATTTCTTCGATTCAATCTCGTTTACACAATGTTATTCATTTTTTGATGTTGATAAATTAAGTTCCAGATTCATCTCATGTTGTTATCACTTATGTAGATAATCTAGAAGCGACCCATTCAGATGATGATATTCATATTCAGATTCTTGGTAGAAGAGGGCATTTGTTGTGGACACGGTAATTCAATAAGTAAAATATATGTGGAGGAACCACATGGTTGAATAAGAAAGGGGGGAATATGAATATTATATGAGGGAAAGGTACCGAAACATCTTTAATAATTAAGATAAATACTTTGAAGAAATTAATGGATGATATGGAGAATGTAACACCCCATGGATTTAAAAATAAATATTATTTAATGCTATAAAAAATATCTCTACATAATGACACATTATACTAGGTAGATTGTTATAATCTATTCGTTAAACATAAAACAACCGCTTCTCTATTTGGTAATTCAATAAAAGGACCAACATTATTGCGATCAGTAAGTTATTGAGAGTTTGGTAGGACCCACATACATTTTGGTGAATAGTTACATACCCTTATGAATTTTTACACACCATTTTGAATAGTAATATAACCCTTATGAATATTATATCCACTAAATGTATTGTAACCTCACCCATGAATTTATAATATAATGGAATCTTATAAGTTATAATATGATTAATATATATGTGTTGATATTTATATAATTCCTAAATATTTTATTATAATTTATGATTAATTAAAAAAATTAAATGGAAATTTATTTTCATAAAATATACTCATAAATTATTATTTTATTGTTTTATGGTTACATGATAATATTATTATACTATGATTAATAATTCAAGTTGTTATAAAATTAGTTATATTAAAAAAATTCGAATAAATTGTGATTTTATATCAGAAATAAATTAATAGATTCAATAAAATTAGTTTAAAAAACAATTTCAGTTTTAAATTCTTCATGTCAAAAAATGGTAATGGGGATTTTTAGGGATTTTTCTAAAACACATGATGTTTTAGTGAATAATGATATATGATAATTAACAAAATATTCTAAATAACTGAATTTTTTCATCACGCTTGAGTCATCGATGATGGGAATGGCCATTGGTTTGAAATCACATGCACATATTATTGTAGTAGGTAACATGACTCATGACTATTTATACTCTTTAGTAGTTGTATTAAACTAATGATTTAAATAATGTAAATCATCTCTTCTGCTCAACTATTAATACCAACCCCATCGCCTCTTCTTCTCACACATCTCAATCTTTGATAATTGTATACATTATTTCCATTCCCCATACCAAGGACCTTCCTAATGTCCAAAACATTATGGTCTTTCTGAATGGACAAAACCAAATTCATTAAGAAGTATCCAGGGAGAAGATATCTCGAGTAAAAAAATCCGCATTCAATATCATGTGTTTTCTTTTAAATTTTGTTATTTTATTATACTATATTCTTACCCACTTATCCAAATGGAATGAATTTTCAAAAAAATTATATATAATATATTTCTATCATGTTTATGTAACTATTCACCATCCTACCTCCTCTCTTATCACTCATATTCTAAAAACAAATATATTGTCCATGATATGCTGATTTACTGACAATGTGGATGACCTATCATTAATTTTCTTTACTACTATAAAATCTGGACATAAATTCTTAAATATTGTTACATAATATATTATTATACATCATATATGATATATTATGTTCTGGAATAAATTTTTATGCATACTAATATTTGATAAAACAAAATTGGTTCACACTGATCAAAATTCACCAAAATAAACTAATGATTATCACTGACGATTCATCTAATGATTCATCCACAAACCATATAACAAAAATTATTAATTTAATCATTTTATATAATATAAAATTTTTAATAACATACCTTATCACATTTTGAGTTTCACTTTTTTTCCACACAAATTTCCTTTACAAACAGACCCTAAAAATCATGTAATGAACACACCAGAACCAATGGAAAGAACAACCTAATATAAATTAATTACTGTAATTATGATTTAAAATGATCATATAAATTTTTATAAAAATTAGAATTATTTTTAAAGTATTAATAACCCACTTTAAACCATTATGAATGAGTTTTAACCACATCTAAAGATAGGAGTACCTGAGGTAAGGGTATTCATAACACATTTTCAATTCTTTGGGTTAACCTGATTCTGTACTCATTATGTTTCACTGAGATTATTTGTGTGATGAATTGTTTTATATTTTGTTGTAATATTTTTATTTATTTTCTAAACAAATATCCATTCAATTCAATATATTTTCACTCCAATTAAATTTTTAAGGGACTTTCCTTTTGAAATTTACATCAATGACTTTTAGAAAATTGATAATATGTATATATGTAGAATGAGTGATTTTTCTAGATATCAAGTGGCAGTATTACTAAAAAATGTTCCATAGACATATTTATGTAGGGTTGAGAACATTATTTCTCACAATATGTTGGGTTAGTCCCATTATAGATCAAGATATGTTGGGTTGATACCATTATAGATTAAGATATGATGGGTGAGAACCATTATAGTTCTCCAATGCATTGGGTTCTCCAGATATAGAAGTTGACCAAATGGTTATACATTGTGTAAGGGTGGTTGTAAGAGAGGTATGGTAATTATGTCCCAAAGAAACTACATGATTTTTTTATGCATGATAATGAGTTTTATGAAATGGGTATTATTTCATTTTATATAATCACTTGACTAATGAATTCTTTCATTATATCAGTTTCTTAGCTTTTTGTGCCCATCCCAAGTATCAATATTTTTTTCCACGGGTTATAATGATGTGAAAGAGGAAGATATAAGATAATGTAAATTTCATGAGGTTTTTTCAAATAAATAATGTTTCTCTTGAAAAGTTTTATATGTTGAAAAAATGGTTATTGTTTTAATAGTATCCACATTTATTATTATGAAATGTTATATAAATTTTTTGTCATAATTACATAGCATTATAAATATGAAAAGATGCTAAATTTGTAAAAATTTATGATAATGTATAAAACAAAGGATTATGTAATGTTTTATGTTTGGATCATTATACAGAGATATCACTCAATAAGGAAATGTAAACAATAACCCATTACTATATTATTCATGTAACATTTTTTCTATAATACATTGTCTATATATAATTGTAAAAAATGTATTTGATCAGAGTCCAGGTTTATAGATATGTTGTATGTTGTACCAACACGGATGTCCCTGGCCGGAAAATAACACTTAAAACATATAACACTATTTCCTCAAACAAATCTCACATTTACAAGTACTAATGTACAAACAATTGTGTTCTGATACAATTATGTCATGACCCTTCCCAATGAGACCAATGTTATGACTCCCCAAATATACCTCAAAATTGTTCATGGGTAGTGAATAGAGCTGTGTAGCATGTCTCTGACAAGGTAGTCCTTTAAATTAAGTACTTCTGAAGACACACAAACAAATTTTTAAGAGAATAAAATGATGAAATGTAAAAAAATTGTTAAACCATGCATGTATACATGTAAATCCCATAATAAAATTGTGGAAACAATTAATAAAATAAAATTCAGTCAAATATTGGTCAATCCCAAATAAATATAAAAACATTACAACCTAAATGAATGGAAGGACACTATACTAATGGTGATAGTAGAGACACATCTCATTATTTATGATCTACTATTCCTTGTCTAGTCCGGATCTCCCTATGACTTAATAAATATATCAATAATTTTCATAAGACACGAAAAATACAGAAAACCCTTTGAAGGGTGGAGTATAAAAATAAAATGTTGAATGACCAAAAATAACTATGTATTGAAAAAAAATAATAAGATACATATCTAAACAAAAATATGTCTAGAAAAAATATAACAGGAATGTGACGATTCAATCAATAAGACACACAGTCTCAATGTAATCCTAAACCATTTTTCCTATTTATGGAATCTACATGAAGGATCCACAAAATAATCATACTATAGACCACACTCAACGATTCAGATAGTAATGATGGATTCCATTTTGGATGAATTACTCGTCAGGTCAAATAATATGATGTACCCACTAGAGTTCAGAAGAGAATAATACATATATGTATATCACACCCTTGGTTTTGGGTTATACCAAAACATAAAAGGGAATAAACAATTGAGTAGAGTATAGATTATAATGTAATGTGGTCATAATGATACCAAGACCATCATCTAGAAAAATATGGTGATAGATGATATCCCTGAATCCATAATGAATGCATTACAAAAAAGTTATCACATATGTCCAACTGAAGGGATGAATGCTCAATGTGTAGGGTGTGACTCCATTCTTACCTAGGGTAATGAATCAAGGGTACATACACAAAAAAATTGTCTAAAATGATGAGGTTATGTAATATATGAATTATTGCATGGCTTAAATAGAGTTTTTACTTATCACCACGTTTTTCCAATGTATAATGGCATGTGACAATGTCTGTGTCTGTGTGGGAGTACACGATGTGTCTAAACCTATTTCCATATACAACTTATTGTGTTAATATATGAATATTAATTCCCATAACTATTCATATCTACCATCCCAGGTACACACCAATATATATGGGAAGGGTCATACACCATGTGATGGAGTCACATTCTATGTGATACTTATGTTCTCTTGGAACCATAGCAATATTGTAGAGGTCCTACATGGTGTGTGCTCTTGGATTGCCTATCGTGTCTATTATCATTTTATAGATACCATATCTACATTCCATGGCATCGGATTGTTCCCCATCACATGATATTAAAAGTAAATGTGTTTCAAAATATCAATCCATAGTCAACAAAAATATTTCAATCAACGATTTTTGGTGTCCAAACTTGGATTTTTTGGAAAATCTATCTTATGTTTCATCCATCGTCACGTGCCGAGATACACAATGATTCAGTGTCCCAATATTTTAAAATGTTCTTCTTCTTCCATAATCAAATGATACTCGTGTAATTTCAATCTCTAATAAATGATATAAAACTATTGATGCAAGAAATGGTTTCACAATTGTTTTTTTCTCTATATTTTTCGAATCGCAGACCGATAGATTTTCCCAGGATGAATGAAGAAATAGGTACGTAAAATGAAAAATCACAAAAACAAGAAAATAACATCACATCATGTTAATCTTGTAATAAATTAAAACACAACAATATAAATAGCATAAAGATAACAAAATATTCATTAATTAACTACCCCAAACATAGATAAATATAACCCTTACCTGCGATACACAAGATCTACTAATGAAGTCGTTAGTGGATGCATTCATGTTCATATTAAGAATGAACAATGTGAAAATAAAACCATATACAAAATGCATAGCCGTGATTTGGATCAATATATGATGATCCAATGATATAAATCCCTATTTTTATTGATATCCACATGTTCTATTAAACATCTATTGATGATCTGTGATCTAGTAGATGTTAATAATAGGGAGACCCTCCAATGATCTCTCTATTATACCCACGTAGTTTTAAGAGTTATGTTTCTAGACGTTTGATTTTATATAACCATATACATATATAAAAGAATAATGTATCTTCATAATTACATAATATATAAATCAATTTTATCAATTTATATGTTTTCAATGCCATCACATAATTTTCCATGAAAATATCACACCGACTATGGTTTTTTTACTTCATAGAGTAACACCGATGATGTGAAAATTTCAGTTCCCAATGATTTCATACCCAATTCCTTGTTTAAAATATATTATTCATTTTAGGAAAACAATGCATGTATGTTTTTAATATATTAAAAATATTTAATTACATAATATAAGTGACACTGGCCTAAGAATCATCCTCTATCTCTACTCCTTGTTTTTAAAATATTTCTTGATTTATTCTAGGATATTACATCTTGAAAATTGGTATGTTATAAATATTAGATCCTCATATATCTTATATGATGGGTTTATTTCTATAATAGCTCATGAGTAACCTAGATATAGCATATTTGATGGGTTGATCCCCATTATATATCACTAGTGATCCCAATATATATTTTTAATGGATTATAGTACATTATTGCTCATAAAAATAATGTGATCCCAAAAGACATTACATGAGTTGTAACCACCATTTTTTTCTCGAATGAATATGGTAATGATTATGTTCTATCATGAGATATAATGGATACCATATGTATGGATATTAAATTTTCATGTTTTTATATGGGTTTTATGAAATTGATGATATATGATTCCAAAATGGGATTATTTTATAACTATTGACTTTAAATGTTTTCATTGGAAAAAATGGGTGTGTGTTTTTCATGTTGAATTTTTTACTTCCTGGGAAAAAATGATGTTATTATAATAGTAAACATTAGTTTGGATTAAATGTTTTACCAAGGTCAAAAAAATATATTCTTTTCACGGACATTATAAATAATTTTTTGTAATACCAAAATATAAATTGTTTTTAACGGGTTTAATGATGGTTAAGTAAAATGAAGAAGAAAATTTGATTTTCCTGATTATATTTCATGAAAATATATAATTATTACATTAAATTGTATTTATTATAGGGAAAATTAAAGTGACATGAATTGTAAACATTGAATATTTGTGTGTTTTTTTATATGTGTGATAACCAAGATCCGTAAATTTCAGATCCTAAAATAAATTTTGGTATTTATGATATTGAATTATAATTTTTTGTAAGTAGGGTAAAAAAATATTAAATTTTTTCCAAATAAATTTTTCTGTCCAAAATAATGTGTAAATATATTAAAATTTAATTACCCAGTTTAGAATAAAATGTGGTTTTTTTTACTGAACGAGATTGTATATTAATTAATTTTAAAAATGCATATAAGTTTTATTTTAAATATCAAATTTAATATTTCTAATTACTTATTCTTAATTATCTAATAATTATAATTTTATTTTATTGTTATTTTATTAATTACATTGGTTAAAAAATATATTCTATGGTGAAAATCAGAGTGGTAACAAATTATAATAAAAATTAATAATATAATAACATGTTTATGAAATGATTTGTTTACCATTTGGATGTTTGGATCGATTTTAACATCTCTCCACTCCAATAATTATCAATTTTGGGGACATTGTGGGTGATAGATACATCCCACTATGGAATTTTTTTTGGTAATTAATAAAATATAACTCCCTCCCGATTATAAAAAGAAACTCCCTCCACTCACTTATTCACACCTCACACAAAATTAGGCTTAAAAACTATAGAAAAAATTACCCAATATACATACACACATTATATAATTTCAACCCTTGGAAAAAAACCAACCCTATAGTATTTAGGGAGATATTAATAAGAAATTTATCTAAGAGTTGTTAATTGTCTAAAAATTGATCATTCTTCTTATATATAATTTTACAAAATTAAATTATTCCACAACACATACAATAAAATAAAAAAATTACAACACATAATAAGTTTTATTATGTTGATTTGATAATATTTATTCTTTTAATTTTTTTTCAAATGGGACACAAATCAATTTCTTAGTAAAATAGAAAACTACAGCCTCAGGAATAGATATAATTTTTTTCCAATCACCAAATCACATGGAAATTAATAATAATTAAAATAATGATAAAAAAATTTAATTATTAAATGGAATTAGATATTTGAAATTAAAATACCATCTTTTCTATTTACCATTAACCCATAAATGTGATGATATTTTCACTAATTCATACATAAGGACTAATATTTTAACAAAGAAATGCTATTAATTTTCTATATAAAATTTTAATGAATGATTATAAGGTTGTATATAATTACTAAATATGATATTTATATCATAAATATAATGATGTATATGATATATCTATATCATACATACATTAATATGAACATCCATGAAAAAACAAACATTATAAAATAGGACAATTAACGCATCAAACAATAGGAACAATGAGATGATGTTAACAAAAGTGTGGGAAAATTTTTTTAGATGATAATATATTATATTATAAATATATATGTGGTTCTATAATAAAATAATAATACTATTACTAAAATTATTTAGGATATTAAATTTGGAAAAAATACTGGGAAGTATTTTGTAGTGGATCTCAACTCAATTGAAATTCAATTGAGACAAATTTGTCAACATAATATGATAAACATAAATATGGTTTATAAAATGCCAAATTGTTTTATATGAAATTAATACATATTTATTCATTTTGTTTAATGTATCAATTCATGTTCATTATTTAATATGTTCACAATTTAAATGATACTTACACTATAAGAACCTATTATAGAATATCACATTCAATTGGTATTCATTTTTCTTATTGTAGAAATAATATTATCATTTATCCATCATAATTTTCAATAATTATCATAACCAATGGATTTTTACATATTTTATATATGTATTCTAACTTTTCACTATAATGGCATTTGATTAATGAAATGAAAAACTAAAAAAATTGTAGATTATATTATCCCATTTAGTAGAATATATTTATGTTCTTTTACCATGTTTTCCAAATTTCATTTATAAAAACAATATAATATATAATAATTATTTATTAAGTATATATTAATATAATATTACAAATTTTTAAAAAAATTAATCGAATCTCTCTAATTTTTTAAGGGATGTTTTAAAAAAAATTAAAATTAATATTTTTTAAAAAATATACAGTGATAATAGAGTTCCTAATATCCATATCAATTTTTAAATATATATTATTGTAAAAAAATTAGTAGGATTAATAAAATTTAATGAAATATTATTTAATTATTTCACTTTTAATTGCTTTATTCTTCAAGTGATGTGATTTTATTTTAAAAGCCTATATCCATGATATTGTGAGGGTCACCACTCATTTAATGACTAATCTTCTTATTTATAAAATTATTTTCACATAAATCACATTAATATAATAATTTTTCATTTGAAATTACATTTCTATTAAATACTCATATTATTTATAAAATGAATGAAATTATTCACAAAACTATATAACATTTTCACATAAGATGTTTACATTTAAATATATTTGATTAACTGGGGAAATGTTGATCAATTTTTTTTATTTCTATAATAAATAATTTATAAGGAATAATATTAATGAATTAAATCAATCATTTCATATTAAAGTATTTATTTTGACTCATATTTATATTTGATAACCGGATTTAAATACCATGTTGATGTATTAGTAGATCTAATATGAAAAATCCTTTAGACAATATCATTGTGTGTTTATAGATTTTTTAATAATATGTTATAAATGTTTGTGAAAGTGTAGATAGAATGTTGTATAAGATAACGATGTATAACATTTTGTATATCATTCATTGAGAATAAAAAAATTGTAATCCATGTTATTATTTAATTTAAAATATATATATAGTTGCATTTTTTTATTATGATATTGACTAAATATGACGTGTGTTTTATTTTTTACCTGGAATTTTTTATTATTCATTATATAATAATGTTTTAATTCAATGATTTTATACCATGGGTGATTTGTGATTTAACTTTTAATATTAATTTTTCTTCATTGATTCTTCATTGAATTCCATAAATGTAACGCTAATTAAGTATTTTCTTGCACCATAATTTAGATTTTCTTTCCCTAGGATGTGAATACAAATTCATTTAATGAGATTCAAGGGTTTTATGAATTTATAGTTATAAATTTTTATATTATTTATAATAAAAAATGGGATAGATTTTGTTATGGTTATATAACTCAACTAAGATATTCGTTCATTTTAAATTTCTCCCCTTTTATCTAACCGAATGGATAAACATAGATATCACATCTATGCAAAATGAATCGGGTTTATTACTTTTTTTTCCATCAATTCGATTGGAATGCGAATTTAATTCTAATTATATTTGAAAATGTGGGATACTATCATAAATGGTGGATAATTATCTAGAATAAATGTACCCTGAAATTAATATAATAAATAGAGTCGAATGAATTCAATTGTTTATTTTCCTATTAATATTTCATTCATACTATTATTCTTAAATTACAATAAGGGATCCATGATCATTTAAAAATGGCGTATAAATTTTCTAATATTATTAGCGGAAATTATTATGGAATACATTATATTCCTATGGTTTATTTTTTGAAAAAAAAAGTTAACCATGAAAACTTATTTTTTTAGAAAATGAAATGCCTAAAAAGTTATTTTCTAATCATTAATATTTAAAATTATAAATAAGTTATCCATGATCAGTTAATGTTCTTATGGAAATGGATGAATCCTTGTGGTAACATGGGACTTGAAAAATAATGAGAGAATGATTTTTATCTATATTAAATCACAATATAATAGTCATGGTGGAAAAAATCTTAATACCCCACTAGTAAAAGGTATTTAAATACGAATATTATAATGTTTCTCATATATACTAATTGATGTTTCATTTGTTAAATGGAGATACGTCATGCTACCCTATGAAGAAGTGAAAAATATAATCTCCATAATGTGATCAAATAAGAAAATTTCTATAAAAATACAAATCCTTTATTTCATTGTTCAAAATAAATGAAATGTAGAAATTATAAAACTGATATAACTATGATAATGGTGGTTGATGCTAACCCTTCAGAACAAACCAGGTGTCCATAACAGAAAGGTTGAGATTATGTTGTTTTAAGTAGAATTATAGATCTAATTTTTTTTGAGATGTAAGATTGTTCTAAATTTATTAATATGAAATATACTAATTTATTTTCGTTCCACACACTATTTTATACTATGTTTAATTAGGAGATTAGTTCAAACTCTTTTATAATAAAAGGTGGGTATGTAATCACTGTATATTTTTTATGGAGCAACATTTTCAACTTATAGATACATCACCAACGCTGTTAATTATATGGGATAAATATACTAGTAAATAATATCATTCCTTATTTATTGTAATTTGATGTTATTTTATAAATATAGGATTTCCTTTATTTATGGTCTATATAAAATTATATAAGCAGGATACAATCTTATTTATCTATAATTACAATCTGATTGTATAAATGTGTAATGTGGATGATGTATCAATTGCGAAATATTCATTATAAGAATGTCTATTATTTCATTAAAATTAATTTTTCTAGATCAAATGATAAAATAGAAATTTTAGAATAGTCTTGAGGACATACCGAATATATGTGTTTATACAAAATAATTCCTTGATGAATTTCATGTCCCTCTTACTGAGTGTTATATTGATTTCCCAATTGAACAAATTTGTGCTCATTTTCTATTATCCATGATTGCATATAGATAGTACCATAATAGGACCATATTAATTCATAATTCAATTATAATACTATCATGATACATGTTTCATACACCAATTATTTTTTCAAGGGATGACTTAGTCCCTTTCTACTTGAATAAGGATGGCTCTATACGTCATTTCATTGATTATCCTAAACTCAACAAGATCATGAAAAAGTAAAATTTTACTCTTGTACATAGTGATAACCTATTTTATTTTCTATTAAGATATAAATATATCAATAAAGATGATCTTATGTCTTGATATTGTGAATTAATTCTCGGTTAAAAACATTGAAATATTATTAAAAAAATCAAATAAATTAAATTTATTTGATTTGTTTTATTTACATACCACCCAATGTATTAAAAAAATTTATCCATATTATTAGGTAAAAATAACCAATAATACCAGGTCATTATGCTTTGTTTCCTGAATTATAAATTTTTAAATATTTTGTATTATTATTTAATATAAATAATACATGTTGATAAAAAATTACATAATTTTAGTGATGATGTAATATGTTTCAAAATAAAAAAAAATTATAAAAATATTATTTAATTCAGAGATGACCTATCAAAAGAAAAATATTTATGCCATTTACAAAAAATAATGAAATTGTATATAAGGAAGTTGGAATGGGTAGGCAGCTACCCACATCCAGATGAAACACAAATCTATATCATATAATGAAAGTTCAGTCCAATAACCATAATCAATAATTGTTTCTCATTATGATTGATAATTAAATATATTTATATATATTAAAAATAGCATTTATCCTTATTAACTCACTAGAGTATGACCCTATAGATAGAATCCATGCAAATTAGTATAGTTCATCTACGACATTCTCTTGAAGGGAGAAGAGTTGAAACCCATACTATCAATCAACTATTTCTACCCATGTGTGATGATTTAATTGAATGAGACATTAACACATATAAAACATTATGGGGTGGATGTCAGTAACCTTGTTATTATCCAAAACATTATCCAACCTATTACAAATTCTAAAATAGTTATAAATTATGTGAATCTCTTAATACAAATTACTATTTTGTTCACCAGTGTTGTGGTCCCCATCTCATGGATATTATCATGATATACCATAATATCTTTGGTCTATAAATAATGATCCAATAAACTAAGGATGTGTATTAGTGTACTAAAAGACCTCACAATAATGATCCTCACGACTATCTTGATCTACAATATTTTCATCATTCACCGCATATTCATTATATTGTCTACGTGAACATTGTCACATGTACATATCTACATCAAAAGGGCCCCCCTCCTCATGTCTAACATAGTCATCCGGAGATGCACATATATCATTACTAACACCATCACACCTATCTCCTCATTCTAGTTGATAGTTTCTTCATATATATGAGAACCAACAACGTAAAAAAACTTATTTCATTAATCAAACTCACTATATCCCTTAAATAACAAAAACACCCCAAATCTTATTCCAGTATACCATAAATATCAGTAATTTTTTTATCACTAGGTGTATCATTTGGCTTTTGAGAATACATTTTGACTTTTACCATCTGTATATATCGACCCATGTCAAACCTCAACCCTTATCTACTCAGGTCAAATCCATATAAAATACAAATCCTTGGTCAAGGGACACCCTCTATGAATCCTGTGACATCTAACATTATCCTTCACAATATTCTGTACACTACTGCTTCCCAAACCTAAATAAAAACAATGTGTGTACAATTTTTTTTCATATTGGGAATAAATCAAACAAGTACATACTGATTACTGGTTTAATATAAAGTAATTAATCACCAAAAGTAACCCAAAAATAATCAACATGTGTGTTTGACAGATCATCTTCAACGCATATTCTAGGTTATATCATGTAATCCACTGCTTAGTCACCCTATCCTATCATAGGTAATTCCCTTTATTAAATCATGACATACGTAATATCAAGGGATTATAAAAGCTGAATGGGAGTTCATGGTGTCTCACCAAAATCGACATAGTCCTCATTTAATGGTTCATGAGGACGTGATATGACTAATTGAAAGGAAGAAAAGAGTGATATATTACATATGTAAGTAAAAATTGACCAAGATTGAACCATATCATCTTTAGAATAAATTTATTTCATAAATATATTTGAGACAATAAGACATATGGTTGTTCACTCTTCCAAACCCCATGATCCAAAAATATGATGATTGAAAGATTCCACCGATGGGAATTATTTTCTAAATCTTGAAATCAAAGTAATATTCCACAAAAAAGAAGAATAATTCAATTTCAATGTTAAAATAGACAGTTGAGGGGAGGCTTAGAACCATTCTTGAACCATTGGGATAGAGGAAATCATATGGAATTTGGGTAAACAGTCTGGGTTTGTAAATGGATAAAAGAGTAGAGATATATTTCATTGGTAGGATAGAGAGTTTCCATTCCCCAAAGAGGGGGGTTGGTCTAGCACATTGTCTATTAGCTTCTATTTATTGGGGAATGTGATGTCGACGGGGGAATACTAGGTTTCCTCCACTCATATCCAAAATCATTTATTTATTTATTTATTAATATTAATATAATTAAATATTCACATAGTTAGAAAGTTAATTTTTTAATCTAAAAATAAAATTTATGTACTAATTTCAATATTATAATTTAGTGGATTATTTTAGTTCTTCGTAACGATTAATTATTAGTGAATAATTAAAATTAAAATTTTTATTTAAAACAACCATTTCATTTACTGAATTTATAAGGAAAAATATTATTTAATAATGGGTTTCAAAGTAAAATTATATTAATTATATATCAATTTATCTAATTTATTTTTTTTGAATTAATTTTTTTGAATTTTGAGATTAAAATCTTTTGAAATATTTTTATATTCTCTTTAGAAAATATATTTCTCATCGTGTTTCTTATATTAATTTTTAATTATTATTTGACAATACAGATAATGGAATTTAGAAAAATGGAACATATATTTTTAATTAAATTTATAAATAATATGTAATATTATTAAAATATTTCCACCCATATGAATAGAAAAAGAAATAAAAAATAATTACAATTATTAATAATAAAATTAGTACATTTGGTATTAAAATAACGTGATAAGGGTTAAAAACTAACAAAAACATATAAAAACATTTTATTGAACACTGTATACCTTATAATATCTAAATATTGATAATATTTTATTCTTAATCCTATTGGAATGTGAAAAATGTTGGTAAACAATTTTATTTTAATAAAATTGCATGTTTTCCACTCACCTCACTTATAAATGCCACCAATTCTCTACTAATCTTCCCATTTCATAAACTTTTTGAATTTAAAAATACCTTACAGATAAAAAATTTAATTCTCCAATTTAATATCATATTTCATATATTATTCATAATCCTAATCTAGTAATATATTATTTTAAAGTAAAATAATTTTTCTGAAAAAGAAGGTAATATCCTTAGCTGAGAGATTCATTTTATTTCATCCTCTAATTCATTAAATTATTATTAATCATTTTGGTATAATAAAATAATTATATCACTATATCTTATGTTATTTATATTATGATAATGAACTATATGTATCTCCCATTCTATAAAAAGGTATACAAAGTCATCATTTCACTGTATGGGGGACTACCACCTAACGAACTGATGATATTTTATTTCTATCACCATATACCCTAAAAAGATAAAATTATTGATAAAATACCATATATGATATATAAGATATTATTATACCATTTTTTTTATATAACTTTTACTTTCTCACTTCTAATTTGTCGGAATATAGTAATGTTAGTCATGTTTATGGTGGAGTACCTCCTCAGAAAGGGATGTTGTTGTTTAGAAATTAAATAAAATATAATAATGAGGAAATTAATAAAAATATGGTAAATATATTAATGTAAAATTAATAATCAGTGTAAATATTTTATTTTAATATATATTCTCTCAATTTATTGAGGAAATGGAATCAATGTTCATGTATATATATGGAATTCCATCTCTAAGAACGATGTATGTCATTTTCAATATCAAAATGTTATTGCTTATTTTTAACACATTTATACTAAATATATATGATATTTATTTGTGGGTAATCAATCTTTCACTGATAGAACTGTGATACAGTTTTGAGGACCAGTAAATAACAAAAAAAAACACAAATAACAATTAGTTGTTGCTCGAAAGATAAAATTAAAACCAAATTTTAAATTACTAATTAACAAGCAGTCATAAATAAATAATATTTTGGATTATATGTAAATATTTATAGATACATAATAGATTCATCGTAAACTGTTATTTATTATACATTAGGTTATAACATGTAAAAATGATGCTGATAACTAATTATTGACATTATTGTCCCTCTTTTCCTTTTTAAGAGATATGTTATGGTATAAACCAATCTTAATTTAAGTGCTCTAAATAATTCACATTTTCTATGTAATATCCAATTTTTTTTTTATTTTCATGATATTAAATGTTTTAATAAACATTAAATATAAATTGGTATTATGATTTAATTTTACAAAAGTGGTAATTAATTTCTTTTACAATCTCATCATTTCGTGGGATTCGTCAAGATTATGTATCCAATGATGAAATTATATTGTATACCCCTCAATAAATTCATATTTTTTTCCTATTATGTGTTTTGGTCTTGATAATAAATGTTTTTCCAATATTATCCCTTCATTAGTTACAGAATATTTTTAAATATGGTGTCAATTAACTCATGATTTTTTCTATAATCGGAAAATAACATTTTCTTCCAAAAAAATTTAAAATAAAATATTTTTAAATTCATCCAAGGATTTTTTAATATAAAATATTATCCATGATGAAATTTTAATTATGTGTTTTACAACGAATAATCATTTAATTTTATAGAATTTTTTTTGGAATTAACTAAAAATGTGAAAGGAATTGTGCTTTTAATGTATATTGTATGAACTAAATTTTCTAATGTCATGAAAAATATTTTCATTGTTACTTTAAAAATATGTAATATAATTTAATTTTACGGAAAAATATTTTTAATAGATTTTATAAATTTTTATTTTTATAAATGTGAATTTAATGAATTTATATTTCCATATAAAACATTCCATGTTATTTTTAATTTCAATATGATTTTCCAAATAGGATGAAATCCTTGGATGATACATATTCTTTAATGGGGATTTATCTAAGGATAACATTAATATTATTTCTTATAATGGTATATGTTTATGATGAAATAATTATTAGGATCCCCCCTTATTTTTTCACATGATATTTTTTGATAAATTGATGAAGTGATCAGCAATCCAATTTTTCAATATTTTATGTTATGAATAAATTTTTATGAAACCAATTTATTTTTTTTTGTTTTGATATGATAAATGTATTATAATTTTTTGGAATACATATGTATTATTTTTCTATGTGACAGTTCAGACTTATATCTCCATCAAATACATTGGTTAAATATTAATATATCATGATATTAACCTGACTATAATTATGAGTTTATAATCTTAATTAAAGGGATTTATCCACTATTATAGTATTGGAAATGAAACATGATTATTATGTTAGTTTTTGGAGTGAACCCATCCCAATAGGGTAGTCATTTTAACGATCATTGACCCACTAGGTTGATTATGTTAAATGTACTTTATATTCCACATATATATATATATATAACTTATTCTAAACATTTATTCACGTAGTTAATGTTCATTGAAATCAGTGTGATTCATGTATTATGAACTACTATGATTTATGAAACAATATATGATTATTATTTATGATATACATGGTGTGGTTTATAAATTCAATTATCATGTTCTCATACTCATATTCTATGGATATGTTGATATTGTCCTTGTTTACACTTACAAATATTATATGATAATCCATTATTATGTTTCCATTTACACAGGTTATAATAAAATTAATTATTTATGATACGACTATAAATTGTGCTAGTAATGAAGATCCTAGTTGGAGATGATATATATTGCTTTTGCTCTACATGTTTATGTTTCCATGATTCCAAGGTCACTAGATATCAATGATTCTATTGTGGATCATTATGTTATATAATGAATAATCATCTACTATATTTTAATATTTCAATATTATTTGGTCTTTATAGTTGGTCTTGTAGAAATTTTTAGTTGACCTTTAGAATCTAGGATAAGAAAAAAAATTGATATAATTAATGATTTATATGTTTATAAGCCTAATTATAAATGAATGTGTAGGAAAATGCCCCAGAATTGTGGAAAAGGATAGTGTATGCGGTTTCCATGAAATTACATCCATGAATGGATACACAGAGATAATGTGTTTTGGAATAGTGGAATCAAATTCTAATAACACTCAAAATGGGATATTCATATGGAATTTACCATCCCCTTGTGCATGAAAATATGCCTTACTACCCTCATTACGTCACACTCCCAGAAGATGTTCTTTTTACATTCAAAAACCCATTATGATCCATCATAATGAAATAAAAATTGAATATGAATATGAGTAACATAGGATAATCATAATTCATCATAGATTAAAAAGAAGGCATCATAATTTATAAATCCTATATAAATATTTTTTTCATCATTATGTGATTACCCACTATAATCATGGTTATTACATTGTGTTGTGAGTTTTTGTCCGTGGATGGAAACTAAATGAACCATGTTGATATTGAGTGTGATGTACAATGTAGTGATTGTAATTCCATGAATCCAAAAGTTAAGGGATATTGAATGAAAATAGTTATTTATTTGATAAAATAGTATTCTCAATACACAAATCATGTTGAACTGCATAGGGGAATAAGCTGAAACAATTTTTTAGTCACCCACGATCCAACATCCATCTTCCTTCAGTGAATCCTTTGATCCACTAGTATATTTTCAACAGATCTATTCAAATGAGAATATATTATCTATTATAAACTGTTACTTGCAAGAAAACATTAATTTTATTTAGTATATTTTTGTAGGCGATGTTGATTAAATATGGAGTATCATATTGAAAACAATGTAACATGATGAAATTGATAAAAATGGACTAAGATGTGATTATGATTTTTTTAAATAATTCTCTCCCTCATATCCTTCAAACAAATAGTTAATAAATTACATTTGATACTGTATAATAAATAATAATCTATTTGTGTTTATAAGGGAAAAGTCACTAGACTAGTTAGATAGTTTGTTGGAATTATAATCCAACATTTATGTATGGTTGATGGATTCATTGGTGTAATAAAAACACATCTTCAAATACTGTTAACCATTAGGGACATTAGAATATCTTTCCAAATTGTATGATGTTCTCTGATGGTATAAATTGATATTATAGTAAACCATTAATATCATGGTTTAGGCAACGAAAATAATATAGAGTTCAAGGGATATTCTAAATACCACTGAGATAAGAAATTGAAAATCCAATCATTATCATAGTGTAGAAGATATTATTGATAAAGTTGACATGTGGGGATATGTTAGTGATTTAACTATATGTAGAAAGGTATTTGGAATATTAATTTCAGATGTGATTGGATAAAATTATCTCTTTATAAGAATATAGATAATATTTCATAGAATATTAAACAAACAATCTAGTGTTTCAAATACAAAATATATAGTCACTATGCTTACTATTAGATAAATTAGAATATTAATGATATAGATTGTTTTTAATAACCTCATATGCTAAGGAACAAGGGAAAATATAATGTGATATTGATTTATGAGAAGGGGTGGGATGTTATTGTGTTGAAAGTTACAATTGTTATCTACCCAAGAAATTGTAATGTCTTATTTGAGTATATATCTACCCATTATTTAGTAATTTAGGAATTTTATAAGGGTGCAATGACGCCACCCAAATGATTTCATGTATAATTTGTATTGAAATCCCAAATATTTTTATGATCACATCTCATGTATATGATTCAACTTTATTTGATTTTTGTTTCATTTTTTTTTGAAAATATTCACATTGTTTCTCTAGTTTAATTCGATGTTATCGTATGCATGTTCAGGGTTTGTATATATAAAACCTGGATAAATTTATGGGTATTTATTCCCATTCTAAAGGTTTTTTTATCTTATATGGATGGAGAGGAATTCAAAATTAATGATATGTATGTTGTATAAGGATTTTTTTTATTACATTCATTAATATTTTCTTAGACTTATACCAAATTGTGAAGATTATTTTTCATTAGTACTCATATCTAGTACCAAAAAAGTTTAAATGAGTCCCTATATTATTTCCCCCATTTCGTTGAAATAAAATAAGAAGTAATAATAGGAGAACCTTAATAATGGATTCATTCATCCATGTTTTTAATTTTTTAGTAAAACTCATCATTTTTTCAATAATAATGGAATGGTGTGACTCTGAATTATTTATTGGGATCTGAATAAGATCAAAATAACATATAATTAGCCTCTACCCCATATTTATAACATATATTATCAACTACATGATGATAAATACATTTCCATGATAGATCATTACTATGGATATTTTAAAATGATGGGTCGATAAAGAGGATATAATCAATACATCATTCCATTCAAGGTATGAACACTATGAATATATACTTATTTTATATGTTCTTACTAATTCCGTATTTATATATAAAGATATTGTAAATATTCATTAGGGATTACCTTGATCAGTTAATTATAGTCTCTAAGTGGGATATTCTAATCTATTCAAATGGACGTGATGCGCATTATAATCAATTGGGTATTATACTAAAAACAAAAATTAATGATAAACTATATTAATATTTTTAAAATTTTGATTTCATTTGGTAAAAGGATTATTTTTGTCTCCATATAATCTCAATATAGGGTGAATCAGTAGAATCGTCCAAGATGGAGGATACTAAATGTTGGACCAGACAAACCATAGTGATTGAGATATAATGATTTCTTGGTGTATCGGTATATTATAGACTATTTCTTGAGATTTTATACTAACTATATAATCCTCTCACCATTTTAACTGTAAAGGGAGACATTTTCCCCTAGAAAAATGAATGTGAGGAAAATTTCAAGAACAGAATTGAAGATTTGTTAGAACACATGATCATACATTACCCAATAATGTAAAAGGAATTTAATCTATAGTGATGTAAACAAGTTTGAATTGGTATGTATTCTTATGAATAATAAAATGGTCATAGAATATGACACATCTTAATTGTCGTTTTTGTGAAAAATTACCCCCCATTATCTAGAGATAACTGTAGTAATTTTTACATTAATGATTTGGATGTATTATCAATATTGGGAAAATTGTAATATATATATATTGATAAAATGTGTTTAAATAATGCATTTGAGAGATCGAGTTGAATATGTGTCTGATAATATGGATTTAATTGATTGAATATTATGATTACTCAATATTTTTCCACCATTGAAAATAGAAAAAATTGTCTTATGCTCTGAGTCGAAAAGGCCATGCTAACATATTACTAATGTGGATAATAATATATCCAATATTTCATGTTTTTCAATTGATATATACAGAAATTGTGAAGGAAGGGGAGAAATATTTACGTTTTTCAATTGAATGTTCTACTATATATCCATTTAAAGATTAATGATTCAAAAAAAATTAAGATGTTGAGATGAAAAAAAGGATAGAAATATTCTAATGTTTAACATTGATCAGGATAGAATGATAAGGTTAATTAACTCTTTAGGTTTTCAATAAATACTAGATTTATAGATTTATTTTTTTAAGGATGATCATAGTGTTTGATTATCTGTTCAATATAGAAGAATGAATTTGTATAGTGATTTGAATTACTAATTCATGTGGGATGACTGGAAGAGGGATGTCGTATTATTGCTTTCAAGACCCATCCTAGAGTTTCCCAAGACATGAGTACCTATAAAAAACTTCACACAGACTAGGCTATGGCATCTCGCACCGAGTATGAATATCCAACAAATCAGGGTCATTTTTTTACGTACATATATATACACACACATCTGCAAGAAAAACAATTGAAATTGAAAAAACAATGTAAAAATTCAAGCACAACAATACAATACTAACACCGAGTAGAATATTAGATAAATAGAAGTAAACAAGGCCAGAATATAATCCCAACCAAAAGAAGACCTAAAAATTTAAAAGTTCCTTGACCTCCTCCGCCAAAAACCCTACATGAATTTTCTATAAAGAATAGTTGTATGATTATGTCGAAACAAACCTCATTATTTGGGTCTCTTTAAGAATCGCCTAGCCCCATTCAACCAAGGACTTAATCAATTTGTCAATCACCTACAAAATACATTACATGTTTATGAAAATCACATGCAGGTGTGAGTAAAATAATACATAGTAGGACACCCACCAACACGAAGTAAAAGACCAAAAACAAAACATCACTAAGAGGATCCATTCTATTCAATGAATGTATATGTATGAAAAACATATAATAAAAAACATATATGTATTCTAGTAATGTATTCCAAGACACAATGACTCCTCTACTTGAAGCCACATGGTTTCACTCAAAGCATGATCGTTTCGAGAGATCTCACATCTCGAGCCATCTGATAGTATGAATGCAGAAGAGGTCTACCAATTGTATCTATGAGAGCACCTGCTCTTGACATGTCATGATATTTCAATGGGACATCCAATCAATCATATAAATGGAATCTCTATTCATAATCAATCATTAGAAACATTATTTTTCTCGAGGTATCCTTATTTTTTGATATCTCACTCCTCCAGCATTGATGTCATCAAAGACTCTTACAATGATGTCCTGCTAGATTTGGGCCCCTCCCAAATTTAATTACACATTTTAGGGTCATGATATTTAGACAGGGTATTCTTCCCAAGGAATGAAAACAACCCTATCTATAATATTTCGTGATGTGGGGGAATTTTCTTAGAGAATTATGACATCCATATTCAATATTATCATAACAAAGAATATTCTACACCAAGAATATGGATTCAATGCCACATTGAACCCTCGATTAAAGGAAAAACTGAAAGTATGCACCTATACTGGTCAACAATAAAAACCCACCAGTCTATCTAAAAAGGGCCACCTTGTTGTAGGAAGCCTAATGCCGCATAAAAATCTTCAAATTTACCTTCTAATTGAGTGATAGGATCAATTCAGTATGAAGGGTCTGGTCATGCATGACATGACCAGATTTGGCTAACTTGACCTGATCTAGTCGGTCTAGGCCAAACTATAAATTCCCCTTCCATTGGGCCACTAGTTTGTGACCCTCTTAGATACCTATGGTGGCCTAGTTTCTCCACCCTGAAAAGTCTCACTTAGGGTGATCATTCTCCCAAACATGGCTTAGCTGCGTTCGTTTCTCGATTAATGAAGCAAGACCACATGATACACCATCCTTGTCGCCTCCCATGGCTCAGGCCACCATAGGCCTTCCTTTGAAGTCATCCAGCTAGACCTTGATGCACCGCTACCTTGTCATTTTCGTGTCCTCTGTGGTGTTGGTCATCTATCCACAAATGTCTTTCCTGGACCATGGGTTTTTACCACTATAGGCCACCCTTATGGTGTCCATCTTTCCCATTCTCTATGGCATGGCCTCCATTCTAGGATGGTTCCACCTTCAGTGCAAGCTGGCCCACTATGGTCCAACATGCCAAATCCCCATGGTCCAGACTCCCTATTGAGCTGGTGATACCATATTTATTGGTTTCCCCATCGAAATCCTCTCCATTCCACACTATAGGTGAAATAGCTATAATGGCCACCTCCAGGAACCATCATGAACTACTACGGTTTCAAATTTTGATCACGGATCATGAATCACAACAATCGAAGAATGAAGAGTGGGGGGATGATGCAAGAACAAGAACATCCAAAATGGATGGATCTTGTTCTAGTTCGTGTTAGCCTTGATCCATCTCTATTAAGCGTATAATGAATTGGAAGAATAAATAGTCTCTAATAAAAATCAACCCAATAAAAATCCCTATAATTGAATAAGCCCAAACCACAAAAAGAATGACCCATCGATTAATCCTTTCATTTATTAATCCATCTACATCATAGTGACAATGAATTGGAAATTAAATCCCAAAAAACTCACACCATTCCTAGTGTTTTGGTTGATCAATGAAGAACAATAATAACTGTCAGTGATCTATCAATGAGCAATCTCGAAATGTAAAACTGTTGTGATTTTTCATTCATCATTATCCAACAATAGGATTATACAACACTTTTAATCTCTAGAACTTTCATTTATATTCTCCATGATTGTTAATCTATTCATTTATCCCTTACTACCTATTAAATAAGGAAAAAACATTTCAGCATCGTCTGATCTCTATGTTGATGTTCTAACACATTGTTTCATTCATGAAAGATGATGGGCTTCCCATCATCGTGTAAAAACATTTTTGTGTTGCTATGAATCTGTAAAAATAATTAAAATTATTTTTTATGTTTATTTTATCTCCATTAAAACATAAAAAAATAAACGTTCATTGTGGACCAGCGCTGGTCGATGTTATGCCATCCCAAATAAAATACCCCATATAAAATCAAATGTGATATCATATTAACAATTATAGTTACCATTTATTAGTTTTTATGATTTCAAGATAATATAATTTTAATTTAATCATTTTTTATGGTTAGGACACTGGTGATTTTTTCTATAAATGACCAGTACTGACCAATGTTTTGTTTCTCCTTGGGTAAAACAACTACTCTAAGCTCAATAGTTCCCTCTGATTTTTGATTTTGGCACTCATTTAAGTGTCATATAAATTTTTCAAAAAATCCAAGCATGCATGCTATTAAAAAATAACCTTTTTTAAACAATCTATTTGGGAACCACGGGCCTCAAAATCTCATGCTATCATATTTCCTTGTCTTGTAATTTTTCAAAATTATTTCTAAAAAATTGAGAAAATATGAGTGATTATGTTATCCTATTCTATGGTATTTATGTCCTTGTAATAGAAAAAAGCCATGAAAAAGGATTACAGTAGTGAGAACAAATATCAGCCTCTCGCTCCCATGTTACCTCCTAGAGATTCGATTTCGACAAATGAACATGTACTATAGAAATGAACTAACTGTGAAGGATCTGATTTTTTGATCCTCGATCTCCAAAGGGTAATCTATAAAAGTCTCCATACTCAATGAGGTGAAATGAATCCTACATGTATCTCCTCATATGAGACCCCTATAAGATGACGTGTACACAGTCCAACTACGGTCATAGTGAAAAGTGGTAGTCCTCCTCATCAACTATACAATGTACCGGGAAAGGGCCATTAAACCTCAGTGATATATTATTGTCCCAAAGAAATCTATATATATCAAATCGATGATAGACATGAAGGAACACATGGTCTCCCTACACTAAATCAAAAATCCTTTTTCACCTATTAATATAAGATTTCAAATGGCATGGTGTAGTCTTCATCTGATCTTGGATGACAAGTACATTCATTGTATTTACATTTACCAACTCTGGTCCCATTAGTGAAGATTCTATTGGCCTAGTCAAAAAATTTTGTGACTTAAAAGGTATCCCATACATAAGGATCTAATGGTGTCATACTGATGGTGTAGGTGTAGCTATCATTTTCTGCAATCTCCATCAGAGGTATGTGATCATACAAACTATGGAAAAACACTTAACCTAAATCCTAGTATAAAACCCTCTATAACTTGAGAGGTTTTCTCAGCCTAGTCGTCCTCCTGTTTTTGAAAAATGGGATCAAGTGAAGATGAGTCTCAATTACCTCCAACAATACATTCTACAAATTGGATGTATAATGTGTATCATAATTTTAAACTATCATCAATGTTACTCCATGGAGTTGAATTATGTCCTATACGTAGTGGCATCCCATGGTCCCTACTGAACTCTACTACCGAAAAACTCAAAATTGGGTCATCATCATGAGTAAGTCAATAATCACTAAGAATTAACAATTTCCCCTACAATTAAATGAAAATCCCATTAAAATTTCAATCGATATCCCTTTACACATTCATTATAAATGTTGAAGGGGTTAAGATAATCTTGTGGTAACCTGATGCAAAAACTTCACTTGTAAGATATTAAGGCGTAATGAAACAATCATTTCAACTTCCTTATTCAACCTTGGACACCAAACTGACGTCCGAGATCCTGGTACATCATTAGCTCACCTAGATATACCATTAGAGAGGATTCATGAACTCCCTTTGAACCTCCAACCTTAACACTGATAGTATCATCTCACATCCTCTGAAAAGAACAACTTGGTCCCCACATTTTAAATATCCATCTGGGGAATTAACTATAGTAATTTGATCATGTAGATCCTAAAATCTAGTAAGACATAGTCTTACCTCCCCACCTCCCCATAAAAGTGGATTGGTGAGAAAAATCTATTGGAGGTAAGATTAACCATCTCTATCCACAAAGGATAACTATAATTAAGACAAATGCTTCGCTGTCTTCTTCATTACCTTCAAACTATATCTCATACTAAGAGCATCAGGTTCCAGATTCCCATTCCTCAGAACATAGAATATATCCATTTCATTTTTTTGGAAGACCTATACCCATCTCCGTTGTCTCATTTTTGGGTATTTCTGAGAGAATATATAATTTTAGACTATTGTGGTGAGAGTAGACGATAAACCACCAACCCATCATGTAGTGTCTCCAAATCTTCAATGTGAAGACTATAGTTTCCATCTCAATATCAAAGGTCATGTAGTTCCTCTCATGTGGTCTTATCTTGAATGTACTATATAAAATAACCACTTTATTATGCATCAAGAATCAACCAATTTCAATCCCTGATGAATCACAAAACACTAAGTTCTCACCTCCCTCCGCTAGAAAACTCATGATGTGGGAACTCATCAAAATATTTCTCGTTGGTCGATGAGGTCATTGGCCCTTGTGTGCGGTTACTCATTTTCTGTGGTCACATAGTTAAAGTGCAGGTAATCCAGATATAACCTCAAACACTGGGAATTACTGCTCCCTTTCTTTACAATTCATTAAATTAATCCCATATCTTGTGAATCTATATATTATATCTGATATATTGATGAATATATTAGTAAAATTTCATGGTGTAAAATAAATTTGAAGTCTATATCCATGTGGGAACTAATCATTGGATAACTTTAGTCATGATGAACTCAATAATTACCAATACTACTGGAAACAAGAAAACATAAAACAGTTATTTGTTTAAGGGTAAGGCACACTGACACAAGAGTGATCAGATGCACACTACTAGGCAAGATTCTATATTATATTATAAAGGATTCATTTTTCTCTAACAAAATAAATCCATGTTACATCACTACATACAAACCACACCCTAGTCCTAAAATAGTCATCCTTAGCATGTACTACAAATAACCAATCCATACAAAGAATGAAATTGTAAGGCCTCAACACATCCCCCAAGACGTTCTATGCGAAACTCGAACATCAAGGGTTTAATCACACTATCTGCATATGTTTTATTATCAAGTAACATCTGGTATGTAACATCAGAAATAGGATCAAGACAATTGTTTAACTAGAATCTCTAGGTCTTGATCAATATTCATGAAATTAATTAATGGTTAGAACATGTGTTCTTTACTAGAGTGGCTTAATGTAAACACAGACCATACCTAAAATCATTCATGAAGACAATGGGTCATATGGCACAAAAACGTTCAGTTATCCCATTTCATTTCCTCCAGCTCACTGATCCTAGTTTGGACCTATTAGGGGTAGTGTTGGTAATGTGTTGAAATGAACACCAACTGATGTTGTTCTCCTATAACACCTACCATTAATTTTTCCTTGTAGATCTATTGGCTCATGTTACTCTATTTACCTCAGGGGGGCCATCCATCATCTCCCAGCTTGCCCACATCTGACATTCACTGTATGTATCTACTCAACCAAGTGACATTCATCCACAAAAGATCTCTCTAGGACCTTAGAATAATTATTAATTCACAAATTAATGAAATTTTCATTGATTACTCTAAACAAATTTTCACTAAAGGTACGCACCCCGAAGTACTGGACTTTAATCATACTCATTGAGATACTAGAATGATTGGTATGCCACAATGAATACTCAAATACTGACATGTATTCCAACTTGATATTTAAAAGATCGTGTCCATACATATACCTTAGATTCTTAGGTTATAACTTATTCCCTAAAAAATGTTCTCTAACTCTTCCCATGAAATATTCACCTCATTATAAGATTGATGAATCTAAACCCCACTATCAACCTATCGATCCATGCAGAAGGCTTGTTTTTAGGACCACTATAAGACCTACTAGTACCCTAACTAGATGTAAAGCACAATCACTACCTCAGGACAGTCCTCATCCACCTGAGATTCAGTATCTCCTTATAACTTGTGGGGTATCTGTTGCTGAAACTTGTGAAGTACGTTCACCCTACACATTTCCTCTCCTGGTTATACTGGTACCATGTTCTACTCTACATGTGGTGGTATAGTCAGTACACCAGCCATATGAGCTATTATTCATACGAATTTCCATACTGATATCTTTTTTCCCCACGGATCATCCTTGTGATCATGTAGTGGAATAATGGAAGGAAATCTACATGGAATCATCTTGAGGTAATACAAGATTTACCAGAGACAATCGAGTATACCTATTCAGATTATTTATAAAGGAAATAAAAAAGACATCTCATTCGTATATGATTCATAGACCATCGTTTTTCCTTGAAACTAGTGTATTCATGTAATGAGTCAAATAATTGAATTTTGGGTGCTGGTGTACAGATACATAGGTTTGTCCACCAATACTGGATTCTCATTCATAAAATCCGAAATCAATACATTTAAAACTGTTTCCCCCAACCAAAACACACATAATCTTATTCATCAGGTAGAACTATCTTCCTCTGATACCACATTTTCATGAGCTGTCCCAGAGGATCCTATTCCATTACTACCCTATGCCTACGTTCCATATTCCAGGGGATGGAAAATTGCACCGAGTCTGTGTATCCCACGAATGAAAGGAATTTTCATATATACATTTACAGACGAACACATCTCCAAGTAAATGTGCCGAAACTAAAAAAAACTAATTAAACAAATTGGAAAACCACTAAAATACCAACATATATTACAATAGTAGAAAACATAACGTATATAAGCCCAGAACACAAGACCCACAAAAAGGAAAGGTTAAAATCTATAAGTTCATGGATGTCATCCATATAAAACCCTACTTAAATAACAGGTACATAATTGCATCATGAAGCTGTAGAAGCCTTTTTTCATGTCTCTCTAGGAATCACCTATCCCCAGTCAAAAAAGGGATTCGTTAAAGCATCGATCATCTGCACATGACACAAAACATGTAGGAAAATCTCGTGTTTGGGTGAGTAAAATAATACTCAGTATGACACAATATGACACGATGTAATATACCACAACGAAAACATCACTAAGTAGATGGAGTGAACTCATCACATGTATATTTTTACAACACATATAACAATAACATATAGGTATACTCAAAAAAGATTCAAAGACACAAGGTCTCACTGACTTCTATCCATATGGTTCTACTCGTAGAAATCTCTTTTCGGGAGATCTCCCTCCTCGAGCCAGCGTATTATAATCATGTATTACAAGTCTATGAAAATTATCCAAGATAAAAAATGATCATTACATGTCAAATTTATTTCTTCAGATATCTGTTCTATCTACTACATGAAGTCTTGATATCACAACCAATAATCTACCAAATGAATCTGATCCAGGTATGATCTTCCTTTGATAACTCAGTCCATGAGCCGTGATGTCATCAGGGACTCTTATAAATTGGTCCTTCTAATTTGGCCCCCTCCAAAATTGAAATACACTAGACAAGGTCTTGTTATGCAAAGAGGGGATTCTCTGAATAAAATAAAGACCACCCAATCTATATTATCCCCCAACATAGTGGACTTCTCTCAATGAATAACTGAAACCATACTAATGTGGATCATAACATAGGGGGTCGCAACTGATAATAATTATAATACTATTATTACAGTCCCCTATAAAGAGGATTAAAACCCTACACAACATGGTAACTTAAATTCCCATAAAACTCTATTAGGGGAGATAGTGGATCACACCAATCCCAAGGATGGATTTTACAACTCTATCAGGGACCTAGCCTCTAGATGGGATTAATTTCTAGGAATGTAGACACAATAACACACTGAACCTTGTGTAAGGATCCAAGGGAAACTTTGATCCTACAAATGTCCAAAGTAAAAACAGACAATGCCATTTCAAAATGACCACCTTCTCCCAAATTCCTCAACTATGCATATATCCTGTCAAATGAAGCTTATGTTTGAATGATATTGTCGGTTCAATAAAATGGATTTCGTCTGGTATTGGCCTGACATGACCTAGAGTAGTTGACACGACCGGACCTATTTGTTCTAGGCTGACCCAATCTAGCCTGTCCTATTAGATATTCTGGGATAAACTACAAGGATGCTAGGGGTGGACTGGTTTCTCTGTCCCCCTCTAGACTGCAAGACCGGACTGATCCCACATATCTACTATGATAGTGACACCTTCTCTGGTGGTCGTGCTACCTGTGACCTGTCCTCATCATGCTCCACATAATGGATTGACCCTCATCTTCTGATCAACACCTTGTGATGCTGTAGTTTCAAATTTACAACGATGATCATAAATAATTTGTAACAAAGAATGGGGGGAGATGAAATCACATGAATTCCCATAATGGGATGATCTTGGCCTTGTTCATGTTAGCATCAAACCATCCATGATATTTAAAGAAATCAGGGGATGAATAAAAAATATCTAACAAGAATAAAACCAAAACAATTTCCACAATTGAATAATCCAAACCAACAATACAAACGACCTAGGTATTAATCCATTTATCCATTAATCCACAATCATCATAGGGATAAAATATGTGGAAAGAAATAAATAAAATCACACATACTATATAAATATTGGATCAATCAAGGATTAACATTAATCTTCATCAATGATACATCCATGAGGGATCTCAATCCATCATCTTGTTATTGTTTTTCATCCACCAAAGAGAGGGTTCTCCAATTCTTTTCTTCTCTATAACATATATGGAATTTCTCTAGGTTTATAATCTATTCATATATCCTTACCATGATGTAAAAATGTGAAAAAAAAATTCAGCATCACCACATAGTTGTGTTGTAGCGTCGCTATGCTGTCTCATTTATAAAAGGAAATTAGATACCCCATTATGTAATTTCAGAGTCACGACATTTCTATGAAACTCTAAAAATAAATAAAATATTTTTTTATGTTTATTTTATTCTCTGATAAAATTTTAAAAAAATAACTTCCATAGTTGGCCAGCGCCTATAGATTTTAGGTCTCGTCTAAGGAAAGCACCCCCATAAAGAACTCAACAGTAGTATCATATTTCTTTTCTAAGTTACAATTAATGAAATATTAGTCTCTCAATGTAAAATAATGTTTATTTAATTATATTATTTATTTTTATGTCCCTTGTGACTTTTTTATAGAGATTACCCACACTGAACAATGTTATATAGCCCATTATGTAAAAGAACTACACTAATATCAATAGTGCCCAAATATTTCTAATCTGAGCACTCGTTTAATAGTTATTTTATTTTTTATCAGAAAATTAATTCATGTGTTACATAAAAAACATAAAAATTTTCATAAAATCATTACAGGTACCCCATGAATTGGAATCCTACTCTGTCAAAGTGACATGTAGCAGAATTATATCAAATAATTTTTATAAATAATATCGTGAAAATCTGTGTCTTTACACTAAGTATAGTGCTAAATGTAATGTTAATATGATAAGATTGAGATAATAAATTATAATAGGATATGATCTATATTACCCATGCTAGAATAAAATGGGGAAAATATCCTCATGTATTTTTTCATAGGACTTCCCAAAAATTATATAGGGAATAATTCAATTTGTGATATATTCTACCAACATATAATTTAATAAAAATTCATAAAAGAAATAAAATAATTATCCCTATATCATATTTTTGTGAAATAAATTATGGATTTGGTATGTTAGCATGGATTACCATATTTTATTGTATATGATCTTGATCGGAGAATAAAATTAATGTACTTATTGATTCTTTAGTAAACTCTAAATATAGAGTTTATTTCCATCAAAAAATATCATCCTCAAATATATGGTTAGTTTGAGAGAATATTTAAAACTGTAGAGAATATTTTGATATATTTTTCACAAAATTTCCATCATGTTCTGAATCAACACCTTCCTCAAGTTGATATTTTAAACACAAATAGAATTCACTCCAGCATTTAGATTGATCCTATAGAATACCCCAATATAATAAAGTGTATAAATCCCACATACTAGAATTTATATAGATAATTTATTCTTATGGGACATGAGATATATTAATAAAATGATGATAATGGGGGAAGCATGAAACATTGAGTTACGGAAGCTCATAGTTTGAAAAAGGTATACTAAAAATCACTCAAGTGATTTGGAATTTGAAGTTGTTGGAAATTTATTTATAATAATTTATAATTTTAAGATTATAATTAAATTTTAATTAATGGAAAAAATAATACATATTTATATTTTTCTCATTCAAATTCATTACTATATATGGAAGGATGGTTATCAATTATAGCTTCCACCAAACCACTCTCAAGTTCAAGATGTATTCCATTTATCACTCTTAAGAAAGTTCATACATGACACATCAAATGTTCTAAACTCAAATTTCATTCTACTACTGTTAGATATTTATTATGAGGATTAATAGGTACAGACTCTATATGAAAAAATGAATGTTATATGAAACTAGATTTCTCACTTGGTTAATATTGTGTGGATAAAACACTAATTTTAGGAAGATATGCAGAAGCATTAAAATGTGATGAGGTAGAAGTTTCATTATTTGAATCTATTTATGTGATGGTATTTCTATGGAGAAATTATATATATATATAATATAAAACCCCAATATTTTATGGAATAAATTTTTTCCATATATTTAAATTTAATAAATAGCACGCATTACACGAAACATCAAATTTTACCCAATAATGATAAAAATATTAATATTAAACATGAATCATATTATGTAGATATTAAAAAATTTATAATGAATAATTAAATTTATAATATTAATTAAAAATTTTCTATAATTAAATCAAATTGATAAAATGTACTTAATTTTCTGTAATTTCTTTATATGATTTAAATGCAATGTCTTCTCAAAATCTTTTTTCATTTTTTATATTTTGACATATAAAATAACTAGTTTTTTGAAAAGTTTATAAATTGTATTTGATAAAACAAAATCCTTTTTTTGAATTTCATATAAAATTTTTTTAGGTTACCTTTTTGGAATATTCTGAAAGAATAAAATTTAATATGAATAATGAGAAATACTAGTTTATATTGACATAATCCTTTCATACTATAAAATATATGAGGCTTTTTATTAATAATAAATATAAATGTTTTATTATTTAAATTCTATTTCTCCTAATGAAATTAATTTTATTAAAATAAATTCATATTAACGTTTTTTATAAATATAAATATAAATTTTTTGACCATTTTCTCATTGGAAAACTACATTCTCATTTTGTTTCACAATTTTATTTTTTAAAAATATTTTCAAATTCTATGAATGTAAATTGAAAAAATGGATTCCATATTTTGAAAAATAATAATTTATATTATATAACATGGTAAAAATTATTTTCTTACATTAATGACCTATAAAAGGGTAAATATTATTTTCTTCTATTAAAGTAAAAATGGATTTATTAGTGGGTTAAAATATAAGCTAAGGGTAATAAATGAAAAAATAACTCTCCAATATATATTTTATGTGAATATTTGTACCTTATATAATCTAATTCATTATATTGATATATCAATTAGCTTTATGGGTTGTGAAAAACGTGGGTACTCCTTTTTTAAATAAAATAATTACAGGTGTTCCACTCACCTCCCTTATAAAAGGTGAGCACATCACTTCACCTATTCAAACATCCATAACCATGTGGTATTCCAATACCCTAAATAATATAATTATTAATTTAACATTTCATTCTATAATATATATTTCAAATAAACCCTACCCATGATGAATTTTAGTGAGAACCAAAATATGTTGTGTATATAAGAGGTATTGTCCATAATCGATAAAATTTTTTCATTAAAAACATTCGATTAATATAAAAACATTATGATATAATATAATAATTATGTTATGCATGGAAAAGTTTTTCATGTTATGGGTAGTGTATATAATATTTATCCCTACTTCCTTCAAATGGGTCACTAAATCAACATTTATGCATACAACAAGATACCTCCTCAAGAACCATTTCAATTCATTTCACATCACCTCCTCACATGACTCGACATAATAATTGGATAATAATTTATATATGATATATATATGTGTGTGTTATTAAAATAACTGTATAATTATACAAAAAATTCCCCCTTATATTACATTTTGTGGTAATACGATAACATCCCTTGTGTCAATGGTAGACTACCGCCTCACAAATTTATATAATTCATTCTGTTATTATGTGTAATTTAAAAAGGATGTTTATAATAAATATATGTGATATATATGACATAAAATGATAATTTTGTTGAAATATTTTGTTTAAATTCATTTCTTTTAATCTATCAAGAAAACATAAAAAGAGTTCATCCGTTTATACATCCCACCATCTCCGTGAATGATGTATTTCATTTTTAGTCTATAATATTTATTTATTAATATAAATACATATATACTGAATATATTTATGATATTTATATCATGTATAATTTTATGTAGATTATGGTTACATGAGGACTGTTATTTGAATAAAATATATCAAAGCATTCATGAAAAAATAAGTTGTTTCAAAAAACATTACATTAACATGTAAATATTAATAAACACATAAAAATTTCATTTATTAATAATTTATGGAATGAAATATCTAATTTAGGTTCTTTAATATATTTATAATAAACCTATATATATTTTTAATAGTAGTTTTTAATTTGATTGAATGAATTCAAGACTTACGGTAAGGTATTGGTTTCTCAGTTTAATCATACATGGATTTTATGTTACAATCACATTGTTTATCAAGATTCCTCAGGATTATTATTATAATGATAAAATATTATGATTTATCTCTTAATGAAATCATATATTTTCTTTTCCTCTAGTAATTAATGTGAAATATCTATTTCCCTTATCAATTTTATCACATTACGTACACTATAGTCAAAATAGCATATTCAAGAAAAATAACTTTTTTTATATCATTGGTCAAACACCCTTTTCCAAAAAAACATATTTTATGTTTTTTTTAAATAATGTCACAAACATTATAGAAATGATTTATTAATATAAATTTTAACAATATTTAACAATTTATGTTGTTCATTTAACGGAATATTCTTGTAATTTTCTAAAAAATTAATGTTTGGCATGTATTGAAAAAGTGAATAGAATTTTTTTACCATATACAACCTGATGAATATTTTTCAACACAGTGAAAAGTATTTTATTTTTATATTTATTCATATTTTTAAATATTATTTTAATTTAAAAATATTTCCATAATAATTAATCAATTTATAATTCTGATAATTTTATTTTCAAATAATTTTTATTTTTTTAAGAAACACTCTAAGTGAAATTTCATTCATACTCATATTCATTCAAATATAAAATCTATTAAATTTAAATATAATATAATATTGATATTATCTCTGTTTACAGATCATATTTTCTTGAGTGTTTTATTTTATTGATAAAAAATGTTTATTAAACCCACTTCTCTGTTAACTTGTTCTATTATGAGGAAACTAGGAAGTGATTGTGAAAGATATTTCAATTTATCTTGGTATGTTTTAATGAATTTTTTATGGAAAAATTTCTTTCCATGGGATTTCTTTTGTTTAATGATTTATTTTATTATAAAATAAATATTTCTTATTACCATTATGTGATAGGTGGGGTATAAAATAACTTTCAATGCATTTGAATGTGATTTATATGTTTTGAGGTTTACAAGACTCTAATGGAGAGTGGAAGATGTTAATTAAAAGACACTATGTACTATGATAGTCTCAAGATTGATCCATGACAACTACAATGTTTTATGGTGCAAACCCATTACCCTATTATAAATTTTTCAATATTACATGAACCAATAAGTAAAAGGTCTTATATTGTTAAATGAATGAAAACAAATCTGTGCCTTATCCAAATATTATGATTTCATAGTTCATGATATTTTGTTCAATTATGATTCATGTCTATTGGACTACTAGGATTTCTGAAATTACTAGTTGTTCTGTCCTAAGATATGTAGGGTATGGTTCTGAAATGCTATTCATATTTTCGCATACCCTTATGTTGTTTATATGTCTATGTCTACCTTTTTTACCATTATTGTGCATCTCATACCACCCTTTATCATTCTTAAAATTCCAAGGATAAGATGAATAGAATTATATATTATATAAATAAGAATTGTTTTTGTTATGAATGACTTATTAGTAGAAAACATCACTCAGTTATGGACCTTTCTATTATGTTTCCATGAATCCTAATGCAGTTGAACTAAATGATTATAACAAATATTGTTATCATATATAATTCCTACTCACCTATTAAAATGTAATCTTTATTTCTGATATGTTTAATTCCATACATAAAGAATTCGTATATGAAAAAATACACTTTTAGAGGGTATATGAATTATAAGTTCATAGTTATTCTATTTGGAAATATGAATGTTATAGTGATAATACATGACATGGTCAATACATTTATTATATATAACCATGGAAAAAATTATTTTTTATATAAACAATTATATTCCTATTTACTAGAATTTCATGAATGAAAATTCGTTGAGTTTTAATACTATTATAAATATTTTTCCCCATGTTTTATTGATAGTTAATATATGGGTGAATTCATGGTTTAATTTTTAAAAATACATGATTTTAAATTAGACATCGTGAATTTTCTAATTTTATTGATCAACATAGTGGTATATCATGGTCTCACATCATATGAAAGTATAATAATAGAGATCATGAAATATGGTATTAATAAAGTTAGATACAAATACGTAAACAAATTTGCTTCAGTAAATTCCCCAACTCGGTTTCTATAATATATAAGAGTTAATTAAATAGACATAACTATAGGAGAAAACTAAAAATGATCAAGGTGATGATCAAAAGGAAATAATTAAGGTGTATTCTATGACATAATTATAATCTATTATGAAAAAAATATATTATGAATGATTTATGATATTTGGGAAACAAATTGTTTTTATCCAATCACATTGATAAAGAATATACAATGTTATTCCCATATCTTGGTATTTCCACATCCTTAAATGAAATTTGAAATTCGCAAGTGATCATTATGAACTAGAATTTTTAAACAACATGATGAATGATATTATTGAATTTATATTAATGTTTATTGTGAATCATTAGGTGATTTCAAATGGGAATAAATCTAGATAGATAAGATTATTATTTCCCCTACAGTTATGAGAATGGAAATTCAGACTACGGATTTTTTCATTAATAATCCAATGAAATAAAAAATAACATTATTTTTAGGTTAATGTGGACCAAATTTGAATATATAATAACATAACATTCATTTTATAATAATTTCCAATCAATAATAATTTAATGATATAAATTAGAGATGTGGATAGTATTTAAGGAACACTATGGTCAATTGTTTCTTTATCGAAATATGATGCTCACCTAAACATTACGGTAGAGTCTTCATGACACAATACACATTTTTGTTACCTTCATAATGGACTGTCAGTCCAATATTTATGTAAAATAAATATAAAATATCTAGACAATTGTTGATATATGAATACAACACTCTATGGACAATATATAATGTTAGGACCAACATATTCTCCCTGTCATGTTTTCTTATAACAATAGTTTTCAATAATGAATCCAAATGGATCCATATAGATCCATAAATTTGAAAAGATATAGAAGACATATGTGTGAAAATGAAGTATTTATAGAAATATTTCTACATCATGATATGATCAGTGATATTATATAAAAATACAATACTATTCTAAAATACCTTAAATGATAGTAGAGTTAATAGAATAGATATGCTGATAACAACCAACTATACAAGGATTTCATGATTGGTGATAACATATTACTATTTATCTCATTATTAATGGGAGTCATTATATTTGACATGAATTGAAAACAATATTAATGATATATTTTTCCCTATTAGTTTATTGCTCAAAAAACTGTTATGGAGTATCAACAATTAAAAAACCCATTACTGTCCAATTAACATGATGTACTACACATAACCATCTATGTTAATCTTGAAAGTGGTTCTTTTGAATATGTGAAATATGTAATGATCCTTCAGTAATAACAAGAAAATACAAGAAAATTAGGAACATTAGAAACAATCAAGGGATGATCCCACGAAACAAATTCCTGTATATTCTTTAGATCCACTAACACACCTACCTCAGAGATTATGTAACCAAAGAAATGAAATTAATCAAACCATAGATGATATTTTGATATCTTGGTGTAAATCATATACTCTTGTATTATACTTAGGATTATGTAAATATTTTTGGCATGATCATCATGAGTTCAAGTGTATCCAAAGATGTAATCAATAAATAAATGCATGAAATGATATTGGTATAGGTGAAACATTAGATTCATTAAACACATAAACATAGACTGTTCTTGGTTAAACCTAATAGAATCACCATAAAATCATATTATCTATAACTTCTCTTGAAATAATTAGACAATATATTTGATGGTATCATCCATAGTTGATGATATTATAACCTCTAATCAATATTGGAGAAAACTAATTCAACCCATAACTAGTTTAAAAGATCATCAATTCATGGTAGAGGGTATCAATCAGTAAATAGAATCTAATTTAACATTCTTTAATCAACACATAACCTCAATGATACATCATCCTCCTTGAAAAAAGAATGAGAGATCCCCAATGAAGCATACTATGATGAATAAAAAATATATTATCAAATTTTTCAATTACATATTTGTGTTCCTGAATTTATGTTCGCCGAATTTGATATAGAGAAATTGACAATGGATCCTCCCCCAACAGCGACTCAATCGTAATCTCAATGTATTTATCGAGTGATATCCCTAATAAGTTCATATAAATTACATTCTAAAATTTATCCACCATGGTAGTTAATATTAAATTCTATATTCCAGTACAACCAAGAAAAATACAAGCCACATAGGCTAAGAGGCCTCTAGATTTCTAGAAAACAATAATTTCATGGCCCACTTGAACATACAACTCGCCATGATGAATAAAAAAACCTCTCTCAGGAGATGTGAATGTTAACAGATGATTATAACAATCAATATGGGCATGCTAAAACACTATCCAATACATACACACAATTTGGTCAAAACCTAACATTCCAATGTTGAAAAATTCGCACAAAAAATATATACCCTTCAACCTCAAGAGAAAAAACCCTACATTTCCCAATATCCTGACCTCATACGCCAATAGAGTAGAAATAAAAATAACCCCACACACACATTCCATTACTTCACCCAACAATAGAGAACAATAATGTGGGAGGAAATAAAATAACATGTATAACCTATGTTAAATTGAGCTATAGAATGTGTGGAATCTACATGAATATTACCTTGAACATTAGATAGTCCAGCCTTACCACCATTAGGTGTATAAAAATCTATGTTAATATGACCTACCCATATACCCTGAGCTCCAACCTATATACTATGCACTACACTTCATTTTTTGTATGTATGATATCACCTTACAGTACCATGTTCACCACCCCTACCAGTACAGAACGTTGAGCTCAAACTACCTTCTGGATGGACTCTATCCATACCATAGATTCCTCTCTCCCACCCAATTTTCATACCACTAGAAATAATAAATATTTAATGATCAAGCATATCCCAAAAATATGTACAAACCACTAGCAATAATAAATTTGTCATGTCATGACGAACAGTTCCAATGTGACCCCCTCTAAATACAAACAGTTGATTCCTTAAATTGTTCTTGACACAATGTTTGGAACCTCATCCATGCACTTTCCAAGCTTGACTAAACTTCCATGTATTGGGACTTTTCCCTTATCCTATAATACGAGCACATATTCTTCTTGGGTACCCGAAAATGCCTGAGAATGTTATGAGTATTACTCAGTTGGCCACCAGCAATGATGACTACAAAATAACCAGTACAAGAAGATAGTTTGTAAAAATACTAATTAGATGAAATGTAACTAAAATAAAACTCAGGTTCCATTAGTTATCCAACTTTAAAATAAACATTTAAAATATTAGTTATATTTTCATCATTAATATCATATATTTTAATTTATCAAATATCGTCACATGTTCCATGTGTTAGAAAATTATAGTATTTACACAAGGGTTTAAGGAAATAAATCATTAAACAAAATATAATATGTCACATTCATATCCCACTAGGTATGAAGACTTCACAACCATACATTTACCTCACCAAAAATCATCATTTTGGGTGGAATGAAACCATTATAGGAATAGAGCTTCATCCCCTTACCTAACTAATGCATTGTGGGGTGGAGTTTAGAGTATCAATATAAAATGACCGGTGGGTGTAGAACCTTAGTCAATACCCCAGACTACCAAGACATGTGCACATTAATATATATGTCTAATCACCTCACATAACATATCACAAACTATACACAACTAATATACATAATAATCACAACCCATAAAATCCAACATGGAAAATACTATTATTCCATAACACATTAACACATTACTATTTTACAATACATATCCCATTAATCCCAATTTCTATTCTCATTCTCAAACCCATTAGACAAATTAAGAAAATTCCTATACATGAGCCCCATTTTCAAATTCATATATTCACAATACATTACCAATTTGACATTTTCATCATATTCCATACATTAACACTCTTAGGTATTTTAGCATAATTCATAATCTATTTGGAACAATCTCAATTAACATGATTAACAAATCACTATGTGATGATAAAAACCCCATAAGTAATTATAAAACCTATGAAAAACTATAAATCTTACATTTTCAACTCAAATAAAAAAGTTAACAAGTTTAAAAATGGATATATTTTTTCACACATCAATTATACACTTATCATTACCAATTCCTAGATTTAGGAATGTCGGTGCACCCCATGGGTGTAACTAAATCAACCAGGTCGTCCTTAACACATCACACATGGATCGTGGGGGTTTCAAATCATAACATAGATGCTCATTTATTCAAATTATCAATTGAATCATATTTATCACAACATGAGGTAACCAAAAAACACAACCAAACATGAAAAAATCAACAGAACATCTGTTGGATATAACTTGTAGACCATGTAACATGAATTTCTTGATGACCTCAATCTTAATCATAGCATTAGTACTGGATTCAAGAACCCAATGAAACATCAACCTAGATTGCACTAGAAAAATATTCTATTATGTTTTTTTAAGAATATCAACCGTGTTACTAGCTATAATACAAAAAATAAAATAAAAACGAAGACAATACATAATTGGAGATTCGTTATGCAAGCAACATTTCTACAAATGGCTATGAAATAGTAGAAATCTGATCCTTTGGAGATATTTCGGGTTTTGGTTCATCAATAAGACATGGGGTAGAATAAAGGGGACAAATATTTTCGGAAACATAAAATCCATTGATGGGAACATATTAAAATTTACATCTTTTAATGTGGTTCATGGTTTGTCGGCACAATTTTCCAACCCATGAACAAACTATGCACAAGGAACTACCAAAATGGAGGATCAGTCTCATGGATAATAGGGGGGAAATGAATGATTTTAAAAACCATTATCCATCAATATTATGTGACACTATCCTACATTACCAATTTTCCTAGGAAGGCTGCATGGTTTAATTTATTGGGCACTAACCATGTGCCTTGAATAGGATGTGCTGGATTTCCTTCCATTCATGTCCATGCTTCGTAGTTCCTTGAAACGTGTGTTTTACTTTTAAGAATCACTTCACCTGGGTGGTTTCCATTGGATTTATTCTCTAAATTGGAAATTTACAACAGTTCTTTATCCAAAGGGGACCTGCTTTCCAAAGGTAGGTGTTCGTTAAGTTCTAACATTACAATATTTTGATACATACATTGGATGAGAGGATGGGAGGTTAGACTCATCACATCCTTTTTGGGGAATTATTGTCTATTACTTGACTCTGTTTGTAAATTTATGAAATTTTCAGGAATCATTGTTAATTAACCAAGTGTAGCATCTGTTTCCCTTTGAATTTTCAATCACTTATTAACATGTGTAAAATTTAGTATCGTCTATATGCATTCATGTTTCTTCATTAATGGAGATATCTATATGTATTCAAGGTTATCCAACAATGGTATCCTCTATTAAAATATTTCAATATTCTATTAATCATCTTTATGATGATAATTGTTTTAAGCCACCCAGTGGGGAACTTTGGAATTTATTGTCATCTAGGGAGATGATGTTTTGTTTTGATATTGTGATCATACCGATAAAATAAACTACCTGTGTATCCTTTTTAAAGGAATAAGAACACTCATAGTTCAGTTCCACTTAATGGGACACATCATTCCTTTTAATGAGATGGGATAAGAACCTAAGCATATGTTTTAATGTCATGTGGTAAGGATAACTGAGAGATAGGTGGTTAGTCAAAGTTTTTTGTGGGACATATGTAGAAATAACTTAATGAACATGGAAAGGATATGGTTTCCCATGTTTGATTAGACCCTATTAAGAGTATGGCCCAAGGAGAGTATGGTTGATTTTTAAATGTTGGTTTTGAACCTCAATGAGGATACCAACATATCCCATGTGGATGGGAATGAAATCCCAAGTAGTTTAATTAGTCTCATATGAGATTATAGTTCTTTGAGGGGAATGATTTTTGGTTTACATCCTAAAAAGGTTTCCCTAATGATATTTGGGATTTAATTTGAGGTTTATACTTAAGAAGGATTCCTAGATTAAGGGAATTATCATTAGATTTATGAAGAGGATATCCAGTGAGCTCGGGCCTTAAAAGTCATTCTTACATAACCGAGTTTGACCATGAATCAGAGATCTCATAGTTCCTTTATTAGGGTGTTTGTGTGAATGTTATGATCATCAAGAATCTCTAAGACCATGTGAGTCATGCTAGGTGTGAGAAACAATAGTATATTAAAGATTAAACAATGAAAGTTCACATTTTTCTTCCTCCGCAAGTGGAAAATTCCAATTTGACCGTGGAAATGATGTCAAGGTAACCTAAGAATAGGGTAAGGTGATGATCCCTACCTCTATTATATTTACATTTGAAAATGAGCCAATGAAATGTGGAAGGGATGACAGTTTAGGGGCTTACACTAAGACATATTCCCATGGTGACAACACTCATCGGGAGAGGTAAAGGGTATCAAATGTCCATTGGCCCATCTCCCCTCTGGTGTTTGGCGCCGAAGAACAGAGGTAGAGAAATAATGCTACATCTTGCAATAAAATATAGGGGCTATGCTGAGATGGTTTCCCTAAAATTGATCCTGGTATGGGGGATTCTTATCTTAGGCTTGCATGGAAATGACAGTGTGAACCATACCTTCCCTACAAGAGACCTAAGGTTTTGGGTCATCTGTTGGAGAATGGTAGGGTCGGGACCCCTAACCTCTTCAAAACTGGAAACTTCCAAACAATGTTCCTTGGTTAATGGTCCATGTGAATGTGGATATATAATACCACAGATAGTTTATGAATCCAAAACCCCTTATAAAACAAATTTGGGAAACCAATGATTGTGGATATAAAATCCCAAATAAGAGACACGTTAAAATGCCTTTCCTAAATATTGGATATGCCAGGAGGATTTGGTAGAGGATTTATCTTAGTCCCTTTTAGATAAGGGATCAAAGGAAGGTGATACCCTTCCACGAAGGGATTTAAAGAGGGTACATGAGTTGGTATGGAGTAATTATACCAAGATACTTCACATAGGTACCTCGCACAAGTGTACCCTGCGTTGTTCCACCATGTAAGTATGGCGCATAGGTTTGGAGCGTAGGATTGCAACGCAGGTGCGGCGCGCTAGTATGCCCCATAGGTGCGTATGATTACTGATGAATGTATTTCCGATAAGATAACCAAACCTAATTAAAAATTGTTAAAGGATTTTCAAAACATGATTATCCCATTTAATTATCTATTCTATGATACTTTAGAGAGCTACCTGAGACAATTTGAGGGATCTTGGTGAAATAGATATGTAATGGGAGATTCTGGGAATCTATCAACTTTTTTAGTCCATGAAATGGGGAGCCTGATGGTCTTATTTATAGGCATGGATGGGCCTGGTTGAAGCAACATGGTCCGCGTAGATCCTCCACACAACTTCACCATACAACTCGGGCATGTATGGGTACGAAATTTATTTAGTCGCACAGTTCTGTGGTGGAGATTTTCCGCATAGGTCTATCGTGCAGGTCTATTGCGCAGATCTATCCTACAGCATCTATAATGCATCCATTTAGAGGTTATGGATTTTATTTTGATTCATTGAACTTTTCCATTGGATTTTGAATTCTCAAGGGCTATATTCATAGACTTTTTATATTCGTAATTTGTGTTAACAAAATCCCCACCTCAGTATTGGATCTGACAAGAAAGAGGCTTGCTTCCTGAGGTAAAATAATGGGAAAACTACAATGGGTTAATTACTGAAAAATGCATGTTTTCCACAGAGCTTTGTCACATAGATATGCCACGTAGTGTTGTCGCACAGGTTTACGAGTGGATGTAAATAGGTTCGATCCTTTGCGATTTTCTTCACCCGTGCCTCCAAAATTTCCACATATTGTTTCATAGACCTTTTCATCTAGCCTTAACACATTTTTCACTAATGTATTCCCTTGAAATTTTCTCAGGGTGAAACTACTTTGGCGATGGTTCTATGTGGAAGGACGTTGTTGAAGGAGTTGCTCAATGGACCTCATAAAATGACCTATGTGAATAGCTTCCTTTGTAAAATATTTTTATTTTTATTTTCCTTTATGTTGAATTTTAAGTAGAAATCCCAGCCTAATAATTGTAATTTTGTAATTATTTTTCAGAAAAATGTGTCTTTTGATAACCTCTACTGAAGAATCTAAAGATATTCAAAATTAAATGATGATGATCATCAGACTAGACTATTATGATGTTGTTGAAAGCAGTCCTCTCGGTCTATGTAAGGGTTTAATTCTATATCAACGTGAATGTCCACAAATTTCTTACCTACCCATGTTTGAGCATTGGATTTTACAAGATTTTCATGTTCCATCTGTCAAGAAGTATTTTCCAAATAATTGGTTTCTTCAGCACTCCAATTGTGACTGCATGAATGTTAGTGTAAAGGGGGGTTTCAGTACATGAAGGAACTGTCCTTATTGGTTACATCATGCAACATAGTGGTTGTACTCTGGATATGAAAAATCATGTTGTACAACTAAGGTTTTATAGCTATGATTCAAATATTAAGGATTCTCAGACAAAACAATCTAATGGTTCAAAGGAAGATATGGATCTTCGTTCTGGAAGAGGTGTGAAACTTTAATGTATGTGGGAATTTTTGGTGCCCTAAATTTCTGTATAATTCCATAATTATTTATCAGATGTTCATATCTGTTAAGATATATAGATGGGGTGAACTAATGTTTACAAAAATGATTCCATCCCTGAATTACTGAGTTTTTGGAGTCCACAAAAGAATTACTTTCGATTGATTCATGTGGAAGATGGCATTAATCTCTATGAAATCTACCAAATAACTTGAATTCCCATTCATGGAGAAATGTATGATGAGTTTATTCCACTGGCTACAACATGTGGTAATGTTACCAGAACACCACCATTGGACCTAAAATTATTTAAAATTGAAAGGAATCAACCCAAAGACTATACATATATTTATTCTATGGTGTAGATGGAAGCCTTTTTAGAACCAACAAAAGATAAAGGTCCCACCTGTGGATGTCCTACTTTTTGTCCTTCTGTAGATAGCTAGGGTAATTCAAGCATATATTGGCCTACGTTGGAGAAAGGTGACTATATGAACTTTAGATACAATGTGAAATATGATATAGATGCAATGGTACACTTATCATTCATCCATTCCATGTGTTTTACCATTTTCTTGCATCCAGTTCATGAGTTCGGAGGCGGTGTAAGGTCAGGGACGTTTGTTATCATGGATAAATTAGAAGAGGGGAAGTATATTATACTAAAAACTCCAATATTGGAAAGAATTGTCCATCTTCTCCTGCATCTATATAATCCAAAGGCTCCATTTACAATCTCAAGGACATTTTAAGTGTTGTGAAGATGGATTGCAGCACACTTTCTCTCTTTCTCAGTGTTTAATTCAGATTGATTCCCCAATGGTTGATTCATTCCATTTTCAAAGAAAGATTCAATTATTTAGATTCAAAATTTGAGACCTGATGTAGTGCAAAAGGCATTGAATGTATTCAGAGAATTAAGCTTCATTCCTTTTAGTAACCCAGAAACATGAACATTTATTGATGATTGTAAATAAAAGAATTATGAGCTGAGGACTTATATGATGGGATTAAAGGATTATGTCTTATTGCCCAAGATTTATGGAGAAATTATTTGTGAAAATTACATCACTTATAAGGTTTCTCAATAGTTCATATGTTTTCAACATTCAAATAATTTTCCACGCGTGGGATAATTCAAATCCTCGTGGGGCTTTGTAGAGTGGAATATATCAAGTGAAAGCTACAACGATTCTTGCATGTGGAAATCGTGGTAAGAAGTACAATGCCAGAGATGATGCAGAATTTTTAGGGTCTTCTATGCCTTGAAATATCTTCACAGGAGGTATACCATGAAAACCATAGTTAAATAAGCAATACCACTGTCACCAAAGTGATACATTCTTCAACATCTGACATGGGTTCCTATTCCATCTTTTGAACTCTCTAAGAAAAAAGGATGCATGAAGAGCCTCACTAGTTAGAAGGTGTTGAATCTCCTCCACAATCAACCGTACTAATATTGAATTATGTTTTATCTTCATCCATTCATCATTGGGAGAATGTAACAAATTATCATAGGGATACATGGGATTTCCTCTAGCATGGCTTTCAAATACCATATGTCGATGAAATTAGGGAACCTTATGATTGCAATCCTTAAAATAACATAGCTGAATTACATGATAATATTAAAATGATGGATGATTTTATATATGAATCTGATGGAAAAAAATCACATCCTCTAAATGATTATCTCATATGATGGACTTAGGAGTACATTAAGGTGAAATTATTGACCTTGAGGAGGAGAGGGATATTTATGTTAATATTGAAAATTTATTTCCATTTCTTTTGTCTCAATTCTACTTCACCATTCATCATCATTAATCATGATGAAAATGTATTTGTACAGCTTTAATGTAGGAAAGAAAACTCCAAACCAGTTGTTGAATCCCAAAAGTATGGGCCTACTGGATCTCCCATTGATGTAATGATTGATCCTACCGGGTCTCCATAACTTTCTCTAGGATCAAGAATTATGAATGTGGTAATGGTGACTGATAATCCTCAATCATAAACACATGTTTCTCCTTCCAAGAGGATTGTTTCAATTTATCCCCAATCTTTTGAAATGAAATTCAAGAGATCAATGGAATTTATCTGAAGTGTTCGTCGAAGGAGTATGTATTTATACTATCCTTAGGGGGTGTAATTTTCTCAATACACTCTGGTAATCACATTTACTCTTGCTAGATCAATGTCTCTATGTCCTCTCAAGGGACTATGTGTTGATTCTTCTAGACCAGAGAAGCAAACCCCACTAGAAATCAAAGTTCATGTTGATTAATTTGTTATCTTTGTATATAAATTATCAAAAGATTCTTCTACACCCTTTATTAGCTCCACTGAGAGAGAGAAAGTTCATGGTAAGATCAAATAAATTTCTATTGAATATTAAAATATTTTCTAATATTATACTTTTTAACATATATCAGATCAGTTGAAATTTCCAATGTATCCTGAAATAACCAAGTTGATATTCCTATTGCTCAATAAGAAAGGAATGAATACCCATGAGAAACTGACATAAATAATGACGTTGGTCCAAACTTTTCAAGGTTTTATGATGTTATACCGATTGAGGAGATGATGGAACAAAATATCAGTGGATCCAATTTGGGAATCAACCATTGTTTGTTGGATACATTAAATGGTGAGGATGATATAACATTACAATATGCATACACTAAAATTATGGAATCCATTAATCCAAATATTGATATTCTAGGTTCCATCAATGAGTTTGGGGATTTTCATGAGAAAATTCAAGGATGTAAGTCCTTATTCTGGAATTTTCATTACAAAATTGTTCTTCTTTACTTGATTATATACATAAATATTCACGTTATGCAGCTTTATCTGTCAAAAATGTTGTAAAGGCTCTTCAAGAATGGTGAATTCCCCCTATCCTTCTTTTTTTGGAGCTGGAGAAATACTTATAGAGGACCATCCATCATGAAATTCTATTGGGCCATTAGTTATGAAAACCAGGAAAACATTGGATAGTGCCCATTCTCAAGAAACATATAATAAACATGTTGAAACTAAGATTTCTAGGGATGAATCAAATCCAATAGCCGACTTATTATTAGGTAAATATCATCGATTATTTTGAATCATACTCTATTCCTGCCATTTTATGAAACTGACAATGACCATGATTTATCATTTAGGGTTATCAGCTTCAATAGTTAAATTAGAAGATGAAATTTCAATGTTGGATTTGATGTCAAGTGAAGGTGAAACTTTTTCAGTTCTGAGAGAAATAGAACAAAGTTTCTCCTATAAGAACCTGAGTTTATAGAATTGGTCAATATCCCGACCCCGTTTAGATTTTTGACTTGTTTCTGAGGAAACTCGAGAAAATAGGTAGTTTCTGGAAATTAGCATATTACACGCCGTGTAATTTAAGTACACATCATGTATATGTTAAGCGAGTGACTGGCCATGTTCTCACCAAGTACATGTCATCTGGTGATAGTGTAAAAAAATTCTTACTACACAGATTGTAGTTTTAACCATTCCATGTACCCCGACCATGTGGCAGCTATACATGTCGTGTAGGCCTGTTTTCCAAGGAGAATCGTTGAAACCAAGTACATGCCATGTTGCCCAAGGACAATCCGTGTAGTCTATCTGTGTAAGAGGTAATTTCATCGCGTGTCGCTAAGTCGGTGAGGAAGAGAATGGAAACCATATACACATCGTGTACCAATAGGCACACGTCGTGTACTCATGTCATCTAGTTCGGAAAGTAAGTTGGCAGAATTCCAGCCAACAAATGAATAGTTAAATGAGATACATGTCATGTACTCATGAATTAAAAGCCTTGTAATTTATTTTTTTCTGTTAAAATGGGCAGTACCCTCGTATTGAAGCAGAACCCCAATATCTTATCGGGTTTCATGAACCAAGCCGTCCGAGACATCAATCCTCTCTCAGATCGTCGTCCAAACTCTGTCTCGATCAAAGATTGATGCATTGTAACCTCCTCGATAAGGCCTTGATTCCACTAGAGCCGTTTTGTTTTATTTCTTCTCTAGAACACGATAAAAGGGTTTGATCCGTTTCGACTCTTTTGTAGATCTTCTGAGTTTTAGACCAAATTGGATGTTGTTACTGGTGGAGTTTCATCGTACGAGTCTTAGGTATGTGGTTCATACCTCTTTAATTTTTTTCGTGGTCATTTGGGTAATAAGTCCTTCGGTGCGTTTTCATTTATTTTGAGTAGTACCCATTTTATCTGCTGTTTCATATTGAATTGAGTGTTTGACATATGGGATGCCGTTCGATATACACTGTTACCAGGTTTTCTATAGCTGTATCGGGTTAGGGGTCGTTGCTCATTAGGGTATTTTGGATGAGGGGTTCCAAAATGTGTTAAATTGTTATATTAGTGTTTTAAACTGTTGAGTTTAATTAATTAAACTTGATGTAATTGTTAGAGTCATTCGAGACCTCAGTGCTATTATCTAATAATCGTTGGGTCAGGTAAATTCTATTATTTTCATTTTTTTCCTCTTCATGTGTCCCATATAATTTTTTTTATATTCAATTCATGAATTGCACATGATGGACCCTTTGGGTTGTGTTGGGCATGGCCAAGATATTCTTGAGTGATGCTGATCACAGGTTGGGCTTAGCCCCGTGTTATGTTGGGTGGTTTTGACCATGTGATTGGGCGTGATGGATGTCGGTTTGAGGCAGGATGACTGTCAGGTTGGGAATGACCTAGATTACTTGGATGACGATGCCATCAGACATTAGCTACATGGTCATATGGACGCGAGGTGTTAGAGATGTGGTGGCTTGGGTACTATATTAGTGATTACCGCTCACCTGGGACATTGAGTAGTGTACAGACTGAGATAATTCATGATTAGGTAGTGTTGAACACTTGTGTGGGTATAGGTCCCCGTTAGTTGCGGTTTAGGTACTATTGGATTGGGGGCGCATACTGTAGAAAGCCACATTGGATGTGAAGAGCCTTCAGGGGATAGCGTTGAGGCTATTGGGTTGGGGCTGAGGCTCTCTATTATTTGGGGCCAGATATCGATGTCCCTCTGGATACTTTGTTTTAGGGAAGACATCATTGTCCCTCCGGCTATTTATTTGAGGGTAGAAATCATTTCCCCTCTTATTATTATTTGAGGATATGCATCATTGTTGCTCTGGGTTACTTCCCAGGCATGCCTTTGGGACGTCGGAACTTGAGACACATGGCATCAGGGGGGCACATGGTGCCGGGTTACATAACAGAGATTCTGGCGTTGGTCGAAGCAGGTGACACTCCATGGTGGCTGCTGAGCACTAGTGGAGTTAGCGTTCATTTGTGCTATGTTCTATTTACGACTTTCCTTATAAATTAATTCCTGCTTAAACACTTATATTAGGTATGCACCACTGGGTGGTATCCTGCTGAGATTTGTCTCACACCCTGCACGGGCACACCAGGACTCCTGTAGACATTATTGAATTACATACAGGAAAGAGGCCAGCTTCAAGAGTTGGGATGCGTTAGTTATTTCAAAGAGATGGTATGGACCTTGGGGTATTACCTAGCCCAGGATACTATGTTTTGTTTTTCATCTCTATATCGGCATGCTTACTTGTTATAGCTACTGTTGGTTAGCCATTGGCGCCATTTTTATATTCAGTTATGTGTTACCTTCGTTGGATGCATGTTTTACTATTCAGTAGTAGTTACATGTTATCAGCATGCTATTGTGTTTATTTCCGCAGATGTGGTTTATATTTTCTACTTCATCTATTGATATATATTGATTATTCTTCCACTCTGTGGGTCTTTTTTGAGTCTGTTAAGTCTTTTATTATACTGCATCTTTACTATTGTACATGGACTAGTAACATTATTATTATCCTCTAAGAGGGTATACCCTCTCCAATATACATAATAGACCCTTGCTTCTAGTCAGCAACCTTTGGAGTTCGGGGAGGTGCACCTAAGGTAGTAACACCCGGCCTGTTTAGCACTGTTTGGGTGGCTATTCGGGTCCAGGTCATTACAACGTGGTATCAGCAAGGTTCTTGAAAGGGATTTATTAGCAGTGTTTTTTGGATACTAATGAGTTTGAGACTTATTTTTTTTATTTCTACTAGTTTTACTATTTGAGAAATGGTAGACTGGAGATAGGATGTTACTGGAACTAGGTCTCTAACTTGTGCTTGGGTGTCTACAGCCCCTGGTACGAGGGATTGGCCATGTTACCTTGGGTGGGAAATTTTGTTTGCTTTCTTCTTAGATTATAGTTTATATGATTTCCACCTCGGTGGCCCACTTGGTGTGTGAGGTTATTGATTGTGATATGTGCCCCTTGACCCGGTGTGGTAAGGGTGAATTGGACCTTGGACCGATATGGAAAGGCTTGTTGTTTGTCTTTTTATAGGCACATTTTTAGGGTATTTCAATTTTATAACTACATGTATGCTTTGTGAAGTGATAATACCTTGTGAATAAAATAAATTTACATGATTTTTTACTCTGAAATGGGAATCTGTGAAATTCTTGATAGAATTTATTGTTTATTTTAATGTGTATTCCATGAATTATTTTTGTAGAATTTCATGTGGCAGGATATTCGGGTCTGACTCTTATGAGAGAAGGCATGTATTATCGGTTGATGTGATTTTTATCACCATGATTGGGAGACTCGATCATCGGTTTGAGGCAACATTGGTTTTTGGGATGAGAGTGGCCCAATTTTCTTTTGATACATGGCTCTGTTAAGGGTAGTTAAGGAGGCCATCAAGCCGGGATGTCGTGGGTCATGGGTTGCAGTGGGGGAGAGTAAGGGTAGTATATATGCACTTCTTTTTACTTCTTTATTATCTACGTTGAATATATATTGTTATACATATAAGGGTTGTCTGAAAATTTATGGTATTCATCTGGTTCCTCCTACACATATCTATAGAGTGTCAAACAAGTTAGGATTCAGTGCCGCTGGTGCAGGATCGGGTTCAGGATTCTGTACAGGAAGAGCACGAGCCCCATGTACAGGCTCAGGGACAGGATCTAGTGTAGGCAGGACAACAGCCAAGTTTGTCACCATTTGGGTCGTGGCTCGACAAGAATCTCTGAGCGATCCAGGTATGCATCTTATAGGGGATCAACAGAGTCGCGCATGGTATAGATCCATATATGGAATATCTGACACGGGAGTTCTAGTCGCATGACCCGCCTCTTTTTTAGGGTGAGGGTGGTCCACATGAGGCTGAGAACTAGATATATAGTATGTTGATGATCTTCAAGTAGAATGAGATGCCTTCAAGGTGGAGGGTCAAGCTGGTGACGTAGATGCTAAGAGGACCAACGAAGTGTTGGTGGTATGTGCATGTCAAGGCTCGTAGGCATGAGGGACTGTCATGGAAGGACATCGAGGACATGTTTTTTGAGTACATATATCCAGATACACTGAGGGAAGAGAGAGATCATTAGTTCTTGAGTCTCCAGCCAGGAGACATGTCCGTCATGGACAATGCAAATACCTTCACAGAGTTGTCTCCCATTACACCTGGTATGGTACGTGATGACGCGGTTAGGGTGAGGCACTTAGTGGATGGATTACAACATGCCATTCGGGTCCAGGTGAACATCTTCATGCTGTGTTCCTTCTCCGAGGTAGTGATATAGGAGCCTATAATAGAGGGAAACTAGAGGGAAAGGCCCCAGGATGGTCGGGAGACAGCTTTAGGGGATGGTTCGGATAGTAGGAAGAGAGGAAGAGATGAGTTCCAGTAGGGTAGTCAGTCCAGGGATTTAGCTATACCACCTCGTGATAGTTCTTTAGTAATTTTTTTACTATGTGGACTACCTGGACATATTCGGGCTCTGTGCGGTAGGCCTCTAAAAGAGTGTTGGGCATGTGGACATGTTAGGCATCTTGAGAGGTTCTGCAGGAAGCCTTCTCAGACTATCGGTAAGTAGGGACCAAGACAAATGGTGTCATCTAGAGTTGGATGGGGTTCAGTACAAGGAAAGGGTATCCAAGGATCATCTACACGCAGTGCGTGTGACAGAGACATCAGGACCATGGTGAGGGGTCAGTGGCCGGTGACTGGAGTTGTACCGCAGAGAGGTCAGGCATCAGTCAGCCGTACATCAGGCCAGGTGCATGCCGTGGAGCTGCTAGAGGCTGAGCAGGTTAGTGAGCCGATGATGGTTAGAGGTACACCATGGTGTGTTCGTGATCTCCATGTTTCATTTTTGGCCTGACCTATAGATTCATGTCTGTTTTTAGTGCACGTGGTGAACATGATCTATGTAGACTGACTAGATGCTAGTAAGTGTGATTGGCACCCTATTGGGAGCGTAATATTATAAATATATATATATATATATATATATATGTATATATATATGAGATGTGTAGCATCAAGTAATCGTGGATGCATGTTAAATGAGGTTTTTTGGGCATCGGGGCATCGAGGATGCAGGTCACTTGAGGTGCTAGGCAGTAGGTCCTCGTGGAGGCGGAGAACGATGCGGTGCATGCTACGTTGGGTGTTGAGAATGACACGGGAGCACTAATGAGGTGCAGGGGTGACGATGCGTCACAAAAGGACTGTGCATCTGGAAAATAGGTCTGCAACCTTGTTTTCTTAATTTTTTTCAGGATGAGACCCGGTTAGGTGATTCCTATGGTGGGGATCCCCTATTAAGAGTTTATCCCAGACCTCAAAGACTGGGGAAGTCCGAGGAAGTCTTGGCTACATAGAATGGGGTGGTATATTTGGTCTCATCTCTGGTTTTTGTTTGATAGCTCAGCGACGAGCTATGTTATGGTGGGGTGATTGTAAGAAACTGGGTTTTTAGAATGAGTCAAAATCCTGACCATGTTTGAATTTTTTACTTTATTCTGATGAAACTAGAGAAAATGGGAACTTTCTAGAAATTTCTAGACTACACGCTATGTACTTTACGTACACGTCGTGTATATGTTAAGAGTGTGAGTGATTGTGTGCTCTCCGAGTACATGTCATGTGGTGACTGTGTAAAAAAATTCTTACTAAATGGTGTGTAGTTTTAACCACATCATGTACCTTCGACCATTAGCGTCTATACATGGCACGTAGGCCTATTAGACGGGGAGAACATTTGAAACCATGTACACACCGTGTTCCCCTTGGACATGCCGAGTAGTCTAGCTGTGTATGAGGGATATACATGGTGTGTGGGTATGTCGAAGAGGAAGAGAATGGAAACCCAATACATGCCGTGTACCCATAAGTACATATTGTTTACTCATGTCAGCAGGTTCTGAAAGTAAGTCGTTGGTATTCCAGCTTCTGAATGAACAGTTAAATAATATTTACAGCGTGTAGTCATGAATTACATGCCATGTAGATTCTTTTTTGCATTAAAATGGTATGTAGCCTCGTATTGAGGCAGAACCACAATATCTCACTAGGTTTCGCGAACTAAGCAAACTGGGACATGAATACTCTCCTTAATTGTCATCTGAACCCCGTTTTGATCATGGATTGATCCATTAAAACCCCCTTGGTAAGGCCTCGATTCCTCTTGATCAATTTTGTTTGATTTCTGTTCTAGAAATAGATATATGGGTTTGAGCAGTTTTAACTCTTTTGTAGATCTACCATGTTTTAGAACAAATTGGGTGCTGTTACTAGAGGAGTAGCATCGTATGAGTCTCATGTAGGTGGTGCATACCTCTTTTATTGTTTTTGTGGTTATTTGGGAAATGTGGCCTTCATTGAATTTTTAGGTATTTTGAGTGGGACCCATTTTATTTTCTATTTCATATTGAATTGAGTTTTGGACCAATGGGATGAATTTGGGTATTCCCTTTTATCAGTTTTTCTTGAGAAGGGTAGGGTGAGGGATCCTTTCTCATTAGGAAATTTTGGTCGGGGGAAGCCAAAATGGATTAAATTGTAATAATATTGTTTGAAACGGTTGAGATTAATTTATTAAGCCTGTTGTAATTGTTAGAGGAATTCAAGACCTCAGTGCTGTTTACTGATAACTACTGGGTTTGGGAAATTCAATTGTTTTCATGTGTTTGCCTCTTTATGTGCCCGGTTTAAATTTTTTATATATTCGATTTCTGAATTGCACATGTTGGACCCTTTGGGTTGTGTTGGGCATGGCTCGGATATTCTTGAGTGATGCTGATAACAGGTTTGGCTTGGCCCGGGTTATGTTGGGTGGTTCTGACCACATGATTGGGCATCCTGGACGTCGGTTTGGGGTGGGATGACTGTCTGGTTGGGCATGGCCCATGTTACTAGGATTATGATGCCATCAGACATTAGTGACATGGTCGCAGGGAAACATTGTTTTAGAGATGTGGTATCTTGGGTACTATATTGGTTATTACAACTCAACCGAGACTTTCAGTAGTGTGAATAGAGAGATACTCAATGATGAGGTGGTTTTGACCACTCGTGTGTGTAGAGGTCCTTATTAGTTGCAGTTTATGCACTATTGGTTTAGGGGTGCTTACCATAGGAATCCATGCGGGAGGTGGGGAATCTTCCGGGGATTGCGTTGAGGATATCGGTTTTGGGGTGATGGTAGACGTTATTTGAGTGCAGATATCGCTATCCCTCTAGATACATTGTTTGAATGAAGATATCACTATCCCTCCGGATATTTATTTGAGGGCAGACATCATTATCCCTCCAGTTATTATCTATGGACATGCATCGTTGTTCCTTCAGGTAACTTCTTGGGTGTGCCTTCGGGATGTTGGTACTTGAGACACATGGTGTTGGGGGGGATGCATGGTTGTGGGTTACATGGCCGAGATTCTGCCATTGTCCAAAGCAGGTGGCCATCGATGGTGGCTGATGAGAACCAGTATAGTTAGTGTTCAATTGTGCATTTTTTTATTACTTTCCTTATAAATGCATTCCTGATTAAACACATATATTAGGTACGCACCACTGGGTGGTATCCAGATGATATTTTTATGACACCCAGCATGAGCCCTCTGGGACGAGGGCAGAATTTATGGATTTACATGCAGGAAAGAGGCCAACATCCGGATCTGGGCTACGTTAGTTGTTGGAATGGAGATGGTATGGACCATGAGGTCTTACCTAGCTGGGGTTACTTTGTTTTGTTTTTATTTTCGGTATCGGCATGCTTTATTGTTGTATCTACTGTTGGTTAGCCATTGGCACCCTTTTTATATTCAGTTATGTATGACCTACTTTTGATGCATGTTTTACAGTTTAGTAGTAGTTTCATGTTATCAGCATGATATTGTGTTTATTTCCACTATTGTTGTTTATATTTTCTGCTTCCTCTATTTATCTATATTGATTATTCTTCTGCTCTGCGGGTCTAGTTCGAGTCTGCTAAGTCGTTTATTCCACTACATGACTTCTATTCTACTTGGACCAGTACCGTTATAATTATCCTCTAAGTGGGTATACCCTCCCCACTATACCTAATTTACCCTCCCTTCTTTTAAATATTCGTTGGCATTCGGGGAGGTGCGCCTAAGGAAGTAACACCCAGCCTGTTTAGCACTATTCAGGTGGCTATTCGTGTCTGCGTCATTGTAGCTCCATAAGTGATCTATTTCCATAGTACATTTTACCTCAAGGTAGTGACTCATATTCAGACTTCAAGATTCAATATGATCATTTTGTGGGATGTAAGAAGACATGGTGAAAAATATGAATCTTAATGGGTGAGAATCCTTTTGATGAACTACCATACCATTTTTCAAAACTTCGAGCATTATTTTTTGTATTGGGATTTCGTGGATTAAACTATCAACCATTCTACAGTGCAATAAAATATATTATTTGCCGACGGGAGAAGGATTATAATCTATGAAAATGTTCTGAAAAGGCTAAATAGCATATCAATATTTTTGGATTCCAAGATGTAATAGATGAGACTATGGCAGATAATAACTAGAAATCAATTCAAATTAGCCAAAAAATCAAAGATTCCATGAAGGATTCATTATATATTCAATAGAAACTGAATTTTGTTCATAATAAACATGAGAAATTGAATTAGACATTGAGATAAACGCAATTAGAGGGGATAATAGCCATTTTAGCAGCAAATGAAGCTCTTCATCAGGCAGGAGAGGGTGGAGTTGCTCTATTATCTCAACTTCAACAAGCAGCTGATAGGGCATATGAAGCTATCCAATAAATGAATAGTCATGTTGAGAGTTTATTTTGACACATGATAGAGAGGCTCTGTTTTGTGGAAATCCCACTGATTTCATATTAATTAAAGAGATTTCCTATATCCAATCATATACATCTTCATTCTTGTTTTCCCTGATATCAATATTAAAGGTAATGATGATGATGACCTTTTTTAATCATTAATCCTTCATGCTATAAATTCATGATTACAATGACAAGAATGGGGGTTATCATAATTTTTTAATTAATCCCATGGGACTAATAATCATAATTTTATTTTTACTGGGGTTCTATGGACAATCCCAAAAACTTCATTTCTTATGATTTTTTTATTGCACAATATTACCTAAATCAAACAGTAATGTATGTTTAGTGAGCTGGGACTCAACTTTTGTACAGATTTCACTTTACATGTTCTCAATCTATTGAGTACCACATCTTTTTTATTGGAAATTTTACATTCATGCATGTTAGAAAATAAAGGGATAATGTATAAGGTCGAAATAGATTTGACCATAAATGTAAAATTAAATCCAAAACAAGACTCAGTGAATAAGAATTTCTTTAATATTATTTATATATTTACAAGGGGAATCTAGAACCATTATTTTTATTGTTACCAAATTTAAAACTTGTATCAACAAATGGGTGAGTATCTTCCAAGAACGAAGTTATCATTATTTGAAAAATTCATTATGGGGGTTATAATTGGTAGGGAAAACTGGTGCATATGATGCATACAAAAATAATGGAATCTTGTTCATGACACACCAGTTATGTATGAAACTTATGAAAGTACACCTAAGGGATCATACTGCATAGTAAAGGAAAATAGATTTTAAGAATTTAACATTTTACTTCTAATCGAGAAGGGTAAAATAGAGTTTTGGTGACTCAAGACCACAATGGGTGTTTTTTTCTAGGAAATGTGTTTTAATAATAAAAGGCTACTTTTATTCTTCCAAATGTCTTGAATAGGAAAACCACATCCTTAAAAAAAATTGTATGAATAATGGTTGAAATTTACTTGAAAGGGGAATTTCTGATATAAAACTATGCATTTTTATGTCATGTAGTGAGGACATTATACTATAGAGATTAAGTCACGTAGTGAGGACATCGTACTGTGCTGTTTTAAGTCATGAAGTGAGGTCATTATGTGGATTTAATTTATGTTCATTAGGTTTGACGAATCATATGAGACTCTCAAAATTTTTTATAATTGTTTTGTAAACATATTACTATATCCAGGTATGGAATGGAAAATTGTTTCTGTGATTTGGGAATTTCAAGTTCTGAAGAATGATATGGAAAAAGGGCTAAAGGAATTAGAAGAACTCTATTCCAAGAATGAAATTACCATTATTTGAAAAATCTGTTATGGGTGCTATATTAGGCAGGTCCAACTAGGTAATATGCCACATATCCAATTAGTGGAATCTTTTGACTAAAATACCTATTATTCCGGAAACTTCTGCAGGGCCACCTAAGGGCATGTAATGCATAGTCAATAAAAGGAGCTCTAAATAATTTTGACATTTTACTGCAAAGAGATGAAGAAATATTTATGGAGATTCATATTTTCCAAATCACAGAGATTGGTTTATGGATAAAAATACATAAATATGGATATTTTTTCCAAATTAGTTTTCCAATGAATCACATGAATATGAATTTTGCAAATGTCTAACCCAAACATAGGAATTGTGGTGTCTATTGTTTTAGTTCATAAATATAGGACCATAAATGGAAAATATATATGTTATGTGGCCATGTGACACCAAGGTTATTTAATATTTCTTTGAACACATAGAGAAGGAAATGTGTAAACCATAGTCTTTAAGTATTTCAGATCGAGAGATGATAGTGGGATAAATTCATGTGAATGATTGTTTTAAAATATAGATACTTGTATATTTTCATCCAAGTTTGAAGGGGACATAAATACTATAAACAAGAATGAAATTAGGACTATTTGAAAAAATCAATATAGGAGTTGTGGTATATAGGTCCAAATGGGGCATATGCTGCAAATCCAATTAGTGGAATCTTTTTACTGGCATGACTGTTATTTAGCCAACTTATGAAGGCCACCAAATGGCACATACTACATAGTCAAGAAAATCAGATCTTCAGAATTAGGAACTCTTTCACCAGAAATCGTAAGAAAGATTATGAAGATATGAGAATATTCAAGATTAAGAGTGTGAAATATAGAATGGTCAATTCCCAATGTACATAAGAAATATTTGAATCAAAATTGGTTATGATCTTGATGTCTTTTACATATATATATAAATCATATGTAAAATGGAGACTTTCTTTATTCCACTTTTGAGTTGACATTCTGTTGCGCCGTTTAAATTAATGTAGTGGGGACATTATACTGTGCATTTTTAAGTCATGCAATGAATAAATTGATAACCCCATAAAAAATTGAGACATCTCATTTATATAAAGAATAATTCTACCAAATTCTTAATACCACATGAGCTATGATTAGTGTGAGTTACAAGGAACAGTAAGTGTTTCTTCTATAACACAAAGGTGTCACAAATGAATAATATGGGTGTTAGATTTCCATTAATTTTAATGTCATGAGGTAAATATGAAGATGAACCGATGTTAAAATAATGACTTTTGGTAGCTACACTAAGGGATAAATCCCAGGAGTCACTATGTATCTTACTGAGGGAAATAATCAATCCATATGTCGTTCTTTTAAACTATCCCTAAGTAGGTTTGATTCTTATATATGGAATAAGGGTTTGGTTTTTTAATTGTGGATGGGTCAATGATTGAAGATTGAGGCATCTTTATGTATCTCATATAAATGATAATCAATACATAATTAGTTTTTTAAACAATCCTTTCCAACACCAATCATGTTTTTCATGGGAGATATGGGATATTAACACATTCTAAATTAATGATTAAATTTAAGACACAATATAGTATGAAAATAAAATCATGTATCTTAAAAGTGTATGGTGTTTAGATCTAGTTCATATACAAGAGATGAAAAAGGGAAATAAAAATTTTGTGATTGTGGTTGCACCCAATATTGAAGATCCATGTGTCTCTACATATCTCAAATAGATGAGAATCAAGCCACGCATATTTCTTGAAACAAGGTACCTATGCAGATCTGACTCTGACAAATGGAAGAGAGTGAATCATGTGCTACCAAAAAGTAGCAATGATGTCCATGATTATTTCTTATGGCATATCCTAACATGAAGTAGCGAAGATGTTAGTTGTACAGTTTAATGTCATGTAATGAGGACAAATGGGTTCATACAGTTTAACATCGTGTGACATGGACATAGATTCTATGCATTTTAACGTCATGTAGCATGGAAGCTTATGGTTGTAACGCAGTTTAACGTCCTGCAACTAGGACTTTTTATTGTGCAGTTTTATGTCATGCATTAAGGACATTGGGGGTTGTGCAGTTTTCAGTCTTCCAACAAGGACAACTGTGTGCAACAACATGAAGTATTTCTTCATGAATCTCTCATTTTTTCGAGTTGTAATAATCTCTCCATCCTTTTATATTAAAAAATAATCTCTCATTTAGTAGGCCTTATCTATATAATATGGCCCTTCCTACTCTGGATCAAGCATTAGAGGTTTCTTTCCTAGTATCATTGGAGTCCTAAGGACCAATTCCAATTCTCCATGAAGAAGTGAACAGAGGCAAACTTTCTTATTTAAAGCTTGCGATATTATTTTCTGGTAGACAACCAAGTGATGAAAAGTTTGAAATCATTTTTTGTTCAACCACTCTAGCTCGTCAAACCATGTTTGAGACCTCTCATCTATAGAAAACTAATCCAAGATTGCAACAATGAGTGAAGTAAATTTCATTTCAATTGAAGAAACTACATTTTTTCCGTATACAAATGATTATGGAGTTGTTTTGGTGGCAGTATGAGTAGTATTACTATAATCCCATAAAGCATTCAAACTATTATTAGGCCATGATTTCTTATCTTTATACACCATCTTCGGGAAGATATTTAATTTGGTCTTATTGAAGGCCTTTATCTATCCATTGGCAACCACATGATAATGCGATAAATGGTTGGATTTGATATTATGTTCCTGATATAGCATATTTACCTTAGTAGAACAAAATTTTGTTCCATTCTCTCTAAAAAGAGTATGAGGGACATCAAATTTGGTAATGATGTTAGTTTTGACGAAACTAATATTTTTTTGGTTCCAAATTCTTTTAGAGGTATTGCCTCATCCAATTTATTGAATTCATAAGAAGTAATGATATACTTGAACTGATTAGCTGTAGTAGGAGGATAAGGTCCTACAACATCAATTCCCCAGATGGAAAATGGAAAAGAGTATTTATCTTTATGTAGGAACTCTGAGGGTTGATAAATGAAGTTTTCATGCACATGGCAAGGAGGATATTTCTTAGTGAAATTTGTACAATCCTATGTTATTCAAGGGAAAAAGAAACCAATACTTCTTGATCTGATCAAAGAGTATATGCCCAGACTAGTGGGAACCACAAGTTCCTGAATTCATATCTTTCATGACATCTGTAGTCACTTCTCCATCAACACACCTGAGGAGGATTACATCGAAGCCTCATTCGTAAAGGATTTTATGATGGTCTGGACTATCATAAAGAGTAAAATTATCCGCTCGTCGTCAAATCTGTTCTTTTTCAGACCGATCTTGTGTAATTATTCTATTTTGAAGATATTCTATGATAAGTATTCTATATTACCTGGTACAAACATATTGCTTGGATATAGGGCTACTCTCATTAATTTCCTCTATTTTGGGTTGAATGAAATGTGAGACCACATGATGATGGGATATGATAATGATTGTCTAATCCAGATTTTGAACTACCATGGCATTAGTTTCATTGTCTGGTGCGTCAATTTGGCATTTTGTTATCGAGGTACATAAGACAATGTTGGATCTGAGGGAAATTAAACCATTATAACTCTAACATAATCACACAAAGGGATTAACTCTTCTTTTCATATAGAATATTCATAATTTATTTTCTTGATTACCAATTCTGAATCACTATTCACTTTTAAGTGATTCTCTTCAACCTGAAGGGACAATTCTAAATATGTTACGAGGGATTAATATTATACCTCATTGTTGGCACCATCTTCTAAAAAAATGAGTAAGGAAACACTGTATTTTCTAGCGAAACAAGGATAGTTCCTAAGACTTATTTGTTATGTTTAGGGTTTTCTATTATCTTCCCTATTGGGCTTCATAAAGAAACATCAACGTAAATAGCTAATGTTTTGGATTTATCCTAAATAGAGAAGACCTATTCATCAGGAAGCTCAGTTTCCATTAACATATCTTTGTCAGATGGATGTTCAGGAAGGAGGTCAGCCAGATCAGGGCCTTTTATTGCTATCTGGGGAAAAAAACGATATCAAACTATTAGAGAATAAATTCCCACCATGCCACACACCATGTAAGCATAGCGCAATTGAGGATAAATTGGAGTGGGATACTGCGAGACACCAATTAGACATCATGATGTTGAAGGTAGTTCCTAAATTTTGAAACTAAAATTATTAATTCCAGACATCACTTCTCAATACTTGAATATCGAGTTTCTACATCATGCATAGTTTGATTGAGATAGTAAAGGATATTTTCATTCCCAACATCATTCTTTTGTGAAAAAAAGGAACCTAGTGATTATTCTAAAGCTGTCATATAGAGAATAAGAGGTCTTCTTTCATCATGTTACATTAATACCAGATCAATCAAGAGATAATTATTGAGGGTATCATATTCTTCTTGGAAGTCTTCATTCCACTGATAGGTGACTCCCTTGTTCAGTAATCTAGTGAAGGAAAAACACTTACCTTACAAATTGGAAATAATGTGCTAAATTTATGACAAATGTACATGGAGTCCTCTCAATTCTTTCAAATTTTAAGGAGGTGACATACCATGGATTGATTTTGTTTTCTCAAGATCAACATTGATACCCAGATGGTGTACAACAAAGCCAAGGAGATTTCATGAGGTTACCCTGAAATCACATTTCAAGGGGTTCAATGTCAAATTGTATTGCCAATGTTTATTGAATATGATCTCCTTATTAGCCATGTCATTGAAACATTGTCTATATTTGACCACCAAATAATCCATATAACATTCATCAAATTTACCTATGATTTGATTGAAGATATGGTGCATGGCACGTTGATAGTTTGTACATACATTCTTTAATCCGAAGGGCATTACATGATAAAAACACATTAAGGTGATATGATGGCTATAGATTCTTCATCATCTAGGGCCACACGAATTTTTTTATACCAAGAGTATCCATACATGAAGGAAAACGATTCATTGCCAACTATTGCATCAATTACAAGATATGTAATCAGAAATGGAAAATCATCCTTTGGAAAATGCCAGTTAAGATCACTAAAATCAATGAAAAATATAATTTTCCCATTATTATTTTTTAAAGGGAAAATATTGACTAGCCATTTGGGATATTTAACCGCCCTGACAATTTTATCCTTCATAAGCTTATCAGCTTCAGATAAATTTTAGAGGCATGAGTTAGTTGTGTTCATCTTACAGCCTGCTTGAATATGTGATGTTCTTTTAGAAATCCCAAATGATCAGTGGAAAAATCAGAATTACGTCCTGGAATTTATGTATAATTCTGAGAAAATATATCTCTATGTTTCTTTATAAATTAATTATAAACCTTTTACTCTTCAGAGGTCATGGATACACTAATTAGAGTGATTCATGGATCTTCTTCTATACCAACATTTATTTCTCTGAGCACATATGTAGTGGTAGAGGCACCTTCCTCAAATGATAAAGGGAGATCCTTGAGATCGTCCTCCTCCTCTTCATTACATGTCACTTCTACTATTTCAACATTCATAATTGATTTTGAGGCCATATTTTCAAAGTTAGGGGAGGAGTCTCAATTTGAACATCCTGAAGAAGAGGCCACAAAATCAGACTCTACTAATGAAGAAGCGTATTCCTATGGAAGTAAGTAAGAGATGATGGATTGGGCATCATCATATTTTTATTCCTCTAAAATTGATAAAATTTGTTCTACTATGATTGAATAAGTAGAGGCTTTGTAACACCTCAAGCTTCCATGATAGGCTTCTCTTTCAATAATGTAATAGCTTGCATTGTACGATAGTTTGAGATTCTAAAACACCGCGACTAATCAAAATAGCCATTATGAATAGTAATACCCACTTATTGAAATTTTATATATTTTATATTTCAAAATTGAATTCATTTTTGTATTCATAATATCGAAATTATCCTATGTTGAAATTTTTGTAATTTTTGGAGAACTTCCAATTTTTATCTGAATAGTGAAAAATACTTAAAAACATATTTTTTAATCCAAATAAATTATAGTGATAAATTGTACTATTGAGTTGTTTTAAAGTATAATTATAATATATTTTTACAATTTTATCCAATGGTGTTCATTATAATTAATTTCACTTTGAAATTGGTCATAAACAATTGTCAATCTTTTTATATGTATTGTTTCTTAAAAACACGGTATTTGTTGTGACAGCAGGAATTAATTATAAAATTAATTAATGAAACTTATGTAATTGTAATTTTTTAAAATATACATTATTTTTGAGTTCGGAATATCAATTATACCTTAGGGTGAAATTTTGGCATTGTTCTTAGAAACTTCAATTTTTGATGAATAGTGAAACCACTAAGTGGTAGTTAAAAAACTGATTTTATGTTTAAATGAAATTTTACCACTTCTGTGATTTGAAATTCAAAAATCTAACAAAAATGGTTTTCATTAGGAATAGAAATGTGGTTCAATGGGATTAAATTGAATTTTTTGTGAATAGTAACTTTTAAGATTAATTAATCGCGATTAAAGGTAATTAGTGTAATTTAAGGTAAAGATAATGTTATAATAATATGAAATGACCTTTACACTTGTCCCATCTCTATTGGATGAGCCATGGCCGACCAAAAAAAATCCAGGGGTCATCTTGGGGACCCCATGGAGCCACTTTGGTAGGAAAATGACATTAAAATATTTTTATTTAATGTTAAAATAAAAATTTCACAAACATGAGTTGTTTTAATAAAACAATTTTTAAATGAAGTTATACATATGTTATTTCTGACTATAAATATACATTAGAAAGATAAAAATATTTCATAAATCATGATAATTCTTTTATAATTTTTAGACATTAAATAAATTAAATTATTTATGACACCATGATGATGCAGCGATTACCCCATTAGTTAACGATTTAAAAAACATGAATAGATAATGTAAAATACAAGGCTTACACTTGTAAAAAACCTATAGGATGAGTATATTTCGAACCCTTATCAACTTATCCTCTAAATATATCATTTTGGGACCTTTATAATACGAAAATCATTTCATAATAAAGTAACATTTCAATCATTCCAAGAGTGCCCCTTCTCTCCTCTTATAAAAGGCCCCCACCTCTACCACCTTATTCACACTTTCAAGCCATTTGGCTCGGCCAACCTCTGAAAAAGTACTCTTTAAACTTCCCTCTATTACTCCTAGAAGACTCACTCTCAAAATAAGTCTTCCCAAGGAATCCTTTTGCTCAAATCAAAAAGTGTTACCCGATTTTAAAGGTAGTGTTTTCTCTTGAGTTCTTATGTTTCATTTTGCTTCTCCAACCCCCTAAACTCATTTTATTAATTTATTTTGTAACAACAACAGTATCCTAAATATATTAGGATGTTTTTATAGTAATTATTAGAGCAACACTTACACACACCTACATCTAATGGTTAAATAACATTCTGTTTCTATGGATGAGGAATTTCTGCCTCACGAAACAATAATTGTTCAACACTCATATAACACCTTCAATGGTGGCCATTAAGATGTCACTATTTCTTTATATGATATATAATATGTTTATGTTTTCCTTAAGATTCTTTATTTTTCTTTTATGGCATACCTTTATGGTTTCCATTATGGGTAAACACACTATTTTCATTTTAGGAAGTGCGGACTACCGCCCCCTCAAAGTGATTTGAATCGTTAATTCCATATGTGGGATGTATAAAGGATGGAGTAAATGGTATTATACATTATATTATACTGGAATAATATTATTCTTTTATATAATTATAACTTCATTCCAATAAATATGAAATAGAAATGAAAGTAGCGTTCATGTGTACGTATGTCTTACCGTCTCCATTAATGGTGCATTTCATTTCTTACCTCCAAATGTTATGTAATATTATAAATGAATGTATATACTGGATAAATATAATGTATATGATATCTACATCATGAATATAATTATGGATATAATTTATATTTTACCACATGAACAACTTGTAATTTTAAGCAGTTTATTTTTGACTCAAGTACCAAAGATCGAATAAACGACAGTTATTAACATAAATAATTACATAATGTTCATAACATGGTAATAAATGATATAAAGGGAATAATAAACATGAAAAATGTTCTTATGAAATTATAAATTAACTATAGTTTATTATTGATGAGGTTAAAGAACGGTCGAATCAAGTCAGACACGAGGTAAGGGAACTTCTTAACGCGACTTCCATTCTTTGGGTTAATCTCTTACTTTCATAATTATGTCATGATATTATTATCTTTCTGCGTACTTATAGTGAATATACATAATAGATCTATTTTATTTTAAAAAATGATCTTTGTAAAGGACTTCGTCTCAATCTCCTTTCATTGAGGCATATTTTATTTTATACACAACTTTCTTTTATATGGTGTATAAAACCCTTTGACTTTTACGTTTATTCAAAATGAAACTTTTTATACGAAGCATTTTACTAAACGACAAAAGGGAATGTTTTTTTTCGTACGTATGCGGAGACAATGACTTCTCTGTCGCCGTGACCATTATTTGAGTTTCGACTTCCTCTACAAGCTATAAAATTTTTTAAATGAAAAATAAATACAAATTTTTAATTTTCTTTTATTTTGGTATTGAAAATGGTTTTGAAAGTGTTTTTTTATATCAATGTGTTGTATTGATATCTTGTGATCGAAATGTGGAAATGTTATTTTTTATTTTATGCATGTTTTATGTTATATGATTATGTTATGGTTTATGATATGTTTAAACCTATTCATATGAGGAATGCATTGGACTTAATAAGTGACGGGTGGATCCCGCTATAGCCTCTCGATGCATCGGTAGGTCTCATGAGACAAACTAGTGTCTTGGCACCAGTCCTTGACAAAATCTTATTTTTGGTCATGGCACGAGACCTTGGCTACATGGTTATGATAGTCTTGAATTATCCATTCCATCATTATGAAAGTGGTTATTGATATTGCATGTGATTATTCGACCAGTAGAATATCCATGTGAATTAGTAAATGGAATTATCTCATTTTACTTTTTCAATATTATGTTTAAGTTCATGTTTAAAAGGATTTTGTTTTATTTATACATTTCCTTAATGGTTTATGTTTATTTATTAAAGTTTCCACTATATTTTTATCCTTTCTGAGCATCTGAGCTCACCCCTTTCAATGTTTTAATTTTTCCAGGATGTTAAGAAGTATATTATGAATGACCTGTAGGGATAGTATGAGGGGATATTAAGACAATATGTTTTTGTAGTTTTTTTTACTTAATGATGTAATGTAAGACTAATGAATGTATCTAGTGTTTCCAAGGCTATTAAACGAATCGGTCTTTCGAGACTTGATCTTTTGTGATCATGCCAACGTTACGTAATAATGCACTGACTCTGGGTAGCTGGGGTCGGGGCATTATAGTTGGTATTAGAGGCAGTTTAGTACAAATATTGGAATCAAGATTTAGATAAACTCTGATTAGAGAACATAGTCCAAAGATAGAATTTTAGGATTAGTATAGAAGAACTTCCTAGAATTTTTGTATTATAGAGATTTAGTGAGTTTTCTGAGCAATACATCCCTGTCTGGATACGAGCAGGTAGAGGTGGCTCTGGCACAGATGTACCTAGGGGTAAAACCCAAAAACACCTCTTTGAGCTAGACTCAAACGGGAACTAGTGCACGACAATGGGCCTTGCTTCACTCTTGGTTAAGACACTCCTGGGGGATATGCTTAGGATAATTCTCATTTTTTTTACAAACCATTATGAAGGGTTTACGAGTATACACTTACTCAATGAAAGAATTTTTTATGATTATGGATTATATCTATAAATAGTTAAATTTATGATGAGTGTTTTGCAAGTTTGTTATTATGTATTTCGATTCATAAACTAACCTAGTTTATGCCATTGTATAGAAATGGTGCCCAGTAGAAGGAATGTGAACTCCATCAATACGTATAATCCAAAGAGTAAGAAGGATCATATCTTTCACAGTATTAAGCCAACATTTAGAAGGGAAATAGTCTCCCTTGTGTTCTCAACATAGGAATAAATTGTATCATGTGTTAATAAGATAAGTAGAGAATACTCTGAGTCTTATGGATTTGAAGGGATGAAACAGAAGAAAAGGATGGAAGAGATAATGATGGATAAAGGGACGAGGGAAAAGAATAATTTTCCAATATGTGATAATTATGGGAAAAACAGCTTGGAACTTGCCTGAAGGGAATGGGAGTTTGTTATAAGTGTGGAGAAAAAGGACACCAAGTGCGTGACTGCAAGGGTTTGAAAAAGGTTTCAAATGTACAATACTTCATCAACAAGGAGTGGGGACACTACACAAACCAATGTTCAAATCATCAGAGTATGCACCAAATGATGTTATTGGATAATAATCAAGTTATGATACTACCACTGATGAGGAGGAATGATTAGAGTTCTTATGTTGTTTTTAAATAATTTTGTCATTTGAGTGTTGTATCAATGATGTACTGGATAAAATAATTATGTAGTATATAAGGATTGTACTGCAGTACTATTTCATCAAGGACATGAGATTATGTGGAACCAAGAAAAGTGACTCCACAGTAGGTTAAATTTTTTGAAAATATATGGTTTAGAGAAAGATAAATCATAATATGGTTCTGATATAGAGATAGTGATTTTGGAATAATACATGAATGATTTGGATAAATTATATTGGATATTATTAACTTCCTTTAAAAAAACTGATTAATGATTTGTATACATATTTGGATAAAAGGATTATATCTATTATTCTATAAGGAATAAGGGATCATGGTAATTCAGTATGTTGTAGTTTTTTAAAAGAATACATGATGAAGTTGTTCACATGTTGTTAAATGGAAAAAAGGATCTTCATTATGTTTACCTTCCTTATAAAATTTGGACTGTGAGTTAGACAGAAGTATTTTGGATAACTATAAAGGTTGGAATGGATTAATTTGGTCTTCGGATAGTATTGTTTAAAGCTAAAACATTTCTGAAGATTATTTTTAGAATATTATAATACTATAGTTTTAGGAAAAGGACAACCTGTAGGGTGGGGCATAACCCCTCGCGTTGGACAAAGCTACAGGAATCGAACCCACAACCATAGTGCGACATGCTTTTTTTACCTACCAATATCATACAGGAAGTCCCTTGTTATTAAAAAATAGTTTTCCTAATCTAAATGGTATGTGGTAATATTTGGAACCTTATACAATTTGGATAAATAGAATATTTTTGAGTTTTGTTACCATTTGGAGTGAAAGATGGGTTTCTGATAAATATTTATTAAAGAATGAATGTCTACATGACAAGTAAGTATATTTCCTTACGTTCTTATTATATCTATTAAATAAATTCCTCAACTTTATGAAAGTTAACTTAAAACAAAAACGTTGTTGGTTAACTTTTCCAACTGGGGATTCAATGACTGTTTAACCAATAACATGTTTGTGATTTTCATTTTGTTAACTTTCTCCAAATCCCGTTTTCTACAAATCCCCATCATACCTTGATGGTTTGTTTCTCCTCCATATCTATATTTTCATAGAATCCTAGTATAGGCTATCTCGTGTTACCTTTGTACTTCTCTTTCTTTCTTTTAATGTTATATTTTTATTAACCCTATTTCCATGTGGGTTTTCCACAAAGGTATTTTCTATTTTCAACCATTTATTTTCAAAGAAAAATTTCAAATTGTGAGGAAAAAATTTATTGAAGGAGGGGAGAATGTAACACCCCGAGCTTCCACGATACGCTTCTCATTCAATAATGCAATAGCTTGCATTGCACGAAAGTTTGAGATTCTAACACACCGCGACCAATCAAAACAGCCATTATGAATAGAAATACCCACTTTTTGAAATTATATATATTTTATATTTCAAAATGGAATTCATTTTTGTATTCATAATATCGAAATTATCCTAAGTTGAATTTTTTGTAATTTTCGGAGAACTTCCACATTTTTTATGAATAGTGAAAAATACTTAAAAACAACTTTTTTAATCAAAATAATTTTTTGTGATATATTGTACTATTGAGTGGTTTCAAAGTATAATTATAATATATTTTTACAATTTTATCCAATGGTGTTCATTAGAATTAATTTCACTTTTAAATTGGACATAAAATATTGTCAATCTTTTGATATATATTGTTTCTTAAAAACATGGTATTTGTTGTGACAGCGGAAATTAATTATAAAATTAATTGATAAACTTATATGTTTGGAATTTTTTTAAAATAGACATCATTTTTGAATTTGGAATATCAATTATAGCTTAGGGTGAAATTTTGGCATTGTTCCGAAAAACATCAATTTTTGATGAATAGTGAAACCACTAAGTGCTAGTTAAAAAACTGGTTTATTGTTTAAATGAAATTTTACCACTTCTGTGTTTTGATTTTCAAAAATCTGACATAAATGGTTTTCATTAGGAAGACAAATGTGATTCAATGTGATAAAAATGATATTTTGGTGAATAATAACTTTTAAGTTTAATTAATCGCGATTAAAGGTAATTAGTGTTATTTAAGGTAAATATAATGTTATAATAATATGAAATGACCTTTACACTTGTTCTACCCCTATTGGATGAGTCATGGCCGACCAATACAATCCATGGGTCAACTTGGGGACCCCATGGATCCAGTTTGGTAGGAAAATGATATTAAAAACTTTTTATTTAATGTTAAAATAAAAATGTCACAAACAAGAGTTGTTTTACTAAAACAATTTTTAAATGGGGTTATACAAGTCATATTTATTACTATAGATATTCATTAGAAAGATAAAACTATTTCCGACATCATGATAATTTTTTTATAATTTTTAGACATTAAATAAATTAAATTATTTTTGACACCATGATGATGTAGTGATTACCTCATTAATTAACGATTTAAATAAAATGAAGAAATAATGTAAAATCCAAGGCTTACACTTGTCAAAAACCTGTTGGATGAGTATATTTCGAACCCTTATCAACATAGCCTCGAAATATATCATTGTGGGACCTTTATAATCCTAAAATCATTTCATAATAAAGTAACATTTCAATCTTTCTAAGAGTGCCCCTTCTCTCCTCTTATAAAAGGCCCCCACCTCTACCACCTTATTCACACGTTCAAGCCATTTGGATCGGCCAAACTCTGACAAAATACTCTCTAAAATTCACTATATTACTCTTAGAAGCCTCACTATGGGCAGAAGTCTTCCCAAAGAAGCTTTTGGCTCAAATCAAAAAGAGTTACCCGATTTTAAAGGTAGTGTTTTCTCTTGTGTTCTTATGTTTTATTTTTCTTTTCCATCCCCCTAAACTCTTTTTATTTATTTCTTTTGTAACAAAAGTAGTATCCTAAATATACTATGATGTTGTTATAAGAAGTAAAAGAGCTACACTTACACACAACTACATCTAATGGTTAAAGAACATATTGTTTCTGTGGATGGCGAATTTCAGCCTCACGAAACGATGATTGTTCAAAAAACATATAACACATTCAATGGTGTCCATTAAGATGTCACTATTTTTTATATGATATATAATATGTTTATGTTCTCTTTAAGATTATTTATTTTTCATTTATGGAATACCTTTATGGTTTCCATTATCGGTAAATGCGATATTTTCATTTTAGGAAGTGCGGACTACCGCCCCCTCAAAGTGATTTGAATCGTTAATGCCATATGTGGGATGTATAAAGGACTGAGTAAATGGTATTATACATTATATTATACTATAATTATATTATACCTTCATATAATTATAACATCCTTCCATTAAATATGAAATATAAATGAAAGTAGCGTTCATGCCTACGTACAGCTTACCATCTCCATGAACGGTGCATTTCATTTCTTACCTCTAAATGTTATGTAATATTATAAATGAATGTATATACTAGATAAATATGATGTATATTATATCTAAATAATGAATATAATTATGTATATAATGGATATTTTACCACATGAACAACATGTAATTTTAAGATGTTTATTTTTGACACAAGTACCAAAGATCGACAAAACGACCGTTATTAACATAAATAATTACATAATGTTCATAACATGGTAATAAATGATATAAAAGGAATATTAAACTTGAAAAAAATTCTTAATAAATTATAAGTTAACTTTATATTATTATTCCGGAGGTTAAATAACGGTCTAATCAAGTCAGACATGAGGTAAGGGAACTTCTTAACCCGACTTCCATTCTTTGGGTTAATCTCCTACATTCAAAATTATGTCATGATATTATTATCATTCTGTGTACTTATAGTTAATATACATAAGAGATGTATTTTATTTTAAAATTGATCTTTGTAATGGACTTCATCTAAATCACTTTCATTAAGGAATATTTTATTTTATACACAACATTATTTTATACGGTGTATAAACCCCTTTGACTTTTACATTTATTCAAAAGGAATATTTTTATACGAAGAATTTTACTAAACGACAAAAGAGAATGTTTTTTTGTCATACGTATGCGGTGACAATGACTTCTCTTCTGTCGTGACCATTATTTGAGTTTTGACTTCCTCTACAAGCATATACTTTTTTTAAATGAAAAATAAATACAAAGTTTTAATTTCCTTTTATTTTGGTATTGAAAATGGTTTTGAAATTGTATTTTTATATCAATGTGTTGTATTGATATCTTGTGATTGAAATGTGGAAATGTTATGTTTCCATTATGCATGTTTTATGTTATATGATTATGTTATGGTTTATGATATGTTTAAACCTGTTCATATGAATAATGCATTGGACTTAATAAGTGATGGGTGGATCCCGCTATAGCCTCTCGATGCATCGGTAGGTCTCATGAGACAAACTAGTGTCTTGGAACGAGGCCTTGACAAAATATTATTTGTGTTCTTAGCATGAGGCATTGGATACGTGGTTATGATAGTCTGGAATTATTCATTTCATCATTATGAAATTGGTTATTGATATTGCATGTGATTATTCGACCAGGAGAATATCCATGTGAATAAGTAAATGGCATTATCTCATTTTAATTTTTTCTTATTATATTGAATTTCAAGTTTAAAAGGCTTTTGTTTTAGTTATACATTGCCTTAAATGTTTATATTTATTTATGAAAGCTTCCTCTATATTATTATCCTTTCTGAGCATCTGAGCTCACCCCTTTAAATGTTTTAATTATTCCAAGATGTGAAGAAGTATATTATGAATGACCTGCAGGGATAGTATGAGGGGATATGAAGACAAGTTGTTTTTGTAGTAATGTGTTACTTAATGATGTAATGTAAGACTTTTGAATGTATCTATTGTTTCCAAGGCTACTAAACTAATCGGTCTTTCGAGACTTTATCTTTTGTGATCATGCCAATGTTATGCAATAATGCACTAACTCTGGGTAGATGGGGTCGGGGCGTTACATGCTTGATGTAGTTTAGTGCATTAAATGAATACATCTCCATTTAAGCTTCCATCATGGCTTGGTGAATCAAAAGTTTCTCCCATGCTGAATGGATCAGTTGCTGCAATCAAAATTATGGAAGTCACTATATGAGTAATTAGATTTGATTTTACCATTTCATTTTGATAGATGGGTATCAAATAATATGTAATAAAATTTAAGAATGGATTTTTGGATTATTTTTCAATCCATTTTGAGCATTAACTCTAGTTATATCCTTTATCATGGATCTCATTCCTTTTGTGTGAAATAACATAGCCTCAATGTATTGAGATTCACATGTTTTGAATGAAGCCTTTCACCATACAACTTCCTGATTTTAAAATTGAAATAGTACATAAGACATTGGTTATATGTTGAAGGTATGGCCACCTGTTGATGCAGCCAAGGACATCCAAGTAGAATGTTGAAAGATGTGTCCTGATAAACAACTGTGAAATCTGAATTAGACACAAGATCTCCAAATCGAGTTCTGAGTGTAATATTGCCGAGAGGTTCTTGCTCATTCTTTTCATATATTTGTAACATTAATGTGGAAGGACATAAATCAGAATCAGTTTGGCCCCATCAACCATGTGTACGAACAAGAATGTAGTTGAATATAGATCCATTATCAATGAAGGTTGATCGGATGTCTATGTCATTGTCAGTGAAAAATAAATACAGGTGTCTGATATTTATATGTACAACATCATCTTCATCTTAATTGGTAAAAGATATGACTACATGAAATTCTGTAGGATCATTATCTATTCAATAAGCCTCAGTAAAAACAATTTCAGTTTCAAACACTTGAGGAATAAACAAATCCTCAATAAGTGTTTCTCGGTGATCTTTTGACAGATTTATGGTATCCCAAATTGATAACATGGCCGGTACATGAGTCAGTTGTTTCAAAACCTCAATCTTTTTATCAAGAGTTCTGTTTTTACCATCATGAAAAATCGGTTTTGTAGGTGCTATTAAATTTTATGCTTCTAATTTAGATGTAACCTATGTCAGAGCAGAATCTAGAAATACTCTTGGATTTGATAGATTTAACTGATTAGATCTATGTACAAGCTGAGATTAATATGGCCCGACCTCTAATATTTCCTACAAAATAATCATATTAGAACCAAAACATTCTTGCATAGAAGAAACTCCTTGTTCTTGTTGATCCTGTTGAAGGACTATTCCAAAAGTTTCTGTCGCATATATGGTTCAAGCAGGGGTAGATTTAAAATGGTGGTTTCTAGAATTTCCATTTCTTCCCCTGTATCTTCGACCTCGACCTCTTCCTCAGGTTTCCTAGTCAGGTAAATGAATTCTAGCTCATTATAATCAGAATCACTATTGGAAAAAGAATCCATTAAGTTAATAAAATTTACAGAAATAAAGAAAAATTCTTTATCTGATGAAGATTATACCTGATAGGTTAGTTTTGGTTGTTCCGTTTGGAAGGGTGGTTCCCTCTCTTTTGAAACAGATGTCATGAAATCTTTCAGGGTCACGGAAAAAATTTAAACTTGAAATGAGTTTATCTTTTTCTAATTTCTCTTTTTCCTTATAATCACCTCAATTTTTTGAGAATTGACCTTTTCTTGAAGATACTTTTCTATGGTAGGAGGGGTGGAAAACATAGTTGGTTGTGTCAACTATGTTTATAAAATGACATGAGTCAGTTAATATTTCTCCTGATCACCCAGTCATCATATCTCTGCACATTTTTTACTTTTGACTTTCAACCATTCACCATCTTCCACTGGATCAATGGTAGTAACACATTCTATTTGAGCTGACAATGTGTTCAGTTCCACTTGTCTAGAGTCTACCATTTTTTTCCGGAGGACATTGAAAACAAAACACTCCTGGATGAGATGCCCCAAAATATGGTGAAAAGGAAAATAATTCAGAAGATCATTATCTATTTATTTTTTTGGTATCTTAGGCCTTGGAAACAGAACCAAATTGTTCTGCAGAGCTGAGATTATAGAACTAGGAACTTGTTCATTCTAAAAAGATTAATCATTACTCTTTGATTCCTCAAATTTTTTCATCATTTGATCGTTTTGATCTTCTTGATGACGCAGTCATTGCTGCTGATGCTCTAGAGGTGGATCCCTTATATACAATGATGGTTTTGAAGTAGAAGCCAGTACATGTTCTTACTTGAGTGTATCGATAGCTGCCTCAGCCTTCTCTGCTCTATTTCCCATATCTAAATGAATTACATGGGTCTTTTCCTTTGTCTGTATAATATAATCTATTATCTATTCAAAAATTGAAGTACAGTCTCCAAACCCACCTGTGTATTTCACATGGATTAGTGGTGTGCATAACTCATCAAACAAAATTTCCACCCGAATAGGTAGAAACTCTTCTTGAGGATGTTCGAGAATTAAGGAATATGTTAATCCTTTATATCATTCAATGAAATATGACACTAATTCATTATCACTCTATTTAAAATTGGTAAGATCAAAAACTATCATCTTTAGTAGCATTGATGTAAATTGAAGAAGGAATTTTTGACATAGATATTCCCATCTAGTAATTGATCAAGATTGTAAAATTGTTTACCAAAAAAAAGTTGGTCGCAGTTGTGACTACAAAAATATCTAATCTTCAGTTCTACTTGTTTTTGAACAGTTACAATCATGGAATCACAATGAGAAATGAAATGTGCTAAGTGTTGTTACGTATATCCCTATCTATTAAAAATTAAAAACATAGTATTCACAGAATTTGTTTGGGGAGGAATCAGGTCAACCCATTCAGGGTTTGATTTCCTTTCCGGCTGAACCAGCGCACATCGTTCCTCCATAGATTCCAATCAAGTCATTAATTCTTAAATTGTCTTCACAAGAATTTGGGGAATATCCGGATGAGATGGAACTTGTTCTGGTACAACTAGTGGAGCTTTAGTTGGTGAAATGACAAAAAAACTATTGGTGATTGTGCTTGTAATTTCCTTGGTTAACCCACAATAACATGCTTATTATGATGTGTTTCATCCAGCCTTTGTTGTGTACCGAATGGTGGGAATTCGTTACCTCCATCTTCAGTTTCAAGAAATCCTCTTTTCAATGTTGCTTCTATAATATTTCCATGTTGAGGACCTACCTAGAATGTACAATTGAATGAAATTCTACTTCGATGTAACTATGTATTGAGTCTTCTCACCTCTTTCATTTTTTCATCTTACTGTGAAAATCATTCTTCAGGCAAAAGATATTGATCTTCGTCAATGGAAAATTGAGATGAAATTTTACTTTTACCATTCCACCTGTTAGTTTCCTTTCAGAGGGGTGTGAGTTGGTTATTTGAAGGAAAGCCTATATTCTTGGTAAGCCTATGATTTTGGTTATGAACACCTTCTTCATTTTCCTCAGTGTGTACTGTATTATGAAAAAGAACTTCATCTTCAGATTCCCCAAAACTAGACTCATTTTCCTGAGGATCTTCTACAACAGTATTATTTATATTTACCAAAAATTCATGCATTGAAGGAATTATATTAGTATCTTTGTGATATTGTCTCTCTTTGTATCTTCCATGAGACTTTGTTCCTTTGTATGATGTATTCTCAAGAACAATTTTGTGGAAATTAATCCAAAGTGACTCCATTGATAATTCAGTTGTGATCTTTAATTGTGGCTTATCCCCTAATCAAGAGAAAACTGACTTCTGCTGAGGGGATTTTTGATGTGAAAAACCCCCCAGCCTTGCAGGCTCGGGCTATTCATATTCTTCTTCTTTAAACATATTAACATTGTTTGATGAATTTGAATGTTGAATAACTGAGCCACCAGCCTTTCAAGATGGGGGGATTTTTGAACTGCTATGGATGAAATTCGTGGAATTGTTCTTCTGATTTTCGAAATTTTGGTTTAGAAAATAACTGGATGCATCATTCTAAAACTAATCAAATCACATATTTTTTAAGATCATTGTTTTATTTCAATAATTTTATTTATTTGATAGCTGACATCCTCTATCTAGTATTCCATTTCAATATTTTCATATTCATGTTGTAAAAGTATCTCTACAAATACATTTCATTAGTCCTCACTCTGATGAGAGTTGGTTGAAGCCTGTTCTTGAGCATACATTTGATTATATACAAAAATTTTTGATTGTAGCTAACTGTGGGAAATAACATTTCATGAGAACAAATTTGGTGAACTTTGATGATTATTGATTTTAGTGATATGAAGTTCTCCATGTGAACCCCATCCTATTATATGAACACCAGATGGAGAATCAATAATTAACTACCATAGACTCTTTAGAGCATTGAGGTATGTGTGCTTAATGGTTCTCTAATATTTTTCAGTCTTTTGATATTGGGAAACTGAGAGAGATTCCAATTCAATTTGGAAATTCAACCATTCTAATACATTCACATGATTTTTATATTCATTATACTGAAATACTTCGTTTTTCAAGTGAAAAAGAGTCTTCCATAATTTTTTATGGATATCATGAATTCAATCATTAGCTATCTATTCAGTAATGTTATACTAAGAATTTTCCAAAGGACACAACATGACTGATATTTCTCCTTTAGCCAATTGTTTCATCATGTTTAACACATATTCCTCATCCTTTAATAGAGGTGTCTCCACTTGGTCTGACAAAAGTGGATTCTTTGAATCAGAAGAAAAATGACCTATGGGGGGTTCAGAGAATGACAGTTCTATTATGATGTCTTCTAGATGTGAAATTGTTTCACCCATCAATGACAAAGCTTCAAACATTATTGGATGTATGTTTTCAAGTGCCTCAAGAAAGTAGGGATTTCCCATCACTACATTATCAATTAGATAATTACATTGTCAATGAAGAATACTATTGTGAAGTGGAATTTCGTAGCGAATTCCATCATGGGGAGGAAGACCCTGGTAGATTACACCAAGGGATGAATACTCTTGCTCCATGGACTTCTGGACACATGGAGGGTTTTCATGGCTTTCATTCATAGATAAGTGCTCTATATTTACCAAATTTTCCTGACTCTATCCTTCATGATGAAGTGTCTGATGAGGAACTTTAGAATTACTACTACCACTCCTATTATTTGGTAATGAGAGGATAGGATCTTGAGCTGCAATAGATAAATGTCTGGGGGTTTCAAGAACTCTAGTATTAAGAGGATTCATATTGTAGTTGACTATTGATTTTTCAATGGAGTTTTGCAATACTTATTCTTGGATGTTTTCTTACACATAGTTGGGGTAACTTACAGGGATAAGTGGTTATCATGGTCTGGTGTATGTGCTTTCTTTGTATTGGATACTGAAACAGATCGATTACCTCTAATTAAAATGATTGTATGTTCTCGATTTTGTTGTCTGTATGATATGGGGGAGTATGCACCATGACCCACCTGGACTGGAACCGAGGAGTTTATCTATTCTGGGATTCCATGTCAATGTGTCATTCCATATTTGGGGAAAAACATATGTGTTTGTTTTCCTGGTACTGTTGAAGAATTTTTTATAATATCTTGGCATGCTTCCAGAATATGGGCAGGGATTTGTGTCTACCCTTTAACCATTGATAAGATGTATTTGGTGACTTCAGTGACTAGAACTGGAATATACATCCATTCCATATCTGGTGTAGGTGTATGTCCCTGATCTTGTCCACCTTTTCATATTAATAGGTATTGACAATACTCATGCATGGGGGAATAGATTTGAGACTTCCATATATTTGTCATTGGAGCTTTTTGATTAAATTCTTCGAGTGCTGCCAAACGAGATTGTTGGTTGGCTTGATGAACACTAATAGATGTATGTGCATGTAAGATGTTTCTAGTCATGTATTTTTGACGAAATTACTTCAATACTGGAAGATGAGACTACTGTTATAATTAGTTATTTTAAACATGTGTAAGTTCATGTTTATGAGTTTTCACCACATTGGATTGACGAGCTTCTTTAAAGGTAGTTAGAAGAGCCTACTGACTAGGTAATAACTTGTATGTAGGTGTATGTGCGTACTCACAGTACTCCATCCGGTTTATCTAGTGGGATTGGTGGGTTACTTCCAGACAAGTTAGCTGGGAAGAAAAATTAGAATAAACCGGTGTATGTTCCCATTCGTTGTTCTCCATCAATTTAGGTTGATGGGATTCTCTGAGGAGGGGGGGGGAGAGGTGAGAACCTTATCCATATTGACCAGACGTTGTCCCCGAAAATTCTTCTTGTGGGCCCGGGTCTGATACACCTGAGTCAAATGTTCAGAGGCAACACCTCCATCTTGATGGGGGTTCACTACAACACGATTCTGATAGCGGAGATTGATGGTGGGATTCCTTAAGAAGGATCCTTATATTCTTCAATTGGGGCCCTAAGTGACCTCTTGATCTACCTAATTGTAGTACGGGAAGGAATGATTATTGCATTCTGCAGATTTGGACCGGAAACGGATGAATAGGGTGGTTGGAACCATCTGTTTCTTGATAACCATTCATTGTTGTCCAGACGATCAAGTATTGTCATTGACCTAGAGGTCCTATCGGGCAGCCTCGAAAGTAGGGATAGGACTGGGATGATGATAATACTTTATCATCACATTAGAGACCCAGCGTTGATGATTATATGTTGCTAATAATGTCTTTTATGTGCATGAGGATCCATATTGAGCAGTAGTTGGGATGTTCACAAATGCCGAAATAAAGAAATCCATTTTGGAGTGAAGAGTGTTTTGGGAAAAAAAGAGAAACAAAAATAAACTCCATTAAAGTAATATCATTTATATGAATACATGCATGATTTATTCCTTTTTTTGGAATTCAATTATAATTTGATAGGGACCTAACATGTGGTTTACATTATTATCTTGGTTAAAGATTCATGTCATTTTCACAATTTTTTCATTGTTCGTTGAAACGTGTGTTCTAGTTTTAGGAATCACTGCTCAAGGAGGTTTCCATTGGATTTATTCATGGAACCGAAAAAAACTAATAGTAATTTATGAAGAGGGGACCATCTTTCCAATGGAAGGTGTTCGTTAATATTGAACATTATGATACTTTGGAATGTACATTGGTCTAGAAGATAGGAGTTTGGACTCATCAAACCCTTTTGGGGGGAATTATTGTCTATTCCAAGAGTCTCTTTTTAAATTTATTATATTTATATGAATCCTTATTAATTCACCATGCATATCATAAGATTCCCTTTGAATTTAAAATCACTGATTAACAAGCCTAAAATTCAAAATCAACAGTATGCATTCAAGGTTCTACATTAATGAAGATATCCATATGAATTCAAGGTTCTCCATCAATGGTATCCTCTAATAACCTTTTTAAAGATTCTTTTAATCATCATTATGATGATAATAGTTTTTAATGCACTCAGTGGGGAACTCTGAACTGTATTGTCATCCTGGGAGATGAAGGTTTGTTTTGATATTGGGATCATACCCATAAAATTGGCTACCTACATATCATTGATAAAGGAATCAGAACCCTCATTGTTCAATGATTTTTAATGTGACATATCATACCTTTTAAGGTCATGTGGTAAGGAAAAACCATAGAGTTTAATTTCATGTGGTAAGAAATTATAATCAATCAGTTCTTAGTCAATGATTGTTGTGGGATTAATGTAGAAACAACCCAATAAACATGGAAAAGATATGTGTTTCCAAGTTAGATTATACCCTTTTGAGATTATGGACAATGGAGAATTAGGTTGATTTAGAAATTTTGGGTTTGAACCTCAAGGAGGATTCCTACATATCCCATGTGGATGAGAATCCAAGACCATGAAGTTTGATTAATTTAATAGGAGAGATTAGTTCTTTGAGAGAAATGATTTGGGTCTTACTTGCTGAAAAAGATGCCCTAACGATTTTTGGGATTTAATTTGGTGCATATTTATTAGGAGGATTCCCAGATTAAGGAAATTAGGGATGTATTTTAGAAGAGTATTTCTAGTGAGCTTGGGCCCTGTATATGAATCCTTTGTATCCTGGATTGAATAAGAATCTGTGCTCTCATAGTTTCTTAATTAGGAAGTATGTGTGAATGTTATAATCATCATGAATATCTTAGACCACATGAATCATGTTCGGTGGGGGAAAAAAGGTTGTGAATGATTAAACAGTGACAATTCACAATTTTCCTCCTCCTCTAGTTGAAGAGGGCATGTTGACCATGGAAACAATGATGAGTTGACCTGAGAAGAGGGTAAGGTGACGATCCCTCCCTCTATTCACTTTACACTGGACAAGGGTCTAATAAAAGTAGGATGGGATGAAGGTTTATGGGATTAAACCATGGTAGCTTTCAATTGTGAAAAATATGAACAATAGAGGGAAAGGGTAACAAAAGTCCCTTTCTCATCTCCACATTGGTCTTTGGCACTAAGGAAGAGTGGAGGAGAAATGATTCAACCTCCTTCAAGAAAAGGCAGGGGCTTACACCGAGATGGTTTACCTAAATTTGATCTTAGTAGGGTAGAGAGACTTTTCCAAATCTTGCATGGAAATGAAAGTGTGAACCGTACCTTCCCTACCAGAGACTTGAGGTTTTGGGTCATCTTATTGAGAAGGGGGAGGCCAGGACCCAAACCCTTCTCCAAACTAATGAAATTCTCTACATTTTTCCTTGGAGAAGGCTCCATGTCATTATGGATATACTAACTGATACACACTCCATGAATCCTATCACCCTTATAAAATAATGTAGGAAACCTTTGACTATGGATATACATACCCAAATAAGAGACACATTAATGTGTCATTCCCAAAGGATTGTTAAGCCAGGAGGTTTTGGTGGAGGCTTCAACTTAGTCCCTTTTAGATAAGGGAACCAAGGAATGAGATACCCTACCATGAAGGGACTTAAAGAGTGTACATGAGTATTTATATTGGATTAATACTAATATCTTACATGTACGTGCCTCACGCAAGTGTGCCATATTGGTAACTTGAATTGTTGCACCATGTAGGTATGGTGAATAGGTTTTCTACACTGGTGAGGCATGAAGGTATGCCAAATAGGTGTGTATGATGATTGAATAATGTATTTCACACAAGATAACCAAACCTATGTAAAAATTGTAAAAAGACTTTCAAAAAATTCTTATCCCATTGAATTATCTATTATCCCATACTTTTGAGAGCTACCTGAGAATATTTGAAGGATCATAGAGAAATAAATATGCAATGTTAGCATCTGGGAATATTTAAACATTTTCTTTCCTTGAAATAGGGTGCCCAGGGGTCCTATTTATTGGCATGGATGGGCCTGGTCAATGGTATATGGTCCTCATAGATCCTCCACCCAGCATCTCTACATAGCTATCAAGCGTAAGGGTGCAGAAATTATTCTATCATGCAGCTTTTCCGAGGAGGTCTGTTATGCAGGTATCTCCTACAGATCTGTCCTACAACATTTTATGGACATCCCTTTGGAGGTTTTGGATTTCCTTTGAATTCATTGAACATTTCATTGGGATTTTGAAATCTCCAGGGCTATCTTAATTGTATTTTGGTTTTCTTATGTGGTGTCAACAGTCACAAATCCGTAGAACCCCCAAGACCCCTCATACTCAAGTGATTAATTTTATTAACCAAAAATAGTATATTGAAATCAAAATATAAATAAGGACATACCTATTTTTTTTTTGCGATATTACACAAATATCTCGGATACTATTGGAATTTCATTTTGTAGAGCGGGTGGGGGATGTTCGAAATAGTTGGAAACTAATAAGAAATCAGTGGCCCTAGTGAGGTATGAATTGAATTGGAAATGTCATGGGTCTTAAATATTCCATTTATATATTTTGGATTAAATTTAGGTGGACACATGGGAGGGGCCTTTGATTGAAAAATGAATGGTTTTCATTTCATCTACACATTATACATTCTTTTTTGATACTAAATATTAATATTGGTTAATTTATTATCAAGAAATTTCAATTTTATATATTTCTATAAATTGTATTCTAGGATTGTTCTGTCTTGATAATCCCCTTGAAAATAGGATATATCAATTCCAAATCTACTAGGAATGTCTCGAAGATGTGGTATTTTAAAAACATAAATAGGATTTTATGATTTTTATATATGAAATATTTTCATGTAATATTTATTATGGTCTTTCTTACATGATTCTAAGGATACATAAACTACTATTATATGTGAATTTAAATTTCCTCCATTAATATAAATAAATTTTATTAATATGAAGTGGTACTAAGTAACAGATATATTGGGATCAGATCATATAGGCTATTTGATAATTACCAAACATGTAGAAAAATAGTTCTCATAGTGGACTAGGTAACTTCCTCACACACTCAATATTATTTACTGCAATGATACGATGATTTATTTTTTATTTTATTTATAAATACATCCACTATATTGAAAAATTCATTTTTTATTTAACTCATTGTAATTGTGTAGATGATATCAATACATACCTATCAATTGAAATGGTCCTCATTGATGGAGTGTAATTTTCATTTCGATGATCTATATGTTAAGGGTATTATTCATCCAACAACTTATACATGGGTTCATCCTATATTATTATGAAAAAATTATAATGGTTGTCTTTAGTTGTTTGTGGACTACCATAAGATGAATCTTGTCAAGGTGAAAAATTGACATCCAATTCAAACGATAAATGACTTATGTGGACAATGATTTATATCCTGAAGGTTTTCCAATATTTTAATGATATCATTATATCATAAACATCAATATAGGGTTGGGTATGTGTAAAAAGCATTCAATGAAATGGACATGTTCTATAAGTATCTTATAATGTTGTTTAGTTTGAAAAAATTACTTGTATTGCTCATACTTATCCTAGCCAAACAATTTAAATCTATATGTCGAATCATTCATAATTGTGTTTGTACATAATATTAAGTTATAACATCTAACTGGGGAAAAATATTACCAACTTCTATATATTTAACTGATCAGAGTTTAAGTGAATTAACTATGTGCCATGTTCTAAAAATGACATTTTTTATTAAGGGAAAATGTTATCTTTGGAGTGGGATCTATAGAGTATGGATATCAGTTGATATAGAGGGGTGAATTTAGTTAATTCATTGAAATGAATTAAGAAAATGTTCAATATATTTTGAATCTTTTTGGAATTACACGAGGTTCATTATGGAATAATCCCATTTTGAAGCACTGATGACTGAGATCATCAATAATCTATTAAATTTGGATCAGATGGATTAATGTGAAGAAGATTATCATGAGTTAAAAAATATCATAACATCTAATCTAATTATAATTCTTATAAATCCATGGATTGTGGATGCACTATACATTAATTAATTATAATTTGAATACATGGTTATATTAATGATGGAAAATCATGTAGTCATATATACATCCCAAAAACACTGTACACAGGAAGAGAACCACCTTACTCATGGAATGTAGTTAGTTGTTTTGGTCCAGTCGATGATGTATTTCAATAATTACATCAATAGTGGGATATTTTTAATCTACATAGACCATAAAGTAATAAAATATAATTTCTTCAAATGAGATATTAACCTAATGCTGGGATGATGGGTCGATCATTTGAAGAAATTCAACATTGAGATTTTTTATAGAATAAGAATTTTTTTTGTAGATTTATCCCTATAATAAGATGCTAGAACTAGGAAAGAATTAAAAAAGAGGGTAGTAAGATGAATATATTTCTATATTATTGATAGGGGTATCTAAGAATTATCGGATAGTGGAATTTGATACTTTATATCACTTCTTTATTGGCTGATCTAGTAAACTTTATCCAACAATTTAACTCTAACAATATGGAGAATAATAATAGTTAATATAATATAAACCTATTGAAGGATCATCTATGGATGGGAATGAAATTATTTATATCCAGATTTGGGTGTTAGTTTTCCCATAAATAGGGGAGGAATTGTTGAGGGACTTCCATTCGTCATAGTGAGAAGTGAATCTGGGATCAACAATGATGTATAATTAATTTTTTTTTCCATTTATAGAAAAATATAAATATGGTGATTGAAAGATTAATTACTCATTTCCTAAAAAATTAGATAAAAAAAATTGAAGAATAAAGAAGAATTTGTGTTACATAAACCTATTTGTATTCTAGTATAAAAGAGGGATGAGTTAACAATAGAATAAATTATGGGGTTTTCTAGGACCCTTTGATGTAGAGAAGTATTTTTGGTTTAGTTTAATTAGTGGATAAATACTTCCAAATATTACCTATTCAAGAGACCCAATCTCTCTACGAAGTATCAAGAATGTATATTTTTTATATCATATGATTATATGGTTTTCACTTTATAATTGTGTTGGATTAAGATTAAATTAACACATCATGATTATTTAATATCATGTAGTTGGAAATTGTATCTCAGGTGAAGATGATCATATAAGATTATATATAGATTGATTGACATTCTGAGAGGATGATCTAAATTCTAGATGATTTTCATAGAACATGTGTCCTCAATTTGGGTTTATCATGGGATTAACATCCAACCTTGGCATACTATTTTTAAAATATTATTATTCGGAATAAATTTATATGGATCAATATGATGAATTTTATAGTCCTTTCTATCATTCAATGCTACATTGAACTGTAACAGATGAGTCAGTAGTGATAAAAATGTGTTTGGCTAATGAAATGTCTCAGTGGTTACATTTGTTATTTAGGTGTATAGTTACCACTAAAAAAGGATGTTTTTTAGTTTTATAGAATTAGAACACCCTTGGAGTTTTAATTGGTTGATACTCTTTTTTTACAGGTGTCACATGGTTTGGACATAAACAGTTGGGGAGAGAATTTATATTAACATTATGATATTTTTTGGTTCAATATAAGTGAAAAAATCGGAATATTATAATACTAGATTTATTATCCATATTTTATGGTATGAATATAGATTTTGAGGTGGATTATTTTTTTATCTACATTGGTAAATTTTAGACTAGATATAGAATGTAATATGTGGAATGTTAGCACAACTAATATCTATTTGGTTGTAGAATTGGTGGACCCATTAAGATAGATGGCAGTCATAATTACAGTCACAATGGTTTGCGTATTTCAACTGTATAAACCTTGAATTTATTTTGGAGGATGACATCCCGTAAAGAGGGATTTCCAAATCCCTATAGATGTTTTATGGGGACAATAATCTCATAAATGTAGAATTTATAAAACCCCTTTTATTTTTATGATAGATTAAAATTTAAATTAATGTTCATTTTTTTGTATATTTGTATGTATTTACTGTATTGGTTTGATCATGAGTTGTTAGAGGCCATTAAGATTCACACCCTGGATGGAAGGGTCACATTGTGAATGTGTTCTAGAGAGAAGAAGATAATTTAGAATTGAAGAGTGCCACACTCGTAACATTATGTTGACACTATTAAATGCCCGAATGCATAAAATCAAGGAGTAATTAATTTGTATAATCCCTCATAAATCTATTTGGTTATCCAATCTAACTATCATACAATCTATCATGAACTATGTAATGGATAGACCACTTATTGGATATTTTCATTCATTTCTTCTAGTTTCATATCATATCGATGATATATTCCTGAAGATATTTTTTTATTGTTGTGAATAATACTATTCTATACATGCATGGTTCAATATACTTGATTTCATGTAATATAGTAATGTTTTGATTAATTTGGGTATAGTACTAGTGTTTAACATTTGGGGATCGATACATGTTTCTATTCATTTAAATATTATAAAATTTAACTTGAAATAAAATTTCATTAATATCTTAGGAAATTTATAGAGTTATGAATGAAATTAATTCATGTGTTTATGTGTGTAAACATATGAAATTTATACTATGTTATTTTTTAATGATGTGTGTTTTTTACAACATAGTCGGAACTCATCAATTATAATAGTTTTATTATATATTATAGTTTGGATAATTATATTGTATTAATACATTAATAAGGTTTTTGAGATATGGAATAATTTTTTCTAATTATAATAATTATAATGTATTTATACATTGATGAGAATGTTGGTTAATAGAATTACTTATATTAATTTTAGTAATTATATTTTGGATATCCATAGGTGAGATGGTTGAGTCATAGAATAACTTACTAAACATGTGATTATTATATTTCTCGTATCCATCAATGAGATGGTTCATTCTTGGTTTGAATTTTTTTTACCATGCTTAGGTTATAATATTATAATGATATGGATTATCATCCAACATGGTCTCAAGGATGGACTAAAAGGGGTTCAGGGATTACTATTTAGGGAATGATCACTGGTTATTTTAATTCTTATATACAAATAATTCATAGTCAGTGTTTACACATCAGTGAAGAAATGTTTCACTTATGTTATGGAAAATTAGTGGTGTCCTAATATTTATGAAATGAAACCCTTGAAGTTAATCTTACGATGATTGAAGAAGAAATGGTTAAGGAATCAGTGAATATCAATAGCCCGTTGTCTGCCGATTTAGTAGAAGGAACATGGTGTAACAAATTTATTTCTCGACTAATTCCTAGATATTTAGACATCATTAATGTTTTATATTATTTTCATATTTTTTTTTCATATTTTGGTTCATTGATCCATTTTTCATATGGATAATTATTACATTTTATTTTTCTATTCAGTGTAAATTTATTATAGAATTAACATGGTGTTCTATTGTAACTTACATTTAAATTTCATTACTATTATTTATATGGTTATTTAATATTTTTATTTATATATTAATGATATTTTTTTTAAAATTTTTATATTGGAGTTACTATCACCCCACATTCTTATTTATGTTGTTACTCTAGTTGTAAGCCTCTTGGAAATTTTAACAACCAGAACATTTGACCAATATTTTTTTCTTGAGTTTTTGTATTATTATATTTTATACTAAAAATATATATCCTTTAATTAATAATGTGTGTATCATTAAAATAGTACCACTAGGATTTGACTATTATATGTCGGTTGTTCAATATGACCATTGGAAATTAAATTCTTAACGTTATGATTATTGATTATAAAAACAAGTGATTATGGATAATTAATACAGAGAGTGGATTCAATGGCCTCATCAAGTCGACTAGGTCCATATGAAGCCCATGTTTCATATCATTTGAAGGATGTTGAATCACTAGGATTTACTATGGAACAATCCCAATCTGAACTCCAACATGCAATGCATGAACAAAATCGCCTATGGGAGAAGTTCAAGCTGATATAAATAACCACTAGATAAAAGTTGTCCGAGTGCCCCAAAAATATATAACCATTGCACATATTACAGATAGGTCCTATGCAGGTGTTATAAGGGTCTATGTAACGAGACATTAGTTACATTGTGTAATAATTTTTTATAAATAAAATTGTTTTTCATATTATGTTAAATTTTTAAATTTTAAATATCAGGATAAATGCAAGTCGAATTTATAGAAGTTCCATATTATTGATGAAATTTTGAAAATTTGTATTTTAAAATATTTTCGTTATACCTTAAATAATTAATAATGTAAAATAATTTTTAAAAAATTGTCTTCTACAGTTGTGACCAGTAAGAAATTATGAGTCCAATAAGATCAAAGTAATTTTTAGTGAATATTAAAATATGAATAGTAATATTAGCGTTATGAATAGTAATGTGACCAATGGAATAGTAACCTCACGTAAGAAAGTATGATATATTTTAGGAATCTTGAATGGTGAAGTGATATAATAGCCTATTTAAATAAGTGTTTTAGAAATTATTAGTTATGTACTAGTATATTTTTCAGGTAAATAGTGTTTTTATATAAAAATTAAATATATCATAAATAAAAAATTATTTTTATAAAATGGGGTTTATTTTTCAATTCAGAACCTCGATATTAGGTTTGGGATAATTTTTGAGATTTTTGTAAACTATTTTATTTTTTCGGTGAATAGTAAAAATACAGTTTTGAGTTTTGGTGTGATTGATGACATCATTAATGAGGTAATTTTTCTGGTATACATGTGAATAGTAAGATATGTTATGAGGTGTTCCATGTGGCAAATACCATGGGAAAATACCATAGTCAACCCGATGGTTTTTTAAATACACCTGATGAGGTGTCCCTTGAAATTAATTAAATATTCCCTCAATGTTTCTATAAATACCAATCCATTCTCTCATTCCATTCATTCCAAAATCATCCAAAACGATTATATAGTCTTTTTTCTTCACAAGGAGTCCTTCCAAGGTTCCCTCAATCGCCCCATGTTCCCAACCATCGAGCATTCAAGGTCACTCATCAAGGTAAGGGTATCGTTCACCCTCCTCTTTTAAGTCACGACTACCTTTATGTTATGTATTCTAGTTTCAATTTCATTAGGTGGTGTAATTTTCTTAAATATCATTATTACTGTTCATTTCATGCCAAAATTATGAGATACCCTTTCTTCTCTCAAAAACTATTTTTTTTTAATTTTAATTGACGCCATTATGGTGCTGAATTTTCGTAAAAGAAATCACATCTTCTGTTTTATTTCATGTTTTATTTCATATATTATGTCATTCCAATATCAATACTATGAAATTATTTGTATTCTATTTTATCCTTATACCATGTTATGAGTTATTTTTGAGTTGATTAACCTTGTCCCCTCACTTTTTAATGTTTTATAAAACCATGTTACGTAGCTGTTATGCTAAAAAAATTACATCTCAAAATCTATCTCTTTTTTCTCAAGAAATTATATTGTATTATTTATGTGAATACCCAATATATTTATTTTCCAGAAGTATTCATCAATAAATAAAATTTTTCTATTAAATTCTAGAATTTTCATACACATAACCATCACTTCCATTCCATGGGTTATAAATTACATAATGATTTTAATTTTAAGCACTTTTAAAACCTCCCAATTTAAAAGTGAACCCCATTTATTTTACTCTCTTTGGTTTAATTATGAAATGTATGATTATGATATATGTGTATCACATGAAAATAATGTCATATTAAGGGTGAGCCCTGATAGTTCTCCAATACATTGGGTAAGGAATTTAACCTCTATAGATGACATGTTTCATAATTCCATGGTGAATAACCTTGGAAATTTTTATGCCATATTGTCAATGAAACATGGTGATATTTTCATGAATGTCTAAATTAATTGTTGTAGCCACATATTGATGTTAAATTTCATGTTATTTTAATTATGATATGCCTCTACATCCATTGCATATATATTTATGTTTTTCATCATTTTGAAATTAATATCACAAGTAAATTGAGTCCCTTTATATCCTTATTGGGATTTTTTCTCACCCTCTCCTTTGCTATATGTCTCTAGGATATAAGATATAGTATTTGTACATAGTATGAAAATTTCAAGAGTCCTTTCATGGGGATTTAAAATAATTTTTTATGTTTTCATCTATTTTGTTCCATATTTCCAAGACACTAGACTTTAAATGTCCTCTATTTGAAAAATGTAAATAAAAGTTATGTATTGAAAAAGCATGATTCCATAGTAGGTATCATAGGATAGTTTAGTTATTTATGGAAATTAGGCTATTAAAACATTATGAAGAACCATATAAATAATACTAAATATAGTAAAACATACTTGTATTTTGGTGAAATATTAAGTAAGTGGTTTCCGAACAAATAAATATCTATTTGGATACAGAAAATTTGATGTGGCTGAAGACTATATGTACCTATGAGTGAAAATTATGACAATCAGTTTCAGGTTTGACCCGGGGTATGCTTGTACACAACAACATGACTTATTGAGCTCCTGGTTTGAATCTCCTGGGCGATATGTATTGTCAATAACATGCTTTTTATGAATCATTATGGCGGATTTACTGAGAAATGTAGTTATTTGAGGAATTACTCTTAAGATAATAAAATCCTTTATAGTTAAAAGATTTGTAAATGAAATAAGATTATAACAAAGTTTTTATATATTTTGAAAATGGAAGGCAATACGAGGAACCAAGAAAATGATGACTGCATTGGACTATGCACTTACGACTCTCTGATGGAAACCAGAATGGAAGATTTCATGACAATGATGAACCAACTAACTCAAGTTATGGTAAATAACATGAATCAAGCTAAGATACTGATCTCACAATGTATGGAACAACTTTATGTTGAGTCCTTTATGATTCAATGACCACAAACCTTCAGTGGATCGACCGACCCATTGGTTATTGAATAGTGAGCCAGCTCTATAGTGACCATATTTTCTATGCTCTGCTATTCAGAGCAAGAGAAGGTCACCCATGTTGTTTACCACTTAGAGGGAGAAGATGATCAGTGGTGGGAACTGATTAGAAACACAAGGCCAGGAGAGGAGGCTGAATCTATGGAGTTGTAAGAGTTCAGAGGGATCTTATTCAGTATGTATTTCCCTCGTTACATGAGAACAAGAATAGAGAATGAGTTTCTCAAGATAAAGCAAAAGGAGATTGAATCTGTGGGAAGCTATGTGATGAACTACACATGGATTTTGTGTTACACCTCTATCTATGGCATGGATCCAAATGGTAGGTTGATAGATTCATTGGAGGACTATGACCTAATCTTCTGAAAAATTTAGCCAATAGATACTATGATGGCTAGGGGAAGATCGTGCAGAGTGCGATGAAAGTTGAACTAGAGTTTTGTGAGACACAATGGTATCATAAAATTTAAGGACAATAAATGTTCAATGTAGACATGTTTTGGGAATTATTTTTATCAAGGAAGAGGATGAAAGTAAGTGCAACGTCCCATGTGTAATAAATGTGGGAAGAAACATTCAGTGAATTGCCTACTAATGGGAGGGATGTGCTAAATGTGTGAAAATGATGGCCATATCACACAAAACTGTCATAGTGACGCGATGCCTCAACTCCCAAACACTAATGATAGAGTGATGATGGTGCAGGCCCTACCAGATGTCCAATGCTATAGGTGTGGACAACTTAGTTACTTTGCCAATCATTGTCCAAATCCAAGGTCAGTGGAGGGGAATCACCATCATCCTCAGCATCAGCCAATGGAACAATGTTGTACATTTGAAATCACTACAGCTAATGTTGATGTTCTGAATGATGTGGTGGTAGGTACTCTGGTTTTTCTCTCAAATCTATAAAATATTTTTTTTATTATGGTTCTACGCATTCCTTTATTTCCTCCATGATTGAAAATAATTTAGAATCAAAAACTGAATTTCTAAAAGAAGAATTGTTATTCATGAATCATGGTGGGATTATCCAAGCATATTCAGTGTTTAGAAACTCTAGTATTTTCTTTAGTGAGTACTATAATATCGAAATTATTGTAGTCATTTCCATGCAGGAATTTGACATTATACTAGGGATGGTCTGGCTCTCAAAGTATAACTCTATAATCAAATATAGAAACAAGGAAATCTCAGTAGTCTTGAATGGAAAACCTACAATTTTCCTCCATGGGGAGATATCTAAACCAGATTTCAGTCTATAAAAACCTCCTTTTTTATCTTTATGATTTTGATCGGTGATGTAGAAGAAGGAAATGAGAGATTAAGGATGGAAAATGTCCCCACATTCTAGGAATATGTGGACGTATATCCTAAAGAGTTACCCAACCCCCCCTTAGAACGATATGAAGATTTCTCTATTGAACTCGTACCTATATCACATCGAATATCAAAGACCCCATATAGGATAAAAAATGTAGAGATGGAGGAATTAATGAAGAAACTCCAATATCTTTTGGAAAATGGGTTTATCCATACAAGTGTCTCTCCTTGGTGAGCACCTGTTATCTTTGTAATGAGGAAGGATGGGTCAATGCAGGTATGCATTGATTATAGGGAACTGAATTGGATCACAGTGAAGAACAAATACCCTCTCCCATGAATTGATGACTTATTTTACCAACTTTGTGGGGCTTAATTCTTCTATAAGATATATCATCGATCTGGTTATCATCAATTGTGGGAAAATATTGATGATATTCCAAAAAATGACTTCTGATCAATATATGGGCATTAGGAGTTTATTTTTATGCCCTTCATATAGAATAATTCACCAACTACCTTATTGGATTTTATGAATAGATTCTTTAAGGAATACCGTGATAACATTGTGGTAGTTTTTATTGATGATATTCTGATATATTATAAAATTTTCAAGGAGCATTAGGATCATCTAAGGGTTATTTTGCAAACACTTTGGAAGTATAGAATTTTTGGAATGTTTAGAAATGGTGAAATAAGGGTACAACAAGTTTCTTTCTTGGGGTACATTATTACCAATGCATGAATCATTGTTGACCTTGCAAAGAAAAAATTTGTAGAGGAGTGGACTTAGCCTACAACAATAACGAAGATTCTTAGTTTCCTTGGATTAGTGGGATATTATAGGTGGTTTGTGAAAATTATTTCATGAATTTCTAATCCAATAACAAATATAAGTCGAAATGTGGTCAAGTTCATCTGGACAATGGAGTGTGAGGAAGTATTCTCAGTGCTGAAGAAGAGACCGGTTACTACACCCATGGTAACTATTCCCTCAAGAGGAGAAAGATTTGTTATTTATGCTTCTCTGAATGGGCCTGGGTGCGTCCCCATGAAATATGGAAAAGTCTTTGCTTATCCATCTCGACAGTTGATGAATCATGAGTAGAAATATCCTATGATTGATCTGGAGCTAGGTGCAGTCATTTTTTATGAACATATGGAGACAATATCTTTAGAGTGATAAATGTGATATATACACAATCCATTGAAGTTTTAAGTATATTTTCACACAAATGGAATTGAACATGAGACAAATGATATGGTTTCAACTTCTTAAATACTATGATTGTTCAATTCATTATTATCCAAGAAGAGAAAACAATGTCGTTGATGCATTATGTAGGAAAGACCAAGTTGTTCTTTCCATGATGAAGATTCTAATTGATCCTTGGATCAATGAACTAGTAATGTTGGACATGGGAATTATAAGCGAATGGTCATCATCAACCATAATCTAAATGATTTCTCAACCATCATTACTAGAGAAGATCAAGAATGATCATAAATAATATCCATTATTATAGAAGACGTTTGAGGATGTGATTGATGGGATGTTTCCTGAGTTCAATATTGATCAGGAAGGTGTATTGAAATTTCATACAACACTATGTGTTCCATCTATTATAGAAATAAAGAAGGTGCTTATTGATTAAGCTGATATCTATACTTTATCTATTCAGCCAGGATGTACAAAAATGTATAGAGACCTTTCTGATCATTATTGGTGGGATAATATGGAAATAGAGATTTTTCACTACACTTCATGATTCATGGTATGTCAGTAAGTGAAGGTATATTGACGACTTCCTAAAGAGGTATTGCAAAAATTACCCATACCAGCATGGAAGAGGGACAAAATCACTATGGACATTGTCACTAGTCTCTAGATAACGTCCAAAGTAAACAATGTGATATGAGTTATTGTGGACCGTCTCACAAAGAATCGCCATTTTATCCCCATTCAGGATGATTCCTCTCTTGATCAACTTGTCAGGATTTACGTAAAGGAAGTGGTAAGGATGCATTGAGTTCCACTCTCTATCGTATCTGATCATAATCCAAGTATCCCATCAAAATTATTGAGAAGTCATCAACATTCTCTGAGCACTGAATTGAATTTATGTACATCTTATCACACCAAAACTGATGGATAATCTGAAAGGACTATTCAAACACTGAAGAATATGTTGAGAACATGATCAATAAAATTTAACGGTGGATGGTATAAACATCTACCTTTAGTTGAGTTCTCTTACAACAACATCTTCTACTCGAGCATTCAAATAAAACCCTATGAAGGTCTATATGGTAAGTGATGCAGAACACCCAGTTGTTCGAATGAATCTAGTGAGGGAAAGCTTAGTAGGCTTGATCTTGAGCAGGAGATGATAGAAAAGGTCTATTCCATCTAGAAAAACATTAAGGCTGCTCAGAGTCGGCAAAACAGTTATGCAGCCAACCGTCGAAGGGACTTGGAGTTTGATGTTGGTGACAAAGCATTTCTTTTAATTTCCCCTTGGAAGAGATTCATGAGGTTTGGGAATAAAGGGAAGCTCATCCCTTGGTACATTGTCCTATAGGAAATACTTGATCACATAGGAGAAGTAGAATATCATCTATCTCTTCCTCCAAATATAACACAACTTCATGATGGATTCCATGTATCCCTCTTGAGTAAGTACATACCTAACTATTTACATGTACTAAATCCATAGGTGGCACCACTGGAACATGACCACTATTATGCGGAGGAGCCGATGGAGATCATGGATCCTAGGGACAAGGTTTTATGATACAATACTACCCATCTTGTTATGGTGTTGTCGTGAAACCAAAAATGAAAATAATCCACGTGGGAACTAGAGGAGTCTATGTGGAAGAAGTACCCACACATTTTCTCTTATGAGGGTATGAGTTAATATTTCGGGGACGAAAATTTTTATGGGGGAATAATGCAACGAGCCAAAATTTTTAATAATATTTGATTTTTGAGATTGTGTATTATTTTATTTTAAACTAAAAAACTATATCCTTTAATTAGAGAAGTGAGTATAATTAAAATAATACTGTTGTTTTTTACTGTTATATGACTGTTGGTCAATATTACTATTGGAAAGTAAATTATTAACATTATGACTATTGATTATAAATATAGGTGAGCATGGTTAATTAATAAAGAAAAAGGATTTGATGGCCTCATCTAGTAGGGTCGGGCTATATGAAGCCCATATGTCAGATCATGGGATGGTGGTTGCATCACAAGGATTTTCTCTAGACCAAGCCCAAGATGAACTCCAATATGTGAAGTTTGAATGGAATCGCCTACAGGAGAAGATCAATCTGAGAGAAATCACCACTCAGTAAATGTTGTCTGAACCACCCCAGATTCTATCACCAAAGCACATCTTACACTTAGGTATTATACTGGTGTTATAAGAGGCTATGTAACTAGATCTTAGTTAAATTGGGAAATCCTTTTGTAGAAATAAAATTATTATTTTTTATTATGTAAAATTTGTATGTTTCAAATGTTCGAATAAATGTATGATGAATTTATATATGTTCAATATTATTGATGAATTTTGGAAAAAAATGTATTTTAAAATATTTTTTTCTTGAATGAAATAATAATGAAAAATTATTTCCAAAAAATGGTCTTCTATAGTTTTGACCAGTAAGAAATTTAGAGTCCAATAAGATCAAATTAATTTTTTAGTTAATAGTAAAGTATGAATAGTAATATTACTCTTATGAATATTACTAAGACCAATGGAATAGTAACCTCACTTAAGAATGTATAAATATAATTTTGGCATCTTGAATGGTGAAGTGATATAATAACATAATTATATAACTTCTTCAAAAATTATTAGTTATGTTTAAGTATTTTATTCGAGTAAATAATGTTTTCAATAAAAAATAAAATATATCATAATTAAAAAAAAATATTTTTTTAAAATGGACATCATTTTTGACTTTTTAGAATCAATATTTGGTTAGGGTGAATTTATGAGATTTTTATAAAATGGGTTTTTCCAGTGAATAGTAAAAAAATACATTTTTGAGTTGCAGTGTGATTAATGAAACCATTAATGATTTAATAATGATGCCATCATTAATTATTACATTTTAATAGTAATATATTTTATGAGGTGTCCATGGAGGCCAATACCATTGGAAAATACCATGGTCAAGGCCATGGTTTTGAAAATACAAACGATGAGGTGTCCCTTGGATATTAATTAAATATTCCCCCAATTTTCTATAAATACCAAGTCATTACCTCATTCCATTCTTTCCAAAATTTACATCAATGGCGCATTGTTATTTTTACCTCCCAAGGAGTCCTCCCAAGGTTCCCTCAATCCCCCCAAGGTCCCAACAATTGGGATTTCAAAGTCACTCTTCAAGGTAAGGGAACATTTCTCCCTCCTCTTTTAAGTCATGACATTCTTTATTTTATATCTTTAAGTTTCAATTTAATTTTTGGGGGTAGTTTCTTATATATAATTAATACATTCAATTTCTTGTCTAATTGATGAGAGTCCTTTTTCTCTCTTACAAACTAATTTCCTGAGATTTTATGTGACGCCGTTAGGCTGTCGGATTTTCTAAAAGAAATCACATGTTCTATTTTCTTTCATGTTGCCTTTTCATATCGTATGTCATTAATATATCCATACCATGAAATTATTTCTTTTATATTCTATCCCTATGTTGGGTTATGAGTTATTTATGAGTGGGTGACCCTTGTCCCTTCACTTTTTAATGTTTTCTAAAACCATGTTACGTAGCCATTATGCTGCTGAATTTTCATCTCAAAATATCTCTCTTTTTCTCAAGATATTCAATTGTTTTATTTATGTGAATACCCAATCTATTTTAATTTATATATATATTAATAAATTCATAAAATTTATCTATTTAATTATGGAATATACATATATATAACCCTCAATTTTATTTTGTGGGTTATAAATTACCTAATTATCTTATTTTTAAGCACTTTTAAACCGTCACAATTTTGAAGTGAAACCCATTTATTTTACTCTCCTTGGTTTCTTAATGAAATGTATAATTATGATATATGTGGATCACATGAATATAAATACATATTAAGGGTGATCCCAGATAGCGCTCCAATACATCTTTAATCTCTAGAGATGACAATTTTCATGATACCTAGGTTAATAAGCTAGGTAATTTTTATGACACCTTGGGGATGAACCTTAGTGATATGTTCTTGAATGTATAAATTAAATTTTTTAGACACATATTCAATTACTAGTTCAAGTTATATTAATTATTATATTCCTCTAATTTCATTTCTCATTACTTTATGTTATTAATGAAGTTCTTATTGATATCACAAGTAAACTTATTCCCCTACTTTTCTTACCGAGCCTTCTTCTCAACCTTTCCATAGATGCATGTCTCCAGGTTATGAGATGCAGTAGTTTTACATATGATGAACATTTCAAGAGTAATTTAAAGGGTATTTAAACAAGTGTTTTAGGTTTTCATGTATTTTGTTCCATATTTCCAAGACGCTATACTTTAAAGGTCCTCTATTTTTAAAATCTAAATGAAAAATTATGTATAAAAAAGGTGGGATGCCATAGATAGGGGGATGAATAAATATTTTATTTTTACACATCATCATTAACCAAGTGATTTAGGTAAAATTTTACACAAATATGCAATGTAATTGATTAATGTGGGAAATCTTATCTTATAGTTATTTTAAAATAAGGATAAATCTTAAGTGAGGATTTTTAATTCAGTATTCAAATTTCCAATGAGGATGTGGTGAGATTCAATAAATATGATTGGTTTGTATAATTATCTTCCCTATATTGGATTATGTTAAATGGATAAGAATAAATTTTATTATTATAATTTAATGCTAGTATAATCTCAAAATATATTTAAATATTATAAAAGATGAATTAATATTTGATATTAGATATTAAATATTAATTAGGTAATTAATTTTTGGATGAGTTGATAAAGAAGGGGTAACATTAATTCAAATTGATTTGGGGGAGAGTTTGAGAAAATATCTAATTGAGAATAAATTTTTCATAAATTATTTAGTCATACGGATGTGGAGAACAATATGGGGATATTAGTTGATAAATTGGTGGATTAATTATAATTGGAGTTCATTCCTTCCATAGTTAAATGAAAAAAATGGATTAATAAGAAAATAAATAAGTCTAGAACAATTTATAAACTAAATATTCTATAATATAATATGAAAAAAAACATGAATGATTCTAATATTTAATATTTATAAATGTGAAATATCAATTTTCATCATCAGAAAAATGTTTTATCCATGTTATTGGATTATTAAATAGAAGATGTCATATAGAAATAACATTGAATTTATATATTTTAGAATCCAATTATTGATGTAGGAATTTAATATACACATATTTCTATCAAAATGAGACATTTTTGGACAGTAAAAGTATTTATAATTGGGAATCAATTTTTTTATTCTATATGGGTAGTTTATTGGATATGGTTTCTATTAAATTTAGTACCTTTTTATATAATGATTCATATGTCTTTTGATGTAGTTCCTTAGAATAGTCATATGTATCCATTATGTATACAAATGATTAATTGTTTAAAAAACAATTGGGATTTCATAGTTACTAGGATGGAATATTGGATGTGTTTCATAAGATTGATGAGTTCACTATGTAAAAAATCATATCAATTATTCAATCAAATTGTTAATTAAATTTTATTTAATGGTGTTATCAATATATTTTTATTATCAAAGGTTGTTAATTTGTGAATATTAATATAAATCATTCATGATATTATATTATAATTTTCTTGTAACTTATAATAATTTTTTTAGAGAATATAGACTTATTTATACTACATGTGGTGTTGGGTAGTAACTATAATGCATTTTTTTTCAAAATTTCACATTATTTCCACTAAAAAGGAAAATTGAAATCTCAATTGATAATTTTATTTATATTATTATGATATCGTGATAATTTTATCCAAATAACCCTCAATTATTTTGTAATTGATTAATTTTTCCAACAAAAGAGTGATTATATGATTTATCTATGGTATTTTTGTTCGTTTAGTTACAATATTTAATTTTCCATGATGGATAATGGTGGAATTCATAAACATATTGATTTAGAAAAAAATTTGTTTAATATATTATAAATACCCTTTACAAAAATGTAATATATATTAGAACTTTTTAAAGGGCATAAATTGTTATACAAAACCTATATATAATATAGATTTTATTTATTAGGGGTTTGAAAAAAAGTTGTATCAATGAGTATTTTGAAATATGCTATAAAAATATATGTGCTTAGTATCACCCATCATATTCACTCTTTCATATATCATTTTCTGGATTATGTTGACCAAATAATCCATAATCATTTTTCACATTTTGGAAATTTTTTTACAGAAATATTTTACCGAGGAATAACTATTATAATGGGTGGATAAAAATAGAAACCAGAAGAATCATTTAAAGTGTTGAAGAGATGGATTAACTCAATAATATCTATTAGTTTACAATATTTAACAGAATACTATTTAGTATATAATAATTCTTATACAACAAGAGTATGATGTATTCATATATATGAATATAAAGTACTATCATATGAATTGAGATAAATAAAACTATTTGGGATATATTTTCCTCTTTATGATTTGGACGTGATATTAGTGCCTCATTCCGCAAATAATTTGAGATGTTACTTATTTAGTGAGAATATCAAAGTATATTCCAATAATAAATTTTTTTATTAGATCTCCCCAAAATGATATGTTATGTTCAGTCACTACCGATGCATTGATTATATATATTGAAGTGCCCAGAGCAGTGTGAATAACTGAGAGGGGGAGGGGGTGAATCAGTGATCCCTTAAAACTTTTTACTAATTGATTCCTTATCAATTAAACATCTATGGCTGGTTAAAGCCTCGATCTACTCTTCTTGTATCTCTCAGCCTTTCCTCGAGTGATGTAGTAAATGTAAAGGCACAAGACACAAGGATTTACAAGGTTCGGCACCAAAGGCCTACGTCCTTGCCATGTTGGTTATACACCCCAACATGGTTTCTCCATTATAATCGGTTAGTATTACAATGGTCGATACAGAGTCCCACTGTATCTCTCCTGAGTCCCACAGGAGGGTCTTTATACTACGTCCCACAGTGTTACCATAGTCCCACTGGCCTGCTCCAGAATCCCACTGAAGACTTCCTCCACCCTGAGTCTCACAGGGGGCTTCTCCTGGCTCCTCGAGTCACACGAGTAGCTCTTCTTCTCTTTAGCTCTTCAAGTATCTTCAGCAGTCTGGGATAAAGACTGCTGGCCTTGCTCGGTACCTCTGATCACTTGTGATGAACAGGTCTTCTAATCTTGCTCGGGCTTTATCACCTTTTTCTAAGGATGACCCGGCCTCTCTCTTCAACTACTGAATACTCAGACAACTGATATCATTAACTTCAGTCTGGTCCAGTCTCACTTCAAATCATCTTCATGCACTGAGTGCATGTCATCTCTTCATCCTCATGCACTGACTGCATGGCTTCTCAATTTCTTCAAGATCATCTGGTCTTGGACAACTCAGATGCACACAGACTGATTTAGCTTTGTTCACGTGTGCACGTGCATGCTTTCATGCATGCACTCCCCTTCTTCTTCTCTTGGTGCAATAAACCCACAAAGGGTGTAATCTTTCTTAGCACACACCTTCTCACTTCCTTCACACACTTAATTCCTTTTGATTACACACATAAATGTGTGTTATACTTTAGTGTGAGAGTCTTCCACTTCTTCTAAGTGTATAAACTTCACTTATTGCACACACTAGGTTTGGCCTTTTTATTCCTTTTCACACACACCACTAAGGTAAGTCTTTAGCCTTCCTCCTTCACTTTGCACACACACAAAATGTGTGGTCTTCACTTGGTGCAGAAACATAGGCTTTGGCCTTGTTCCTCTTCTTGTTTTTCACACACACAAAGTATGTTCTTTTATTTGTTCTTCAAAGTGTGCACCCACAAGGCTACGACCTTCCTCCTTTGCACACCCACTGCCCGTAGGGTGTTCTCCCAAGTGCAACACACACGGTGCAATCCTTCCTTGCACTTAGCACACACACAAGGGGAAATGTGGCTACGACCTTCTCTTTAATTTTCAATCAAAAGTTGTGGTGGCCTTCTTGTTTTGCACACACCAGCCGTAGGGCCTTCCTCCTTCACTTGGAACAAAAGAACAAGTCTCGGGTCTTCCACCTTTGCACACCCACTGCCCGAATATCCAATGAAGGCGCTCAAGGGGGTGTGGCCTTTCTCCTCTTCACAACTGCCACGCAAGCCTCAAGATTCAAGGGCGCGCAATCTACAAGACACCTCAGCCGCGGGGCACACAAGTGCCTTGGTGCACAATGGCGCGCAAGGTGCACTGCCGGAGGGCGTGCAAGGGAAACACCTGCGGGCACTTCCTCCTTCCGCACAAGTATGCGGGCAGTGAGGGTGCCAATCCTCGAGCGCGCAGATTCAAGCGGCTTAGGATCTTCCTGATGCGCAAGTGAGGCGCACATGTGACTCCGTCGAAGCCTCAGGTGGCTCCAGAACAAACTGTCACGCAAGTGGGATGCGCGGGGCTCAAAGCTTCGCAAAGAACAGGGTGCTCGCGGGACACTCTTCAAATATTCAGCAAGCAATCAGAGAGCCTCGGCCTCTCTTTTTATAGGCAGAGGGATGCCTCAAATCTTCTGCGTGGGATAAATTGAATTCCTGAAGATTTCCGTCATTCAAAATCTTTCAAAATCTTGAATCTTTCATCTGTTTCCACGCGGGTCACTTCCTTTATTTTTCCTCTACATGCATGCGACTTAGAACGCATGCATGGCCTTATTAAAATCCAAACCATGTAAAACACGAACACATGAAGCCTCGGCAACTTCGTTTGCCTCGGCATAACTCGAAATGCTCCCCTCGTTGCATGCACACCCATTTTTAGGAATGATGGTGTTCAGTGTGGGCAAACGAACCCAATGGAGGTCTTACTTTGATCGCAGGTGGCCAGGAAAAAAACATCACTCGGGAGGCGCCTGGTTCGAAGGAGGAGTCGCGGGTGGCCTCGGGCGAGCTCATGGTTGAAGACGGACGGGGAGCCGTTGGATCAGGCGATCAAATAATCTTCAACGGCCTGGATCTGAACGGGCCGCGACGGATTAGATGTGTGGCCGAGATCTGGAGCACGATCAATCGAGCGGGTAGGATCCGCTCTTGGAGATTTTTCTGCATCCCACATCGAATTGATGCCCGGTTTTTCCACTGTATAACAACCTCGCGCTGCTGTCCTCCCTTCAGTTGAACTTCTCCCCTCTCGGTGCCGCCCCGCACCGAGTTCTCTTAGCGGGCGCGCTCTTGCGCCCACCCCTGCACTCGGGCGCGCCACTGGCGCCCACTATGCACAACACGGCTGCGCTCCTCGCGCTCACGCTGCACGGGATTCATCACTGCGTGGCCTCGGGGCTTATAACACGGCCCCGACCTCTCTCGGGCTGGCCCCATGGGATCCCCTTAGGCGTGGTGACCTAGTCCCACATGTGCCTTGGGTTGAACCCTTAAGGCTGGCCCTTGGTGGCTTCCTTTTTGCTAGAGTGGAGACTTAGGGACTTTGTATAAAAACAAAGTAACCCAATTTCAAATGCCAAATGCCACTTCTTCCAAGACATTCTTCCTCTTCTCCATTCTTCTTCTTCTTCAAAAGAATTCCTCCATCTTTTCATCAATTTGGATTCTTCACTTAGGAGGGACTGCACAAAGGCTTCTTCCTTCAACTGAAGCTCCTGAATAACATAATCTTCAATGTTCTTCATTGATCTAATCAGAGATCAAGTTGGATCTTCTTCAAATTCACATGCACTAAGTGATAGTGCATGGACTTCATTAGTACCACTTCATCCTCTTAGGAGTTGTGGATGGTTACATGCACTAAGTGATAGTGCATGGACTTCATTAGTACCACTTCATCCACTTAGGAGTTGTGGATGGTTCTCCTCACGTCCTCATGCATTGTTAAGACAATGCATGGTCTAATGATATTGTTGTGACATTGTATCCAGTTGATGCAAGTTCTTGGAACTTTAAGATCAGCTCATCAATCATCAGATATAATGATGCTCCATCATCATCAATTCTTCAAGTGGTGTAACTCAGTATCATCTTGATACAAGTATTGAAACATTAATATCAGTTCTACAATTGTATGATATACATAGAGAATGATTCAACCACAACATCCTATGTCACTTAGTGAATCTCCTAAGTGACATGCATCTTAGTACCATGGCCATTCTCCATTCATCACCAACACCATCACATCCTTTGTCATTAACATATTGAAACTCCTTGGCATCCATCCATTCCTTGTCACCTTTTGACAACAACAAACATAATTGACAAAAAATTCAACACAGTGCACTTCAATATCCCCTTTGTATTTGTTGTCAATACACTTCTTCAGCACATATGAATGGGTCAATATGTGTGCCAATCTTTTCTCCCCCTTATTGGAAATCAAATGCAAAGATGAGGTGTGGTTTACATTCAAAAATCTCTTCCTCCCTTAGAAAAGCATTTTCATCACAACAACTAAGAGAGGGATGATGTCACATGTTCTCTTTAGCAAAGAGCCTTTAGTAAATCAACTCTAAGTCTACTTGGGTTAACCCGGTGTAGAAAACAAGAGTGATGTAACCAAGGAACTCAATGTTGTCCAGCATTAACTGTACATGTGAGATCATACTTCAGGGGTTTGAAATTTTTCAGATATATCAATGAATTGCTAAATCCTGCACATACGTCACCAAACACATCAGAAAGTTCAGGTGAAAAGATAAAGCTCCCCCTTTCAACAATTTACCTTCAATCAATACTCCCCCTTAATTGTCATGATGAATACAATTAAGAAACAAGGGATGAAAGTATGATTGTAATTCCTTCATCTTTTCTCAAGATGGTATTAAATCTTAGAATACCATCTTTTCCAGATTGGCTCCCCCTCAAGGGGTGCACTCCATTCTGTCTAAACCATCCTCCAGATGAGAATGATCATCATCTTCAATTCCCAAAAATGTTATCACATGTAAATACAAGTGGATAGGGAATAAGATGGAACCTCCTTGGTTCATCAATGTGAACAACAAGGTTGAGAAGATTCTCTCAACCGAGATGTCCCATTTTCACCATTCTTCACACTTGCACATTTGATCTTCAATGATGTTTGTGCTGGTGTGGATCTCAACACCTCTTGAACTTATTTGTGTGTGACTCCTCTATTTCTAGGTGCCTTCTAAGCACTAGAGTCTCCTGGTGCAATATTCATTCTTTTGAAGAATCCCTTCTGAGGTTGAATGAATATCATGCATTTATCACAAGTATGTTCAGCTTGATTGGACCTCACACACAGAACTTGATCTTAATGTGAAATCTTTTTCCTTCCTTTTTCCTCAGCTATTGCCAGTGCTTTATCTTCAGCTCTCTGTAGCTCTCTGGCAAGTTGAAACTGATTAGGCCATATGACTAACAAGTCATTTGGAAGTGAGGCCTCAGTTTTGGAAATTCCACATGGTTCTTTTGATGCTGTTAAGATAACTTTCTTAGGAAACTTATTTTCAATCAATCCCTTCTACATCTTCTGGATTGATTGTCTTTTTGAGTCCAGTCTGCTTCTATTCAGTTCCATTTCTTGTTCAAAAAGATCCATGGTATGACATTTCTTTCCACAGTAGAAGCATGTTTTCTTGGTGGTCCTTCTGGATGCATCACCCTTCTTGGATTTAGACTCCAGGGACTTCTTTTCCTATTTCAAAACCTTCTTGGGAGCATCTTCAACTTTCTTCATCCTTCCCAAGGATTCTTTCTGAGCCAGGTTCTGTGATATTTTCTTCTTTTGAGCTCTGGATACAGTTGGAGATTGACATGTATCTATTGGACCACTTTTGCACACATCCCAGATGTTATCAAGCAATCCAAATATGTTAGCAGTAAACAGATATCTCTGGACCTGTGGATGTTGCCTCTTTTCCTCTGGCTTGCTCCCCCTTGGCATGGGCTTCCTCTGTGCTATGGCATTCAGTGGATTGTACCAACAATCCTTTGCACAATGCCCATACTTGTTACAACACCAACATTGACCCACAAATCATGACTTTTTGATTCCTTCTGATTGTAGGGTACTTGTCTTGAATTGTTGTGCTGCTTTAGGAGAGCTTTCTTTCTTCATTGTCTTCATCCATACTTGTTTGGAATTATTCTTCCATCCTGCACTTTTTGTGGAAACACAATTAGAAGCATTAGTACAAGATGGGATGGATGGTACCTTCTTTTTAGAAGATGTTGCCCTTTCATTAGAGGATGTATTTCTTTTAGAATCAACCTTCTCAAAGCACACATGTGTAGAAACATTTCTACTTTCAGCTGACTGGGAGGATTCTGCATTGGGTGATTGTAGATTTTTCAATATCACCTCTAGTTCTATGCATTTCATGTTAAGGGAGTTCTTCTCATCCTCAACAGTTCTTAGCCTTCCTTCCCAATTTTCTTTCGGCTTTTCCATCTGGTCATCATGAACCTTTTTCAATTATTGCAAATAGTTGTCAAGCTCCTTCACCAAATTGACTTTGTCTTCATGTTGAGCATATTTGACAACCATTGACACTTTGTGAAACTTTTCCAGTGCATGGAAAACTTCTTTGAACACAGTCTTAAAGAATTCTTTCTCAAAAAGGATTCTTTGCAATTTTTCAGTAGTGTCTTCATATTTTTCATTGCAAAGAGATACTGTTTCATATTTAGACTTCACCAGCTTTCTGAGATTGTTGGGTATGCCAACCCTTTTAGCCAACTGATCTTCCATTGTATTGGCTTCTTCTTCTAGTTGTAATTTTTCTTCTTGATGATCAAGGATGCATGTAGCTATACACATTACCACTTCCTTGGGGACTATCTTCTGAAGATTTTCTATTGAACTTTGAAGATCTTTCATTGTTCCAACTTCATCACAGCTAGGACATGCTTTCTTCATCTTCTTGGCCTGTTTCTTCTTTCTATTTTTCTGAGTCTTGGCAGATATCTCCATTTGAGGCTGGTCGCTCATTTCCTCAAATCTGCACTTCCTAAAGACTCCCTTGGATCTTTTAGAGGCAACCTCCCACTGATACCAATTGAAGTGCCTAGATCAGTGTGAATCACTGAGAGGGGGATGGGGTGAATCAGTGATCCCTTAAAACTTTTTACTAATTGATTCCTTATCAATTAAACCTCTATGACTGGTTAAAGCCTCGATCCACTCTTCTTGTATCTCTCAGCCTTTCCTCGAGTGATGCAGTAAATGTAAAGGCACATGACACAAGGATTTACAAGGTTCGGCACCAAAGGACTACGTCCTTGCCATGTTGGTTATACACCCCAACATGGTTTCTCCATTATAATCGGTTAGTATTACAATGGTCGATACAGAGTCCCACTGTATCTCTCCTGAGTCCCACATGAGGGTCTTTATACTGCGTCCCACAGTGTTACCAGAGTCCCACTGGCCTGCTCCAGAATCCCACTGAAGACTTCCTCCACCCTGAGTCTCACAGGGGGCTTCTCCTGGCTCCTCGAGTCACACGAGTAGCTATTCTTCTCTTTAGATCTTCATGTATCTTCAGCAGTATGGGATAAAGACTTCTGGCCTTTCTCTGTACCTCTGCTCACTTGTGATGAACAGGTCTTCTCGTCTTGCTCGGGCTTTATCACCTTCTTATAAGGATGACCCGACCTCTCTCTTCAACTACTGAATACTCAGACAACTGATATCTTTAACTTCAGTCTGGTCCAGTCTCACTTCAAATCATCTTCATGCACTGAGTGCATGGCATCTCTTCATCCTCATGCACAGACTGCATGGCTTCTCAATTTCTTCAAGAACTTCTGGTCTTGGACAACTCAGATGCACATAGCCTGATTTAGCTTTGTTCACGTGTGCACGTGCATGAATTCATGCATGCAGTCCCCTTCTTATTATCTTGGTGCAATAAACCCAAAAAGGTGTAATCCTTCTTAGCACACACCTTCTCACATCCTTCACACACTTAATTCCTTTTTATTACACACATAAATGTGTTTTATACTTTAGTGTGAGAGTCTTCCACTTCTTCTAAGTGTATACACTTCACTTAGTGCACACACTAGGTTCACACTTTTTATTCCTTTGCACACACACCACTAAGGTAAGTCTTTATCCTTCCTCCTTCACTTTGCACACACACAAAATGTGTGGACTTCACTTGGTGCACACACATAGGCTTCGGCCATGTTCCTCTTCTTGTTTTTCACACTCACAAAATTTGTTCTTTTATTTTTTCATCAAAGTGTGCACCCACAAGGCTACGGCCTTCCTCCATTGCACACCCACTGCCCGTAGGGTGTTCTCCCTAGTGGCACACACATAAGGTGCAATACTTCCTTGTACTTAGGACACACACAAGGGGAAATGTGGCTATGGACTTCTCTTTAATTTGCACACAAAAGTTGTGGTGGCCTTCTTGTTTTGCACACACCAGCCGTAGGGCCTTCCTCTTTCACTTGGAACACAAGCACAAGTCTCGGGTCTTCCACCTTTGCACACCCACTGCCCGAATATCCAATGAAGGCGCTCAAGGGGGTGTGGCCTTTCTCCTCTTCACAAATGTCGCGCAAGCCTCAAGATTCAAGGGCGCGCAAGCCACAGGACACCTCAGCCGCGGGGCACGCAAGTGCCTTGGTGGACAATGGCGCGCAAGGTGCACTGCCGCGGGGCGCGCAAGTGCAACACCCGTGGGCACTTCATCCTGCCGCACAAGTATGCAGGCAGTGAGGGTGCCAATCCTTGAGTGCACAGATTCAAGAGGCTCAGGATCTTCCTGATGCGCAAGTGAGGCGCACATGGGACTCCTTCGAAGCCTCAGGTGGCTCCGGAACAAACTGCCGCGCAAGTGGGATGCGCGCGGCTCAAAGCTTCGCAAAGCACATGGTGCTCGCGGGGCACTCTTCAAATATTCAGCAAGAAATCAGAGAGCCTCTGCCTCTCTTTTTATAGGCAGAGGGATGCCTAAAATCTTCCGCGTGGGATAAATCGAATTCCCAAAGATTTCGGTCTTTCAAAATCTTTCCAAATTATGAATCTTTCCTCTGTTTCCATGCGGGTCACTTCCTTTATTTTTCCTCTACGTGCATGCGACTTAGAACGCATGAATGGCCTTATTAAAATCCAAACCATGCAAAACACGAACACATGAAGCCTCGGCAACTTCGTTTGCCTCGGCATAACTCGAAATGCTCCCCTCGTTGCATGCACACCCATTTTTAGGCATGATAGTGTTCAGTGTGGCCAAACGAAACCAATGGAGGTCTTACTTTGATCGGAGGTGGCCGGGAAAAAAACATCACTCGGGAGGCGCCTGGTTCGAAGGAGGAGTCGCGGGTGGCCTCAGGCGAGCTCATGGTTGAAGACGGACGGGGAGCCGTTGGATCAGGCGATCAAATAATCTTCAACGGCCTGGATATGAATGGGCCACGGTGGATTAGATGTCCGGCCGAGATCTGGCATGCGATCAATCGAGCGGACATGATCCACTCTTGGAGATTTTTCCGCGTCCCACATCGAATTGATGCCCGGTTTTTCCACGGTATAACAACCTCGCGCTGCCGGCCTCCCTTCAGTTGCACTTCTCCCCTCTCGGTGCCGCCCCGCACCGAGTTCTCTTAGCGGGCGCGCTCTTGCGCCCACCCCTGCACTCGGGCGCGCCACTGGCGCCCACTATGCACAACACGGGCGCGCTCCTCGTGCTCACGCTGCGCGGGCTTCATCACCGCGTGGCCTCGGGGCTTATAACATGGCCCCGGCCTCTCTCGGGCTGGCCCCATGGGATCCCCTTGGGTGTGGTGACCTAGTCCCACATGTGCCTTGGGTTGAACCCTTAAGGCTGGCCCTTAGTGGCTTCCTTTTTGCTAGAGTAGATACTTAGGGACTTTGTATAAAAACAAAGTAACCCAATTTCAAATGCCAAATGCCACTTCTTCCAAGCCATTCTTCCTCGTCTCCATTCTTCTTCTTCTTCAAATGAATTCCTCCATCTTTTCATCAATTTGGATTCTTCACTTAGGAGGGACTGCACAAAGGCTTCTTCCTTCAACCTAAGCTCATGAATCACATAATCTTCAATGTTCTTCATTGATCCAATCAGAGATCAAGTTGGATATTATTCAAATTCACATGCACTAAGTGATAGTGCATGGACTTCATTAGTACCACTTCATCCACTTAGGAGTTGTGGATGGTTACATGCACTAAGTGATAGTGCATGGACTTCATTAGTACCACTTCATCCACTTAGGAGTTGTGGATGGTTCTCCTCATCTCCTCATGCATTGTTAAGACAATGCATGGTCTTCTGATATTGTTGTGACATTGTATCCAGTTGATACAAGTTCTTGGAACTTTAAGATCAGCTCATCAATCATCAGATATAATGATGCTCGATCATCATCAATTCTTCAAGTGGTGTAACTTAGTATCATCTTGATACAAGTATTGAAACATTAAGATCAGTTCTACAATCGTCTGATATACATAGAGAATGTTTCAACCACCACATCCTATGTCACTTAGTGAATCTCCTACGTGACATGCATCTTAGTACCATGACCATTCTCCATTCATCACCAACACTATCACATCCTTTTTCATTCACATATTGAAACTCCTTGACATCCATTCATTCCTTGTCACCTTTTGACAACAACATACATAATTGACAACAAATGCAACACAGTGCACTTCATATATATATTTTAATATTTATAATTACAAATCATTTATAAAATAACGTAACATTTTTTACGATTTAATTTAGAAATCAAGGGCTCAAAAAATAATGAATCCAATAAGTAGAAGTAATTTTTGTGTGTGTTAACTAATTCCATCTTTTAAATAGAAGTGAATGAGGAGAATATTATTTCTTCTTAAAGGTGATATATATTATTACTGCACATCTGAATCCATATTTATCTTATTTATAGAGTAAAAGTATATATGATATCATATATTATGTGTATTCAAATGATTGGTCCAGTTTAGAATTAGATTTATAGAGAATTTTATTGAATGGATGATAGATAATATTATGAGTACATATCATAGGAAAAATTACATAATAAATTATGAGGTGTTCATACTCTTATATATTGTTATTATTATATCTATTATAAATCATATTTATTTTTTATTTTTTATAATATGGAAGATACCAAAAATAATAAGTAAGATTATAATCAAGGTTTTGTTAGACGATTTTTTAAAATGATCTTTATTTATCGAGGATAGATATGATGACAATATATATATATATAATTTTTCTTGTTTCAGAATCATTGTCCACACAATGTGTATAGATTCCTAATGAAATATGGAAGTGTGGAGAAATAAAATAAGGAGCCTATATGGTCCGCAAAATTAGAATGAAGATATTAATAAAACACGGAGAACAAGGACCGAGTTCCAAGCCTTAACACAATCCAAATTATCATATAGAGTGGATGTTTCCAATCACAGGAAACACCACAACATTTTTAGTGTGAATTATGAATGTGAAGTAGAAGACATGTGTAATAAATCCCCGTATTATAGTCATGGTTGAGAACGTGATTCCCAAACTAGGAGATATTGAATTTTATAATCCATTATAGTCCCGATTGTGTTGTTTTAGAGAATATGTGCAATTTCAAAAACATCAGATGCTATGAAAAAATGTTTCAATAGATGTGATCATGATTTATATTCATATATGACTAATCGGATCAAAAATTTAATTGATTTGGGGAAGTAATCTATATAAAAATAAAATTTATAGATTCATATTAGGGGATCCATAAAAAGGGTATCCATGTAGCTATATTCACATAAAATTAATTTAAATAATAATTTCCACACAAGACTATGGAACCCTCTATACAGATCAATGTTATAACACCCAAATCATCCATGGTACGTTTCCCTTTAAATAAGGCAATAGCTTGCGTTGTATGCAACTTAGAGTTTTAACACACGACGACCAATCAAAATAGCCATTATGAATAGTAATACATACCTTTTGAAATTTTATAAATTTTAATTTTAAAAATAGGATTTATTTTTGGATTTGGAATTTCAAAATTATTTTACAATGAATTTTTCGTATTTTTCTAAAAACATTAAAATTTTAATGAATAGTGAAAAACACTGTGTTATTGTTTAAAAAAATTATTATATAAATTATTATTAGTTTATTTAAATTTACATTAAGTCAAATTGGATCTGTAATACCTATATTAGTTCAATGCAATTCATTGGAGTCCTTTTAAAATAAAATTAGATTTAAAAAATTTTATTGATTTTTTTTTCACTTTAACCCACCTTTTAGGCATGTTAGCAAATTTTCATAAAATGAAATTTTACCACTTATATGAATTTAATTTAAAAAATCCAAGAAAACTGGATGATATCAGTATGTAATATGTGGTTCAAGGAGATGAAAATAGCATTTGGTGAATTGTAACTTTTGACTATTATTACGACGATAAAAAATAAATAGGGTAATTAAAGTTAAAAATGATATTATTATTACCCGAAAACATGAAATAATTCTATTGTATAAGTGTATTTCGAACAAAATCATCCTTAGGAATAAAATATGATCATTTTTATCTAAATGGAATAGATAAAGAAAATTTTTATTATTTTATTTAAGGAAGAGTTAAAAGTGTTAAATTCTAAATTTCATAACAATTTTTTTAATATAGGGTAAAACATAAGAGATATTAGACTAAAAATATTCATTATAATGATAAAAATAGTTCATACAAAATGGTATTTTATTTATAATTTTTAGACAATAAATAATTAAATTAATTTATGACACAATGATGATGCAGTAATTACTATATTAATGAATGATTGACATAATTGATAATTTATATATAAAAAATAAAAGTAAATTGAGACTTTTGATGTGTTACACTAATTTTATTGGTTGATATTACATGTAAGGGTTGATTTTCTGTATTTTTTTTCTAATTAATAATGTTTATTTGACTTTCAAAACAACCAAATACTAAATAGAGTCAAAATTGACATAAATGAGTCTTTAAAACAAATATGATATTATTAAATTATATAATAGTACTAAAAATCTATGGTTCAGCCAACGGAAGTATATAATAATAGATAATTAATTAATGAAACTTTTCAGATTATCTTTCCATTTTATAGTAAGTTTATTAACCATATAATATAAACATACAAGGAGTTGTGGTAAATATTAAACTATTTAACCAAGAGTTAAATCTAAAATATAAGGTTAATATGCTGACATAAGATTATATAAAACATATTCGTAGAGAGTTTTTGGACCTGTCTCTACAAAAATCATTTTAGAGCCATTATAATTCGAATATGATTGCATAGTAATATAATATTTCAAGATTATCCTAAAGTGAACCTCACCACTCTTATAAAAGGGATCATCCTTTCTCTAAAAATGACACCTCCAAATCCATTTGGCTCGGCCAAACCCTAAACCAATATCCTTCCAACTACTCTCACTTCGACCAAGTGTCCTTAATTTGATCATAAATCTAACCGAAGTATCCCTTTTGATCAAATCCAATAAAAACACCTGAGGAAAAGTTAATAATTTCACTACATATTTCAATGTTCTTTTCTTCATCCACTACCTCTTTCTTTGTGGTTTCCATAAAAAAAATCCAGTAAATTATACATATTGTTATGTTATTATAAATATATTACAATGATATTCATTATTCTATCCATCCTATGATTGAAAAATCACCACACATGCGTGCGTACGGCTTACCGTCTCCACGTCGTGGTGTAGTTTGTTATTCTAACACTTCATTACATGGATGGGTATAATAATGAGTATAACTGATGTAAATAATAAATAATAGATGTTAAGGATTCTTTATATATGATATACCATCCAATTATTTACAATTTTACCATAAATAGAATGGTATTGATACTCGTGTGAATGTACGGATTACCGTATCCACAAACGCGATGAGATTCATTCACTATCTTAACAATTCAAGAAGAAATTTAATTTTATGAATAAAAAATAATGTTTAAAAACTTAATATTATTCTATATATGAATCAAATACATATTATCCATAAGAAACATGACTTATGTAACAAAACATATAATGTATAACGAATCAGTGAACACCTGAAAAGATGATACAACTGAAATATTATAATAATGAAATATTTGAAGATCATATATGATATCGTATTTATGTAAGTGGTTTTTGTATAATTTAATAACAATTATTTAAAAATTAAAATATAGGTTAACTTATGCTTTACCAATGAAAAGAACAAGGTATGGGTTAATTAATCAATCTCTTCATTATCCGAGGTTGTTTATACATGAGTATCTACTGAGAAATATTTGTCATCGACATCTGTGTCTCTTATAAATGTATTTCAAAACATTTTTAATATTTCCTAGAATATATGTTAAAATAATTTATACCCTTGTTTTATATTTTATAAGATTTTTATAAAGGAATCATTCCTTTATCTTCCAAGTAAGGTCTGTTACGACCTTTTCGACGAAATTAAGGAATGAATGTTTTTAAACATATACGGTAGGTGAGGATATTTTACACCATTATAACACCTTCAAAGAATCGTTTACAAGATTATAGGAGTGTTTCCAAAATAAATGTTTTCTAATATAATTATTTTACTTTTAAATGGTTTCAAAATAGAAAGAGGTATCTCATTAAAATAGTTTTTATTTCATCTATGTCAATATCGTTTGATGCATTTTAATCTTGTTTGATGTTGACTTATTATGATACCAATCATCCATATTTTATAGAAGGTTTTTTTGATATGTTTTACTATGGATGTTTTATTTTTATACCATTCATGGTTTATGGATAAATTATTGAAATTTCATAAACTAATTTAAAAATGAATGTTTATGTTATGTTTAAATCATTTCATATGAGGAATGCATTTGACATAGTAAGTGACTGGTAGAGCCCACTATACAACCTCGATGCATCATTAGGTCTTGTGAGACAAACTAGTGTGTTGGCACAAGGCCTTGACAGAATTTTATTTGTAGTCTAGGCACAAGACCTTGACTATGTTGTTATGAAGTTTGGCCTTATTCATTCCATCATTATGAAATTGGATATTGATATTACATGTGATTATTCTACTACTAGAATATCCATGAGAATAAGTAAATGGAATTATTTGATTTATCATGGTCATATTATGAAAAGGATTATGTTTAAAAGAATTTTTTCATTCTTACACATTACCTTAAATTTTTATGTGTATTTATGAATGTTTTTTCTATATTGTTATCCTCACATAGCATCTGATATCCCTTATTTCTATGTTTTATTGTTTCAAGAATGCAAATAGTATATTATGACTGACCTGCAGGTATAGTATAAGGAATATGAATGTATTAAATGTTGAAAATGTTGTTGTTGATTTTCATTTTATAATGTAATGTAAAACTTATGTATGTATCAAGTAATTCCAAGGCTACTAAACTGATCGGTATTTTGGGACATGATTCCTTGTATCATGCCAATGTTATGAAATAATGCACTGAATCATTCTTACTAGGGTTGGGGAATTAGAAATGGTATCAGAGGAAGTTTAGTAAAACCCTTGGAAACAAGATTTAATAAAAACTCTGATTAGAGAACGATACCATGAGATAGTCATTGAAGATTAGTTTAGAAGTACATCCTAGAATTAATGTAATGTAAAAGTTTTGTGAGAATTCAAAGCAATACATCCCTATACAAATACAAGAATGTAGAGTTGTATCTAAAAACAATGTAACTAGAAGGGAAAACTCTAATACGGAGTTTCAGGTTTGACCCTAGGAACCCTGGTAAACGAAAGAGCACCATTCTACACTCTTGGTTACAACACTTCCAAGGGATATTCATAGGATAATTCATATTTTCATAAAAAAATTATGAAGGAATTTTTATTATATAACTCCTCAAAGAAAATTTTTTTATAGGGTTTGATTATATCCACAAACTGTTCAATTTATGTAAAGTGTTTTAAAATTTTGGAATTGTGTATTGCGATTCATAATATTATATAATGTATTCCATTTTTTAGAAATATTGCATATTAGAAGGAATGGAAATTATATCAACGCACATAATCCATGTTAGGATTTCCCTCCAACTTAAGATAATTATAATGGAGCTGGTGATGTAACTGGTGCAGATTAGCTTATCACCATTCTAGGAAAACTCACTCAGGTTATGAAAAATAACATTTCCTGTATAGAGCACCCAAATCCACAACGCAGAGGATCAATGTTAGACCACTTGATGAGGTAAAAACCACCAAAATTAAATGTTATTAATAATAAATTTATAGATGAGAAATTGATAAGTTCCATAGAGAAAATATTGTATTCTTTGGGGTGTAGCGAAAGGGAAAATGTTTTCATGGAAGTTTACCACCTCACCAGAGTTGCAGTTCAATAGTGGTCATTAATTATAAACACAAAGGAGTATGAATAAGTATAAAATTTAAAATGGAGGTAGTTTAAATAGATTTTCTTATACGAATAATTTACATTTGACCATCGAGCAGATATAGAATGGAAATTTTTGTGTCTGGGGAAAAAGGAGAATAAAAATATCACAAAGTATATGGCTAACATTACCAGGTCCGCAAGACATGAATTAGATTATATACATAACCCAAGGAGTAATATTGATTGATTATTTGATGGGTTAAAAAAATTTCTCTATATAGCATTAGTCTCACAATCATTCTCATCATACAGATATGTTTTCTCATGTGCTATCAAGACAGAAATGGAATTCCCTAAGTATTACGACTTTAAATCAATGAAACAGGAGAAGATATTTTCTAAACACTCTAGAAATTTTTATAATGGGAAGAAGGGAAATGTTGAATATCCATCCCATGGTAAATGTGGGAAGAAACACCCCAATACTTCCCAGAAAGAAATTTGAGTCTATTAAAAGTGGGGGGAAAAGGACTCAATGCTCGCGATTGCAAGGGAAAGAAAGAGTATTTCAATATTGAATGCTATAATTTTATGGAAAAGGATAATTATAAAAATTAATGTCCTATGCGTCAATGAAAAATTACCTCAGAAAAGTCCAAGAGATCAAGGAAAAGCTTTTGTGATCACTACTGTAAAGGATGAAGCTTTGAAAGATGTGGTGTCAGGTAATTTAATGTTTTCCTCCCATTTATCAAATTAATTATTTGATTATGGATCATCAAATTGTTTTATATATTCCTAGTTTTCTATAAAAATTATATATTTTCAATTTTATTTAACAAGTCAGTTGTCAGTTAAAACTCTAAGGGAAGTATAATTGCCACAAAATTTAGTGAATCAGTTACCATTAGTGAATATAAATCTTCTTTATCCGATGATCCCATCATCATACCCATGATTGAATTTGATATAATCCTCAATATGTATTGGATTTGTAACTAGGATGTGAAAATTTATTGTAAAAAGAATGAGGTTACAATTTTTGATGATGATAAAGAGTTCTTTATCTTTAGAGAAAAAACATCCCCAACAGATTCTTATATAGATCAACCCCAGTAGATCTACTAAATTCAATTATTGGGGATGAAGGGAAAGAAATTAAAATTGGTGAGGAAAATAATGTTCACATAGAGGATGTACCTATTTCTCAAGGATATGTTGATGTGTTTCCAAAGGATTTACCTCAACATCATCCAGAATGAGAAATTGATTTTCTATTGATTTAATTTCTGGATCAAGGCCCATATTGATGACCCCTTATAGAATGGCCACTGTTGAATTAGTGTAAATAAAGAAAAAACTAGAGGAATTGAGTAATAAAGGACTTATTATCCCTAGTGTTTCTCTAGGGGTAGCCCCTGTTCTTTTTCTTAAGAAGAAAGATGGATCTATGAGGATGTGCATTGACTACATGGAGATAAGTGTTATAATAATAAATAACAAGTATATTCTACATATCATTGATGATTTATTTGACCAAATTCCAGGAACACAATATTTTTCAAAGATTGACCATCGATATTGATATCATTAGTTATGTGTGAATAAGGAATACATTCTGAAAACACCACTTTAAAACAGGTTCGAGCATTACGAGTTTACAATAATTCCATTTGGAATAACTAATTTACCCTCTGTTTTAATGGATCAAATGAATAATGTTTTCAAGGAATATCTTGATGAATTTTTAGTATTTTATTGATTATATCTTGGTATACTCAAAAATCTATAGAGATCATGAAAATCACTTGAACACTATTCTGAAAACCCTCTGATGAAATGAATTTTATGAGATGTTTAGAAATTGTGAATTATGTCATCATGATATTCCTTTTTTAGTCATATTTTTTCTAAGGGTTGAACTTCTGTCAATCCTCCAAAAACAAGAGCAATAAAAGAATGACCAACACCAATGAGTATAATTGAGGAATGTAGTTTTACTTGATTAGCATGTCATTATTGGAATTTCCTCCATAATTTTTTTGATTGGAAAACCCATTAACCAAGAACACACATAAAGGTTTTAAATTTGTTTAAAAAATACTATGAATAATGTTTTGAAGAACTGAGGATATGATTAGTCATTTCTCATATCTTGACTCTATCATCAGGGAATGATGTGTTTGTTATTTACAGTGATGCTTCCATGAAATGACTTGGTTCTTTCCTTATTAAGAATGATACAGTTATTTCTTATGCATTACGATAGTTAAAAATTCATGAACAAAACTATCCCACTCATGATCTGGAGTTATAATATGTAATATTTTCTTTAATGATATAGATACACTATCTCTATGGTGAAAAATGTGAGATATATACGAATCACAAGAGTTTGAAGTATATTTTCTCAATAAAAAAAGAACTCAAAATCAGGCAATGGAGATGGATCAGACAACTCATGGATTACAATTTCATTATACACTTCCACCTGGGGAAGGAACGTTAGGTAGAAGATGCTATGGGGAAAAAATATCATGGAGTTTTGAACAAGATGATAGTTGAAATAGATCCTATGTTCATGGATCTATTAAAAATGGATGTGGGTATAATCATGGAATGTGGAACATCAATACCTATTCAAATGGTTACCAAACCATATTTACTAGAAAATATAAAAAGTTCTCAGAATAATGATGAAGATTTTCAATGAAAATTAAAGAGTAAATGATGGGTTATTGATTGAATCCATATATGAAGATGAGATTTTGAAATTTAGGAAGAGACATTGTGTTTCTGATATACCAAATCTAAAATGGTAATTATTGGATGATGCTCATATCTCTAATTTTTCAATACACCATGGTTGCAGTAAGATGAATATATATTTGAAGGAACATTTTTGGTGGGACAACATCAAGATAGAGATTCCGAATTATCTATCATGATGCTAGGTTTTTCAAAAAGTGAAAGCAGGAAGAAAAAATACAAGAGGATTCATGCAAACTCGTGCAATACCTTAGTGGAAATGGGAGTATATTACAATGGACATTGTCATGGGGCTTCAAAAGACACCTAGAAGGAACGATGCAATATGGGTCCTTGTTGATCATCTTACCAAGGTAACACAATTTCTTGCTATAAGAGAAGATTTAACAATTGAACTTTTAGAGATAATATATATTAATGATGTTGTAAGCCTTCATGGAGTACCCCTATCGATTGATTTTTATCGTGATCTATGTTTTACATCATGATTATGGAAAATTATATATAAGGCCTTAGATTATGAACTTCATTTGAGCACTTCCAACAACACTCAAACAGATGAACAATCAGAACAGACTATTCAAATCATAGAGGACATATTTAGATCTTGGTCACATGACTTTCAAGGTATGTGGGATCAATGTTTACAAATGGTAGAAGTTTCCTATAACAATAGCATCCATTCATGTATTCATATTGTTCCATATTAAGCATTATATATAAAGGAATTTCTCCCACCAACTTGATGGGATGATGTTGGTGAACGAAAACATGTAGGCCCTGAACCAAATGAGGATACAATGGAAAAGCTGAAGGTTATCCCAACCCACATAAAAAAATATCAAATTCGGAAAAAGTACAATTCTAATAACCAAAAAATGGATTTGGAATTTCAATTAGGTGATAATGTTTTCATGAGGATATCTCCATGGATGGTTGTTATACGATTCAGTAAGAAGTGTAAATTATGTCTTAGGTACATTAGACCATTCAAAGTAACAGAATGAATGGGGGTTGTAGCTTATCGTTTGGAAAGGCCTCCAAGTCTCTACATAGTTCCTTATGATTTGAGAACTTTAATTTTGAGAAAATACATGCTTGAGCCAACACATGTAATAACATATGAAGAAATAGAACTGGAACTCAATCTTTCTTTTTGTGAAGAACCTATCATGATTCTTGATACCAGAGAACAAGGGATAAGAAACTACACGACTCTTTTTGTAAATGTCCTATTGAGAAACAATAAATGGAGGATGCAACATGGAACCCAAGAAATTAGGATGAAGAACCACCTGAATCATTTTATGCAGTACTATTCTATAAATTTTGAGGACAAAATTATATTAAATTGGAAAGATTTAACACCCAAAGCTTCCAGGGTAAATTTATCTTTGAATAATGCAATGGCTTGTCTTGTACGAAACATGGAGTTTTGATAAACCATGACCAATAAAACTAGCCGTTATGATTTGTCATACCCACTTTTTAAAATTTTATAAATTTAATTTTTTAAAATGGACTTCATTTTTGGATTCTGAATATCAAAATTATATTAGCATGACTTTTTGGTATTTTTTTTTGAAAACATTCAATTTTTGATGAATAATGTTAAAAAACAGTGTTATTGTATAAAATTGAATTCTTATATATATAATTATTTATTTTATATAAATTTATTTTAGGTCAAAAAATTTATTTAATATCTATATTAGTTCAATGTAATTCATTGGAGTCATTTTTTAATAAATTTGATGTATCAAATTTTATTGATTTTTTCTAATGTCTTTTACCAACTTCTAGAAACATTATCAAATTAGAATAAAAAATAATTTTAGCTCTTCAGTTAATTTAATTTTAAAAATTTGAGAAACTCGGTGGATATAATTAAGTAAAATTTGGTTCAATTAAATAAAAATAATTTTTGTTGATTAGTATCTTTGGACTTTTATTTAGCACGGTTAAAAGTAAATAGGGTAACTAAAGGTAAAGATGATATTATTATTACCCTAACACATTTCCAAATTCTATTGGATATGTGTATTTCAACAAAAAAACAACAATAGAAATAAAATATGATCCGTTTGGTCCACATGGATTAGACTAAGACAATTATTATTATATTATTTAAAGATGAGTTAAAGGTGTTAAATACAAATTTTCATAACTGATACATTTTTAATATAAATATACACATAATAAAAATTCTATAATAAATATTAATTAGAAATCTAAAAATATTTCCTACATAATGGTATTTTATTTATAAATTTTAGACATTAAATAATTATATATCCACATGACATAATGAAGATGTAGTAATTGCCTTATTAATGAAATATTAAAATAATTCATATTATAAACATCCAAATAAATGTAAATTGAGAGTTTCTATCCATTAACCAATTTTATAGGTAGATATGACATGTTAGGGTTGATTTTATTTATTTTTTCAATGTAATAAACTTTCATTGACTTTGAAAAATTCCAAATACTAAATAGTGTCAAAATTGACATAAATGAGTTTTTAAAACAAACACTATATTATTAAATGATATAATAGTCATAAAGATATATGGTTCTGCCAAAGAACGTATATAATAATATATAATCATTTAATTAACCACTTGGGGTTCTCTTGGAATTATATATTACGTTTATAAACCATATAATATAAAGATACAATGAGACATGGTAAATGTAAAACTATTTAACCAAGAGTTAAATCTAAAAGATAAGGTTAATATAGTGAACTAAACTTGTCTAAAATGTATTGGTTGAGGGTTGTTTGACCCATACCTACCTTACCCTCTAAATAATTCATTTTGGAGCAATTATAAACTGAATATGATTATCTAATAAAATTATATTTCAAGCTTTTCTTAAAGTGACCCTCACCTCTCTTATAAAAGGGTACTTCTCTTCGTTCAAAATCACTCCTCCAAAGCCATTTGACTCGGCCAAACACTACTCAAATATCCTCCCAACTACCCTGACATAGATCTAGAGGCATTTCTTTGATCATATAGACATCCTATGGAGCCCTTTTGATCAACTCAAAAAGAAACACCCGATGAAGAGGTAATAATTTCACCATCACATTCAAAGTTCTTTTCTTCTTCCTCTTCCTCTTTGTTTATTGTTTCTATACCAAAATAGTAACTCCAACACCTTATACAAAATATGATGTTATTATAAATATTTAAAAACCATATTCATTGTTCTATCCATATTATGAATGAAAAATCACCATACCTATGTACGTACGGCTTACCATCTCCACGTCTTGGTGTAGTTTGTTATTCAAAAACATTATTATTTTGATTGGTATAATAATGAGTATATCTTTAGTAAATAATAAATATAAAATGTTATGGATTTTATATATATGATATACCACCCAATTACAAATTATTTCACCCTTAATAGAATGGTATTGTCACTCGTGTGTACGTATGGATTACCATCGCCACAAACGTGAGGAGTTTCATTCCCCATCATAACCATTCAAGAATAAATTTAATTTTATGATTAAACAATAAATTTCATGAACTTAATATCATTCAGGATATTAATCAAATACATCTTATCCATAACAGAAATGACTAAAATAACAAAAAATATAAAGGAAAACGAATAACTTAACACCAAAAACAATGATACTACAAAAATATTATTAACAGAAAAATATTAAATGATCACATATGATATCATATTTATATATGTGGTTATTTTATAATTTAATAACAATAATTTAAATATTTTAAAATAGTTTAATGTACCCTTGACCAATTAAAATTACATGGTATGTGTTAATTCTATAATCTCTACGTTATCCGAGGTTTTTTATACGTGCGTATCTACTAGGACCTCTTTATCATCCACATCTATGTTTCAGAAAAATGTATTTAAAAGATTTTTACTATTTTATAGAATATAGGTTAATGTAATTTATACCCTTGTTAGAATTTTAATAATATTTTTATAATGGAATATTTCCTTCATTTTCCAAACAAGGACCTTTATGACCTTTTCAACAAAATTGTGGAAATAATGTTTTTTTATCTTATATAGCAGGTGCGGATAATTTCCGCCATTATGACACCTCTGAAGCATACTTTACAAACATATAAGAATATTTACAAAATAAATGTTTTATTTTATAATTATTTTAATTTTAATTGGTTTCAAAATATAAATATGTATTTCATTCAAATATTTTTTATTTCATCTATGTCAACATCCTTTGCTGGATTTTAAATTTGTTTGAAGATAAATTCTTATGATACAAATCTTTAATATTGTATTGAAGTTTTTGTGATATGTTTGACTTTGGATGTGTAAGTTTTATACCATTCATGGTTTATTGATAATGTATCAACATTTTATATGATTGTTTTAAATATAATGATTATGTTATGTTTAAAAAATTTCAGATGAGGAATGCATATGACTTAGTAAGTGACGAGTAGAGACAACTAATGTTCTTCGATACATCAGTAGGTATCATGAGGCAAACTAGTGTCTTGAAAACGTACATGATAATATCTTATGTTTAGTCCTGTAAAGCGGCCTTGACTATGTGGTTATGAATTATGGCATTATGAATTCCATCATTATGAAATTTGATATTGATATTACATGTGATTATTCAACTTGTAGAATATCCATGTGAAAATGTAAATGGAATTGATTTTATTTAACATTTCCATATTATGCTAATTTTTATGTTTAAAAGTATTTCTTTATTCTTATACATTGAATTAAATGTTTATGTTTATTTATTATTGTTTCTTCAAAATTGTTATACTTACTGAGCTTTTGAGCACACCTGTTGCTATGTTTCATTTTTCCCAGGATGTGAAGAAGTATATTATGACTGAACTATATGGATAGTCTAGGGAATATGAATTTGTTCAATGGAGACAAGCTTCTTTTTGTTTTTCATTTTATAATGTAATGAAAAACTTAAGTGCATATCTATTATTTCTAACGCTACTAAACAAATAAGTATTTTTGCGATAAGATTCCTTTGTATAATGCCAATGTTATGTAATAATGCACCAACTTTGTGTAACTACAGTTGGGGTGTTATAGTTGGTATCAGATAAGTTTAGTACTAACCATTGAAACTAGATTTAGAAAATACTTGATTAGAGAACATTACCCTAAGATATACATTGAGGATTAGTTTAGAAGATTTCCTAGAATTTTAATAAGGTATAGATTTTTTGTGTTTCAAAATCAATAAATCATTTTCTGGATATGAGAAGATAGAGTGGGATTTGGAACAGATGTAACTTGGAGAGAAAACTCTAACAATGAGTTTTGGGCTTGACCTGGGGTATCCTGGTACACGAAAACGGGCCTTGCCGCACTCTTGGTTACAAAACACCCACGGGATATGCTTAGGATAATTCTCATTTTCATTAAAAAAAATTAGGAAGTATTTATGAGTATATAAATCCTTAAAGAAAATATTTTTATAAATAAGGAGTATATCCATTAACTGCTCAATTTATGATAAGTGTTTTAAAATTTTGGAATTATTTATGGCAATTCATAAACTTATCCAGTGTATGCCATTGTTTAGATATGGTGCCATGTAGAAGGAATGTAAACTGTATCAATGCACATAATCCTTGTATGGATTTCCCTCCTACTCAACATAATTATAATAGAGCTGGTGATACAACAGGTGCTGATCAGTTTATCACCATACTAGGACAACTCACTCAGGTTATGAATAATAACCTTACCCGTATAGATCACCCTGATCCAAAACACAGAGGATCAATGTTAGATCTCATTATGTGGAAATAACCACCAAAATTCAATGGGACTAAAAATCTATTTGTATCTAATAAATGGATGGGTTCCTTAGGGAAAATATTTCACTCAATAGGATGTAGTGAAAGGGAAAATGTTTTCATTGTAGTTTATCACCTCACGGGAGATGCAGATAAATGGTGGTCATTAATTCTAAACACAAAGGAGGATGAAGAAGTATCAAATATTGAATGGAGGGAGTTTCAAGATATTTTTTTATAAAAATACATTCCACATGACCATCGAGCAGATATTGAAAGGTAATTTCCCAATTTGAGGAAAAAGGAGGATGCAAATTTCGCAAAGTAGGAGGATAACTTTACCAGGTCAGTCATGCATGCATAATATTATATGTATCCCAAGGAGTAATTTTGATCTATTAATTGATGGGTTAGAACCATTTCTTCATTGAGCATTAGTCTCACAATCCATCTCATCATACAATGATTTTGTCTCATGTGCTATCAAGAATGAAAAGAAATTCTCTAAGTAATATTAATTTAAAGTAAAGCAAGAGGAGAAGATATTTTCTAAACACTTTAGAAATGGAATAAAGGGGAAGAATGGAAATGTTTAATATCCATCCTATAGTAAATGTGAGAAGAAACACCCCGGTACATTCCATAAGGGAATTAGAGTCTATTAAAAGTGTGTTAAAAAAAGCCTCCAATATCGTGATTGTAAGGGAAAGAAAGAGGTTTTCAATGTTGAATGATCTAATTTTATAGAAAAGAGGTATTATAAAAATAAATATCCTATGATCCAAAGATAAATTACCTCATAAATGGTAAGGGGATCATGTCCAAGCACATGTGATCACTATTTCTAAGGTTGAAGCTCCAAAAGTCGTGGTGGTTTGTAATTTAATGGGTTACTCACATTAGGCCAATGATTTATTTGAGTATGGATCATCGCATTGATTCATATGTTCCCAGTTTGAAATGAAAATTTGATATTTCCTATTTGATTTAATAAGTGAGTTTTCAGTCAAAATTTTTAAGGGTGGTTTTATTACAACAAAATTTTGTGAATCAGTCCCCATTAGGGCATATAATTGTTTTTTAACTGTTGATCCCTTCATCATACCCATGATTTAATTTTATCTAATCATCTATATAGAATGTATTTCAGTCGATGATGCGGAATTTTACTGTAAGAAGAATGAGGCTACAATTTTTGATGATCACAATGAGTACCTTATCTTTATAGAAGAATCTTCACCACCTGACTCTTATAAAGATCCACCCCCAACAGATCTACTAAATTTATTTATTTGGGAGGAATATAATTAAATAACTATGGGCGAGGAAAAGAATGTTCAAATGGAGTATGTACCTATTGTGTAATAATATTTTGATGTGTTTCCAAAGTATTTACCAGTATATCCTCCAGAATGATAATTTGAGTTTTCCATTGATTTAATTCCTGGTTCAAGGCCTATATCAAAGAACACTTATATAATGTCCACTATGCACTTAGTGGATGTAAAAAAACAACTAGATGGATTGAAAAATAAAGGATTTATTTTCCCCAGTGTTTATTTAGGGGTAGACCCTATTATTTTTCTTTATAAGATAGATGGATATATGAGGATTTGTATTGATTATAGGAAGATCAATGATTTAACAATAAAGAATAAGTATTCCCCTACCTCACATTGATGATTTATTTGACCAACTTCATGGTGCCCAATATTTTACAAAGCTAGATATTCAATCTGGATATCATTAGTTGTGTGTGAAGAAGGAAGACATTCTAAAAACAGTGTTTCGAACCAGGTACAAGCATTATGATTTTATAGTAATGCATTTTGTACTAACTAATAAAACCCTATGTTTTAATGGATCTGATGAATTATGATTTCAAGGAATATCATGATGAATTTCTAGTAGTATTTATTGATGATATAATGGTATACTCAAAATTCTAGGATCATGAAAATCACTTTCAAACTATTATGAAAAACCTCATAAGAAATGTATTTTATGGGATGGTTAGAAAAGTTTGAATTCTATCATCATGAATTTTTTTATTGGACATATTGTCTCTACGGATGGAATCTCTGTTGATCATTAAAAAAAATAGAAATAAATCAATGACCAAGTCTAGTGAGTATAACTGAGGTATGTCATTTTATTGTTTTAGGAGGTTGTTATCAGCATTTCATCTGGAATTTTCCCAATTAGAAAATCCATTAACAAATATCACACATAAAGGGGTTAAATTAGTTTGGAAAAAAGGGTGTGAATAATGTTTGTAAGAACTAAAGATCACATTAGTAAATTCGCAAATCTTGACTATATCATCAGGGAATGATGGGTTTGTAATTTATAGTGATGCTTCTAAGAAAGGAATTGTTTGTGTCCTTATGAATAATGATTGAGTTATTTCCTATCCATCATGACTAATAGAAATTCATGAACAGAACTATCCCACTCATGATCTTGAGTTAGCAGATGTAGTATTTTCATTGAAGATATAGAGAAACTATCTCTATGGTGAAAAATGTGAGATATATACTGATCCCATGATTTTGAAGTATATTTTCTCAAAAAAAATAACACAGCATAAGGCAAAAGAGACGGATTGAACTACTGAAAGATTATGATTTCACTACACACTACCACCTGGGGAAGGAGAATAAGGTTTCATATTCTTTGAGAAAAATAGATCAACGAGTTTTGAACAAGATGAGAGTTGAAAGGGATCCAATGTTCATGGATCTAGAAAAAATGGATATGGGTATAATCATAGAAGGTGAGACATCAATATGTTTTCAAATGGTTGGAAAACCAGCTTTACTTGAAAGGAATAAAAGTTCTCTTAATAATTATGAGTTTAAAAAGAAAAATAAAGCTGTGAATGATTTGAGATGGATTAACATCATATATAAAGATGGAATTTTGAAATTGGGGAAGAGGCTTTCGGTTCCTAATATACATGATATAAAAAGGGATTTTTTTGGATGATGCTCATAGCTCTTAATTCTCTATACACCCTAGTAGAACTATGATGTATGTATATTTGAAGAAACATTTTTGGTGGTACAACATGAAGAGGGAGATTATAGTTTATGTATCATGATTTACGGTTTGTCAAAATGTGAAGGCTGGAAGAAAACATCTTTGAAGAGTCATGAAACCACCTCACATACCTGTGTGGAAATGGGATGATATTACGATGGAATTTTTATCGGGATACCAAAGACTCATAAATGGAATGATGCAATATGGGTCATTTTTTATCGTCTTACCAAGTCAACAAGTTTTTTTCCTATAAGAGAAGATTCACCACATGAATGTTTAGAAAGACTATATATTAATGAAGTTGTAAGACTTCATAGAGTACCCCAATCGATTCATTATTATAGTGATCCTAGTTTAACATCATGATTATAGAAAAGAATATAGAAGGCCTTGGATACTGAACATCATTTGAGCATCGCCTACCACCCTCAAATAGATGGACAATCAGAACAGACTATTAAAACATTAGAAGACATGTTGAGATATTCCTCACATGAATTTCAAAGTATATGGGATAAGTATTTAACTCTTTTATAATTTTACCATAACAATAGATTAAATTAATGTATTCAAATGGAACCATATAAAGTGTTATATGGAAAGTGAAGTCACAAAAAAACTTTTTGGGATGATGTGGGTGAATGAAAACTCATAGGCCCAGAACATGTTGAAGAAACAATTGAAAATGTAAAGGTTATCCAAACCCACATCAAAGAAGCTGAATGTAGGCCAATGATCTATTTTGATAACTGAATGAAGTCTTTGGAATTTGAAGAAGGTGATCATGTTTTCTTAAATGTATCTCCATGGAAGCGTGTTATATGATTCAGTAAGAAGGGTAAATTAAGTGCAACATACATTAGTCCTTTTGATATTCGAGAATGAATTAGCGTGGTAGCTTATCCTTTTGCAATGTCATAAACTCTTTCAAATGTTCATGATGTGTTACACGTTTCACGGTTGAGAAAATTAATGCCTGAACCAACGCATATACTTACCAATGAAGAAATAGAACTGGAACCTAATAAGTCTTGTTGTGAAGAGCCTGTTAAGATTCTTGATACCAGAGAAAAAGTGTTGAGAAACCAGATAACTCATTTGGTAAAATTTCTATGGAGAAACCATAAGATGGCTGAGGAAACGTGGGAACCTGAGGAAATTATGACAAAGAAACAACCGAATCTTTTTATGTAGTTTTATTCTAGAAATTTCAAGGATTAAATTATTTTCAGGAAGAAGAATGTAACACCCCATGCTTCGACGGTATGTTTCCCTTTGAATAATGCAATAGCATGCGTTGTAGACAACATAGAGCTTTGACACACGAGGACCAATCAAAATAGCTGTTATGAATAGTAATACCATATTTTTGTAATTATATAAATTTTATTTTTCAAAATGGACTTCATTTTTGGATTCATAATATCAAAATTAGTATAGGATTTTTTTTTTATATTTTTCTGAAAACATTCAATTTTTGATGAATAGTAAAAACCATTGCATTATTATTTAAAACTGAATTATTATTTAAATAATTTTAATTTTTATTTAAATTTATTTTATGTCAAAAAAGATACACAAAACCTATATTACTTCAATTCAATTCATTAGATTCATTTTATAATAAAATTAGAAGTATAAAATTTTATTTAATTTTTTTCATGCCTTTTACCCACATTTTAGGCACATTTTCAAATTTTCATAATATGTAATTTTACGGAATCTGTGAATTGATTTTAAAAAATATTATTGGATCATTTGATATCAGTAATAAAAATGACATTCAATAAGATGAAAATAATTTTCGGTGAATAGTAACTTTTGACTTTTATTTAACCCGGCTAAAAGTTAATAGTTTAATTAAAGGTAAAAATGAAATTATTATTACCCTAACACATGTCTTAATTCTATTGGATACAAGTATTTTGAAAAAAAAATCTAACTTAAGAATAAAATATGATCTTTTTGGTCCACTTGGATTAGTATAAGACATTTATTATTATTTTATTTAACGAAGTGTAAGAATTTCTAAATTCATATTTTTATAACTAAATTTTTTTAAATAAATGGTTTTACAAAATATAATATTGACTATAAATATTAATTAGAAATATAAAATGATTTACTACATAATGGTTTTTTATTTAAAATTTCTAGAAAATAAATAATGAAATTTATTTATGATATAATGTTGATGTAGTAACTGTCTTATTAGTGAATTATTAAAAAAATTGATATTATAAATACCCAAATAAATGTAAATTGGGACTTTTGATAAATTCCACGAATTTTATAGGTTAATAAGACATGTTATGGTTGATTAAATGAATTTTTTTCTGAAGTAATCAAGATGTTAGGACTTAAAAAAATAATAATACTAAATACTATCGATATTGATATAAATGAGTTTTTAAAACAAATAATATATTATTAAATGATATAATTGTCCTAAAAATATAAGGTTTGGACAAAGTACATATAAAATAATAGATATGTCATTATGAATCCACATGGGGATCTCTTGTAATTTTATTGTATTTTAATTAACCATATAATATAAAGATAGAAGGATACATGGTAAATGTAAAACTATTTCACTTAAGTTAAATCTAAACGATAACATTAATGTGGTGACCTAAAACTATCTAAAACCTGTTTTTTGATATATTTTCGACATATCCCAACCTTATACTCAAAATAAATCATTTTGGAGCCATTATAAACCGAATATGATTTTACAATAAATTAATATTTCTAACTTTTCCTAAAGTGACCCTCAGCTCTCTTAAAAAATTGTTCTTCCCTTCTGTCAATGTCACACCTCAATAGTCATTTGACTCAACCAACCTCTACTGAAATATCCTCCCAACTACCCAAAATTGGACCTAGAGGCCTTACATAGATCAGAAATCCATCCTATGGAGCCCTTTTCATCAACTCAAATTTAGACACCCGAAGAAGAGGTGATAATTTCACCACCTCTTTCATTGTTCTTTTCATCTTCCACTTCTTCTATATTTGTTTTTTCCACAACAAAACAATACCTCAAGTTCCTTATAGATATTGTGATGTTATTATAAATATTTTACAACCATATTCATTATTCTATTAATCCTATGAATGACAAATCACCATACATGCGTACGTACGGCTTACCGTCTCTACGTCGTGGTGTAGTTTGTTATTCAAACACATCAATTATTTGGATGGGTATAATACTGAATATATATTATGTAAATGATAAATATAAGATGATAAGGATTATTTATATATTATTTAACATCCAATTACATACGATTTCACCTTTAATAGAATGGTATTGTCGCTCATGTGTACGTACATATTACTGTCTCCCTGAACGTGATGAGATTCATTCCCCATCATAACCATTTATGAATAAATTTAGTATTATGATTAAAAAATAATGTTTAAGAACATAATATAATTCTTTATATTAATCAAATGCCTCTTATCCTTAATAAACATGACTTACGTAACAAAACATATGAAAGAAAGTGAATCATTTAATACCTGAAACGATGATACAAGTGAAATGTTGTTAACAAAGTAATATTAGAAGATCATAAATGATATCATATTTATGTATGTGGTTATAATATAATTTAACAAAAATTATTTAAATATTATACATTTTTTTTATCATATCCTCAACCTAGGAAATTTACATGGTAAGGGTTAATTCTACAATATCTTAATTATCTGAGGTTGTTTATATGTGCGTATCTAGTGGGACCTCTTTATCATCCAAAAATGTGACTCTTAAAAAAATATTTCAAAACATTTTTATTATCTTATAGAATATTGGTTAAAGTAATTTATACCCTAGTTTGACTTTTCATATGATTTTTATAAAGGAATCATTTCATCATTTTCCAAAGAAGTCCCTTTACAACCTTCTGGAAAAAATTAAGGAAAGAATGTTTACATAACATATATGCTTGATGGGGATATTTTCTGCGATTATAAAACTTTCGAAGCATATGTAACTAGTTTATATAAATATTTACAAAATAAATTTTTTCTTATATCATTATGTGACTTTTAAATGGTTTTAAAATAGAAAGTAGAATTTATTTCAAATATTTTTCATCTCATCAATGTCAACATCCATTGATGGATTTTAAACTTTTTTGATGTTGACTTATTATGATAAAAATCTACCATATTGTATTGATGGTTCTGTGATATGATTGACTATGGATGGGTCGTTTTTATAACATTTATGGTTTATGGATAATGTATTGAAATTTTGTATGCTAGTATTAATAATAATGTATATGTTATGTTTAAATCTTTTTATATGTGGAATGCATTGGACTTAGTAAGTGACGGGTGGAACACGCTAAAGCTACTCGATGCATCGGTATGTCTCATGTGGCAAACAAGTGTCTTGGAACAAGGCCATGAAAAACAATCTGTGTAGTATTTGCACATGGACTGGACTATGTGGTTATGAAGTCTAGCATCATGCATTCCATCATAATAAAATTGGATATTGATATTACATGTGATTATTCGACTAGTATAATATCCATGTGAATATGTAAATGAAATTATTTGATTTAATTTTTCCATATTTTTTAGAAGCTTGTGTTTATAAGGCTTGTGTTTTAGTTTTATAAATTGCCTTAAATTTAAATTCAAATTTAGGAAAGTTTTTGTTATATTGTTATCCTTACTGAGCATCTGATCTCCCCCCATTCTATGTTTTATTTATCCCAGGATATGAAGAAGTATATTATGACTGACCTACAGAGATATTCTATCGTATATGATTGTGTTCAAAGGAGACAATGTTGTCATTTTTTTCATTTTATAATGTAATTTAAAACTTATGTATGTATCTAGTACTTCCATGTCTACTAAACCGATCGGTCTTTCGGGATGTGATTCATTATATCTTGCCAATATTATGTAATAATGCACCGACTCTAGGTATCAATTATTGGGGAATAACAGATTTAATAGTAACAGTTGATATATGGTTTTCATTCATTTGGTCATTAATTTAATGGGATCTATGTCATAATTATTTATCTATAAAGATTTATATAATAGTAATTTGTTATAATGATATTCATATATATATTTCAATAAATTATATTATGGATTATTTAGTAAACTACATTAGATGTTGGTGATTCCATATTTTTTATGGAGATAATGTCACAAAATTTAATTTTAATAAAATATTAAATTACAAAATCATACTAAATGTGAATTTAATTCACAAAATAGTGACTATTTGTGTTCCATGATATAAATATGATTACAATTCATTTTCACGAGTTCATTCAAATATGGATTGATATTTAAAAATTATCAAATGAAACATATATATAGAAAATTAAATTTCGGTAGCAATATGAACCCTAAGGAAAATATAATTGGATCCATGAATCATTAAAATCCAATTTAAATGATAAAACATAAAAATAAAAATATCAAAAAAAATTGAAAATTTGATGGGAATAATATTCCATATTTTGATGTTATTAAACAGTATGGAGAAGAAAAACAATTCTATGAATTTTACAGAGATTCATAATAAATAAAATGTGTATATTATTAATTATTGTGGGAGAATAAACAAACTGTATTTAGGAAATCATGTATATTAATGAAAATGTATTAGGAATCCAATTATTAGTCATTAATGCTGATGAAACATTGATTGTTTGAATATATAAACACCCCCTTTTACCTATGATATTGACATTTCATTATGTGAACAATGTGAGAATGAATAATGAAACAATTGTAAGAATAAATTGAGTATGATTAAATGAGAATAATTTCACATGAATAATACAATAAATGATATTTGTAACACATAAAAAATTTAGTTTAAACAAATATTTTTCTTTATAACATTCTTAACTGTGATTCCCCAAAACATATTTCTCATGTAATAATATTATTATTTTTTTATTCAATTTAAATTACTTGTTGTATAAAAATAAATTGCAAACTAAACACTAGACCCTCTATTTATTTAATCGCCGAAGTGTTTACTTTACAACAATATCAAAGAAAACAATTATACCGAAAATAAATATTTAGAGAACTAATAGAATTATAGGGAGACCACCAAATACAACAAAAAACCCAAGATGATTTTCAAGGCCCTTCGGATCTGTCATTATAAACTTCAGTATAGACAGAGCTACAACAACCACATAGAGCATCAGTGGAATGATGTGCACCATATTCTCCAATACATTTTGAATATAGAACACCTTATTTCATGTTTTTATAATGCCCCTTCTGATTTTTAGCTCTTTAAGTGACCATAGAGTTTCTAACAGCTATATGTATAGTCGTTTGTTGTTATATTGGTTTAAATTAAAATATCTATGTATGATTAGTTTTCCAAAATAGTTCAGGTATGTATTGAAATCATAACATTAAAAATATAAACTCTTTTTATAAATATTTTATCTAATCATAGTATGATTTCAAAACTGGTTCTGTATTTCAAATAAATTTTAAATATTTCAGACGTGTTAAAATTTTTTTATAAATATAATCATTATTGATGTTTATATAAAGGTTTTAACAAAAATTATTTCATTGATTTTTATAATTCTAATATAATATTTTTGTAATGATGTATTAGGCATTGATTGGTCACATTGTTTTTTAAAACACAGTATTTGTAAAACTACAGAAAATATTGGTTCTAGGACTTAGTTTAGTTATATTATAGAATTAATATCTATTGAAGACACCTATATAAGTATATGGAATTATATTTTTTATATCTATCAAAAAAATAAACATTTTACTTAGCTAAAATATAGGGGATTACCCCACCTAGCAGAGAACCACCTTATGGAACCCCTGAAAGCCTTGATCGGAATCTCACCTACTACCCCTGGCAATGTCCTAGGTGAAGTGTGCACACAGGGTGCATGCTAATTGGCACGCACGAGAAGCATAGATTTCCCTAAGAATCCATGGGTGAGTGTGAAAGGACCAGAGCGCAGCCTCATGCAGGTTGGAATAATGGTGTGGGTTGGCGCATGAGTCCCACGTAGAAGAACCCAGTATGGGGTGGTATCGGGATGAGAGGTGGGGTAAACTGAGCGATGTTTCAGAGTCCCAGATTTATAACGAAGTTGTGGAAGACATCCCGTTTCAATGAGGGATGAAGAAAATCAACCGAGATTGGATCTAGACTATTATATCTCTCTATGCATGACCTGGGCCATCCGATTCATTTTGGTTATTGATCCATAACAGCCGTAGTATATCCTCTGCATTTTTGTTCTTTGTCTGATCAATCGTGATCTAATCACAACCATCCATGTTCTTTTAAATCACTACATTTTCTGAAGTTGTCCGATTGTCTTATCATCCAATATCAACCACCCATATCTTTTAAAATTTGCAGACGCATGCCAGCCATCGGATCTGGGAATGATATAATCCTGGCCTTCCATTTATTTTTTGGATTTTCATCGCTGCATTCTCTTCTTCTCCCACTACATGAGCAGCACCGGTGGGGTTTTCCCACTTTCTCCATTTTTTTATCCGCCCGTGACACTAGTGGTCCCTCCTTGCTCTCATTTTTCACAAATAATAACCCTCAGTATTTCATTTGAAACCGAGTATGTCTCTGTTTTCCGAAAAGTTTAATTATAGTTATATTATATAGATATTATATATACAATATTTTTCACCCCAAAATCTCTCTGATCCTCTTTCTCGGATGTCTCTAGGTAGTTATCCATTGCCTCCTTCGAGTTTCCCAAACCTCTCATCCTCTAAAAAAATGTACGCATTCTATGTTTCCTAGAATTGTATTGGTTTCAGTTTTTATATATGTATACATATAGATGTGTACACTTGTATATCTGTATATGGTTGAGAATAAGACCTATCATTTCATTCTATAGTGGTGTGTCCCTAATCCTATATTATTTTCATAATAGTTTATCATGAAATTTATTTTCTGTTTTTTTGATATTCTATATAATTTTAAATATATATATTTTCATATATATATATATATGTGTGTGTGTACACAAATTTCGCAAACAAAACATTTAATATTTAATTTCACATTTTTAAAAATTATGAACCCGTGTTTTTATAAATGTTCCTAATAATATAAAAAATGTACGTTTAAATAAATCTCGGTGTAACACCCTTATATATATACATATATATAATCAGTTATACAGATAAATAATATCTATATATTGATGTTACATAAACACATACATGAGCTATTTTATAAATAAACCTATTAAATTTTATAATATTTTGGGACCCTTGTTAATTAATGTGACTAATATATTAAATTCATATGGGTTTCATTATATTTCTGGTATAAACACTTTAATACATAATGTATATTCAGTTATGTGAATATATGTGTATAAATATAAACATTGATCCTCAATTTTATCTAAAACTTTCCACGTATTGCTAAGAAAGAATAAAAAATGATGTTTTTGTAATATGAATGAATTTATTTAAAACCCAAACTCTTTATATATACCCTTGTGTTTAAACGGACATACACAACACTCAACCATAACTTTGGATATTCAAAATATTATACTTTTGATGAATTTATTAATTATGGAGACTTAATGACATTAATATTTGGGGTTTTCTACTCTTATATACATATGTATGAATTACATATTTACATATATATTAAATAATATTAGTTATGGATGAATTTAATGATTTTAATTTTTAACATTACATGTGCCCTTGTGATATGTTATACATAAGCAAACAAATAATAATTTTTTTGGAATCTATGTGTTTAATACCCTACATGAAATATTATGTTTATATTTTAATTATTTATTCATCCAGTCCATAATAAAATTTCAATATATATTTGATTAATAAGGTTTTATAATTTATGGTTATCATTTTATGTGAAAAAACATGTATTTCTTTTTGTGTATTAGTTTTCATCACATATTCTATAATATGCTTAACCTAATTTCTATTTAATACCATATCCATGCAGTTGATATTTTTGTAATTAACACTCACATGATTGATTCAAAAAATATACTTAAATGATAAAAAAAGAAATTAAATTCTTATGACCATTAATGGATTATGTTCTAAATTATTCAATGTGTAATGAGACACTTTATGTAATATGAAATTAGAAATTAAATTATTAAAATTTGTATGGGTCACTTTGAATAATATGAAATGAGAAATTAATTATTCAATGTGGTATGAGACATTTTGAATATACGAACCTATTATTCATATAAGTAATGTACTTGACTCGGTGTAACGATTTGGGGACTGATTAATGAAAGCACATCAATGCATCGATAATTCTCATGAGACAATCACGTCATGACAAGAGGCTAATGACATTTAAGGACTTAACACGAGGTCTTGGTAGAGTATGTCATTATACATTTCCTCATTTTTTTTAATTAATCATGTGTGTATTCCACTAGGGAATATGGTTGATTAAGATTATTATACAATTTAATTAACCAAGTTTGTAATCAACTGGAGTATATTCATGGTAAAAAATCCTATACCGATGAGAATCAAAAAATTTAAATTCTTGTGGATTATTAATTATTCAAAACTCATAGATTTATCATCTAGTTTATGTTTCACAATAGTCAATGATGAAATAAATGTTATTATTTTATTCAAAACTCTGAACATGTATTACTCATAGTTATTAATTTTTGTACTTTCATATTCACATGTCATTCCTATTAAAGCTATAATGTTTCTTACTTATTATTCTGAACACGAATTCTTATAATTGAATAATAATTTCTTATTACTCTAAAGTATTCAATGAGATGTTCTATGATAACTCTTATACTAAATTAAATTTTATGAAAAATGTGTTACAACATTACTTAAGAAATTTTTTTATGAAATAAATTAAAGGAATGTTTTCTAAAATTCATAAATGTATATTATGTTTTTTAAAACCACTTACTTGGAATTCAAATGCTCACCCAATTTTTTCAATCTGTTTTATTTTATAGGTTTAGTAGATTTGATTCCCTCTATTTGGTGAATGCATAATGAAGATGTTTTTGTTATGTTTTTAAGGAATTATAATAATTGTATGCAATTCTCCAAGAAGAAATCCAAAATGGACCTCTGTAGTGGAACACGTGTGTTTGGTTTTAGCTAATCCTTTTACTAAAAAAAATTATACACCATGTTTTTGTTCATCTCCGCACCAGCTCTAGGGTAGTACGAGGCTGGGGCCTGATATTTTGTGTCAGATGATTGGTTTATAAAACCCTGGAAAATTAGAACAATACTAAAAACATCATTATGCTATGTTCAGTAGTAGTTTCCTTATAAAATATCTGATGGTTGATGAATCACGCCTTATGTCTATTCCTACAGAAGTGTTAGAAACCATAGTGGCTAGGGCATGTTTAAAAGGATATGAAACATTTTAGAAACATTTTTTATCATTTAAATATATATAACGTTCTTCCCATTCAACTCTCAAAATACAACTTCACCAATGATTTGATTTTGATTAATTTTTGATGATGCAGTCCCAAAATCCCTTTTATTCACATAATGGAAGGTATTATGAGGGTCTATTACGATACTTCAGCAATGATGAAAACTTCTCTTCCCTAATGAACTTTTAGTAAGCTACATTAGAGAGTTACCTCCTTGAATCATACCTATGTCAAATCGCAACCTATGGTCTTTGAGGTCTGGTCATGGGATTCAAAATTCTCAAGGACAAATCTAACCATTGGCATTATAGACAGAATGTTCATGCAGACATCGCCCAACTCCATACCCTTCATTATTTCCTTTTTTGGATCATTATATTATCTTATATGATTGATCCAAACTAAACATGCTGCATCTTAACCCAGGAGATTGAGGAGATTGGAACCCATTTGAGAATCCATTTCACTGGTAATTGGGGGATTCTCCAACACCGGTGAGTCCAGGGATGTTTCATCTTAGAGGATATTAAGAAATCTATACTAGTGTTGGGATAGTGAGAAAGTAGTTATGTAATTACTTGGGTTTATAAACAATTTATAACTGAATTATGTAATGTGTTTTGATACTTTCAATAAAGTATCTATTTTGATATGGTTATTCCTTGTTGAATAAAATATCCTTGGAAATTTTTAGATAGAATACATGAGTTCACCAAGAAATCTCCTATCACTTCCTAACTAATTTTTAGATATTATAATTATTAAGAGATGCATGGAGGAATACCATCCCTATGAAAACCTACTTCTGACATGTAAATAACTCCATCGAGTGTCGAACCACCCAAACATCCTCCATATTTACCTAAGAAAAAATTGTGTCTATTACCATAAAACAAATTCACATTTTTCATAATATAGACTAAGACAAAATTATCATGAAGCTCATTCTCTCTAGTTCACTATCGCTGTAAACTACCGAGCATTAGGTATGTGTATAGAAGAATCTTTGGATGGTGACCATGGAGCAACCTACCTATTCTAGGTCATGAGTTCTAGTATGTATGAGGAACTCTACGAAATCAATATTTTCATGCCCAACATGGAGCGTGGGATTTAAATGGATTTAGTCCACTCTGAAATCTCTGGCCTCTACACCTCTCATGACTCCCTATAAAAGGTTGTGTTCTTTAGGCACAGGTTCGACCCTACATATTCACAGTTTATCTAGGCCAAGGAAATCGAGGAGATGAATACTACCTTTGGAATCCAGCAATGGTTGTCAGCACCCTACCCTCAGTGGTGTTCCAGGTGAAGGGACCTCAGGATAAAAATGTGATAGTTTTTTCTAGTGGGTTGTGTACGAATATTTTTTGAATTTCAAGGATTCAATACATTGAGGGGGGGGGGATAATTTTAAAACCCAAAACATATTTCTCATTTAATAATAATATTATGGTTTTATTTTTTTTAATTTACATGTAGTCTGAACAAAACATGCAAACTAAACACCAGAAACTATTTATTCAAAAATATAATTGTTTAAAATAAAACAAGAACAAAGGAAACCATACTGCCAAAAAATAACTATTAAAAGACATGTTAGAATTACAGGGAGACCACCCAATAGCACAAAAACCCCATGAAGATAGTAAGGGTCCTTTGGATCGGTCACAATAAATATCTGTATGGATAGAGCTACTAAAGCCGCCCTAAGCATCATTGGAATGACGTGCACTGTCTTCGCCAAGACATTTTAAATATGGAACATGCTCTTTCATGTTTTTAGAAAACCATAATCCGACCATTACCTCTTTAAGAGACCATTGAGTTTCTAACAGCTATAAGTATATCCATTGGTCTTTCTGTTGGTTAAAATTATAACATCTATGTATGATTATTTTTCCAAAATAATTAAGGTATGTATTGAAATTACATCTTTAAACATATAAACTCTTTTTATACATATTTTAGCTACATATAATATGATTTCAAAAAACTTTATATAATTCAAATACTTTTTAATTATTTCAAATGAATTGAATGTAGTTTTATAAATGTTATCATTATTTATGTTTATACAAATGTTTTAACTAAAATCATCCCATTGATTTTTATAATACTAGAATAATATTTTGTTAATGATGTATTAAACATAGATTTATCACTATGTATTTGGAAATTCTCGTATTTGATAAACTAAGGAAAATATTGGTTTTATGACATTGTTTATTTATATTAGAGAATTTATATTTATTGAAGACACCTATGTAGGTATGTGAGTAAATATTTTTTATATCTAACAAAAAAAATATTATTTTACTTAGCTAAAATATTGGGGAGTACCCCACATGGACGAGGACCACCCAGTGGAGTCCCTCAAAGACTTGATGGGAGTCTCACCCTCTACCCCTGGATATGGCCCAATTGTGGTGCACACTCAGGGTGTGTACTATATTGCATGCACGGAAATCATAGCTTAGCCTCTGTGCACACGGGTGCATGTGAAAGGACCAGAGCACCCCACCGTGCATGGTGGTGTGACAGTGTGGGTGGATGCAGGAGTGCAACTATTGAAGAACCCAGTACGGTGAGGTACTAGGAGGGGAGATGGAGTAATTTGAGCGATGGATCATAGTACCAGGCTTATAAAGGATCGATAGAAGCCTCCCCGTTTTAACATGGGAGATCAACAATAAGTTGGGATCATATCTGGACGATCAAATCAAAAAATGTGTGATATGAGATACTTGATTCGGTTCCATCCTCAATACTCATCAGTCACGTTATATCCTCTACATTTTTATGTATAGTATGATCTGTCATGATCTTATCGCATCTATCCAAGTTATTTCAATTCATATCATCTCCCATAGTCATCCTATTATCTCCTTTGATGATCTCAACCATCCATATCTTTAAAAATTCATGGGCGCACCCTAGCCATATGATCTGGTCGAGAAATAATCCCGAACATCCATTTTTTTTCTGAGTTTTCTTCCCCACAGTGTCTCCTTCTTCCTCCGCATGCTCTGCACCAATGGATTTTCCCACTTTTTCCACTTGTTTTCTCCACCAGTGACACATATTGTTCCATCCATGCTCTCATTTTACACAAAGACTCACCCTCAGTCTTTTTTTAAAACTGAGTATGTATCAGTTTTCCGAAAAGTGGTATTAATGTTCTATTATATATAGATTATATATACATCTGTTTCACCAAAAAACAACTCTGATCCTCTTCCTATCAATCCTTAAGGAATTTCTCCAGCACCTCTTTCGAGTTTCCCAAACATATCCTCCTACTAAATACATTTAAGGGTTCTATGTTTCCTCGATTTGTTTCTGTTTGGGGTTATATATGTACATATAAATTTATACACTTGAATATCGATATATAGTTGATCATAAGACCTAATGTTTACGTTTAAGATGGTGAATTTTTAATCATACATAACGCTCATAACCCTTTATCATGCAATGGTATGTGAGTTTTTTTTGATATTCAATATAATTTGAAATATACGTATGCAAACATGTATGTACACATATTTTATAAACAATACTTTTATTATTTAATTACACATTTTTGAAATGCATGAACCATTTCTTTACTAATATTACTAATAATTTAAAACATGTAAGTGTTAATACATCTCATTGTAAGACCCTTATAAATATAAACTATGTATAATCTGTTATACACATAAATAATATATGTATATAGATGTTACATAAACACATATATGAGGTATTTAATAAATAATCATTTTAAATTTTATAAAATTTAGGGACCCTTGTTAATTAATGTGACTAATATATTAATGTCATGCAGATGTAATTTTATTTTTGGTATAAACCCTATAATAAATAATTTATATTCTGTTATGTGAATATATGTGTATACATATAAACTTTTATCCTATATTTTATTTACAATTTTCTAACAATTGCTATGAAGGAATAAAAAATACTGTTTTCATAATATGAATCTATTTTATATAAAAAACAAGTCTTTTTATAAAAATTTATGTATAAATGGACTTACACAACACTCAATCCTAATTTTGGATATTCCAAATATAATACTTTTTATGCATTTAGTAATTACGGAGAATTCATGAGAATAATATTTAGGGTTTTATACTCTTATATACGTATCTATGAATAACTTATTTTCATATATATTATATGGTATTTTTAGTGGTTTAATTTCATTCTATTCATATTTAGCGTTATGTGTACCACTGTGATATGTTATAAAAATTCATACTAGTTATTATGTTTTGGGAATCCATGTGTTTAATACCCCAATTGAAATATTTGGTTTATCTTTTTGTTAATTATGCTTCCAATCCATAATGCAATTCCAATATTTATTTGATTGATATGGTTTTAGCATTTATGGTTATCAATTTTTGTGAAAAAACATGTATTTATTTTTGTGCATTACATTTCATCACATATACTATAATCTACATAACATACATATTATTTAATTCCAAATCCATGTAGTTGATAGTTTTTTAATTAACACTTTTATGCAGGATTAACTAAATATATGTAAATTCAAATTATAGAAATTAATTTTTTATAATATATTATGGATTAAGTATTAAATTATTCAATGTGTTATGCGACACATTGAAAAATATGAAATGAGAAATTAAATATTCAAATTGGTAGGGGAAATTTTGAATAAACGGCCCTATTTGGCATATAAGGAATGGATTAGACTCGATATAATGGGTTGATGACCGGTTAATGAAATCACCTTGATGCAACTATAGTTATCATGAGACAATTCAGGTAATAGAACAAGGCCAATGACATTTTAGTTCTGGACATGAGGTCTGGATAGAGTCTGGCATTATACATTCCCTAATATTTTTTAATTAACAAATTGTGTATTCAACTAGAGAATATGCATGATTAAATGTTTTATAGAATTTAATTAACCAATAGTGTATTCAATTGGAGAGTAATCTAGGTTAAAGAGAATGTACCTATGAGTATCAAAGAATGTAAAAGCTTATGGATTATTAGTTATTCAGTACTCAATGATTTATCAGCCAGTGTATATTTCACAGTAGTCACAGATGAAATTGCTGTTATTTTTTTATTCTTAACTCTGAACATTTATTAATCTTTGTTTTTAATTTTGTACTTTCATATTCACATATAGTACGTATTAATATAAGAATGTATATTAATTATTATTGTAAATGAGAATTATTATAATTGAATCATTTTTCCTTATAACTCTATTAGTATTCCAAGAAATGTGATCTTATAATTCTTAGTAGAAATTATATTCTATGTTACATGTGTTACAGAATTCCTTAAGAAAATGTTTTATTGAAAATTTAAAATGATTGTTTTCAAAAAGTGATAATTGTTTTTTTCTATTATTTTAATACACTTTAATGGGAATTCATATACTCAACCAACATTTTGAATGTGTTTTATTTTATTGTTTTAGTGGATTTGAGTCCCTCGATTTGGTGACATCTTCGTAAAGACATTTCATTTCAATTTTGAAGGAATTATATAAATTGTATCTGATTATCCTGGACATAATCCAAAACAACCCTCTCTAGTGGAAAATGTATGTGAAATTTCATCTTATGATTTTACTAAAAAAAATTACACACCATGTTTTATTTTAGCTCTGCACCGGCTCTGGGGCAGTCTGGAGCTGGGTCCTGACATTAACATTCAACATTATGATTTATGTGAATTACAATATTTAATAATACTATTATTATTTAAATTTGATCATTATATCCATGCAATTAAATTAATAGATATGAATTTTAATAACACCAATATATATATATATATCGGTGTGTTTCATAGAATTATTATTTTTTGATTAATTTATAAAAAATAAGTTCAATTTCATTAATGTCATTGCACTCTACAATAATATTTTTTCTTAAAAAATGGTTATTAATCATTTAATGCACATATATTATAATTATTCTACATAATGCATAGAATTTATTATTGAAAGAATATAAATTTAAAAACAATTCAATTAAATTTTTTCTTTGGATGTTTGATAGAAAGTTTTTGGAAAATAATTATTTTTAATAAATATTGAAAAGTACTAATTTCATTAAAACTATAATTTCAGATCATTAATCAATGAAATTTTAAAGTTTCATCTTATTTTGGAATTAATTTAGAAGAATTTTAAGAAAAATTTTATTAAAAAAATTTATTTATTTCTATTTGAATCAACATTACACATGATATATTTATACGGTTAATTTTTCAAATGAAAATGACATTTAGAAAAACATTTTTTCATTTATTTTTAACCATTTTATTAAATTTCAATTTTTGAAATTATAGAAATATAATTCTAAAACATGATTTAATATTTGGAATTAGGAGGGTCACATATTAAAAATATGTCCCAATTATGTTGGTTCATTATAAAAAGTTATAGATGTAAATATTTATTAACTAAGTACGGGTAAAACCGGATAAACAAGGCTAAAACTTTTAGACACGACATTCAAGATTTTATAAATAATTCATTTCTTATATTGGTTAATATTTTTATATAAAAAAATCATATATATTAATACATTACTATTTAATGAAAAATTTCTCTGATTATAACATTTCTATTGTATTATGAAAATGAAAAATAAGAAACATCACTTTCTTGATATTAATATCTCTTATTTATTAACCTATTGATAAATAAAAGTTTTAAGTGAATCTAATTGTTTGATTTTATGAAAACATAATACTTTTTTTTCATTTAATTTGCCTTAATTTTTAATGAGGATAAAATCACCTTATACTATTATCTATCTTTGATATAATGTTTGTAAAAGAAATAGAGAAATCAGGGTAAATGATTTTAAAAACAATAAAACCAATATTTTTTTCAATGATTGGAGGTATTAAAATAGTTGTAGTGGTTATTAAAATATATTCATCATATTAATTGTGTTTACATTCAAATTAACTTTTTGTGTGTTTTTGTTCAAATTAAATGGATACAGTCAAAAAATATTTTATTATTATTTTATGATTACTAATTTCATAATTTCATAAATTTAAAAAAATCATATAATAGGATGAAGAAGAAGGTTATTAGTCCTAAAAAACATTAATGGAATATTTTGGTACACTCTTCATCTTATAATTAAATTTATTTCCATAAAAAACTTTTCACCACAACTATGATTAAATATAGATAACACATGGGTTAAACCATATTATAAGATTTAAATTCAAACAGAAATATATATTTCATTTATTTTTGAACATATATAGACCGTTTTCTAGACTAGAATACAAATTCAATCCATTTAGTTCATATTCATATTATTATGATATATGTTATATTTAAATCCATTATGTAATTTTTAATTTTTCCATTATCTCACTTTTATAATGGAACCACCTCTTCTGCTATGTTCTAAAAGTTTGAGATCAATATCTAATACCTGATATTTTGTGATGACATCCTATAGTACTTCCCCATGCCTTGTTTCTTTTTATATTCTCCACAAAAAATCCTATCATGTGTTATGGTTTAAGATAAAGGATTCATCTTAATGAATAAGTAATCATGTAACCAAACTCATTCCAAATTGATTATTTATTCTACCACCTCTAAATTTTTTTTTCGCATCCAAAAATAATTACTCTATTATCACTAGTGTATATATATTTTATTAATAAAACATTAAAACCATATTAAACTTCAATTAAATTTAATGTGAGATGAACGTATAACTAAGAAGTATGTTATGAATTCCACATCCAGATACCTATATGATTCATCTTCCATCACCATATTTAATGTGAATTTATTGTGATTCAATTAAGGATTATAGATGATATTTATGAAATAATTATTCTATTTGAATTAAAATATTTCTTCTACACTCTTACCCTTCCATCAATTTTAAAATAATAATGTTTACCTTGTTTGTGTGTGGACTACCATGTTAAAGAAGGGATGCGGTTCGTCTTTCATTTATTATTTACATGGTTTTTAAGATGGGTATATTTAATGAACCTATGTTTTACATATATATGATAAAATATTTATTTTATAGGGGATTTATTATGTTCTTTTATTTTGTTCCATCCATAACATATTCGGAACATCACTCTTGTGTACATACATATTTCTATCCTTATGAATTGATGTAATTAATTTTTCATCTCCACCTTATATGAATATTAATATGAGTTTATATAATTGTTAAATATCACACTTATGAAACGATTATCATTTTCTATATATTGATCATTAATGGGAAAATATAATATATATTAAATCCCATTTTGATCAATGTTTGTTTTTTATAAATACAGTTATATAGAACACATGAACTATGTTTCAATTCGAATTTTAGATCATTAATAACTATATGCACTATTGGACTTAGATGACTAAATTATATTGAGAATCATAATCATGTAAAATATATTCTTCCTATTATGACGATTAATATTATTATATATTTTGTGTTATAATAGTTTCAAAATGATACAAAAGGAATAATTGATGGCATCCACTAGTATGATAGTACCCTATAAAGATTATTTATCATTTCTTTTGTGGGATATGAAATCAATAGAATTTCCCTTGAAAAATCGCAAGATTAAGTAAAAAACTTTTTAATGATTGAATCATTTTATGATAGATGTTCAATAATATTTATATCTAATTCCAAACCATTTTTTCTGAACTAACATATCAAATTATAACCATCTAAGACATTATACATATAAAATATACTGGTGTAATAAAAGTTTTTTTATCTAGAAACATGAACTAATAATTTATATATTAATATTTTAATAAAATATTTATTATATTTATCCCATTACATATTAATTTATAAATATGATTATGAAATGTGTTCAAAATAAATTAGATTTTAATACAAGGGAACTAAAATGTAATCTTGTGGGAATTTTAATTTTTTCAAATAAAATTCAATTTCCGATAAATTCTATTTTATTTTAATTTTTTTATAATATTTATTTATTAAATAAAATATATTTAAATTTAAATGTTATTATAATATATTAAATTTACATTTTTATTTTAATTTTTTTGGGAAGTGGTTAGTGTCATAGAAAATTATTTTTTATGTTATTAAGGATTTATATTTAAATGTGTTTATTACAATAATATATTATTTATTATTATAATAAAATAAATAATATCATTGAAATCAAAACATTAAAATAACCCAATAATGGTTTTTTATAATTTTTATAGTCATTTTAATTTTTAGTTAAAAAATAAATACAATATAAACAAAATTTAGGTATTACAACATCATAATTAAAAAAATTGATTAAATGAATAAAATAAAATAAATATATTAAAAAAATATTTCCCTTTTAAAATAATATAAATAATATTTTATTTTATATGATTTCTAAACTATGGATGATATAACCAAAACCTATATTATATTATATGTTTTAAAAAATAAACTTTGAAAATGGCTCACTAACATATCATTAATGGTATTATTTTAAAAATTAAGATTCTTACACTATTAAAATTTTGAATGTAGAATATATTTAGAAGAAACCATAGGATTTTCTATTATATGTATTATTTTATCACATAGATTCCAAATCCCATGATTATAAATTAATATATACATTCCCACTAATTTACTAGGAATACCTTCTGATCCTCCCATTTCACATAATAAGAAACCAATTAAGCATGATGTTAGTTTCCCTACTCCAATCAAAATCATTTATAATGCGTTAAAAACCACATATGAAGATAATAAAAATAATTTATTTGCATCTTCCATGTAAGGGATTTTATTATCATCTTTTTTATTTACATATTTTATTTATATGAGTTTTTTTTAATTTTTTATTCTATAAGTCAGTATTTTTATATTTTTATAAACCTCAATATTGTTGATTGAGAACCACCCAATTTCAAAATACCATTCTAATTTTCTATTTAATAATGTCCTTTTCCACCCATCTTTACATAAAATTATCATTATAATATAACAATATATCACCATTCATGATCTTTAATCCAACTGATGAACCATTATCTACATCTGTTATTCTACCAAAACTATTCTTTAATTTCCAATTCCTAATTTTTTTTTCAGGAATAAGAATTCTCATGTCCAAGTAAGGGTATTCAAATAGATGTAAATATCCTTTATTGATTATTGATCTTTATTTATATTCCCAATAATTCATAATGATGGGATATAAAGTTACAAAATATGTTGTTATGTTATATTGTCAATATTTTAGCCAAATGTGCTTACATAATATTAATTTTACTAGATAGAGATGAATAATATTTCCCACCTATGAATTGGGTGATGTTTTTTAACTCATGAGATACCATTTATGGTGAATGAGAAGTTAGTATGTGATCATTATGTCTTTAGGTATTGTTGTTTATCCTTGATTTATTCTTATACAATAATGCTTTAAAATATCTACACTTTTATTTGATGTCTTAATGTTATAATATTATATAAGATGTTTGGATGTTCATATATAATATTATCATTCTTCTATGTGATAATTATATGTATTTTTTCTCAAATGTATTACATTCATCTTTTTATTCATTAATTATTTTCTTACAGGGATTTATTTTCCACCCCTTCCTTATTTATGTCCCCATGTTGTCCCTTGTATTTTTAGTATAGTGATGAAAATATAGGGGAATAATATTTAGTTAAAAATGATATCTGTATATCCCAATTTCATCATATTTGTTTATGTATATAATTACCCCAAAACACTATGAATCAAATTCCTTTTATATTTTATAGTGTTTATATTTATTTAATAATTGATAAAAATGTCTATTTAAAATATGGGTTTCATTATTAGTATCAGTGAATATTCTAGTTTTTATAGGTATTATTATTTGATAAAATAGTGAAATCCTTTTGTATAATGATAATAATTTGGATAAATCACTAAATTTTGCAAAATTACACAATGAAAAATTTCTAAGAAAATTTCCTCATCTATATACTACAAGTAGAGGTGCCTTAATCATTGTTATACATTGGTGTAATAACACTGAAAATGGGGCATTTTGTATTAACTATATAAACATTAGGTCCATGAATAATAGTAACTGATACACATTTTGGTTGATACTCATTGAAAATATATTTTTTAAAAATCTTAATCTCTTTATGAATCATTATTAATTGAAATAAATTCATATATAATTTTATGTTAATATATATTAAATGGATAAATTATAACAAAACAAATAAATTTATTTGAGAAATAAAATATTTCATTTATGAGTAGTACCTATATTATTATCTAGTTCTATTTTATGTGTTTTATAATTTTAAAATTTTTGACTCTAATTATCTATTCATTTTAGTAGATGAATGTAAATAGAGTAAAATTAGTCAACAAACAATTTGATGGAAAATATGATTATTTTCTAAATTAAAATCCCAACATTATTAGAGAAGGATTCAAGAAATTCATGAATACAATTTCGAAATTAACTCATGTGCTGAATAAGAACCTGAATTCGGAAGAAACCCTTCATCCACCTATAAAGGAGAATATTAAAATTAAGAAAAATATGTGACAACGGATGTCAAAAATCACGATATATTTTAATCCCTTAATAACTATAAAATTGATTAACTATATTTTAGGATATTTTTTATACATAAATGTTATTATTAATAGAAGGTCATGCTAAATTTTTTTCTTATGGATGGAGACTCAATTGAATGGTAGACCTTGACAAATAATATGACTCCCATGGAAGAAATAAAATCCATAGTGTGTAAAAAATTTAGTAAATTTAAAAATATTAAATACATTCCTCTCACTATCCAAAATAAAATGTAAATGGATTTCATTGGATTCATAAAAAAGGATGAAGATTCCACCACAATATATGATTGATATTTCACAAGACTATCATGTTACTCCTATATCATTTTCTATTTAATCAAACATGAATTTGGATGTTTCAATTCTGTCATAAAGATGAGTATATGAAAATAACTGTAAATTCAATACATTGTACCTATGAATATATTTTTTTATATTCCCCCAAATATTAAATGGATATCATTGAATCTTATGGGTCTTATTGGTGTATAGACTAGAATCTGAGAGTGCAGTTTAAATTTGGTTCAACATTTTGAGAAATATCTCGATGGTATGAAATTCAAAAGACTTAATTGTTAAAAATTTAAGAAGAAGAATCCCATAAATTACTAGCAGGTTAAAATGATGTACTTGTGTTTGGGGAAGGAAGGGACGCAATTTATAAAATACTGATAGGAGAATCCTACTAATGGGATAGGGGAAGTGAATACACCATTGAACCCTCATCATACATTCCAATGTTTCTGTTACATTTAATAAGGACACTAGGTGAAACAATGCACTATATTGAGGGATGTTGATAATAAATGTTGAAATAATAGCTAAATTCTAGACATCATGGGATATCATATTCCATTACAACTTTATATATGGATCCAAAAAATGACGGTGTGATAGTTATGGTAGATATTCATTCAAGGAATCTGATCGTAATAATTTGTTATGGTTATACCCATTCTTTAATATCATTCCTGATTATTATACATATTGTAAAAAACATCAAGATATGGATGTCTAGATTCTAGTGAATGTATATGATGTGTTAATTATTATATCCCATGCATATAGAATCTCCCCAATCAAAATTTGAGAGATTAATTTCATAACAAACAAAATGATTCTCCCATTATAATAATTAAATAATATTAAAGGTATGTATTGGATCTCTATGTATATATCCAACTTAAATTATTTTGATTATTAAATAAACTTTCGTAAGGAAAATTATAATTTCATTTTTAAAATGTTCAGGGAGGTACATGAATCATTTTTTATTTTTCATTTCATTTATGGAAGATATTTTAATATGAAAATGGATATATAGTGTAAATGTTTAATAATAGGGAAACTAAAATCCATAATGACATAATATTTTTAATTGAATATTCTTATTTGATTCCTGAATAATTAAGTGGTCTTCTCTCAAATATATATTATGAATTATTAATAAAACATAAACCGATATCATTTCAATTATTGAATACTAAAAATATAATGTCCTCAGTTAATCATGATGTTCAAAAGAAGAAGGTATAATCTAACATAGAAAAACGGACTTCATGCCCATTTGTATAATTTTTGGGAGTGTCAGTCCTTTTTTCATGATTGAGGATAGGTCTAGGTGATTTTTTATTTATTATCTTGAACCCAAAAAGATCATTATAAACAAATAATATCCAATTATTTAGATTGATGAAATGTTTTATTAGCTACATGGGGCCTATTACTTATCCAGATAAAATATTTGGTTTGTAAAAAAATAATATAATGGTATACAATGATGATATCCCAAAGAATTCAGTTCATACATGTTATGATAACAATGTGTTTATGGTGATTTCATTTAGCTTCATTAATGGTCAACCAATCTTCAAGAACCTAATTAATGGTTTATTTAGGTATTACCAAAAAAAATTAGTGATACTAATTATAAATGAAATTCTTATCTATTCCGAAATATAAGAGGAACACATGGTTCACAACGATGTTTTACATAAGGAATTGTGAAATAAAAATTTATATGTAATGTATAGTAAATGAATAATCTAGATGGATCAAGTAAAATTTACGTAATTTATTTTTTTATGGAACTAGAAATTGGTTGATCCTTTTATGAAAAAGTTTGTTGATGGATATATGAGACAATAATTTGGTATGCAGAGCCAAAATTACACAATATTATCAAGGTACATTCTTAAATGTTTTTGAATCATATGACCACTGTCAATCCCAATAAAAAAGGTAACATAGAAGTGAGTGAAGTTTTTCTAGAATGATGAATGTTATGAAAAATTTTAAGAGTTCAATGAAAGGGTTAATCATGAAACATGCTCTCACGTTGCCCCTAGTAAGGATGGATTCATTTTAAAAAGTGATACATTCAGAAAGTCCCTATGTTGAGTACTCACGAATCGTTACAATATGATACTGTATATTTACCACTAATTATAGATCTATGAGTAAAACTACCAGACACATTATATTGATTTATTTATAGGGATATTCCGATTAAATATTTTGAGACATGATCTTTATAAGAAAAACATTTTCATATATATGGTTTATAAATTCATCATGTACATATTCACACAAAATGATATTAATTTTCATTAATATAGATGGTCAGATATGATCAACAATTAATATTTTTCAATCTATTACAATCATTGAAATGTGAAAAATCGGATGAATCTCTCTGATTAAAAAGGGTGATGCAACCCTATCAATGATGAGGTTTGAAATGTAGCTAATATTCATAGCCATGAAATGTATGGAAATTGGAATCACAATAGAAACTTAATCCATCATTTTTAAAATAATTTCATAAAACTAGATTCGTTATAGGATCATGGAGATCTAAAATGATGATGATATTCTATATAAATGGTATAGAATGTTCTAGAGTAAATCATTTCAAAATATAGAGCTTCCTGGTTTGCAAACTGAATATGTGTCAAATAAAATCAAAAAATGAACTATGATATCATGGATGATGTATATAGGTCATCCATATACATTCATCCAAGAGTAAAAATATATATATTTATATATGAGGAAGAACATATTGTGGGAAAACATGAATAGGGAGATTCAGTTTTTTATCACTATGTTAGGAATAAACAAAATTAATGATTTAATTCATTAGGTATTGCGTAACCATTACCTATACCAGTATCGAAAAGGGGAAATGGTATCATATATTTAATCACTTTACTCCTAATTATATTTAATCGAAATATATCTATTTTAGTGGTAGTAAACTGCCATATAAATTCAAAATATTAAATTTATATCAAGGAAAAATTATATATTGACCGTCACAATAAGATATACATAATAGGAGTGGTATGATTTTGTGGGGTTTAAATCTCCATCCTATCTAATTGAGATATAGGGGTTACCATGAGGTTATGTAGAAGCCTTTAACATATGTTTTTTTATTTAGAGTTGAGTTTCAACACCCTTTATCACACGCATATGGTTGATCAGTCTAAATGATCCCTTATCACTCTAGACGAAAATTTTCAGTCACATTTAATAGATTTACAATGATTTTTTGATTAGTTACACCCTTATGTGGTGTTCCCATATAATTATAGATTCAATTGTAACATTAAAATGTCATATTATATGAGTATGTTGGGAAATGGTAGTCCATCCTACTCGGATAATGTTGTAGTATAGAAGATGATGGAAATTCATCTTAACAAATTCAAGAGAAAAATATTCCCACACATAAATTTCCATAAAAAATCCATGAAAATTAAATACAATATCTATGCTAACATTCATCAAAGAGGACTATATTTTTATATTTGTGATTTACAATTCATTCATAAATAAAAATATAACAAATTAACGACGTTTAGAGTGGATGAAATTTCTAGACATATAGGTATTATCCACATTTATTTCCTTGATAGGATAAATATTTAGAATATTATCAAGGAATCCTACTTAACATGTCTCATGTATAATATGTATTCCATGTATCATTGATTTAAAAGTTCATACCATTCCCATCACATGTACTAAATCAAGTGGTGATACCAATGGAGAATGATCCTAAAAATGAGGATAATCCAATGAAAATATATGATCATAGATAAAATATTATATGAAACAAAAATAACCACAAGGTAAATATACTATGGTGGAACCATGAATTTTGTGGAGGAATTTTGTGACTTATTTAAGGCAATGCATCAGAAATGAAGTCATGTATTAAGAAATAAAAGATGAACTTTTGTGGGTGATATTTTTAAATAGTGGATGAATTGATAATCCTAATATTTTCTTACTAAAATTCTGTTTTAAATAATTTCTTTTCGAATTAATATGTTTATATAAAAAACAAGCAATGCATATCATTTTTTAGGTTGGAGTGTCCAAAATAATGACTAATCACTATTTATCACCTGTAAAACACCATTACACATAATATTTTTTGATATTATTTCCATAATACTGTGACCATAAATATTAGTAACTATAAAGTACAGTGATACAGAATAATTTGAATATTTGGAAAAATTGATGGACTCAACATGTTGGATGATATTATATGAATTCCTTTTATCATTGATTATAGTTAATATTGCATGAATTGAATTTTCCCATGACCAAGGCCACTATAAGTGTCAATAACTGAAATAAAAGTGAAATCATGTATGGAATAATTCCAAGCTTCGAGAGATCACAAACCATACAATTTTTCTTAACTACCCCATGAAAGTAACATTAACACACACCTTTAACATAGGTATTATTATTGTTTAATTTGAGTTTATATATCTATACCCAAGTAGAATAGATATTTTTGAAAAAAATTAACAAAAAAATGATTATAATTAATTGATTCCTTTGTAATTTTAATATATGGTAATATATAAAATATCCAAAAAAATAGGTTTTCATACTAGGAATCAAAAATTTCAATTTACAGCATACATTTTGTTATAATTAAAATAATTTTTGTTGATAAATACATGAATTTATGAAAGTATTTTTTTAATAATGTATTATAATTAAATAACAATTTTTTAATTAAAATTGGTAAAATAATTGTTTATGATCAATGTAAATTTTAAGGGCCACAATGTGGTTAGTATCATTAAAATATGTACTTAATAGAAAAAATGTATTTTTGTTATGATTTCCAAATTTCTATGTTGATAAAATTCTATTGGTAAAATTAAAATTATTTTTTAAATAATTATTTGAAAATAGATAATATTGATTTTTTAACATTTCTAAGATATTTAATTTTTTTAGTAACAAATAAAGACACTATTAATATATGGTATATATTATGACATCATAATTGAATGATATTCGGGTAATAAATTAAATAAAATTAACCCATGACCAAAAACAGTTTTTCACCTTTAAAAATGTAAATTTGATGTTTTTTATTAATTTGACATAATATTAATGAATTCTCGAGAACTTATATTATATTTTATGGTTATGAAAAATATTTATGATCATGAATTTATTCCACATAATAAAATTTATTTTTTAATTATTTAAGTTCATAATATTATAGAATATTTAAAACCAATCACCATTGGAAGAAAAAATATGAAAAAACCATGGTATGTTTCTTTATTTTGATTAAATTATCAATTTGAGTCCAACACCTCTATTTAGAAGTAAATAAAAAAAATATAATCTCTTTTTATATAAATTCCAACCAATGATACCATACCGCTTCTCCCAAAAACCTATTTAACATGAAGTTACTAACCCTCTAAAATATTAAATCTATCACAAGCTGTTCTCAATCTCTAATGAATATCATCTAAATCATTTAGAATAAATCAATAAACAGTTGAATTATTTCATCATTCTTTTTATTCAAGAGTACAATTTTCATGAATACATTTCATTTAAAATTATCCATGTTGTATTTTTTGGAAATACCATTATTCACCATATTATTATAATGTAGTTGGAGGATAAAATTAACTACAATTAAACCATTTCATGATTCATTCTGTACACTTGTTATCCTTATAAAATTTCCCCTTGATTCCCATTCCCATAAATTGTGTTGTGAATACCCATACCTAGTTCTACAAAATATTATTGACCAATATTTAATTATCATTTTATTGTGTAATTTAAGGTATGTTCTGAAAACTCATTAAATATGGGATTTAATTGGATATAATATGTTATTATTTTATATGAACTATGTTGTCCAAAAATAAATATTTATAACATGAATGTGGTTAGTGGGATAATAAATATATATATCTCAAATGATTTAGTAAAATCTTTATGCCATGAAATACCATTTATATTACATGAGACGTTTTATTGAGCCAATTATATTATGATGTATTAAATGTCACACTTTTCTTTTTCATAAGTTTTTATCTTTAACGTTGTTTCAATATTTTTTAAATAATTTTATGTTATCATCGTATATTATAATTTGATCATCCTCTTTATGATTTTATCCCTTCAATGCCACCTTAATATACCTCTTGAATGACATGTATTACTTTAATAATTTTATTCATTAATTATTCAATTAATGGCCATGATATCCCTCACATATATTTGATACATTCTTAGGTAATCCCTTGTAGTCAAAGAAGGGTGATAGAATACATGGTCATGTAATTATGTTTTAAATAATTTCATTATACCATTATTCCTTGTTAATTTTCTGTGTACCTAACTACCAAATTTCAATTAGCCTCATGATCATTCGGAACTATATTTTCAGTATCATTATGTGAAAAATCATGAAATAATTTTTATAAATTACATGAATTTTTAGAGGAAAAATGGCCAATATATAACAATTGACACTACTTAATAGAAAAAATCAGGAAAGATAAAAAACTACGACAAAAAATAATGAATTTAACAAATAATTATTAATAAAAATTTCATCAAATGATAAAAAAAATCATATATTTTGTGAAATTTATTACTATGTTTGTAAAATGGATGTATAAAATATATATATTTCTTATAAATGATGTTTCAACCCTATGAAGAAAGATGAATGCAAATGTAGGGGTTTATCATGTCACATTTTTATCCTTAAAACGTATGTCATATTTAACAAATATTTCAATAATTTGGTGCATATTTTATCCCATGAAACATTATATCACGAATCAAGCTATATCCATATTCTTTAAAGTCTCATTGTTGTGATTTATATCATGTTGATTTTGATTACAATTCTAACAATGTTGTATGTGGTTTATGTTATAATAACACTTTTTACCAATATTATGATTTCAAAAACCTTAAGTGAAAATATAATATTATATAACCATCACAAATATTATGTTTATTATCAGATAATATTTACCTTTTTAGAACATGCTTTTTTTTCTTTAATTTATCTGCTCCTTCATACTCAAATGACCATGAAATATTTTTATGCAAAACTGCCTTTGTTTTTACATAGTGGGGATTCTTTTCTTCATTTTTAATATCTTCATTAAAATTTTTTGTGTAGTTTTATTAATATTTCCATATTATTAATTAACATAATTTCTGTCTTTTTTATTATTTCTATAAAGATATTAAAAATGAATCTTTTATCTATTTTCTAAATTGCATAATATTTACCAAGGGAATGAAAATAATATATTTTTTCACATTTACCACATGAAAAACATTTCCCTCTTTCATGAATACACATTAACATAAATATTTCTTTATAAGTATCTATGTTTTATTTTCAAGAAAATGTTTTTACCAATATTCTATAAATTATTAGACTTTAATTATCATATTTATTAATTATAAAGGGATTTTCCATAAGAAATAATCCATTTATATTTTGAGTAATTTTCATCTTTGGTAAAATTTATAGATTATAATTATACATAATTGTGTATATAATCCATTTATAACATCAAGATTATTTCTCTAGGTGTTTTATTCTTGTGACGATGAAACAATGATAAAACTGATTTTCTTATCCATTATTTATGATATGGGGAAATAATGAAAGTATTTATCATCTTATTTCATACATATGAATTGAATTTGTAACTATTTTGTACAATATATCTCCCAAACACATTGGATAATTATTAATAATTCTTTATCTAAATAAATATATTGTAGGTCATCATAATTCAATTAGGGATTATATGGAGGTTATCAAAATATCAACAATGGTACACAAATGGTTATCCCAATCCTAACATTTGATGATTGCATTGATTGGTCTCCTAGAAAAAAGAATCATCTGATTATGGTTATGAAACACTTCATGAAACTCTTTTATTACATTCCATTTCACTACAGTCACTATCTCATGGCTCATCGTTTCTTATCCATTGTGATTCAGGTCTTATGAACTAATAAAAATTATTCCATGCATCATTCTTATGGTAAATGAATTTCATTGTATGATTTTCAAATGTTAGTATAAAGTTTTAATTACATTAAGCTCATTTCATGTTTAAGATGACTATTTATTGATATCTACCTTGTTTACTGATATTAAAAATATAATTTCATCATTTAATTTGATTATTTTCCTCTAGATATGAATAATGGTTTATTTTTTAGGTCTATAAAGTATTCTCATTATAAAGAACATGGTTGGAGATTATATAAAAATTTTATTTAATTTTTTATCGATCCATGAAATAGAATAATCTAAACCATAATGGATCTATTATATATTGTAGTGAAATATAATAAATTATAATATATTTTAATGTAATATTTATGTATATAAAATTTTGTTTGCGTTAATATGATCATTTTATAACATGTTTTAGAAAATATGTTTATGATTACACATGATGGACATTAAGGAAGTTGTAATGTGATCCTATTTAGAGGCAACCATCTGATTTTCTAGAGATAACTTCAAATGGAGGTATCAGGTATAAAGAAACCACCTAGGTGGTAGGTGTTATATTCACTTGAAATCACACATAATGAGAAAAAAATATCCCAATATTTATAGGATGTATCTTTTACTTGTAAACAGTAATTAATTTAGGAGAAAATATAAATAAAAAAATAACTAATAATATAATAGATTTTATTTCAAGGTTAAGTGTTGTAAATACCAATATGCCTTGTTTTATTATATCAAATTTTATATGAGTGTGCTTGAGATAAATTTAATAATTTTATTTATATCATAATCCATAATAGTGAAGGATTAAAAGAGAAAAATTCACAATAATAAAAATTTATCTTTAATAGAAACATCCCACCTCTATGTGATGAAAATAATCATTTTAATATATAAATTTATATGAATTATAAATTTAAATAGAACATAAATTTGGTTTCTGAAAATTATTATATTTTAATAGTTATGTAACCATGGAGTATATCAGTTCATAAAAATAATTTTTTTGATAGATCTAATTTATAATTTCGCATAAAATTATAAATATTATATTGTTATCATTTCATTCTATAAAAATATTGTTAATAAGTAATGCAATGTTTGATGCATTATTTTTGTAATTATAGATCTTAATAGTATATTTAATAACAAAAAATAAATTTTTAATACACATCGTATTTATATAATTATCATTTCTATAATACTAAACCAAAAATAAATTTGATTAATGAATATCTATGATATTTTGGAACAATATTTAATTTAATAAATAAAATGTTTAGTGGGGATCCACGAAATTAAGTCTTGAATATATAATCAGATAAACAATATTAATATTTTTCCTCAACTTTTCTTCACTCAATTAAATATCATTATATAGATATATTTCATCTCAATTATTTGTTGTAAAATAATTTGTTATATTATTTGTATAAAATAATTTACACTATTATATATGTCATGATTTTATATCAGGATTCAGGGAAAATTAACCCACGTTGGTTACATATGATTTTATAAATCATTATTCCATACTATATTTGTGATTTTAATTACTTATTATTTTTTTTATGAATTATGATGAATTAAAAATGTTTGTTATTTTAATAATGATTTTGGGAAGGTAATATCATTATTACAATTTAGTATTTTCTCATCGACCATTATTTTAAATAAATAATTTTGTTTTTTAAATTTGTTTTATTATATTAAAATTTATGATCAATTTCTATGGATTTGTTCACTATGAGATTATATATGATGATATAAAATAAATCTTCCGTATATAATTCTAAATAAATAGTTTTCAGTGTTCTATAATTTTCTAATAAAATATGAGTATACTGAAAAATTAATTTATCTCATTATCATAATAGATTTGGTTAAGGAATTATCAAATGGTTTTTTATATAAAAAATATTTTATTACAAATATTTTAAATTATGGGCTGTGTTTTGGAAATTCATTAACCTACACCACAATGAGTAATTTTGGTTTGTTATTCAAGTAGTATTTATAGTTCCATAAATAATAAAGTTATTATGAGCAAATAAAAATTTCTATTTTTAATACATGATGGGACCTTGATAGTGGTGGATCTAAAAGTAATGTTATTGCAGTGTAATGAACTAGAAAATATAATATTTTAGTTGACTGGGATATGAATAATTTTTTGTGTAAAAAATTAGTCATTCTATTAGAATTTGGGTAAGGATACTCAATCTATATGCACAAATATATGAATTTTAGTATAATAATTTTTTTATATAATTTGTATTTTTACTCAATTTTTTTTATAATGTATGATAGAAAAATAAGAACAAATAATATTCTTTAAAAAAATTTCAATGAATGATTTCAAAAAAATTTCATCAAAATGGAGACATTTTCTTTTTTAAAATTATATTATTGAGAGGGGAAAACAGGGATGTTGTTTTTGAATCAGTGGTTTTTTTTGAAATAAAATTTTTATATAAAATTTTTAGAATGATTTTTTAATTGTATTTTTATCATGGTTATTGTAAATTATATTTAATATTTTATGTGCAATTTTCATTAAAAAATTTTTAAATTAAAATGAAAATATTTTACTGTTACTGGGAAAATTTTAATGAGTATTCTATCTACCCCCAATATTTTCACATAGGGAATATTGAACCTATTTTTCATGAAATAAATATGAAAAATAATCCATTCATTTTTTGGGGTGAAACATAGATCCTCTTAGGAAAATATGAAAATGGATTTGCTGGTCTTTATTGTGTTGTGGTAGATGGATATATAAATTACCAATTATTTTTGTGATTAGATTTGTATGTATATATTGATATACTAGATTGGAGAATTTATATAAAATTTTATTTTTATTTTCATAAAATATTAAATGGAAATCACATCATAATGAAACAAAACAATTATTAGTGACACGTTGTGTGAAAAATCAACCCCTACGAATATTTTTATACCTCATCACAAATATCCTACTTCCAAGTAAAATGAAATGTTTCAAGACATATAGTTGACATAGATCATGTCCCTAGTCATTAGTATTTATGTTAGGGAATTATAATTAACTATTACATAGAAAATTATGAGATTTCCCAAATTTATTATTTTTATTGAATGGTATTTTTGGGTGTAATGTAATTTGATTATCATGAGTATATAGATTATATAGATATGCTAACATTACCATGGAGAAAATAGGGTTACATATTATTATGATTGATCTACTAAAATATATTTTATTAAAGGTTATAGGTAATTAATTATATATATTTTAATTCTATTGAATTTCATTAGTCCATATCGAGGGTGAATATATGAACATGGTGCAGTGGTCTCTATTCATCGGCACACTCATAGTGATTCCCTAGGAATCAATGACTAAGATCCTGGAACCCCTACCTATAATGGGGGGGGGGGTTTCTCTCCCTAAATCATCATCGAAGGTTGAACTTCACCCATTCCTTGCACTCTAAAATCCAGATTCTATTCCCTTATTTCAATAGATCTTGATGTTCCCAAAAGTACCAACTCGCTATCGAGGATCACCTCAACTCTCATTATCACCGTCGATGTTCAGTAACGCCTCTAATATCTTTATCCTAACTCTAGTGACTCAATTCTAACAACTCTGTCCACCGACTGATGCATTTGAACATTGCAACTTCGAATCCTGGGTTTTATAGGAATTTTCAGTAGTTGGACTTCTAGATCAAAATCATATTTTTATTCGGATAGGGTCTATGGAAGATCTCATTATTTTTTGTTCCAAATATCCTTGTCAATGAAATGTAAACTTATTATATATTCTTTTGTGGAACTTCTAATTTCATATGAGATATGATCTTATGACTACGTAGGTCTAGGTATGCTTCTATACACTCTAGAAACCCTTCCAAAACCCCTCTTTTTGTATATTCATGGGAACCTAGTTGGTCATTGCATTTAATCTAACAATAGTACAAAGGATGTTTTCCCCCCAATTTTTCCTTATGTTTATGTTGAGGTTTATGTCTCCAAGAAGTAGGTGGATTGGTTGTGGAAAATAAATATAATGTAATTTCAGTGGAGGCAAGATGTTGCATTTGATTTGGGGATATACTACTGTGTCTCTTATACTCAGTTAGGAAATCTCTCTTCAGTCTATCATAGTGGGTCTCCAAGAAATATAGTGCATGACCAAAGGGAGGAGGCCACTATATCTTGTGATGTCTCCTTCATTGAACAATTTAATCCATGTGATAAGAGACATCTATAATATAGAACCTATGATGCATTATAAATGGTCACAAATCCTCAGGTGGAAGATATAATTGATCAACTGAGTTGTATCTTGGGTGAGAGGTCTTCTATGAATACTATCGTGTGTTCAGGGTGTATGGAGGGGGAACATGAAGGTTAATTTTGGACTCTATTATATTTTGAGATGGTAAAACAATATTATATTAAATAAGGGGCTTTAAATATTGTGGACATGCAATTAAATGCAATAAATACGTAGGTTACTATGTAGAATGTGGAATGAAATCATCTATACAATCAGTATGAGTCTTTAGATATCAAGGGGAAAAATTATAAGGATTTTAGATCACAATAGGATAATGGGATCGAACTAAATGAGGGTAAAAGTTCTACTAGAGATTATAAATTGGACAATAATTTGGGCATGGATATGGGTTTTCTAATGTCGGGAAATCACTTTGAATGACTACCTAATGATGATCTAGTTCCAGTGTTTGAGAAAGAGATGACTATGCCCATTGTAGATGGAATGAAGGTCCCCATGAATTAGTCTACATATTACTATTCTAGATATTTTTATGGAACAACAATTGATGTGGTTTTGGGAGGTATGATTCCAAGCCCAAGTAGAATTATGAGTATGTGGGGAATCCATATTGAAAGAAATGATTACCCATCTTTTCCACATCGAATGGAGAGACAATCAAAAAATATTTTGAAATACAAGTTGATGGAATGTGATACACACCATTTCCACAAGGATTCTTGTAGTAAGAACTATTAGGTGTAAGTCATGATTAATCTTTTAAATTTCTTATGAAAACAGAAGAAGAAGTGGATTAAAATGTTCTTTTAACTAAATTATATGAAATAAAAATCCCACAATATGATGTGGAGGTAATTAAAGATTATCTTAATTAGGAGAAGTATACATTGATCGGCAATAAGGATCTTGTTTTAGTTGTTGGATTCAATAATGGGAAGATTAGCCTTGATGGGATCTATTCATGGTATGTGATGGAATTTTAATTATAAGAACTTTTAATGGATTATCTTGACATGCAGGTAAAAATTATCTCTTGGAATGTATTTAGGGAGGTTAAATATAGTAGGATTAATTTTCCCATAAATGGATCATCCATTAATTTTTGTATTTGTACTCATGGATACAAACTTTCCTAAAAGATTTTTGAATAATATAAATTAAATTTTCAGTCCTATTACATTATATTTTTTTATAAACAACATATTAAATTTCATAAGTTTAATCCTCTTATAAATCAACTTTAATATTTATCTAATAAAACTGTCATTTTTTATGTTATGCACCACAATTATTTTGTTTATTAATAATGATAATATATTAATAAGTTTTACATCTATTCTTTAAAAAGATCTATGTTGAGGAAAGTGATTAATATACATAACTGGGTAACATGTGTTGCAAAAATAGATTATGATTAATTTCATGTGCATTTTTCACCAATTTTTTATCCATGAACATAGAACAAAAAATATACACAATATTTTATATTAGATTGACATGATAAAAATATCAGGGATATACATGATGTTTTAAATAAAATGGAAATATAAAAAGACATAATTTTTCAAGATAAATATCTCATGGACATGTTCATATAATTATATTTATATTTAGTAGATATGATTCAAGATTTATTTGTATATTTATTGTTTAAAATGTTAATATAGGAATTGATCATTGATTATAGGTATTATTTAATTATTTAGAATACAATTAAATCTTATAATGTGCTCAATGATTAATTATATGGATATAAAATGAAAATTTATTTTAAAATAAAATATTTTCAATTTTTTTAAATAATTATTAATAATAAAAATGAGTATAGATTTCATTCCACTTTTATTATAAAATTACAATATTGTCAATAAAAAAAAATTAATGTGAAATTTCATTGGTATATTTAGAAAAGAAAATAATATTACCTCGTTTATAATATTTATTTCACAGATAAGTATATGTTATAAAATATAATATAATTATGATACATGATATCAGAAGTGTTGATGATAAGTTATTTTGTTCATCTTATGTTTCATTTAATCACGTTTTGTATCATTTAGTTGTATATTTATAAAAGTGTAATATTAGAATTGAATTTTTAATTATTTAATAATCACAAAATAAAATAAATTAAAATGTTATAATATATATAATTCATTCCCAAGCTTCCATGTGTTTTTTTACATTAAAAAAGAAGATATACTTTATTAACGATGAAGTAAAATATACACAAACTATATGGTTTCATTATTAGAGGAAATAGAATATGTTAAACCCGCAAAATATCCCATTTTGTGTAGTTCTTAAATAATAATTAAAAGGAACAAAAATAATAAACATGGTATGATAGTTCATTGCATATTTTTTAGATATCCATTTTTCACTAGATTATTATTTCTTGAAAAACACAACTTTTGATGAAAATTGATCACCCTAAATAAGAAACACTAAATATATACTTTTATAAACTATATTATTTATCAATTCATTATTTATTATACCCAAAACAAATATGTTCTTATATACTGAATTTATTTTTCTTTAATATTTATGTATGTTTGATTTCATTAATGTCTATAGAATCTTGAATCATGTCCTGATAAAATGTTGACATAAAAAACATATAAAATATGAAAATGGAGATTGTCACATATAAAGACAATGCATTAGAAACTGAAATGGGTATAAAATATGTATTTTTTAAATCCAATAAGTTAATTCCCAATTTTAATTTTGTTTTAGGGGTAAAACATAATATCTTTAATATTTGTTAGTTAGGTGATCATTGATATATTGTTAACTTTTGGTATAACTAATATAAAATATATAATTAAAATTAAAATCTAATACTATCTCACAAATGGAAATATAATCTTAAAAACATAGAACTATAGGAACTCCCTTATATGTAATATTATTTATATAAAATAAATTTTAAATTTTTTTTAATTTATTATATATGATTTAGAAAATATTACATATGTGCCTTGACTAAAATATAATGGAATTCCATTTTCAATGACCTAATAGAGTAAAAGTTAAATTTCCCAAAATCATATAAAAATTTATTATAAAAAAATATAATGCGTTTTTATTTAATATAATAAATTATTTAACCAATTATATAACATTATTGATAGTTTATTGGATCATTTTCAGAGATATTGAAATTAAAATTTTTATAATAAAAAATAGTTTTTGTTATAATTAATAATAATACAACCTTGGAATATAAATATGAAAATTGTAAAAGTGGATTAGAGATAATATTGATTTTTGGTAAATCCAAATATATTTAACCATGTTCACTTTTTAGTGATAATGTTATCCTTTAACAATTTAATTGACGCCCATAATATTTTATAATTATTGAAACCATAAAAACAAATTTGATTCTTTTTTGATTTTATTATTAATTTTATGGAATATATACCTAATATGCATGATATTGTTCATCAAAAAAATATATATGTTTTTTATAATGAATATTATAATATTGTATATGTAATTATTATTCTATTACATTAAATATAGTATCTGATTAGTATTTTCTAGCATCCCACATGAGATATTAAATTCATTACCAGCCTTTCCAACAAGTGATATACTATAATATAATGATTAAAATAGTTTAAAATTTCTTATATACCATTGAAAATTAATAGATAAATCCCATTATAAGAGTAAATAATCAATAATTATTATATATAATTATAATCAACCTAAAAATTCATTAAAAGAATATTTTGAGATGTAAAAATAATTATAATTTTTTGAAATACTATTCTTCAAAAAATAAAATCATTTTTATACTTATTTGGGTATCACTGTTAATTTATATTTTTTCGAATCTGTTTGGTCTGATAGATTTTTTCATATTTAGTACTAGTAGTTTGTTTGATAATTCTCTTACATGGTCTTCTTAGTTTTTTATTATTTCAAACAATTCCCAAATACATCCATAAGTAGTCTTCATATATATTTTTAAAATTTTTACCACCCATTTACATTATTAAATTTACATTGAATTTTATAAATTATTGGAACTTCAGTCACTATAAATATCAAAGCATATTTTCAAAAAAATTCTTAATTTTTGTTATATGTATATTATGCTAAAACATCTATTAAATTAACCAACATATCACTATAACATCACTTAACTTTTAATAAATGTATCATTCAACTAAAAATCATATTAATGTATAATTAATAAATTAATAAACATGATAGATATTTAAAAAATGATTACTATAAATTAATAAATTTTTTATATAATATTATAGGTATAGTTCCCAAGATAAACATAACCAAAATAATAATATAATCAAATGTTTTAAATAGTAGATAAAATGAATATTGTTTAATACAAATATCAAAGGCTTTTTTGTATTTCGAATTATTTTCCAAAACATCTTAATTTATAAAACTTTTGTAAAAAATAAATTGTTTTATATTATATACCCATTCCTATAAAAATAACATTATGTAGTCATCCAAATGATATGGGTAATGAAAACATAGGAAATTAATGATCTCAAATAATTAGTGAGGTAAAATAGATATTATAATGTAATAGTTCATGAACATGATGAAAATATGAGGTATACATAAATAACTAAATAATATATTATTAAATAATGTATGATAATCACAAAACCTATGTGAGACACATATTATCATAAAAACATCATTTATGAAAAATAAAAGATAAAATAAAATGCAAACATGAATTATGGTGTGGTTTTCATTGAAATTCCTGATCATGATATAATTGATTTTTATAAGACAAAACAATTCTTCAAATATAAAATACATATGTAAAACATGAAAATTCCTCATAAAATGATAAAATTTAAAAATTTTACTATATATAATTAAATAAACAATTGTATGGTAAAATAAATTATGCCCATTACTATGTGAAAAAACTAATTATGTTCATACAATTAAATGTGACCAAATACATGTTGTATATATATATATATATTAGATCTAATAAATTTTTTCCTTGATAGAATATATCCTGAGATATAATCTTAAAATATTGAACTTTAAGTTTACATAGGACCACCCCAATCATAACCGTACATATATATGCAACATAAATAATTAACCATCATTTCTAAAAGAACCCATGAAAGAGATAATGGGTTAGTAAACATGTCACATAACATAATCATAATATATAATATGATATTAAAATATAAATATAAAAAATGTATCATAATCTAATAAAACATCCCTCTATGATAGATATATCGTTTGATGATAATGGATCCAAAGTTAGAAATGTGGTTTTTGGAAATTTTCTGTAATAATTATTGCAAACGAAATTGTTACGAGTCCCATTTAAAAATAACTATTCTTAATTAATAGAAATTAACATATTATTGGAAAATAAATTAAATTGGTTAAAAAAAATTTACCTCAAAATAAATGAGTAACATTAATGAAAATGTAATTTTTTGAAAACAAATTATTAATTATAAATTGAGTAACTCAATGAAAGGATTTTAAGTTATCAGATCCCCTACATGTACCCCCAACATTCATCAAATGATTTAAAATCTTATATAAAAATGGTAAAAATATAAATTTTATATTTATGAACATTATTAATTTATAATTATATATATCACATCTATTAATAATAATTCAATTCATATATTCTATCATTGTAATCTATTTTTATTGTCGAGTGTTAATAATCATTACTATTTTGAATTGTTCTCGAAAAAGAACTGTTGATGATTATTTTTACCACAATGACCAATATTTAAAACCAATAAAATGTTTTGGAATCTATTTTTGATGAATAGTTATAGTGTTATAATTTTATAACATATGTCTTTTAGTCACATTTCATAAAAAATGACGATGTACTAATTTTTTTGTTTTTACTAATATTGATGGATTACCATAAAAATAATGATTATTTATATGTTATTAAAAAATTAAATATCATTGATATATAAATTAGATTCCATGTTAACAAGTCTTCACAAGGGTAATTTATCCTAAATTAATATAAATAGTAGAAATATTTCTAAATTATTTTTCAATAGTGATTATAAATATGAAATAAAAATTTTCAAATAAAATTCATATTTTTATTGAATATTAATTCAACATAAACTCACAAAAGACCATATTAAAAAAATATTGTTTTAGATCGAAAACATTCAAAGTTGTATGATGAATTATCAATTAAATTGTTTTAAATTTATTTAAAAATAATACAAATTACATAAAGAGTGCTAATTTTAATATAAACTTAATTAAAATATTAATTGAAATGTGTTATAATAAAATAAAAATATATTCTTAGAAAACAATGTTCAATAAATTACTACATAAATTTCTGAAATGATGATCAGGGGTTTATAAATTTAATCTTGTATAATAATCATATTTATTAAACTAAAAATATATAAAATTGAATCAAAAATTTTTTAAAAACATTAAATTCATTCATAATATAAATTAATTTCAAAAATATTTGTCATTAATTAATTTAATATATTCAATATTCACATTAAAATTAATTAATTCTGAAAAATATAAAAATATTCATATGATAATTATTATATGATAATTAATTTTTTAAAGTTTTATATAATTAAAATAAAAAAATTTAAGATTAAGATAAATTCTCCAAACATTTTAAAAAATATTTCTTTAAAAAAATCATTTTTTATATTAACATAAATAAAAAAAATTTATTATAATTAATATATAACATTTTTAAAATTTTACATTTTATAGAATAAATATTCATATTAAGAAATGATTTTATTAATTTCATTATTGAGCTAACCTTTTCAATATATAAAGATAATATAATTTTGTTTTTTTAATTTCTAAATATATTTACATATTTTTTTTAATTTCTATTACTTAATATTAAGCCTTTTAATTTTACACCTAAGCTTATATAGGTCTGTATATATTACTTATTTACTATACCAAAATTCATCACTCAAATCTTTGAATTATGTTAGAAAATCTCAATTCAATAAATTTTACACTTTTTAAGAAATTTCACCCTCAAAATTTTTTTATGTTTAATAAAAGAGTTAGCGTATTTTTCATTGTCACTTCTTCATCTTCCAGAATAGATGACTCAAATATATAATTTATTTACATGAAATTGTTCGGATAAGAGGCCTTCTTCAAAAACTTCTTCTAACATCCTAGGTACAAATAAAATATATTTTATTCATTCAGTAAATAAATATTTAAATTCAATTTAAATTTATAAATAAATAATTGATATATATATATAGAATTTATGCAGTTTACACTAATAGAATAATAACTTGTCCTTAAAAATAGTCAAATGACCATTAAAAATAGTCATTTTGGCCAATATAATATTAACCTCCCATGTCAGAGTAAAAATAATTTTTTATAGTATATATATAATGATGATATATGTATATCATGGAATAAGTAAATAAATGTTTTTGGAAATTATAAATTAAATGTTGGTATTTTTGTAAGACATAATTATTTCTAAGAAATTTCTTTATATATTTAATTATTTAAATGAAAAATTAATTTCATAAAATAGAATCATAAATTAATATTTTATTATCTTGTCCTTATATTATATTTTTATGGGATCTTGATTAATTTTTCATAGTTTTATAAAATAATTTGTTGTTCAAAAATTTTTATATTTTGAATAAATTGTAATATTTCTTAAAAGTTAAATTTATCATATTTAGATAAATATTCTGATAAAATGGGTTTAATTTTTTATTTATACACATTAATAAATGATTAGAATGAATTTTTGGGTTTTTCTAAAATACATGAATTTTTATTGAAAGTGATATACGGTAATTTATGGTATATATACATTGTAAGTTAAATTCACTATTCATCAAAACATAAATGATTTATGAACCATAATATTTAACATTAATTGATTATTTAATTATATTTTATGATAATTTTTAAACTTTTTAATTTCTTCAGCCAAATTAATAATGTAATGAATAAAATAATAAAATAACCATGCTCCCCTGAACTATAAACACCACCCATCATCCACTCTTCACCTCACACCTATCAAGATTTAATAATTTAAAATTATACCATATCCTATCCCCATGATAATTCCCAACGTCCAATACCTTATAGTCTCACCAAAAGGACAAAACCAAATTTCTTAAGGAGGTTCTCATGGAGGATAATTTAGGACATAAAAAATTCTCTTTCATTTCCTTTTATTTTCATTTCAATTATTTTTCTTTTCTTATATTCTATTTATATCCCTATATCAAATAATAATGGAAACTGTATTATCTCATATGTAATATAATGTTATCATGTTGATGGAATAGTTCATTATAATATCTTTTCTCATTTCCCTTTTATTATATAAATAAAAGTATTGTATGTGATGTGTCAAATTACTAACAACTTGGATGATGTGTTTTCAATTTACATTCCTGCATTCATGGATGGTCATAAAAACATATCAATGGTTGAAACATATTTTGAATTTTATTATATAACCTCTTTTATATTATATAATAAAAATATATAAATAATATAAAATTATATAATGAATGTAGTTTCTAATCAAAGAAGAACGACCAAAATGAACTAAATGAATATCATTTAATTTTTCTCTAATTTTTCATTAGCATATCTAAAAAAATATTTATTGTATTTTTTAATATTTTTAAAACATATTAATACCATTTCATCCCACTTTATGAGTTTCTATTCTATTCGATAAGAAAATACATTACGAACCGACAAGGGAAACCAGTTAATGAACGTACATAAAGCAATGAAAATAACAAAATATTATTAACAATTTGGTAGAATTTAATTAAAAAATTAACATATATGGTGTCATAAAAAATAATATTATTCAGTAAAATATTAATAAAACTCTTTTATCTTTTATACAAGTTGTTTAAACACATTTTATATAAGACGAGCCCAATATAAGTGAATTCATAACCCAATTTCCATTCATTGGGTTTACATTCTACTACATTAATTATGTGGTACTAATATTAACTATGTAGTTATTGTGTATATATTATTATTTATTATTTGTATTTATAGATTAAAAACATATTCCATTCATTCTCATACCATTAAAATTAATTATATGAGTTCTGTAAGAGACATTTCTTTTAAAATTATCTTTTAAATATTTATTTTTATAAAATTAAAAAAGGGATATTTTTATGTATAATTATTATTTTATGATTAATTTATGTTTATTGGGAATTATATACTATGAAGGTTGAGACGTATATCTACATCCAATTTATTGTGTAGTTTTATGTCATAGGTTAGTCGTATTTTTATTCCAACTGTAACTGGGACGATTACACTATAAGGTATCCATAAGCGTTACATTGTAAGGTAGAAATGAGGGTTACAAATAATAGGGTACAAAATAGGGTTACGAATATTATGTATGTAATTCCTCATGTTAACTATATGGATTTATTTTTTATGTACAATGAAAATCTCTTGTTTCACAATGTAAGTACATGATAATTTATGAAGGAGTAGTATGACTTTGTGGAAATGATTTCATATGTTTTTTTAGTATTCATTGACTAATGGTTTCTATCCTTTTTTTTATATCTATTAACAATAGTTTTGTTCTCGTCCCTTGTTTTAAAATGTTTTTCATAGGGTTTATGGATGGTTAAGAGAAAAATATAATACACAAGTAATGTTTTGAAGACTTTTTATGATAATGTTTCAATTTTTAATTATAAAATATTTTATAATAAATTAATGGATATTTTATTAAGGTGTAACCACTTAGTATTCATGTGTGTTGATATTTATGAATCATTTACTAATATATTAAAACTCTATGATGAATATAACTTTTGGATTATAAATATGTTAATTATAATAGAATTATATAGATTATGTAATGTTTAAGGTTGTGTCTTTTTTCTTGGAAGGAGATCACTATATAATTAACATAATGGGTTAGGATCATGTTAACAGAATACCATAAAGTATTTTTACCTGATTATTATTCTTATATTTTATAGAAATTTATGATTTCCATATTCCATCATCAACGAAATATATTTTCAGAATGGTTTTCCAAAAAAGAAGTAGATAATCCGGAGATATATGGAACTTAGTGGTTGATATATTTCTAAATACAAAACATGGAATAATAGGGACAAGAATTGAGGAATTTGTAACTGTAATGTCTCATCTTACTTGGGTAGAAAAATTGTGGAGGTATCCAAGAATGAGAATAACTAGAACTACCACAATGGAACATGATGATAATGTAATATTTTTTGAGGCAACACCCTCATACGTTAAGTGGATATTCTAAACTAGTGATGGTTAAATGGAGGATTAATCCCTCGAAAATATATTATATATTGTATGGTGTTTAGATAGTAGAATTTTTATTCTCTTAATTTATAAATTTTTAGCTAAAAGATGAAAAATGGTGGTCAATGTACATGAATATCTGGTATAGTGATGAGATTTATTCCATGGAATGGGATGAATTTAATAATATTATCCCTGAAAAATAATATCATATGGTTGACCAACATAGGAGAGAAATGAAATTCCTTACATTGAAATAAGAGGAGGAGGATTCAATGGATGTGTTTGATGAAAACATCACCAGATTGGCATGGAACACTCTAAATCGTATTTGGATTTGTGATAGAGAAATCAATCATTTTACTCAGATTTAAAGCCATGATATTGAAGGAAATTAGATTATCATGAAGTCAAAATTAAGGAGAAACTTCTCTAATTTTATGATATGGTAGAAATAGTGTTTTTATATGATCATGTGTACTTTGATAACATGTCGAAGAAAAGGTTCACAACTAAAAAGAGACGTGTAAGAATCAATCAAATAAATATGATGTTATGAAAGGTTACATTCCAGTTTGAGAAAAGTGTGGTAAAAATCTCCCTACAGAATGCCTTAATAGAAAACAGGAAGTGTTTTCGACGTGATAAGTGTGGACTTATATCTCGACATTTAAATGAAAATAATCATAAGATCAATTCTGCTAAAGAACTATAAAGTGATTCAAATGTGGTGATATGGTAACATATTAAAATGCCTAACCAAAGAATGATCTAAATGATGGAAATAAGTCATCTTATAAGTATAAATTTATAGTGATATATTTTGTGACTATGTCATCATATGTCGGGACATCGAATGAAGTGGTACTAAGTTATTTTTTTATTTACTAATATTTACCTAATTTCTTGTTCGATAAGGGGAATACATATTCCATTATTTTTTAGATATTGTTTTTTAAATTATAAATTTCCCCACAATAAATGAGGCTAGAACTTATAGTTAAAATAGTATGGGGGTAATATCATAGAAAAGTGGAACTATATGAATCTTACAATTTTCATATATGGAAATACACTACATAAAAACCTTGTTGTTTAAACATTAGTAGTGTTTTATGTCATTACGAGTATTGATTTGATTTCTATTTATCATATTTACATTTATAATAGAGATGGAATTTTTTTTCAGAATGTGTTATAGTTTTTATATAATAATTAACCCACGTAGTTGATAACATATTTGGAAGCTAATAAACTTATAATAGATTGAAAGGAAATATATCATGATAATATTTTTGAAATCAAGGTAACTATTCATATTAATTATGTGCAATTGGTAAATGAATTAATGTATGTTTTTCTGATGAGTTATCTTGTGTTATAACCTATTGGGAAGTATAATGTTCCATTAACATAGTTTCTGGTTCTAAAACAAATTTAAACCCCCCTATCAAATGGATCAAGTAAAGATTCTTGAATTGGAAAATTAGTTGTAGGATTTGTTTGATGAAGGCTATATTCATCCTAGAACATCACTATGGGGTGCTCCAGTTTTTTTAATAGAAATATTGTTACCTGAGAATTTTCATTGAATATAGAGATTTGAATAGCATTACTATTATGAATAATTATCTATTTCCTCATATCGATGACTTGTTTTATCAACAATAGGGAGATTTGTATTTTTTCAAGACTGACATGAGACTTGGATACCATCAGGTGAAGGTGAAATGAGATTACATCCCAAAATAACTTTTCATACTTGATATTGGAATTATTTGTTTTTTATGCACTTTGGTATGAAGAATTCCCCTACTGTATTCATGGATCTTATAAATAGAATATCTCAGGAATATTTGGATAATTTTTTTCAATTTTTTCATTGATGATATTTTTTATCATCTACAAATGTTATGAGAATCCTGAAAAACATTTAAGGATTTTCCTGAAAACTCACTAATAAAATTAGTTATACAAAAATTTTTGGAAATGTGAATTATTTTAAAAAAATATTTCTCTTAATTTTCACATTATAAATAAGGATGGAATAATAATTTATCCTACCAAAACAAAAGTTGTTGATAAATTTTGAATAATTAAAAATTATAAAATTTTTCTTCATTTTATTGGATTAAAAGGTTATTATTGGGGGTTTGTTAACAAAAATTCATTGTTATAGAGCCATCTAACTATGTTAATGGTAATAGGGAATAAATTATTTTAGAGAGTAGAATGTGATATTTGTTTTTAGGATCTGAAGAAGATATTGGTGAATGATCCAGTTTTGTCCCTACCTTCTAGAAATTTTGAGTTTGTCATCTAAAGCGATGCTTTATTGAAGGGATTTGGTTGTGTTCTTGTATTGAATTATCAAATAATTTCCTATGTTTTAAGAAAAATGAAACATCCTGAGTTAAATAATACCACATATTATATTGAATTAGTATCTGTCTTTATTTATTTGAAAATTTAGAGGAATAATTTATATGTAGTCAAATGTGATATATATATTGACCATAAAAGTCTAATGTATATAGTCACTTAGACAGAATTAAACATGAGGTAGAGAAGATTGTCTAAATTGATTAAGGATTATGATTTCACAACCAATTACAATCCAGAAAAATAAAAAACAAAATGGAAGATTCCTTGAGTTAAAAACATAAGGCATCATTAACTGTTTCACGTCAAGAACAATATCCCACGATTAATGATTTAGTGAATTTTTTCTCAGAAGATCATGGTGTAGAAAGTTACTATGTTTTATTTTAGGTGTCTATGTATTCATATCTATTAAATAAAAATAAGAAATCATTTAAGGAAGATGAAGATTTAAAAAAATAGTAGAATTGGTGAAAAATGGAATATTACATTAATTTAATGATTATAATGAATGATTTTTGAGATTTGGGAAAAGATTAGGTATTCATTGTGTTTCCTAGATGATGAAAGAGTTGGTTTATAAAGCTCATAGTTCTCATTTTAAGTACATCATAGAATAACTAAGATGTACAAAGATATTCAAGGATATAACTCGTCTGATGGAATGACAAGTTATATTGCATATTTTCAATGAAATGCTTGACATGTCAATAGGTTAAAGTAAAGAGAAAACTATAAAATCGGATCCATTAGTCATTTATAGTGCTAGACATGAAATTGGAAAATATATCAATGGGATTATAGGTGAGAATACAAAAGAAATATCATCCTAATAATTTGATTTGGATTATTTTTGACTGACTGACTAAATATGAACATTTCATTACTATTCTAGATACAATGTGTTTGGATCAGCATTCATGATTGTACATTAGAATTATTTTTTATTTACATTTATTTACAGTTTTATTTGTATCTGACCATGATCTAGGGATCATTTATAACCTTTGGAAAGGGATTCAGATGTCTTGGGGAATAAAATTAAATTTCATGACTACAGTTCATCCCAAACCTAATAGATAGACTGAGAGACAAATTCAAGAATTGAAAGATATTCATTGATCATGTTTAATAGATTACCAAGGAATTTGTGATCAAAATATTTCTTTAGTTGAGTGTTCTTATAAATAAATTTTTCTTTCTAGTATACAAATAGCACAATTTGAGGCATTATATGTAAAGAAGTGTCAAACTCTAGCTTTTTGGGATGAAATTTGTGAATGGAAGTTGATGGGACTACAATTACTAAAGAAAGTGTCTTAGAAAGTAAATATAATCCAACAATACATGTAGACAGATTAGTGAAGGTAGAATAGATATGTAGATAACAAGTGGAATGACTTTTATTTTGAGGTTGGTGATCATGTTTCCTAAAAATATCTCCTTGGAATATTATTATCTATTTTTGTGAAAAATGGGAGATATGTTCTTTATTCATTGGGCCTTATGAAATCAGGAAGAATGTGGGAGTATTAACCAACCATGATGCTTTGCCTTAGAGTTTATCTCAGGTAAAAAATGTTTTTCATGGTTCATTGTTGAGAATGTATGTTCTAGATCCACATCATATTTTGATCCCAAAAGAGGTTCAGATTGAAGAGAACAGTAATTTTTATGAGAAAACAATTAAGATCATTGATCATAGAGAGAATTTATTGTAGAATAAAGTAATCCTCCAGGTTGTGGTTTTGTGGAGAAACCTCATGGTATAAGAAGAAACATAAGAATATGAAAATTCTATGAGGGAAAGCTATCATCACTAGTCAAATAATTTAATGATAAAATTTCAAGGACATAATTTACAGATGGTGGGGAGAAATTGACAACATAGGTATTTTTATTATAGTTTATTTTCATTCTAGAATTAAAAATTTAAATTCATTATAAATTTATAATGATGTATTTATTATTTATAGAAATTAAGGAATTTACATTGATAAAAAATTAACGTGACATTAGAAATTGTAAAATTACTATTAAGAATAGTAATTTTGGAAAATAGAATATTAAATTCACCCATGAAATTATAAATATTTATTATGATATAAGTGTAATAATTATATATTTATAATAATGAATATTTAAATAAATGTTTCTGAAATTATATATTTAGTGTTGGTGTTTTTATAAGGCAAAATATTTAATAACATTTATATAATTAATTTAATGATTTAAAATAAAAATAATTTTCATAAAATAGAATGATAAATTAATATTTTATTTTTATTTGGGTAATAATATATGTTTATGATATCTTGATTTATTTTTTAATGTGTTATAAAATAATTTATTATTTTCAAATTTTTACTGTTTAACTAAATTATGATTTTATTTAATAACTAAAATTATCATATTTAGGAAATTATTTTGATAAAATGGAGGTCATTGGTTAATTTTACATGTTTAAAAATAATTAGGGTGATTTATTGGGTTTTTTTCTTAAAAACATGAATAGTTTTGAGTAGTCAAATATAGAAATTTATGGTATAGATATGTTGTATGATAATTACATTATTCTTAACATCGTGAATGATATAAGAACCATAATTGTGAAATTCAATTGATTATTTTAGTACATTTGATGACAATATTAAAAATGTTTAGATTCTTGATCCAAATTATTAAAAAAATGAATAATGTAATAAAAGACCCCACCTCTCATCCACTATTAATACTTCCCACACCTACTCTTATCCTCACACCTATCAAGATTTTATAAACATTACATTTTCTACCCAATTCTCTTCCCAAGAGTCATCTCCATGTCTATGTACCTATATTATCATTATATTACCAAAACCAAAGGCCTTTATTAGGGTTTTAAGGAGTATAAATTAAGTTGTAGAAAATCCTCTTTCATTTTATTTTATTTTCATTTCAATTATTTTTCTTTTCTTATAAATTCTTCATATCCACATATCCAAGGGAAATTAAAACTCATGTATCTTTTATATATATATATATATATTATAATTTTATCATTTTTATGTAAAAATTATTTATCATTACTTTTCTCTAGTACATTTTATTCTAAAAATAATGTCATCATTTTTGATGTCTCAAATTATCAACTTCGGGGACTTTGTGTTTTTAATTTCCATTACCGCCCACCTGGTTGGTCATAAGACCTTTTTAATGGTTGGAAAATATTTAAAATTTTATTATATAACATATTTTATATTCTGTAATTAAACAGAAACAAATATATATATATACATATTATTGAATTATATAATGAAAGTTTTTTCAGATGATCAATGAAACGCCAAAATGATCTAAACAAATATATTTAAGGATTTTTCTAATGATTCATTATCATATATAGAAAAATTATATTGGGTATTATTTATTAATATTATAAAGTTTTAATACCATTTCATTCAACTTATAGAGTTCTTTTCCATTGTAAAAAATTCATTAAGAACTCAATATGTAAACCATGTAAAAATGCACTCGAAACAATGTAAAAAACAAACTATTATTAATAAATGGGTGGAATGATGTAATAAAATGATCATATAATGTGTTAAATAAGTGAATATGTTTTTAAAAAATATATATATCACTCTTTTATCAAATATATATTAGTTTTAAACACATTTAAAATTATTATATCCTATTTTAAGTGAATTCTTAACCCAATTTCCATTCTTTGGGTTAAACATATACTTTATAAATTATGTGGAACTAGTAACGTAAATTTAATGAATTTTGCTTATATTATATTTTATTATGTGTTGTAATAGTGTAGAAAATTATTATATTCATGCTATTAATTCTCAATTCAATTATAGGATATTTTATTATGAATTTTCTTTTCAAACACCCTTTTATACATTGATTTTAAGAAAATTTAAAAGGGGTGTTTTTATAAAGGTATTATTATTTTATGAAAATTTTATTGTTATTTGGATTTGATTCGAATTAATTTTAAGACACATATCTCCCTCGAACTCATTCGGCATGATTAAGTTGGAGGTCAGTCGTATGGCTACTCTGAGTGTAACTACAATGGTTACAAAATAAGGTAGAAATGAGGGTTAATTTGTCAGGTAGTCATGACATTTACAAATAAAAAGGTTTCCTAGAGGGTTAAAAATATCTAGTAAGTAATTATATGTGATACCAAAATTTATTTATTTATGTTTTCTAGGTTTTATGGAAATCGTTTGCTTCAATAATTATGTACACGACAGTTTATGGGTTAGCAATATGTCTTTGTGAAAATGATTTCATATATTTATAAGTATTCATTGACTAATAGGTTATCTATTTATTTATATATTTCTTACTGATATTATTCTGATCATAACATACTTTAAAATGATTTGATATTGTTTATGGAAGGTTATTAGAAAAGGAAAATCGAATATTATTGTTGTGGATAATTTTTTTGAAAAGATTTCATGTTTTTATTATAAACTTCTATATTATGAACAAAATGGATATATTTTTTGTTTTACCCACTTTGTATGCATGTGGGTTGATATTTAGGAATTGTATCATATGTTTCTCAAACTACATACCCAAAATATGTTTGGGAATGTCAATAATGTAATTCAAAATGAATTTACTAAATTATGTAATATTAATAGTTGGGTCCTTGTACATCTTATCTATATAATCCATAATTTCCAATTTCATTTCAACATAAAAGAGATCACGTTAAGGTTTCATATATTCTTAGAATAGAACATCTGTACATTATGAAATATATTTTATAAAAACTGATACATGGATCACATCATATACTTTGGTGATGTTTGGAGACAATTCTATGAGACTGACAACAACAAAAAAATGATCATCTAATTTTATGGTCCTTATGTTTCTAGGGACCATTGTCCCTTTCTTCCCAATGGTTTTTAATGTTTTAATATATTTATTTTAAGTAACACATTATAACCAAAATAAAACTATTTAAAACATAAATAATTGTCAAGGTTACTCTAATGTGGACATTATTCTATTTTCATATGTATATTAATTGATTGTGTATTATAGTTCATTTATCTGAAAATATTAGAAACTTTTAGTATTCTCTATACAACATCATCTCATCATTTCATAACACAACATATCATATAATTCAATAAATCATATGCTTCCTTCAAAAATAAAAAATGGATTAAATTCATATATGATGTATCTCCCATGGGAAGGTATTGATCCCAACATACATCAAAATCTATTGTACAAGTTCATAGCATATACCCTAGATTTTTAATAGTTCTTTAAAACTATCCATCATTCAAAGAATGATATAATGTGTCATTGATTATCCATATATACAAATATTTTTGAAAAATATCTTGAATCCCAATCTAAACCTCATATATCGATCAAATATAATATATAGTTTAACTATATGTAGCCTCACCTATTACATTATCTATATCATAAAAATTATATTTATGGAGAAATATTATTTTATATAAATTAAAATTTACTATATTTGTAATAAGATAAGATACTAAAAAAATATAATTATCTTTATTATATGTTCTGTGGAATGATATGATGAATTACATGGTGATATTTTCTCATTTCAATACTTTTATGGGTAACATTTATAGCATACCAATAAATTTTTTTCCATATGTCATATCATGATGGAATACAATGCATCATGAAAAATATTATGTATTATTTTTATTATAAAATCCATTTAGATTTGTTACTTCAGATCTCTATTTATCATTATTCAGTTAGGATAGTAAAGAATGAATGAGATATGAGCACTACCCAAATTATTATTCTCTAATTACTGAATTTTTGGTTAACACATTCATGATCCAAACATTATTACTCCAACATTATTATTGTTGACCTCAATAATATTCTCTACCTTTTTATTGAGAAATACATCATATTTTTCCACTTCATTGATTTTTAAATGATTGGATTGTTGGAAATTTAGTTGGTAATTATTGAAATTATCTACATAAATTATGAATTAAATATTTATCTGCAATAAATCAATTATAATTTTGTTTTTTTCATTCCTCATCAATGATATAGTAGGATGATTTTTCCTTCTTATAGCATCGGTAACCATATTTTTATTCACATAGGTGTCAATTTAAGGATTAGTTAATGTATTTTATAGACAGAAACCATTCCAGTTGAGTTATAATTATTTCCTTCTTTTGTAATATATATTTTATGATATTATGATCAATAAATATACAATTATTTTCCTATAGATATATTATCACAAAATAATCAACAAAAATATCACTATCACCTCTTATAAATCATGCATCGAGTAGTTTTTCTCATAAGACATTTTTCTAAAATTTGGGGCCAAATCCTCATTTTATTATTATTAAAGAAATGAACCCTTTTTTATAGGTAGTGGGAGACCCATTACAATACTTGAAGCCCCATGTTTAATTGGAAATTACATTTTAATTCTATGTGAGGATGAAACACAAATATGTATTAAATAATGACTATATATTATAGTCCACAACCCACAATTACGTCTAAACGAGTAGTAACCAAACTCATGATTAGTTATATAAAAAAATCTTAATATTATTTAGTCCAATGATACATTACACCCTTCAATGACATCTTGGTTGTTGGATTTAATATCCATGATAATTTTTTTTAGAAAAAAGTTAGTGAAATTTGAATGACCCAAATAAACTAGGGAGATTAGTTATAGTAGTTGTCTGGGTTATTTCTTGATAATTCCCTCATTGATGGATCTATTGATATTAAAATTATTATGATTATATGACACAATAGTGACACATTTTATATCTAGAACTAAAACTATAATAATTTAATATTAAAATTATCATTTATTATTTTCCTTAACAAAATATTCAAATTATCTTTATCATATTCTTTAATTTAGAAATATATAATTATATCATATTTAAATAAAACCATAAAATTAACAAGGTATTATCAAAATACTATATTCATTACATCCATAAATATTGTTACAACATTAATATGTTCAGATAATATCACTATCCGCTAATGGTGTCAATAACCGTTATAGAAATCTATGTTAGATACATCAACCCAATTGATTCTTAACTAATCATATTCATATATAAGTTTAGTCATTGAGAAGTATTAGGATCTTTAGAGTTTATCTAATTGTTCCTCAAAATGGGGTAGAGAATTCATGTTTTTTATCATGATTTAATTAATATCTTAAAATTTTAAAAGGATAATCGATCCATCATTCCTATAGAAAGAGTTAAAGATCGCACATAATGGTGAAGTATTGGGGTATCTGAATCCATTATCTAAATTTCATTACTGATACATAATTAACTCCTTTAATTCAATCAATGTCATTATATACTTACTCATAGAGATATTCAAGGATTTAGGTATGAGTTCGATGGAATACTCAAACAGTTGTCATGGGGAAAACATGGATGTTCATCTAGAAATACATCATTATATTCTCAAAAAATAGGTATGTTTTAATTGTTGAAATCCCCCCAACCATATAAGCTATAAAACACTCAACATTTGGTATCCTAACCTATATTAATATATTTTCATTCTCAGGGATTTAAAAAATCTCTGGTATGCATTAATGTATGAATATTAAGGTCCCGATAAATGTCTTCTATGATTGCGTTTTTAAATACACTAGCTACACACACACACACACACACACACATATATATATATATATATCTTCAAACCCCTATATAATGAGACATAATGATATTGTAATTACCTGAATTGTATCCCAAGGGAGTATCATCCCAGGTGGACAATAATGATGCATTCACTATACACCAACAAGATATTCAAGATATAATCAACCAACGATATACAAGGGTGTTACCGCACCCTTAATTTTATTACAAATCATGTAAAATATTAGTATCCACAAAAAGACTTATTATTATTAATACCATAAAAATATAAACATTAACCTAACATTGGGATGTTATCCTATATATATACTCATCCCCTAGAATTTTTTATATAATTTTTTCTAATGTTCTATAAACTAATATCATAAAATGACTTAACTAATATCCAAAAAAAACTCTCATATCATACCAGCTATAGAAACCCAATATAATCCAAACACAAATAATACATTAATCTGGTTATTTAAAAAATAATTCCGAAAATCATAACATAATTAAATATTTGAAAGGATTATTGTATTTTAAATTAGTCACATAAATATCTTATTTTAACGATCTTAAAAATAGTTTTCTATATTTTTTCACTTTTAGAAAACTTACTAGAAATATAATATTATATAATAATCCTAAAAATTTAAGGGAATTAAAATTTATATAAGGTTTGATGTTAAATTTCTAGTAACACAAACACATATCATAATGTATTAGACAATGAAAATGAGGATAATGTGAGGAAAACATAAATATATATATGTGATATCATATGACCATGCATCATAATCATAAAACATTATATAACCACATACGATCAAAAAAATATTTATAATGAAACAATAATAAGACATATAACATGTGAAAATGAAATAAGATATGGTTTTCATTAAAAGTTATATCCATGAAAAAATTAAATTTCATAGAAATAATAATCATTTTTAAAATTTTATTCCAAAGAAAAATCACTGGAATTTATTAAAACTTAATAAAAATGAGGATATGGAACATTCATATGAATTAGAAACCATGTGTGATATTACCCTATATTTCCATCCCATGTGAAAAAACTAATTATGTCAACATCTAACATATTTTTCAAACCCATAATGTGAATTAATTTATAAACAAACCCACTATCTGAATCACTGAATTTCTCAATATATATATATATCAATATAAAAATTTATTGAAGGTGGATATAGTACCCGACCATTAATTTTACATATATATTTATTCCACCTAAAAAATCATCATCTTATCATTAATAACCCATTGAAAAGGAATGATTTTATCAGTTTACACATATGATGTAATTAAAAGTCATAAAAATATCAAAATATAATTATCCAAATTTGTTATTTATATAATAAAATATTAATCGACACTGAATGAGATATAAATCATTTTAATATAATGAAAACTAAATTATATTTTGTTTTTTAGAATATTTTTTATTTAACCATTCATTGGTCAATGGTATGATTATTTTTTATAAAATTATGCATTATTTTATAGAGAAAATGATTGAATACCTTACATAAAATATTTATTGTATTAGAAATGAATTTTACTTATAAAATTTGGAATGAAATCATTAAAAATTAAATGACCTAGATAAATTATGTTCAATAATAAATTACATAACTCATTGAAATCTTTTTAGTTAACAAGTCCCTTACTCTTAACTTTTGTTTCTATGAAATTATTAAACCTCATGTATAATAATGATAACAATTATAATTACTTATTCTGATACCGTATTCATATATAATACTATTTATATTATTCATTGAAAAATAATTATCATCTTTTATGGAGTAGTTATAATCTTTTTTCAATATCAGATGTTAGTAATGATAAATAATTTATACCAGGTTCGTAAAAGTGGTGTTAATTTTAATTTTCTTCATAAACAGAAAATCCTCAAAATAATTAATAGATTTTTCTTTAAATTATTATACATACATAAAATTTTATTAATATATTAAATTTTATTTTTAGTCATATATGATGATAATAAAAAAATTTAATATATAGATGTCAGTTTATTACTGATTTAGAAGGATGGATTTTTAATGATCATAATTTCATTATTAAAAAATTTAAAAATTAATTAAATATATAAATTATAAATATCTAATATCCTAAAAATAAATAAATGGAAACCATGCAGGTATAGAATTTAATAAGATAGTAAAAATGTTTATTCATAGTGCTAGTATTCTTCACCACACACAATTCACGTTTTCATTTTTTTTATTTAAATGGGGGAGCCATAAATCATTGAAAAATAAATATAATAACATAAATTCAGAATAATTATATATAATTTTTCATTTTTTGTGGAAGAAATACTATCTAATAAAAATATGATAAATTATTTGAAAAATAGATGTTTAGGATCATATACCTTACTTCTTGGATTGTCCCCTTTGTAGAGGGAATTCATACTTTGAGGGTTGTGAAATTTAAAATCCTAGAACCTAAAATAGGTTTATATGACTGTATATTATAATATTTTTTATATAATGGTCAATTAATTGAGGGTTTTTGGTGTGATTGGATGCAAAAAAGTGTAGTGGTCTTTTTATATGTGAAAAGTAGTTGAATTTACAAAAATACTCAAAACATTTCAATAATGGGAAGTCAAAAACAATAATATTTTGATATAAATAAATAAATAAATTATTATTGGTGATATATGTTAAATAAATACCTATAAAAATAATAAATATACATTTTTTAATCATTTTATCCCCTTTACCTCTATGGTTAGTCTATTTTACCATTTATGTTTTCAACAGATTTACTAATTTTAAATAGAAAATATATCCTCTTAGAATAAAAATATAATAGTAAATATTACATAATTTATAATAATATAATTTAAATATAAAATATAATTTATCATATTAAAACCCAATTTCTATGGAAAATTAATTAAATAGGAACATGAAAAAAGAACACTGTTGAAAAAGTTAAATTTTATGAAATGTAATCTATGATATATGTAGAATATAAAATGCCATTTATTTTAAAGAGTTTACAGTAATTACTAATATTAAAATATTATTTATTAAAAATTAAAATAAATAAATAACTTCATTCCTTCAAGCTATAATTAAATAAAAAATCTATAAAAAATAAAAGATTTACGATAGTGCTAAAAAATTTCAAAATTTGAAGCATATGTTTATAAAATAATATTTACATTTATTTATTATTTATTTATCTATATTATATAAATTTTAATTGAAATAAGTTTTCAAAAATATTAATTTTTTCATATAGTAAAATAATTTCATAAAATCCATGACATAAATAATATTTATATAATAAATATCCAACAGAAAATTAATTATTTCCAAAATATCCTAGAATTTCATCATAAAAAAATATCTATGATAAATAAGAATATTATGTTATCTTTGTAAAATTATATTCCAAAATTTAATAAAAAAAATATAAAAAGGATCATGTAAAAAAATCTTATAAGAAATAAATTTTGTTTTATTTTAACTATTAATTTAAAATTAATGATAATCATAAATATATAAAACTAATGAAATATATTCTTTATTATGTACATTTTAATCTTTAAAAAATATTTATTTTAGTTTATAATTTTTAATATGTTTCTATATATATAATGTGATTATTTTTATAAATAAATTTAATTATTTTTATGTCATAATTTGGTTACAACAATTTATAACATCCAATTTTATGGGTATATTATAATGTTCAATATTTTTTTGGTGTTACCTATGTATAAATTTATCAAACATGGAATTTATTTTTTTAGAAAACAATTTTGTTATTACATTGAGTATCATATGATTATTATTATTTTAATTTTAAAATAAAAATGAATAAAACCAAACCCCAGAATCACTGGATCTAGTTGTTGTGATATTATATACATAAAACATTAACTACAAATTAAACACTTATTATTTATTTTAATATCCAAAATATTTTGTTAAATCTCATTTAAAATAATTTATTATATATGATACCATAGATAAATACATGATGGAATCGTGTGTACTAATATTCCCAACACATAAACACAAATGAAAATGATGTAAATCATATGATTTATTTTGAATAACATAATATTATAGAAGATAAGGATTCTATATTGTCATGTAGAATAATTGAATAATTGTGATATTTAAATATGATTAAAATATCATACTAATTTGGTAAAAATATAAAATAATACAGTATAACCATAAATCACAGACATCTTATAATAAAACCCATCATTGTGTTCAAGGATTATTGCATATGGACCATACTTATTATATCATTTGAGGAAAAAATCACCTAATAGATTTTGGTGAGGTATAATTTTTCCCCCACCCACAAAATAATAATATATACATGAATATATTTTTAATATAAGAAAATAATATATAAAAAATAATCATATGAAGATGTTTGAAAAAAATATATCAGGGTATCGTTGAATCATATTTTAGGTGATTTTGTTTGTTGACAAAGTGGGCCTCTTTGTGGCGTTTCTTGACAAAGAAGACCATTATGTACATTTTTGTTGAAAAAGGGTGTTCTCTTGGTGGTTTTTTGAGTTAAAGGGTTGTTGTTAAGAATCCTTAATTTATTAAATAACCTCAAAAAATGAATGGATGATATATAGGTGGTACAAAAAGAGAAGATACAAGGTGGAAATGTATTCTAGTGTTTTCCAAATATTTGGGCCTCAAAGTCCACAAATGGAGAAAAGTGTTTTTGGAAACGGGACTTGAGCGCCGTTGTATTGGAGGCTTGGAAGTATGCTCTCTATGTGATTTTCAAGATCAAAATATCAAAATATGGTAATGGAATAAGGGGCACCCATGTCTTGGTTTGGGCGCGTAGGGTGACTAGGGAGATAGAGACTAGGGTGGATGTACTTGCATGCCGGGAGGAGACATGCATTCCTACGATCAGGGTACCCAAAATTTTTATATAAAGAGGTCCAACCCACCTCATTTTTAGTGGATTTCAACACTTTGAGAAAATATGAGCTCTATTGACGCTGGGAGTTTGGGCACGCAAGTGGTGGTGTGGGCGAAAATGTATAATTTTATTCAGAAGCTATGTACCCAAATTGGTTTGGGAGTAAAAGGGAGTGAGTCTCCCATGTTTTGTGTTGAAAAAGGGAGTTTCATGAAACTGGTTAGTTGATACATGCTCTTGATGTTTAGAGAAGAATTCCAAATCATAGATAAAAATTTCGTGAATTAGAGAAGTGCACCAAGACTAGTAAGCCACGCCATTCAGTCCAGGTTTGAAAAAAATTTATAGAATTTTCCATTACCTTCGTTGAAAAGTGATATTCATATGTTGGTGAAAGATGGTCATCAACAGAGCATCTACATACACATAAATATGCATTAATTTGTGATAATAAAGGGACATCGAAGTCTTTAAACTATGAGTGGATCTTTTGAAGAATTAGTGATCACTCTTCAGTTGAGAGCATAGTGTGCTTTCATATTGTGATTTGTTGTAAACTAGAAGGGACAGTGAGTCTTCTTTGAACAGTTTAAACAAAAGTGTGATTATAGTGGATTAGGAACATCAACACATTGTCGTTTTATGCTCCATGAATGTATCAAAGTGAGGGTGAACCATGTAAAAATCGATTTTTCATTTCCATGATTTAATTTATGTTTATACCTTGCAATGGTAATGATAGAGAAGAGGGTATTTCAGAACATCAAAACAAGATCTACAATGGAATAGGTTTAAATCCATCATGTCATGATTCACCCCCACCCCCTCTCAGGGTATTTAGCCTTGTGGGATTAACAATAGGTATTAGAGGGAAAGGTTAATATTTGGGTTTCTCTCTCAATAAAGGTCACCAATCATAAAGGGATTCTAATCTTCGACGGGAACAACATTGTCACGACCCGTCCTCGGGGCCCGTGTCGTGACTACCCCAATCCCGCCTTCCATAGGCCAGGGGCTGGTGACTAGCACCAAGGAGTAAATCCCGGTAAAAAGGGAAGGCATTGACTTTATAAATTAAACAATTACCATAGAGTAAGCAAGCGGAAAAAAGTAAACACTAAGTAAAAACTGGTACAACTGTAAGTGTGGAAAAGTAAGTGGGCCAGTATACAATCCCAAACTGAAAGTAAAGTACAACTCGAAAGGGAAAACATCAATTGAAAAGTAGAAGCCGCTACGCCGAGCTGTCCACTGGAAATCCCACCTGAAGGGTGGGTACAGATAGATCCACTGCTCCTCGGGTCCCGTCGTCCGCTCCGAGTACGTCACGCCCAGTGGTCCACCTCCAGGTACCATCCTGCTCTGCAAGCCTCAACCACGATCAACGATGTCCGTCGTCTGCAACCAACACAACGTAGTGCGGGCATAGCCCGTGTAGGGGTGAGTATAAACTACTCAGTAGGGAACCTGAAACCTCCGAAGGTCTCCCAAAATCCACAAAGGATAAACCAAAAAGGAAAAATAAAATCACGAAGTAACAACTGACACTGCTTAGGTATATGCCCATACATATACCTATGTCATCAATTCCAAAACGCTCCAACCTCCAAGCCCATGTACAACCCAGTCCACACAGGAAAGTATACGTATTCTACACAAGAAAGAAAAACATAATCCACACAAGATAATACAATACAATCCACACAGGAAAGCAAATAGGATTCATCTCACACAAGTATACTTTTCGAAAGACGATAGAGATGATCACTGATCCATCTAAGTCGTCGGACCCACAAAGGATTGATAGTTACTAACCCCCACAATGACCCACACAGGATCGGACCCATACAGGATCTGTAGGCACTGGCTCACACATAACCGATGAGCGCTGACCCACATAGGATCGGACCTAGACAGGATCGGTAGCACTGATCCACATAGGATTGCTGATTGTTGTAGTCGACGTCGTCGAATCCACTGAGGATCTCTGCACAGTCGTCGTCACAGTCATAGTAGCAGTCGCAGCCAGCACTAGGGTTCCCGCACACAGCAAACTCGTTCAGGAGGGTCCGCCCCACGAGCCGAGAGGCTGATACATCAACTGACACATACTCCAGAGTTGATGTATCCAAAAGTTCTGTATCGTCAACAGGAACTCAACATCGCAGACGGTGCGTCAATCAGACGCCCGGTCTGAGAGTTATTGGCTTTTTCGTCCCAGGGGCCCGGTTGGTTTTTAAGGAAAAACCAACCCGACCGTACTACACCTGCGTCCGAACCTCTGGCGGAGTAATCCAAATGATCCGTCTCACTAAGAGAAATTCAACAAAGTCGACAGCACGTCAATCGGACGTCTGAAGCTCAAGATATGAGCGTTTCCGCTCCGAGGGCCCGGTTGGTTTCGTGTACGAACCAACCCGGCCGAACTCAAAGTATTCCTAAACCTTGAGTGTGATATACCGAAATGACTGTCTCGATTCAAGTATCACATCGCAACTGATGGTGCGTCAATCATAGTTTTGTAGCCCAAGTTATGGGAAAAAGACCGATGACAGTCTGAAAATGGGGGTGTCAGGCCCGGATAGACCTGGCCCGAGACCCCCTGGTCGGTCCGAACCAGGTCGACCTGCCCCGGGTCCAGGTCAGCCCGGCCTGGCGCGGCGCGGCCCGGCGACCCGCGCGCTGGGCGCGCTGGTCGGCTGCTCGGCCAAAACGGCTGAGCCGTTTTGGCTCGCGCGGGGGGCGTGCAGCTTCCCTGGTTTTCTGTAACTATGGCCCCTTAATTGGGGCCGCATTGATGTCTGTACGGGTGAATTAATTCCCCCGGCACTTCCTTGTCCGGCCGGCCCGACCTGGCCGGCCGGTTCCTGCTCAACGGGACCGGCGATGGCCGGTCCCCTTCCAGCTCCGACGCCGGCGGCCCCGTCCAGCCGCCGATCAACATGCTCCATCGCGGCCCGAAACCGGTCGCGGCCCTTGTCGTCCAGCGCGGCGCTGTGCGACGGCACCGCACCCCTCCGCTGCGGTCCTAGTACCGGCCGCGATATTTTCAGGTGTCTCCGACGGGGCGTGATGGCGTCGCGTCCTTGTATTAATTCGTGGCGTGGCGCGACGGCGCCGCGTATTTCTTGCCGCATAAACCCGTGCGGTGCGACAGCACCGCGCCACTTCCATATCGAACTAAAAGAATCCAACAAGAATAATAATGAGGTGGGTCGGCCGTGTTTTTGCGGTCCGGCCCCCCTCACATTAATCGATAACAGTTGGTTAAAATTTCACGAAGAAATTTAGGGATGTAAACATGGACAAATTAATTAATTACAATCCCCTACCACGGTTTCAAGAACGGTGCTCGTCAACGAGCTACGGAAAACGAGCATTGCGGAGTTCTCACGTCGCAGAAAATGAATGTTGATTCCGTTTTCCTCGAGGTGCGTCCGAAGAGGAAACGTAGTTGGAGAAGTTATCCACATTCTTCGGCGGAGATGTTCTTCGTTGAAGAACGGTGTTCTTCGTCGGAGTCCGAGGTGTTCTTCACGTTCTTCTTTGAAGATGTTCTTCGTTGGAGATGAAAAAGATCTTCACGCTTCCCAAAACCTCTCCCGTGGCATAAACTCTAACATTAATAAAATAATCCAAAGTATTAATTTATTAACACAACTTAACCTTTTGAATTTCAAGAGTTTGAAATTCAATTAACCACACTTAACTCACCTCATTAAATAAAACAAGTTATCTTAATTTATGGTGAGTTGAGAGGAGTTAAAGAATATGAAGGGGTGGGGTTCGTGTGGTCCCCACCACCCTCATAATCTCCCAAGGGTGGTTGGGTAGTTTCCCAACATCCACCCATAGCCTTAAAACACAAAAAGGAAAAATAAAAATTGTAGAATAAAAATAAAATAACTTCCACAATTTTTATCATCCACACCCGTGATAACGCTACTCCGGAACAGGAGTTCTTAAGTAATTACCGGCGCTGTGGTTCCATCGGTGCCCTCAGAAATCGATTCCGGGCACAGGTTAAAATGTTATAAATTCCCGCTCGTTCATTCACTGAACGTACCTGAGCTAAACTTCAGATAGAAATTACGCGCACACCGGGCCTCGGAATCAAGTGACGTCTGAAACTGCGTTCTTGTAAAAACCCAAAAAAAATTAAGAAAAAAATTCCATAGATTTTTACGGGTCTTTAAATTACTCCCACCTCTGGGCATTACGTCCCCGTAAAGATTCATTGAAAACTAGGGAAAAAATGTGGGTACTGAGCACGCATCTGAGCCTCCCGCTCCCAAGTGCTCTCCTGGAGGTTCCCGTGCTGCCATCTGGTGCGCACTAGATTAATCGACTGTCCACGCAGGACCCGCTCCTGTCGATCCTCGATCTCCACTGGGGCCTCCGTAGAAGTCTCCATATCATCAACTTCTATCTCTCTATGGTTAATGATGTGCGTCGGGTCGTGAACGTATCTCCTCAGCTAAGATACGTGGAAGACGTTGTGCACCCGGTGCAACTGAGGTGGTAGAGGCAGGCGATAAGCCACCTCCCCAATCCTGCTGAGGACCTGGAATGGTCCGATGAAGCATGGAGACAACTTTCCGCCTCGGTCAAATCTCTGTAATCCACGTCGAGGTGAGACACGCAGAAAGACGTGGTCGCCATCCTCGAACTCTAGTGGCATCCGCCACCTGTCGACATAAGTCTTTTGTCAGCTCTGAGCTGTCCTCATCCGCTCCTGGATGACCTGGACCATCTCTGTCGTGGCCTGGACCATCTCTGGTCCCACAAGTGCTGACTCCCCAGGGTCTGTCCAACACAAAAGAGATCTGCAAGGTCGGTCGTACAACGCCTCGTATGGTTCCATCCCGATGGTGGAGTGGTATCTGTTGTTGTACGCAAACTCCACCAAGGGTAGGTGGTCCTCCCAGCTGCGACCAAAGTCGAGGACGCATGCGCGGAACATGTCCTCAAGAGTCTGAATGGTCCACTCCTTCAGACCATCCGTCTGAGGGTGAAAGGCTATGCTCAGACGTAGCTACGTCCCGAATGCCTCCTGAAATCCCTTCCATAGCTGGGAAGTAAAGTGAGGATCTCAATCGGAGACGATAGAAGATGGAACACCGTGATGCCGTACAATCTCCTGAACGTAAAGTCGCCCAATGCTCTCCACTGAGCCCTGCTCTCTGATGGGTAAGAAGTGAGCCGACTTGGTGAGTCGGTCGACAATCACCCAAATGGAGTCGTGACCTCTAGAAGTGCGTGGAAGTCCAGTCACAAAGTCCATAGATATTTCATCTCAATTCCACTCTGGAACCTCCAAGGGCTGTACCAAGCCTGCTGGTACCTGGTGCTCAGCCTTCACCTGCTGGCAGGTAAGGCATCGATAAATGAACTCTGCCAAAGCTTTCTTCATGCCCGGCCACCAGTGCTGTCATCTGAGATCCTGGTACATTACGCCACTCCAGGATGTACCGCCAAATGAGAAGTGTGAAACTCTCTCTGCACCTCCTCTCGTAAAGCAACTGGTACCAAGGTACATCCTCTGAAAACTACGTCATGCTCTGCTCTAATGGAGAAACCATCAGGTGCTTGTCCTAAGGATATCTGTGCACGCCATGTCTCATAATTAGCGTCCCCTCGCTGTGCCTCTCTGACCCACTGCAGTAGTGGAGGAGTGACTGTGAGAGACTTAAGGAAGGCTGCTCCATCTCTATCCACAAAGGATATCTGCAAAGCGGCTAGCTGATCTGTCGCCTCCTCATGTAACTGAATGCCCGTCCTCCTGCTGAGAGCATCGGATACCACTTTCCCCTTACCAGGAGTATAGACTATCTCAAAGTCATAGTCCTAGAAGAACTCGAGCCATCGCCGCTGTCTCAGGTTCAGGTCCTTCTGCAAGAAGATGTACCTGAGACTCTGGTGGTCAAAAAAGACTGTAAAGCGCTCGCCCATTAGATAGTTTCACCACGTCTTCAGGGCGAATACCACTGCGGCTAACTCCAGGTCATGGGTAGCGTAGTTCTGCTCATGCGGCCTCAACTGACATGATCCATAAGTGATCACTGCCTGCTCCTACATCAAGACACATCAGAGTCTGGTCCTTGATGCATCTCAGTAGACTACGTACCCTACTCCCTCCTCAGGAAACCTGAAGATAGGTGCGCTGGTCAATCTCTGTCTCATCTCCTGGAAGCTCTACTCACATCTGTCTGACCACACAAAGGGTTTCCCCTTCTCTGTCAAAGCTGAGAGTGGTGCCGCAACTCTGGAGAAGTCTGGAACAAATCTCCGATAGTTTCCAGCTAGTCCCAAGAAACTCTGCACCTCCGTCACGCTCTTGGGTGGCTCCCAAGCTAACATTGCCTCGATCTTCACAGGATTCACTGCAACTCCCGCCTCAGAGATGACATGTACTAAGATGTGGACCCCACGTATTCATAACTGACACTTCGAGAGCTTCACATAAAGCTGGTGCTCTCGGAGTGTGTCTAGTATAACCCGTAAGTGGTAGGCATGCTCCTCCTCAGTCGTCAAGTAAATCAAAATGTCGTCGATGAAGACCACGACAAATCAATCGAGGTATGGCTGAAAGATCATGTTCTTGAAGGGCCATGAATACTGCTGGAGGATTGGTTACACCGAATGGCATAACCAAGAACTCATAGTGTCCATACCGACATCTGAAGGACGTCTTCTGCACGTCCTCGTCTTGAACTCTGAGCTGATGATAGCCTGGCCTGAGGTCTATCTTCGAGAACCACCATGCTCCCTTGAGCTGATTGAAGAGGTCATCAATCCTCGGTAGTGGATACATGTTCCTCACTGTTACCTGGTTCAGGCTATGATAGTCGAAACAAAGTCGCATGCTCTCGTCCGCCTTCTTGGTGAACAAAATCGGGGAAGCCCAGGGTGAAACACTGGGTCGGATGAACCCCTTTCCCTACAAGTCATCCAACTGTACCCGTAGATCTCGAAGCTCGGCGGGGTCCATCCGATATGCTGGAGTCGATATCGGGGCTATCCCGGGGTACAAGTGAATATAAAATTCTACCTCTCTGCGAGGAGGTAACCATGGAACGTCATCGGGAAAAACGTCCGCAAACTGATCCACCACTGCAGGAAAACCAGGACTTCGCATGTCAACTACTCCTAGGATGAGGCTAGCTAACTGATGAGTGATGGGCTGTCCTCTCCTCTGCGAGAGTCCATTTTGTGCTGCAAAGGCTCCCTTCTCGCTGGTGACGGTGAACCTGCTCCTGTCGGTGCGTACACATCTCACCTTGTGCCTAAAACAGTCAATCTGTGCATTGACCGTAGACAACCAATCCATGCCCAAGATGACATCGTAAGGCCTCGACGCCGCTACAAGAAGATCCCCGCCGAATCTCTCACCTCCTAGAGTAAGCTCACACTGCCGGCACCAGTGCGTAATCGTCGAGTCTGCTCCCATAGGAGTCTCTAGCCGTAAGGATCGAGCCAACGGCTCTGTCGGAATCTTCTAGCACCGCACAAGGGCAATGGCTATGAAAGAGTGACTCGCTCCTGCGTTTATAAGTACTACAGCAAGGGTGGAATAGACACAGATTGTACCTCGAATCATCTCAGGTGCGCCATGGTCGTAGGAATCTGCTTCCTAGAGATGTGCCTCTCTCTGCCCGCCAGCTCCCTGTGGTCGGGGTAGACCTCCTGGTGGTGGTGGTGGTAAAGCCTCAAAGCGTTGCCCACCACCTGCTGCTCGACCATCTCCTCTGCCTCATCTACCTACTCCCTGCGGACCGCCACGGTCGACCCTCTGCCTCTTCCTCGGTGGTCCCTAAACTGTCTACTGCTCCTCGGCACGGCAGGCCGGGCAGTCACGAACCATGTGGCCCTGCCCGCCGCATGAGTAGCACTATCTGCCTCTCGAATGACTGAATCCATGTTGTGTGCCCCGCACTACTGAGCCAGTGTCCTGAGGTCGTCTGCCTGAGGGTCTGGTCTGCCTAGACCCATGAGTCATCCGTCGACTGCCTGCTACAGAAGACTCTGCTACGTGCTGCCCTGCGGTGGGTCTCGGCGCTGGTGTAGACTGAGCAAGAAAGCTCTCGATCAAAAGGACCCGCTCCAATACTCCTGTCTGATTCGGAATGCAGAGGGAGATCATCGATGCCCTGATCTCGTGTCTCAATCCCTGCTCAATGGTCCGGGCCCTGAATAATGGGTCCCGTACCATGCCTATAGAGTAGCGTGAGAGATCGGTAAATCTCATCGAGTTCTGGGCGACCGTCATGCTGCCCTGTCACAGCTGAAGAAGCTCCTGGATGCGCACCGCATGGAGGGTGGCTTGGACAATCTCTGGGCAGAAGAGGCTCTCAAATCTGTACAGAGTAGAGTTGCCTAATCGTGCACCTCGAGCATCAAGCTCCACCATCGGCCCGCTGTCGTGTGCAGTAGGCTCACTGCGAGGATCACCATGAGGACTACTACTGTCCTCACTAACCGAAAAACTCGTACCAATGCCTCCAGCCAGTCCTCGGCTGCCTGGGGGTCCGTCTCCCCGCGGAAAATGGGAGGTAGCTGGCCCTGAATCTAATGCAGTGCACTATGGCGACGTGCATCGTCAGTGGATGGGGATGGAAGAATCGGTGGCTCAGCGGGTAGGGATACCGCCAGTGCCACTGCTGACAAAGGTCCCTGCACTGAGGCCTCGTCGCTCGGTGGGTTGTCGTTATGCTCGACTATCCGAACCCTAGCTGGCTGCCATCGTGGGGCCATCCTGAAAAGGAAACAGGTGCACCACGGTCAGAATAGTATACCTGGTGAGCTGATACAAAGTATTCACAAGGAAAACTTGAAATACACATGCAATCAATGTTTTCATGCATTAAGTCGGAAATCAGAAGTCAGGGTCCCGGTGTACGGATTCTTCGGCTGCCGCACCAACACTGGACTCCCTGGACTAATTACCACACCCAATACGGTAAAAACTATTTCTTCTCATAGAAAAAGATCAGAGTCCCAAGATCTGCGGTAGAACCGAACTCCTCTGATACCAATTTTTCACGACCCGTCTTTGGGGCTCGTGCCGTGACAACCGCAAGCCTGCCTTCCATAGGCCAGGGGCTGGCAACTAGCACCAAGGCGTAAATCCCTGTAAAAAGGGAAGGCATTGCCTTTGTAATGTAAACAAGCACCACAGAGTAATAAAGAGGAAAAAAATGTAAACACTAAGTAAAAACTGGTACAACAGTAAGTCCGGAAAAGAATGTTGGCCAGTATACAAACCCAAACTGAATGTAAAGTACAACTCGAAAGGGAAAACCACAACTGAAAATTAAAAGCCGCTATGTCGAGCTGTCCACTGGAAATCCCACCTGAAGGGTGGGTACAGATAGCTCCACTGCTCCTCGGGTCCCGTGGTTCACTCCAAGTACGTCCTGCCCAGTGGTCCACCTCCAAGTAACGTCCTGCTCTGAAAGCCTCAACCACGATCAATGTTGTCCGTCGTCTGCAACCAACACAATGTAGTGCAGGCATAGCCCGTGCAGGGGTGAGTATAAGCTACTCAGTAGGCACCCGGAGACCCCCGAAGGTCTCCCAAAATCCACAAAGGATAAACCAAAAAGGAAAAATACTATCACGAAGTAACAACCGACACTACTTAGGTATATGCCCATACATATACCTAAGTCATCAATTCCAAAACGCTCCAACCTCGGAGCCCAAGTGCAACCCAGTCCACACAAAAATGTATACGTATTCCACACAGGAAAGAAAAACGTAATCCACACAGGATAGCACAACACAATCCACACAGGAAACCAAATATGATTTAGCTCACACGGGTATAATTCATCGAAAGACGATAGAGATGATCACTGATCCATCTAAGTCGTCAGACCCACAAAGTATCGATAGGTACTAACCCCTGCAATGACTCACACAGGATCGGACCCACACAAGATCTATAGGCACTGGATCACACAGAACCGCTGAGTGCTGACCCACACAGGATCGGACCTACATAGGATCGGTAGCACAGATCCACATAGGATCGCTGAGTGTTGTAGTCGTCGTCGTCGAATCCACTGAGGATCTATTCACAGTCATCGTCGTAGTCACAATAGTAGTCGCAGCTAGCACTAGGGTTTCCGCACACAGCAAGCTCGTTGGAGAGGTTCCACCCCACGAGCCGAGAGGCTGATACATAAAATGACACATAGTCCAGAGTTGATATATCCAAAAGTTCCATATCGTCAACAGGAACTCAAAGTCGTAGATGGCACGTCAATCGGACGCCCGGTCTGAGTGTTATTGGCTTTTTCGTCCCAGGGGCCCGGTTGGTTTTTAAGGCAAAACCAACCTGACCGTACCCCACCTGCATCCAAACCTCGGTCGGAGTAATCCGAAAGATCCCTCTCACTAAGAGGAATTCAAAAAAGTCAACATCACGTCAATCAGATGTCTGAAGCTCAACATATGAGTGTTTCTACTTCGAGGGCCCGGTTGGTTTCGTGTACGAACCACCCCGGCCGAACACAATGTATTCTGAAATCTTGAGTGTGATATTCCGAAAATGACCGTCTCGATTCAAGGATTGCATCAAAATAGATGGTCCATCAATCGGAGGTCTGTAGCCCATGTTATGGGCAAAAGACCGAAGACGGTCCGAAAACGGGGGTTTCGGGCCTGGACCGACCCGGCCCGAGACCCCCCGGTTGGTCCGAACCAGGTCGACCCACCCCAGGTCCAGTTCGACACGGCCTGGTGTGACCCACCCCATGTTTGTGCGGTCCGACCCCCCTCACGTTAATCGATAGTAGTTGGTTAAAATTTCACGAAGAAATTCAAGCATGTAAACACGAAAAAATTAATTAATTAAAATCCCCTACCTCTGTTTCAAGAACGGTGCTCGTCAACGAGCTGCGGAAAACAAGCGTCGCGGAGGTCGGGTGTCACGGAAAACGAACGTTGATTCCGCTGTCGTTGAGGTGCGTCCGAATAGGAAACGTTGTTGGAGAAGTTCTCCGCATTCTTCGGCGGAGATATTCATCATCGGAGTCCGGGGTGTTCTTCACGTTCTTCGTCAAAGATGTTCTTCATTGGAGATGAAGAAGATCTTCAAACTTCCCAAAACCTCTCCCTTGGCATAAACTCTAACATTAATAAAATAAGCCCAAGTCTTAATTTATTAACACTACTTAACCTTTTGAATTTCAAGAGTTTGAAATTCAATTAACCACACTTAACTCGCCTCATTAAATTACACAAGTTATCTTAATTTATGGTGAGTTGAGAGGAGTTGAAGAATATGAAGGGGTGGGGTTCTTGTGGGCTCCACCACCCTTATAACCTCCCAAGGGATATTGGTTAGTTTCCCAACTTCCACCCATAGCCTTAAAACACAAAAAGGAAAAATAAAAATTGTAGAATAAAAATAAATTAACTTCCATGATTTTTATCTTCCACACCCGTGATAACGCAACTCCGGAACAGGAGTTCCTAATCATTTACCGGCGTTGCAATTCCATCGGTGCCCTTGGAATTCGATTCCAGGCACCAGTTCAAAAGTATGAAATTCCCGCTCATTCGTTCACTGAACGTACCCGAGCTAAACTTCAGATAGAAATTCTGGGCACACCAGACCTCAGAATCAAGTGCCGTCTGAAACTGGGTTCTTGTAAAAACCGAAAGAAAATTAAGAAAATATTTCCCTTGAATTTTACGGGTCTTTACAAACATTCATTTATGAATGAATTTGATGCAACACTACTTCTGATAATTAGGAATGGATCTATTTATAGCAGCAATTCATGGTAAAAGAATCGATATTAATAGTAGTGCGCTATCAGAAGGTGAGCGAAGAGAATTGGATGATGACGCCAAGGGAATCAATGCATTAGGGGGAGCCATAAGAAATGATATATACTTGAAGGTTATGTCATTAAAAACATCACACACCATGTTTGAAATTTTTTTACCATATTTGAAGGTGATACAAAGGTCGTAGAAGCAAAACTGCAAGTGTTATGGATCATGTATGAAGATCTCTGAATGAACCAGAATGAGTTTATTGATGCATTATTTGATTAGGTAATGTTGTATTGTAAGACATGTGTAGTCTTGGTGAAGTAATTGAAGACATAAAGATTATGACTCACATCTTGATGAATCTTCCATCTTGCTTCGATCCAAATGATTCAGTATTAGAAGGCAAGGATCTGAAAGAGCTGTCATTGGATAACTTGCATAGTACCCTTATAGAATATTAAATTCAAAATGATGATAATCATGTTGTGGAAAAGTGGAAATAAAAAGAGTTGGAATTCAAATCCATGAAATATATTACTATTCAATACTCTTGGTAAGATGAAAAGGCATATTAGGTGATTTCATTCCTCTCCTCATACCATCAAAGTGGAAATGGAATATGTAAAGGGAAACATCAACTTTCTAATTTTCAAGGTGGAAAGGATTGAAATATTGTTTAATGTTTTCCTAAAATGTTATAATATGGTGATGATTTCGATGAATCCAAAATTCCAATGAAGAATTCTTTATCCTATGTGAAAAGAATGAAATAGTTCAAGGAAAATTTAATTTGATGAAAAACGTTTTTTCAAAAAAAATATGGCGGTTCAAATGAGTTTGTGGTTGAGGAGGTTGAAGAGATATAAAATTGTAGAGATCGTGGAGATAATGTTATTGTTGAAGTATTCTTTAGTTCTCATAAACAGGATAAAACTGAAGATAAAGAAGAAGAAGAAGAAGTTGAAGGATGATTTGATATTGAAGTGTAATTAGAAGCATCTCTAGAAGGGCTAAATGTTAGGAGAGAAAAAACCACAAAATCCAACAAGGTGGTACATAATTCCAAACTCTATATGAAACAAGAATAATAAGGAAATTATGATTTAGTAAAAGAAATAGAATAACAAAAGTAATCAATGTTAGAGTGAACATAAAAGGATGTTGGAAAGAAGCTCAAGATTAAAGAACAGAAAAGGGAGATCGATGGCTTGAATCTAATAATGAATGATCAAGTCAAGTGTATTGAAGAACATGAAGTAGATGTTGTAATTCTATGACAAAAAGTGATGTATCAGGAAAAACTCTTGACTCCCAACATGAAATCGAGAAAGTAAGTCATTAAGAATATAGAAATGATGAAAGTGGAGCCTAGAAGATTAGTTGGAAAGAAACAACAATAGATATCAGATGTTAAGGCTGATTTAGGGCTTCATCAAAAAACGTAATAAAGTCCCGGTTGATGTCAGACAACAAGTTACTGTTTGGAAAATGAATATTGATATGGGTACAAAGTAGAATCCCAAAATTAATAGATCCCAAGGAACGAATGGAACTATAGAAGTGACATGTAGGAATGCACATTTTCTCAAGTGTTATTTTTGTGGAAATATGGGAAATTTATAATATGTGTGTTCCATATCGAAAAGATATCGAAGGGAACAATGGAATTAATAAAATCCAAACATAGATATATATTATAGAACTTAATTTGAGGGAAATTGATTTTGGTGATAAGGATTTGGGCACATGGCTAGATATTGTACACCAAACATGTAGAGGAATCTTCCCATGAAGAGTCAATTTATTCGTACATAACATATAAAAAACGAACAAGTGAGTTGAAAATTCTAACTCGATTTGAAGCTCTGCATGATGATGTTGGGAAATCTCACTCCAAGTAATATCATATTTTTTAATATACAAAACGTGTGAGGTCAAATACATTGATGAAAAAGAAAAATGATTTGAAGGTAGTGGTCACTGAAATTGACCTTAAAGCATCAGATCATTCTTGTGTATGGATCCTTGATAGTTGTTCACATCTCACATTATATGCTATAAGGATCTTTTTACATTAACAAGATATGAAAAAGAATGAGTTTTCATGTTTGGAAATGATGAAGGCATGAAGATAATTGTATTGGTAAGGCCAGGTTTGGGGGTATAGAAATAAGATGTGCTGATGTCTTGGTTATAGAAGGTCTTATTAACAATTTGGTCAGCGTCAGTCAACAGTGTGACTCAATGTGTTCTATAAGGATTACCCTAAAGACTTGTTTCAATAAGGGAAGAGATGGTACAGTGATAATACCGGGAAAAATAACCATGGGAAATCACAACCTTGTAAGTGGAGTAGAAGATATGTGCTTTTTATCCAGAGAGGAAGAAAAAAAATGTGTCATAAATGACTTGGTCATCTATGTCAACCGTCCCAGGAAATATATGAAATTTTTATGCATTATGAGACCTCCCTAAGCTCTCGGTTGATCATACAAATATGTGTGATGCTTTCCAACAATGGAAGATCATCATAAAGACACACAAAGAAAAGAAAAAAAAGTCAATTAGAGTGATTAAATTGGTGTATGCGGATGTCTGTGGACAGATCACACCAAGTGTAGAGACCCGATGCTTATCGTACAATGACCTTACATTACATTTGCGGAATACTTAGTACATAACAAAAACACACACACAAGGATCGTAATAGTTTAGTGTCTTTGGAAACTCGGAATATAATCTTCTAATCCTGGTGAAAGATCTTCAACATCTCCCATAAAGATCTTCTTTTTTTTTACCTAAAACCTTTCTTTATATCCTGGGGAAAAGAAAACATAAAAGGGTGAGCTCAAATGCTCAGTAAGGGTAAACAAAAGAAATATCAATCACATAATTTTCATAAGAACATAACATTTTTGGAAATCTTAACCTGCAAAAGAGAGCATAATTTCATAACATGGGATAAATCATAGTAGTGAAATGAAATCATAACTTTAAACATTACTCATTGTGTCATACACACATAATCATAGAGAATCATTTCTTGTTAGTCAAGACTCATTGCCAAGACTATCTTAGTGGACAAAGTCCCTTTCTGAATCGAGTAATCCTCGTTTCAGTCCTGTTTCACTGAACCGGTATAACCTACCATTCCAGCCATGTCTATCTCATGAGATATAAAATCTTTACCCAATGCATTGGAGGGAGATATAGGTCCCACCCATCTTATAATGAATCCTTTCTTATGTGTGCCACATAATCATAAAACATACATCATCGCATAACACATGTAACAAAAATGGGATTCTTGAAACATCATGACATCATAAATCAATTCATATATGATAAAGGAATTCATAAACATAATTCCATCACAACATAGTCAAACCAATGTAAAAATATGGATAGAAACAGAACCCTTTATTATCTTAGATGGAAAATAATTTTGATAAAACACTTGAAATGAATTCTTGAGGAAAATATCCTTTCTTCTTCAAAATCAATTTTTTTTCACAAAACATCATGCAATTTTAAAAGAAAGTGATTTTATTGAAAATAGTCATGAAATATTTTGGAGGAAGCTTCATGAAAATAAGGCTTTATAAAACCATAAAAATCCATTCGTGCCGTTTAAGTTAAAAAAAAACATTCTTCGTACTTTTGTCGGAAAAGTCAAAAAGTACCTCGTACGAAAGACGACAAAAGATTCCTTTTATTTCTTTTACTAAAAACTCACCGAAGGGTAAAAATGGATTTAAACAATTGTAGGTGGATTAAAATAATATTACATATTGATGAAACATGGATTTGGATGATAAAATACACCCCAGTAAATACTTACGAATAAACAATCTCGAATAAAAATGAGATTGTGATATTTCCCTTACCTTAGGTCCGACTTGCTTTGTAAGTGTCCGAACCTCCTGTATAATGATTTAAACCATGTTATTGACTTATTACAGAATCATATTCATTGTTATGATATCATATATGGTTCACTTATGACATTATATTACCCGTTCTTTTGTAAATTCCATGTTAAAGAAGCGTTTTGGGTAAAATCGTTTCATTTATCGTAGGTGTTTTGACTTGTTGTTCTTGACATCATTATTACTTATATCATGATTTACATACTTCCAGAATATAAAATATGATTTATATATCATATATATTCAGTATATATATATATATAATAGGTAGATAAATAAAATGAAAAACACCGTTCATGGAGACGGTAGTCCGTACGTACGCATGAACGCTGTTTTCCTTTCCTTATTGTCTTGAAATGGAAGTAAGTAGATGACATACATATGTATATATATACATAAATCCAGTAGCTTTATAATGTCATATATTTCATTATTATTTCTTATATATACATTATAATCATTCTTAAATGGTTAACATGGAGAATGAATCTCATCGCGTCATGGAGACGGTATTCCGTACGTACGCACGAGCGATGATATAATTTCTATAAATATTGAATTGAATTGGAGTGGATTATACAATATATCAGAATCAATATGATGTTGTAATAACTATGTATAGTTATTCTTTACACCATTATACCCATCCATGTAAGGTGGTGGTGGAAAATAGATTACACCACGGCGTGGAGACGGTATTCCGTACGTACGCACGCGCGGTGATTTCTTTTTCCTTAGGATGGATAGATGGTGAAATAGGGTTGTTTCATACTTATAATAACATATCAGTATATGAGTGATACTGATGTTATTACTTCATAATGAAACAACCTAAGAAGAAGAAGTGGAAGAAGAAATAAAGATGAAAGAATTGGTAACGGTAATTACCTCTTCTTTGAAGTGCCTCTTTGAGACCTCCTCTTAGGGCACTAGAATTGGTCTTTGAGGAAGACCAGAACCTCTAGGATGTTGCTAAGGAAGTGGAGAAGAGAAATTGGCAGGGGTTGGCAGAGCTTGAGTGCTCAAATTGGTGTGAGGAGGAGGGGGAGGAGGTGTCCTTTTATAGGGGAGGAGAGGGGCACCTTAGGAATATCTCAAAATATTATTTTATATTAAAGTCAAAATCGGTTTATAATGGTTCCAAAGGGTCTTATTTCGAAGCTAAAGTGGGGATGGGTCGAAATCCTATCAACCAATAGGATTTAGACAAGTTTGGGGTTTTATTTTAACCTTATCAATTAGATTTAACTCTAAGTTAAATAATTTAACTTTTACCATGTCTTTTTGTTTTCTTTCACTATATGGTTAATAAACTTACTATAACATGCCAAACGAACCCCAAATTGTATATTATTAATACATATATCCTTATCTAAGTCATTTGGCCGAACCTTAGATTTTTAGGAATAAAATAACAATTAGTAATATAATATTTGATTTAAAAACTATTTTGTGTCAATTTTGACACTATTTGATATATGATTTTTGTGAAAGTCATAACAGAATTATATGTTCGAACCAAGTTGATTAAATCATCATAGTAACCTAGAAAATTAGTGTAATTCATAAAAAGTCTTAAATTACATTCATTTTGGTATTTATATTATCAATTTTGTCAATATTTCATTAATATGATAATTACTGCATCATCTTTGTGTCATAAATAAATTAAATTATTTGATGTCTAAAAATTACAAATAAAATACCATCATGTAGGAAATATTTTTAGCTTTCTAATGAATATTTACAATCGAATTTATCTTATGTATAACCCCATATTAAAAATGATTTACTTATTAAACTTTGATTTTAACTATTTTAACCTTTCTTTAAATAAATTAATAATAAATGTCCTAATCTAATCCAAGTGGGCCTAAATGGTCATATTTTATTCCTAAGTTTGTTTTTGGTCGAATTACACTTGTCCAATAGAATTAGGACATGTGTTAGGGTAATATTAATATCATATTTACCCTTAGTTACCCTATTTACTATTAACCGCGGTAAAAAAAAGTAAAAAGTTACTATTCACCAAAAATTATTTTCATCTCATTGAACCACATTTTAGTCCTTGATATTAACTGTGTCTCTCGGATTTTCGAAATTCCATTCACAGAAGCGGTAAAATTAAGTTTTATGCAAAATTCAGTTTTTAACCTACCACTTAGTAGTTTCACTATTCATCAAAAAATTGATGTTTTTCAGAACAATGCCAAAATTTCATCCCAAGCTATATTTTATATTCCGAATTCAAAAATGAAATCTATTTTACCAAATTCATAACATAGAAGTTTCATTAATTAATTTTATAATTAAATCCCGCTGTTAAAATAAATTGCGTGTTTTTAGGAAACAATATATATCAAAAGATTGACACTTGATTATGTCTGGTTTAAATGTGAAATTACAACCAATGACCAACAATGTATTAAATTGTAAAAATATATTCTAAATATACTTTAAAACCACTCAAATTAATAATTTATCACTATTAATTATTTCGATTAAAAAAGTTGTTTTTAATTATAATTTAGTAATTTTTCACTATTCATCAGAATATGAAAGTTATCCGAAAAGTACCAAAATTTCACCTTAGGCTAAATTCGATACTCCGAATCCAAGAATGAAGTTCATTTTGAAAAATAAGATTTACAGAATTTTAAAAAGTGGTTATTACTATTCATAACGGCTAGTTTTAATAATATTTTAATAGCACATCGTTGTTTAGTGAAACTCGGTATTGCGTATTACACACGCTATCGAGGAAGGTCGCGATTGCGTGTAATGCAAGGCAAGACAAGGATGCATGTTGTTCAAGCTCCTTTTGGTGTAGCGTAGAACACAAGACATTAATAAAATTAAAAAGAATATTTCATTATAAAATCTTGGGCTGTTACATTCTACCCCCCTTAAAATGAATTTCTCCCTCGAAATTCGTCGGGGTTATAAATGGTTTACTATTCGAAAGTTTCTTTAATAGAAACCCACATCGTAAAAAGGAATATCAAAACCAATCTTTAAAAACAAAAGTATGAAACGTAACGGTTACCCAAATAAACTAATCATTGGGGTTCCACATAGGTGAAAATATGGATATGGAAGAGAAATCTAACCATCATGTTCTGATGGAGAGTGGTAGAGAACATGGCTATGGAAAAGCCAGTAATCACAAATCCATAGATTTGTGATGATATAAGGTACCATCTGATTCATCAGGTATAAGATCACTAGGACAACATTTTTGGTTTTCAAGATCATTTCCCCTAAAGTTGAAAATTTGAATTAGAATAAATACTTACTTTATTTTGGTACAATCTCACTGTTGTTCGTGCTTTGAACAATTTCCACTTCATCTCTTAAATAAATGAAGTTGAATTTGTTATTCGTGAAGTGTTAGCAGATCATGTGATAGAATGACAGGTCATTCCATCTGTCTCAAACAAAAGGTTAGCAAAACTTATATACATAAGTCGATCTATAGTGAGATTAATCATATATGGTTCCTAAAATGGACTTATACTTCATATATCATACTGCTTAATATAATAAAACTAGTTTCTACTAAACAGGGACTTCCTGTAGGTCAGTGGTAGGCGATAAAGGCCAGTCGCACTTCGGTTGTGGGTTCGATTCCCACAGCCTTGTCCGAAGCGATGGGCTGTCGCCCGTCCTGCAGGTTGTCCTTTTTCCAAAACTATATTACTATAACATCCCATCAATAATATCGAAAAAAAAAATTTATATCCTTAAACAATACTAACTTACGTCCAACACAATCCATTCCAATCTTTAGGCTTATCCATAATACTGCAGTCCACTCTCATAACATAGTGAAAACAATTACCAGAGATTTAATATCATCGTTGATCCCCATATATCATAAGATATGTTTTGTTGGTCACATTCCAAACATTCAAAGTCCTTAATCATGTATACTCTTGAATACCCATTGAACCTTAGTGGAAACTTGAATGCAGTTAAAAGTTAACACTTTACACATACCAAAATCCTCAAAATTATTTATACTCAAACCATGATATCACTTAGTCCTTATATCAATCATGAGCTCATGAATACAATCAAACATCTCATTATCTTCTTATCCTTTCATTATGCACTTATCATCTACTTTCCAAAATATTTGAATCACTTTTCATAGTTATTGGTACCTTAAAATTTTTGAAAACCACAATAGACCAATACTTAAATATTTCAATACACCATAAAAGTACCTCAACAACATTATTCTTGAATACCAAAACACTTCAGTCCATCCACATCAATGATTATCCTGGAATAAGTCCTTCCTTGATTTGGAAGTAACTTTTTAGGTCAGGGCATTGAGTTGGGTAATGCCCATGTTCTCCACAAATAAGACATTGAACTCCATAACAGTCTGTCACTCTATGACCCTTTTCTCCACACAGATAACATCGGTCCCTCCATTTGAGGTATTCCTCAAGGTTCTTCTTCCCTTCTTTAGAAATCTCAATCTTCTTTTCTTTATGCTCCTCAACATGCGAACATGCATAATAGTCTATCTTCCTCTTCTTTGAAGAATTAGGCATACCACTAAATATCACCTTGTTAATCATATATCGCGATGATTGATTCGGCATAATCACAACATCTTTCTCTATAGGCATTACACAATTTTGTTGCTCATAGTCACCAATTTGTCCATTGGATTCAATGTTAACTGAATTCCTTTTGGTTCCCTCCATTAACTAAAACACAAAAATAATTTTGTGAGAATCAAAAATTATGCTAGAGAAAACAACATAGTAAAGGGAAAGTATCCTCAATACCTAACTTCTTAGGTTTAATCTAATATCATTACCATAGTTCTAGGAATATATCCTATACGTATACTTATCCTTAGGGACATCCCTAGACATACCTTAGAAATATCTCTAGGAATCTCACTAACGTTTTCGCATCCTAGTTTCCAAAGGTTGACTAAACCTTTCCTCTGATACCAACTGTAGAGACCCATATCTTGACGTACATGGACATTACATTACATTTGCGGAATACTTAGTACATAACAAAAACACACACACAAGGATCGTAATAGTTTAGTGTCTTTGGAAACTCGGAATATAATCTTCTAATCCTGGTGAAAGATCTTCAACATCTCCCATAAAGATCTTCTTTTTTTTTACCTAAAACCTTTCTTTATATCCTGGGGAAAAGAAAACATAAAAGGGTGAGCTCAAATGCTCAGTAAGGGTAAACAAAAGAAATATCAATCACATAATTTTCATAAGAACATAACATTTTTGGAAATCTTAACCTGCAAAAGAGAGCATAATTTCATAACATGGGATAAATCATAGTAGTGAAATGAAATCATAACTTTAAACATTACTCATTGTGGCATACACACATAATAATAGAGAATCATTTCTTGTTAGTCAAGACTCATTGCCAAGACTATCTTAGTGGACAAAGTCCCTTTCTGAATCGAGTAATCCTCGTTTCAGTCCTGTTTCACTGAACCGGTATAACCTACCATTCCAGCCATGTCTATCTCATGAGATATAAAATCTTTACCCAATGCATTGGAGGGAGATATAGGTCCCACCCATCTTATAATGAATCCTTTCTTATGTGTGCCACATAATCATAAAACATACATCATCGCATAACACATGTAACAAAAATGGGATTCTTGAAACATCATGACATCATAAATCAATTAATATATGATAAAGGAATTCATAAACATAATTCCATCACAACATAGTCAAACCAATGTAAAAATATGGATAGAAACAGAACCCTTTATTATCTTATATGGAAAATAATTTTGATAAAACACTTGAAATGAATTCTTGAGGAAAATATCCTTTCTTCTTCAAAATCAATTTCTTTTCACAAAACATCATGCAATTTTAAAAGAAAGAGATTTTATTGAAAATAGTCATGAAATATTTTGGAGGAAGCTTCATGAAAATAAGGCTTTATAAAACCATAAAAATCCATTCGTGCCGTTTAAGTTAAAAAAAACATTCTTCGTACTTTTGTCGGAAAAGTCAAAAAGTACCTCGTACGAAAGACGACAAAAGATTCCTTTTATTTCTTTTACTAAAAACTCACCGAAGGGTAAAAATGGATTTAAACAATTGTAGGTGGATGAAAATAATATTACATATTGATGAAACATGGATGTGGATGATAAAATACACCCCAGTAAATACTTACGAATAAACAATCTCGAATAAAAATGAGATTGTGATATTTCCCTTACCTTAGGTCCGACTTGCTTTGTAAGTGTCTGAACCTCCTGTATAATGATTTAAACCATGTTATTGAATTATTAAAGAATCATATTCATTGTTATGATATCATATATGGTTCACTTATGACATTATATTACCTGTTCTTTTGTAAATTCCATGTTAAAGAAGCGTTTTGGGTAAAATCGTTTCATTTATCGTAGGTGTTTTGACTTGTTGTTCTTGACATCATTATTACTTATATCATGATTTACTTACTTCCAGAACATAAAATATGATTTATATATCATATATATTCAGTATATATATATATAATTGGTAGATAAATAAAATGAAAAACACCGTTCATGGAGACGGTAGTCCGTACGTACGCATGAACGCTGTTTTCCTTTCCTTATTGTCTTGAAATGGAAGTAAGTAGATGACATACATATGTATATATATACATAAATCCAGTAGCTTTATAATGTCATATATTTCATTATTATTTCTTATATATACATTATAATCATTCTTAAATGGTTAACATGGAGAATGAATCTCATCGCGTCGTGGAGACGGTATTCCGTACGTACGCACGAGCGATGATATCATTTCTATAAATATTGAATTGAATTGGAGTGGATTATACAATATATCAGAATCAATATGATGTTGTAATAACTATGTATAGTTATTCTTTACACCATTATACCCATCCATGTAAGGTGGTGGTGGAAAATAGATTACACCACGGCGTGGAGACGGTATTCCGTACGTACGCACGCGCGGTGATTTCTTTTTCCTTAGGATGGATAGATGGTGAAATAGGGTTGTTTCATACTTATAATAACATATCAGTATATGAGTGATACTGATGTTATTACTTCATAATGAAACAACCTAAGAAGAAGAAGTGGAAGAAGAAATAAAGATGAAAGAATTGGTAACGGTAATTACCTCTTCTTTGAAGTGCCTCTTTGAGACCTCCTCTTAGGGCACTAGAATTGGTCTTTGAGGAAGACCAGAACCTCTAGGATGTTTCTAGGGAAGTGGAGAAGAGAAATTGGCAGGGTTTGGCCGAGCTTGAGTGCTAAAATTGGTGTGAGGAGGAGGGGGAGGAGGTGTCCTTTTATAGGGGAGGAGAGGGGCACCTTAGGAATATCTCAAAATATTATTTTATATTAAAGTCAAAATCGGTTTATAATGGTTCCAAAGGGTCTTATTTCGAAGCTAAAGTGGGGATGGGTCGAAATCCTATCAACCAATAGGATTTAGACAAGTTTGGGGTTTTATTTTAACCTTATCAATTAGATTTAACTCTAAGTTAAATAATTTAACTTTTACCGTGTCTTTTTGTTTTCTTTCACTATATGGTTAATAAACTTACTATAACATGCCAAACGAACCCCAAATTGTATATTATTAATACATATATCCTTATCTATGTCATTTGGCCGAACCTTAGATTTTTAGGAATAAAATAACAATTAGTAATATAATATTTGATTTAAAAACTATTTTGTGTCAATTTTGACACTATTTGATATATGATTTTTGTGAAAGTCATAACAGAATTATATGTTCGAACCAAGTTGATTAAATCATCATAGTAACCTAGAAAATTAGTTTAATTCATAAAAAGTCTTAAATTACATTCATTTTGGTATTTATATTATCAATTTTGTCAATATTTCATTAATATGATAATTACTGCATCATCTTTGTGTCATAAATAAATTAAATTATTTGATGTCTAAAAATTACAAATAAAATACCATCATGTAGGAAATATTTTTATCTTTCTAATGAATATTTACAATCGAATTTATCTTATGTATAACCCCATATTAAAAATGATTTACTTATTAAACTTTGATTTTAACTATTTTAACCTTTCTTTAAATAAATTAATAATAAATGTCCTAATCTAATCCAAGTGGGCCTAAATGGTCATATTTTATTCCTAAGTTTGTTTTTGGTCGAATTACACTTGTCCAATAGAATTAGGACATGTGCTAGGGTAATATTAATATCATATTTACCCTTAGATACCCTATTTACTATTAACCGCGGTAAAAAAAAGTAAAAAGTTACTATTCACCAAAAATTATTTTCATCTCATTGAACCACATTTTTGTCCTTGATATTAACCGTGTCTCTCAGATTTTCGAAATTCCATTCACAGAAGCGGTAAAATTAAGTTTTATGCAAAATTCAGTTTTTAACCTACCACTTAGTAGTTTCACTATTCATCAAAAAATTGATGTTTTTCAGAACAATGCCAAAATTTCATCCCAAGCTATATTTCATATTCCGAATTCAAAAATGAAATCTATTTTACCAAATTCATAACATAGAATTTTCATTAATTAATTTTATAATTAAATCCCGCTGTTAAAATAAATAGCGTGTTTTTAGGAAACAATATATACCAAAAGATTGACACTTGATTATGTCTGGTTTAAATGTGAAATTACAACCAATGACCAACATTGTATTAAATTGTAAAAATATATTCTAAATATACTTTAAAACAACTCAAATTAATAATTTATCACTATTAATTATTTCGATTAAAAAAGTTGTTTTTAATTATAATTTAGTAATTTTTCACTATTCATCAGAATATGAAAGTTATCCGAAAAGTACCAAAATTTCACCTTAGGCTAAATTCGATACTCCGAATCCAAGAATGAAGTTCATTTTGAAAAATAAGATTTACAGAATTTTAAAAAGTGGTTATTACTATTCATAACGGCTAGTTTTAATAATATTTTAATAGCACATCGTTGTTTAGTGAAACTCGGTATTGCGTATTACACACGCTATCGAGGAAGGTCGCGATTGCGTGTAATGCAAGGCAAGACAAGGATGCATGTTGTTCAAGCTCCTTTTGGTGTAGCGTACAACACAAGACATTAATAAAATTAAAAAGAATATTTCTTTATAAAATCTTGGGCTGTTACACCAAGACCATTGATATAAAGATATATTGGGTTCATTTCATTGATTATTATAATATAATGGAATTGGTATTCATCATTTCCCACAAGTATTATGTTTTTAGATTCATAAAAAATTATTGGAGGGAGTTTGAAATGATGCTTTGTAGAAAATTCAGACGTTTCATTCTGATAATGGAAAGGAATTCAAAAACAGTCAGGTTGGAGACTATCTCCCAAAACACAGGATAAGGGATCATGTTTCCTAATTAATAACACCCCAATAGAATTTAGTGGATTAAAGGAGAAATCAGATCATCAAAAAAGTGGTCTGAACAAATCTAATAGAAAAATACCTAATAGAGAAATTTTGGAAGAAAACTGTATTAACGTTGATCTGCATTTATAACAGGGCTCTATTATGTCAGAAGGAAGGAAATACATTGAATGAGTCATGGTACGAGAAGAATAAAATGGTAAATTACTTTCAAGTATGTGGATGTAAAGGCTTTATAATAAATAATTAAAATGACAAGAAATTTGAGTCAAGAGGGGATGAGGGAATATTCCGTGTCTACACTAGAAAAAAAATTAAATTCATTTATCAAAGGCTGGGAATGGTAAATCAAAGAAATTATGTCACTGTTGTTGAAAATGAAGAGAATATGAAAAAGAATAGTGAAAAAATTCTTGATGAACATGATGAGGAGGAAATCAATGCAAGGGGAGAAGAAGTGGCGGATGCTATTCAAAAGAAGATATTGATGATGGGCGTGAGGATGTAAAATCTATATTTGCAATAGAAGACAAGAAGTTGATCTAAAATTGATACGTAGAATATGAATGTTGATCAGACATTTCCAGTTCAAACTACAAGAATAAAGTAACTGTAGTAGACATCTATTTTATCTCAAGGTGATCCTAAATATTTTTTGGATGCAGCTGAATTTGACAACTCGGTTCTGGTGATGAATGAAGAGATAGACTAGATTGAGAAAAATCAGACATAGTGAGGCCAAAAAATAATAATGTATTCAGAACTAAATGGTTATATCTCAACAAGATGAATGAATATGACATAGTGATTCGAATAAATAACGACTTCTGTGTAATGGATACTCTCAAATTGAGGGCATAAATGTTGACGAGACATTTACACTGGTTGCAAGGCTGAAGATAATCAAATTATTCCTAGCCATTTTAGTGCAACAAAAGTTCAAAGTGTTCCATATGGACATCAAATCTGTATTATTAAAAGGGGTTCTAGAGGAAAAAGTGTATATCAAGAATCCAAATGATATTCTAATTAATAAATATGAGAAAAAAGTGTGTATGTTGAAGAAAGTTCTATATAGGATGAAATTATCACTAAGAGAATGGTATTATAGGCTTGATCAATATTTGAAGAAGCATGGTTTCTAGTGTGGTGGAGTTGATTACAATATCTATTCCTATAATGACAGTAATCAAAGGATTATGGAGCTGTTTTATGTCAATGGCATCATATTTGACCAATCAGATGAATCTCAGGGATGAAAAGTTTCTGAATTCATGAAAAGTGAGTTTCAAATGTCAATCATTAGAGAGTTGACATTTTTCCGTGGTGTACAGGTAAGAAAATAAGGAATGGAACATTTATATCTCAATCGAAATATAAAAAGGAGGTTATGAGGAGATTTGGGATGGAAAATTCCAAGGAAATGAAGACTTTGGTTGCTACCCTGATGAAATTGTTAGAAGATAATGAAGACAATGTGGTCAATATCACAGAATACAGGCAAATTATTGGATGATTACTATACTTGGTAACGAAAGGTCCTAATATTTTATTCGCGAAATTACAATAAATGTGATATCAATTTAACAAAAGGAAATCCACATGATTGTAGTGAAAAGAATACTTGGGTTTATTGAGGGAACGATGGATTTTATAATGATATATAATGACAAATCTCAATCCGAATTTTTGGGATATACTGAGGCATATTGGGCCAATTCAGTGGATGATAAGAAATCAATGTCAGGAGGATAATTCTCTCCTGGTGAACTATTTATTACTTGGCCAAGCAAGAAGAAAGATTTCATTTCATTAAGCACCCTAAAAGCTTATTATATTGTGGCCACCCAAGCATTCACATTGTTGTTGTGGATGATGTAGTAGCTTGATGATATGGGAGTTGAAGTGTTGTGTCTGATCGGAATCCAGTGCGATAACTCAGGTGCTAAAAATGATATAAAAAAACAGTTCCATCACTCAGGGACATAGAAAATTGATATAATGTATTATTTTTTCAAGGAGAAGGTTGATCAGGGAGTCGTGAAGTTGGAGAATGTTCCTAATGAACTACATTTTATAGACATTCTGAAAAAAGACATACCCAAGGAATCTTCTGACAGACATTGACTGGATTTGGGAGTTCATTCGAAACCCCACACTTGAATAAGTGTGGATGTGGGACCCCCCCCCCCACCTCAACCTATGGTATGGATTTTTTCCATACTATAATACTCCATGTTCTCTACACTATTTCAGACCAAAAACAAGTGACCTTTGGGTTTTTTTACAAATGGGGTGAAAGACTGACTCCAAAAGGGAGGGAGACTATGTCTTTTTCGATGACACGGGGAGAAGCTGATAGGTGGTGCAACGCGATTGTGGGAGGGGGGTTTACAAAAACTTGTGAAGAAGATGATAAGGGGAGCATCACGATGACAGCATGGGGTGTTCTTTGTGATAGTAGAATGTTTTTCTTGGAAACCACAAGAAATTAACAAGTGAAGAAGAATTTTATTAAATTTGATGATGATAGATGTGACTGATAAAATAATAGATAATATGATAGATGAGGATCATGATAACAATATAAGAGTGGCATTGGAATGGTGATATAAGGTTTCCAGCGATAAATAATTGGTTAAAGTTTGGAATAAAAAATAGGTGGTACAAATGAAGTGATTCATTTATGACAATTCAATTACACTTGTTTCTCATGTCGATCATTTCTCATGTGGGATTAGAGTATATGCTGAGTAAATCCTTGATCACTATCTATATTGTAAGAGGCGAATGGTGGTAGTGGTAGGAAGAAGCTTTAATGAGGCATCAAATTGTAGAATATATTTAATGAGAAGAGTTTTTGATAAACCCAATGGGGGATATTGTGGAGAAAAATCCATCATGGTATCATTGAAGTATTTTTGTGATGATTGTTTCTATTGAAAATGTTTGCCTCTGGGTTGTTTTTATTGAAAAAACATAGAACTATGTTCATGTTTTTTGAAAAGGTTGTTTTAATGGTGAGTTTTCAAGTTCAAGGGTTGTTGAAAACAATCCCTGATTGATTGAATAACCCCGAAAAATGAATGGAAGATATGGAGGTGGTACATTAGGATCAGATACAAAGTGGCTTTTTTCCGGAGTTTTCAAAATATTTGGGCCTCAAAATTTTGAAATGGCGGAATGTGTTTTTGGAAAATGGACTTTCTCGCCGGTTTCTTAGACGCTTGGAATGTTGTGTGCCATATTTTTTCAAGATTATAATATCAAAATATATCGAAGTAAAGAGGGGTGCCCATGTTTTGGTTTGGGTGTGCACGATGACTAGGGAAATAGAGACTAGGGTGGTTGTACTTGTGCGATGAGAGGATACTTGCACGTCGGTGCTCAGGGTACCCAAAATGCCTATAAATAAAAGTACACCCCTAATCATTTGATGATTACATTAAAATATAGATAAAACCAGAGATCCAGTCGTGGAGGAGCTTTGGGCACGTAAGTGGCGGTGTGGGCGCACAAGTATATGGTTATTCAGAAGTTGTGCACCAGTTGTTAGATGCACACCAATATTGGTTTGGGTATAAAAGGGTGTGAGTCACCAATGATTTGTGCTGTAGAAGGAATTTTCGCACAAGTGGTTAGGTTACAAATTCGTTCCATTCTTGGAGAAGCGTGTTAATGCATAGAGAAATGCATCGTGCATTAGATAAGTGCACCAAGTATAGGGAACTACCCCAGTCCCTCTAGTGTTACAAGAAAGTTAGAGAATTGCATTTTACCTTCGATGATAAGTGAGATTCATCAGCGAGTGAAATTTGGTCGTCAACAAATCATATATATATTGAGATATATGGATTCATTTTTTATAATGGAGGGATCTACAAGTCTTTAAACAGGGAGTTGATCTTCTGAAGAAGCAATGATAACTATTCAGCTGAGAGAGCAGTGGGCGTTCATATTGTCATTTTGTGTAAACCATAAGGGATAATGAGTCCTCTTCGAACATTGTAAACAACAGTGTGCTTATAGTAGATTTGGTACATCGGCACATCGTTGGTGTATGTTACATTGATATAGCCCAGTGGGGGTGAACCAAGTAAAAATTGGTTTGTCTTGTTCATGATTTAATTTCAGTTAATACCTTCATATGAGAAATAGAGATAATAATTTTTTTTAAAAGTAAAACAAGATCCTAAGGGGAATAGGTTAAAATCTATCATACCCTGATTCACCCCCTCCTGTGATATTGGTCTTTGTGGGACTAACAGTAGGCACTTGATATGGAAGTGGATTACATAGTCATATATTAATGTATAACCAAAATATATATAATAATGATTATGTAAAAATTAATGAATTATGGATTTTGATATGTATAAATTTTAATTATACCATAATTATATAATAGAATTGAATAAAAATAATGATAATATTATGAATTTGTGTGTGTTTTCATGGACACATTAATTGATTTTCTAATAATTAAGTGAAGAAATAATTAAAGAAATAAGTTAACGTTATTTTATCTACTATTGAAAAATAATTTGAAAAATCCATTAAAATAATTGTTCCTTTTAGAAATCATAAAGGAAGAAAAATTCCAAATTTATTACTATGTAAAAGTTAATGGAAATTTGAATGTTATGAATAATTAGATTTTATATATTTATTGAATTTCTAATAAATAGAAAAGACATTTATATCCCACTAAAAGTAACATGAAAATATACTATTTATATATCTAAATAAAAAATAAAAAATATTTAGGAACTAAATGTGAATAAGATATTAAATAGTTGAGTTAAACATAGATAAGTTATAATATAAATTAAATGGAATGGTTTTCTATTACCCATACTTTTGGTCCCAAATTAAAATATCTTAATGATAATTCATTTATATTAGTTTTTCAATTATTTCTTAATGTTCACATTATATTATTTTATTACAGGATAATGTAAATTTTCACAATCTAGAGGATACTTGTTTAATTTTTTATGTCCCATTGCATTTTGTATATCAATGATAGTTGTTTTAAAATATTTTAAAAACTATACATGTGTATTTATCAAATTTTTTAATAACAGAAATATGAAGTTTCTCAATATAAATGAAAACATAATATATATCGCTTTAATACACCCCACAGAACTGTAAAGATTTAGTCACTTCTGATACAAGATATATAGTCTACTTATGTCATAAAATATATTCAGTAACACACATAATGTTATCCTCAAAATACTCCCTTTCAATCCATATCCTAAATAAAGACATAATCACGAATTTGGGTAATAGTATTATAAAAAACTGATCAGATTGGTCAATTTGAATTTAAAATCATATATGAAAACACAAAAATATCGTATGTGCACAGGAAAAATGAATAGGGGTATGAGAGCATGATAATAAATTAAAAAAACATAACAAACCAATCATAGAACATAAATCATGAATTATTGATGATGGGTTTTCCATAGTAAAATTCAATAGGCATAAGAGTGTATAATCATACATAGTTAATCATGGGACATGAAATCATATCATAATAATAAGATATATTTAAATATAATTCTCATAAAAATTGAAAATCATTTCTATATTCAAGGATAACAATTAACTTAATCATATAATCCTGGATAGTGTCCCATAGTAGATTGGGTATCCTTTATATTCTTATAAAAATTTTATATATTTTACCATATTATATTGTGTTAAATCTCCATTCACAATTATATAATATCATGAAAAATATTTTTTACCCAATTTATTAGAAGTTTATTTAATTATAGGTCCACTCATTGCAAAAGGAAAATAAATATATTTTTCTATTCAATGAAAAAAAATTCATCATTTCATCATAGTATAAATAACTTCTAGAAAAAAGGGTTTTCATTGAAATAGACATAGAACATGAGAATCATAATTGATAAATTAAAAAAATATGGAGGGTATAATTAGATCATATCTGAATTTTATCTTCAGTTTTCTTAAAACAAGATGACATAGATAAAAATTATATTTATAGAATGATTAAAAATATGATTTAAAAATGGGTAAATATAATTTTCATTTAGAAATTTTTTAAAAAAAATTACCAGAATATTTTAACATGGTTTAATTTTAAAATAAATATAATAACATAATGGTATCATTGTATCAATAAATATTAATGACTGAGGTAAAATATATTAATTTGTTTAAAATTTATTTTTTAAAAAATTCAATTAAATTAAAATATCATAGAAAATAAGCATAAAGAATCAATAGAATATACGAAAGAAAATTATTGAAACATTTTTACAAATATGTAAATGGATAAACAATATTCCAAACATAATAAATAAACTATTGAATATTTTTATTAAAATGGTTTTTTTCGTCATTTGAGTAACAAAGAACGTGGAAATGGAGAAAAAATTAAATTCTATAATAAACATAAGAGAAGAATGTTTATATGGGTTATGATATAAAGAATATAAAAGACCAAATAATTGATATTTAATCCCAAAAATCTTGGCAAAAAGTTACATTTTAACATAAACCCTTACCACAAGTCCATACATTATTGGTATATACTCTAACATCCTATATAATGAATTTTGATTTCTCATAAAAAATTATATTTGTTTTCCATACTTATATTACTACTTATATGTCATTAGTATTTTTAAAATTTTAAATTAAAAACATTTATTTTTGGAATTCAATATTCGTATTTCAACCATTATGTTTTCCACCTGTGTTTCAGTTTACTATTTAATGTCGTTTCACCTTCTCATGGTTCCACAATAAAAAAAATTAATGAATTTCATATTTATTTATTATATACACACTATGATAAATATATTTATGTATGTGCTATAAAATGAGATACAACACTCCATTTTGACAGTATTTAACAAATAAAATCAATTGATTTTTTAATTTTATTATTGGATGGAAAGATATGAATTTTAATATTAATTCATAATTATAGTATCAAAAATAGGTTATAAATTGAATATTTAATAATCAAGTCCATCTATATAATAATAAATTAGAGGAATTGATATAGAATAATATATATTTATTTATGGAGGTAGTAATCCTCACATAAGAAATAATGATGTTTTCTTTTTCCCATTACATTGAAAGGTTGTATATAATTCTTATTTAGTCTGATTTTTTTATTCCTGGTGCTAAGGATATCATATTCGGATAGATTATTATATTTAGAAAAAAATTAGAGAAAATATACTTAAATGAACTTGGTAAAGAATATTACCTAATCCTCAAGTGTCCTCCATTATCTTACAACTTAAGACATTATTGGATAGTCATTTTGTGAGACCAAAATATTTAGGATCTAGGAAAGTGAATTGGGGTTCAAATTTGGATGATATTATCTATCCCATGGATCTATAAATTCCTCATGTTTTGAAAATAGGATGTTAAATTTTATACATTATACGAGTGACACCCATTTAAATTCTCTTATCATTGGTATAATATAATGTCATTTTTGTGGACATGGGGAATACAACAAGCCCAATTTAAAATATATAATTATTTGAGGATGAAATAAACTCAAAAAATCAAATAATGATATTTGTTTTGTAATTTTTAACGAATTTTTCTTAAATATAAACACTTTTTACCAATTTTAATCTTTCCCGTGATAAATAAAACTTTTCTATGATAAGTATTCATTATTAATCAAAATAAAATTAATAACATAAAAATCGTAGACATTATAATTAAAATCATAGAATCATTTTATCTGATTGAATTTATATTACTGGTAAAAAATATATTTACCTTTATATATGAAAAATGAAAAAGAATCCATTTAAAAAATGTCTTCATGAAAAATGGAATTCTAACCAAAATCTTGTATATAATTGATTCTAATGTAATTTTTTAATGGATAAAAAATGGACTAGTTTTATTACATTAGAAGAAATTGAAAATTTACTTTATCAATGTAATTACATATATATAGTAAAATGTAAAAAATAATTTATTATTATAATAAAATTTTACATTAGATCTGAAAAGGAAAATTTTTGTTTCCAAAGGACAAATAAAAGATTCAAATTATTTTTTAAACATAAATTTATATTTTTAATCCAATGTAATAATATATGTCTAATTCATTATTAGAATATAATAATGTGATAAATGGTATGTTATTTTAGAAAATGTTATTTTTCACTATTCACCTAATATTATCCATTATTTAAAAGTCGAAATAATTTCATCATAAGATATCTTTTATGTGATGAATCAATAAATGAATGTTATTCCTTAAGGATGAATTATAGAGTAATGTAATCTATCATTCAAATATTATATAAATATTATATATAAATAATCAAATATTTCTAAAAAAACATTTTTTTTGACAAAAAATTATGTGTCTAGAAATGATATTTATTTATTTACAATATAATGGATGTAAATAATTGAATTTATTAATAATTAATTCTATTTATCATTATATTTTATTAATATAATTTTGATAAATTTTTAAATATATTGAAGATGAATAATTTAGATAATTAGTCCAAATATCTCCTTTAGAATCAATTTTTATATCCCATATGACATTTATTTATTAGAAATCTTATTTAATAATATATTGAATTATTTTTATTTTTAAAGATGTAAATTGTTATTCAATTAAGGTTAGTATTTTATAAACAATGATATGTGGAAAAAATGAATATACATTATTGTAAAATATATTTTAATGTCATGCAGTTTTATATTCTACACCAATAATGTTATTACACTATTGAAAGTCAATAAATATAATGGATGAAATGCAGAAAATTACACCTAATTATATTTTCCTGATGTCACATATATTCCTTAAATTTATGGTTTTACCATGAAAATTTTAATATATTTGTAATAATGTTATTTAGACCATTATCTCTTCGATAAAAAAATATACTTGTTAATCATCATAAGAAATATCATGATGTAGTTGTGTAGACTCATAGTTCTGTAAATATTATAGGTATGTTATGTACTTAATTTGAAGTGACACATGGATCACATCATATTTTTTATATTGTATTGGTTGAATTACATAGTGATATATGATTAATAGTCATATAGAGCCAGACATATACAGGGCATTGTCTTCCCTTAAATCCAAATCTCAAAACATTAATCCAAGTAGATATTCATATTAATAAAATTTCACCATTATGAAAATATATATATTTCTTATTATTGTATAAATTTTCTATGTAATATTATATGAAATGATTTTCTCTTGAATAGATCGATCATTATTTTAATTTCCTATACTAGCTTTGATCTTGATAGCTTACTTTCTCCAATTTTATTCAAACATGTTGATTTTCTATACTTCATTCCATATATGGAATGTAAGAGTCCCATCATAATGATCCTATTATAAATATTATTTTAACAGAGATAGATAATTGAATCTTGTAGATACCAACAACCATTGGAATTTATAGTGCAATTTATTATCATTTCATATATGATTTCAATTCCCACCTGGAATAAAAATCTATTTGAAGATGATATACAGTTCGAAAGTAATTTTTTTGAATAATTTTATAGATTATGTATAATTAAATACAATGTAATCTATGGAACATGGTTGGATATAATTCAATGGTTTATATTATCCCCATATATTTATGACATTAAATTTTATCTTGACAATATACGATGCACTAAGATTGAGTTTTCACAATATCCCTCTTCAAAATGCCCCTACTGGAAATGATCTTAGAGATATCAATTAATAATTTTCATTCTACAATGGATTGAAAATAATGACCTATATTCTTAATCTATAATTTCTTTAATTCTGGTATTGATGGTGCACATATACCACTAACCTATAATATCATTCCACCATGGACATAGATAAAATGAAAAAAATATTAACTTTTTTGGACTTGAAAACAATCATTTTGGTTAATTATAAAAATAATATGCAATTATAGTTGAACTTAAATTTTGTAATGATAAGAATTTTGAAAATTCCTCCTAATTTACCAGTCTATACATTTCAGAACGTCATGTATTTGATCTCATTCAATCAACATAATGGAAAAAATAGAATTATACTTTTGACTTAGATCATCCATCACCTCATTCTCCTTACCATGATGGTAAATTGTTGATCATAAATACTCATTGATTATCTTTATACAACCCCATTGGTGATTATTAAAGTATTTCTATGAGAATATAAAAATAAAAAATTTATGTACAATATATATCCAAAAAACCCCCTAAAAATAATTCAATCATATTTTTAATGAAATAATATCACTTATATCTCCATATAATGATTCTGGTAAGAATTCTCATGATTATTTTATTACTTTGATTTAAATCATACAACTAAGGAATTTTTTTGAGAAAAAATTCTAATTAGTTTATTAAAGAATAAATATATTTTCCAAATAATACTACAAAATATGGTATTGTGACCACATGTTCACTACCCAAACATACCTTAATTTCATTGATGTTTTCTTTTGATTCATATATCAGAAGGGATAATAATCCCTTCTGTATAATCATGTATTGTATACTTTCTATCCATGATAAAGTCTTCAAAAAATCACAATATTTTTAAAACAATCTAATTAAACAATATTTCATAGGCTATGTGGTTAGTTGGGTCTATTTTTTCAGAATCCTCAAACGATTTTAATCCTCTTCATTTTTATATGTATATAATTTTATATGATCTACTAAAACTAAAATAAACTGATCATGATAATCTCAAAACACTCAATTAATTGGACTCATAAATATAGTTAGGGTATTTTTAAGTTCAAATGGAGTCATTATAAATTAATAGTGTTCATAACTTTTATAGATGCTTTTATAAAAACATCCTCCATTTTAACAAATAATAAATGATATTAAAATCAATGTTCAATTGTTAAAATATATTGAACTCATACAATTTCATCAAAAAATTCGTTAATACATTATAGAGGATGTATATTATTTATTATAATCCTTTTTCATTCATGATAACCAAAGAATAAATTCATTAAAAAAAATTATTCCTAATGATTTGAACTGATGAACAATGTTGTGAAACATTATGGAATATGAATTTCGTACATAGATTCACTTAGAGAATATCAGTCAATTTCAACAACTAAATATGTTACAATCTAAAAGGATTCACTGAAATGTGTGTAGAACTTGGTATATGTTCTATTGAAAACTATACATTATGATTTAGGTGAATAATATCCCTTATTTATGATGTACATAAGAACATTTTAGAAAAATATTCATTTATACATTGTCATGTTTTTTATCAACCATTTGAGATAAACACCCCTCCTAAATTGGTTGTATAACCCATATAATTTATGTTATTTCCCTAGGGTTTTCATTTTCATATTCCAACTGATACATGATCATATATTGTGTGGGGATTCCAAAGGTGACTTCACTTCTATGGAAATTGATGTAGTTCCTATAAATAGAGATCTAATCCATTTTCAACATAAAAATAAATATTAATATAGTTTAAATATTCATACATATGGGATGATTATTCCCTCAAATTTCCATCATAAATGTGTTATATACTTGATATTCAATCATCAAACCATTTAGAGTTTTCACTACTAGTCTAATACCAAACCATTGATGTGGGGATGTGATACACATAAAAAATTATTTATATTTGAATGAGTTGTTGGAACAATATATAAATTTGTTCTTTAATGTTTATAAATTCAATAAATAATAAATATCTCTATTTTATTTTCATTTCAATTACTTAAATACATGAAAAAATTATACTATAAGAATTATTCAATAATAATCAGACTATTAAATAATATTATAATTAAAATTATTTTGATGATATCATAAACTATGACAATTTAATTTAGTCATTAACATTGAACATTCATTCTATATTATTTTTAAACAATGTTATATTTGGATTCAATCTATATTCATCATATAATAAAACCAAAATATAATTTATATCTTGCTCTGATACCAACTAAGGTGACCAAAGAAATGTATACATCCATATCCCATCATTTCAGGAAAAATATAATATATCTCACTATAATAAACACCAAATAACTGTAAATAATTGATTTCATTATTGATTATATACACCATAAGTTTTTTTATTAATTTTAATTAGTATCTCCCACAAACATATTCTTCCATAGTACCCTTCATAGACATTCTCTACTTAATATTTTTTCCACAACATGAGGAAATATGAATATAATAAAGGGTGAGATCTGATGATCATTAATGGATAACAAGGTATAATACAATCAACTATTGTATATGAGAATAAAATAATAATAAATGTATGTGGACATGGTCATATCTAATAAATAAATTGCAAATAGCTTAGAGACCATAAATCATGATCCATGGTTGAGAATTTTTTCTGAAAAAATATATGAGTTTATATAATGTGCAATCATAAACAATAATTCAAGATCCATGAGAAAATTTCATATGAATAATTAATAACTTTGGGTAATACACATAAAAAATTCATTTTAATATTAATGGATAAATACAAAATCCATTAGAACATAGTGAAGAGAGTCCAACGATTGATTATGTTGACTCTTTATTTCCATAAATATAGTGTATGGATTACCACAATATATTGGGTTCAAATCCCATTTCATTTCATTTTATCTCAGGCTATATCAATCCTTACCCAGTGCATTATAGGATCATATAGTTCTTGGACCATAGTTACCTATGTAAAACTGAACATAAGTGTTCCACATGATCATAAAAACATTACTCATTTCATCATAGTGTAATTAACACATGATAATGAAATTGGTTTCATGGGGAAATCCTTAGAATACCATTTCCATGTATCTTCTATAGTAAGAAAGTGGAAGGTATCATTAGATTATATACCTAATAAATCATAATAATTTATAATGTATTTTTAAATAGATAAAAATACTTTTATAGAATCACTAGAAATATTCATTGTAAAATAGTAGGAAACATAGATTCCTATTAGTAAATTTATTTTTTAAAAAATTCCAAAATAATATGAATAAAATATTAATTCAAACCCCATGGAAGTATGTAAATTACTATTTCTGAACTCATAATATATATATTAGTGAGATATTATTTTCATTTATTAAATGGAAAAATTATTATTTTCATAATTTTTAAAATGTTAAATATTACCCATATGAAAATTATTTAAAATATTAAAATTTTAGAAATTTTATGGAAAAATTAAAAGTAGTTTAATTTTTATTTAAATTGTTATTGTAATATTTAAATGAAAATTTTGGGATCAATTTAAAAATTATGGACATTGATGAAATTGATTCCTCATATTAAATAATATCTAAATACAAATTTTCTTATATACATTATTTTAGTAATTTTGGATATGAAAGAGTAGAGGAGATTTAAGGAATACAATTAATATAATAAATTTATGAAATTATATGGAAATATATTGGGATTAGTTGATATATAACTCTCAATATTCTATCTTGTAAATTCAATACAAAATTCGGATTATAAGATATATTATAACCTGAATCCATACCACAAGTCCCTAAAAGATTCTTATTAACTAAAAATGAAAAAAATAATTCTAAATTAATTATACATATACTAATAGAGCATATTAATATTTTTAATATTATATATCATTTTATTATAATTTCTGTTTACTCACCTTTTCCAAATTCATCAGAAATGTAATTATTCGGGTGTCAACTATTCTATTTCCCATGTGTTTTATGGTTAAATCACGTTTTTCCTATCACATTTGTCATGGATCTAAAATCATAATCAATAAAAAAATATACTTATTATTTATTATATATAATATTCATTTAATTCATATATTTTAGTGACATAGAATTAGATAATTCTCTCCATGGTGGATATAGTCTTCACATACACACATGTGATGTACTTATTATGCATTAAATTAAAATAATTATTAGTAAACAATGATTCATATTTAAAGAATAAAATTAATGATATAAATAGAATATATTTAATTAAATATAAATATATATATATATATATAACTATATATGAGAGTCTATGATGAAAAATTATATACATCAATTCATAGAGGTGGTAGTCTTCCCATATATATGAGTAAAATTATAATTTTCTTTAGATAGAATATATGAATGCAATGATTATTTATTAAATATAGTAACATTTTAGAAGGGGATGATGGAGATTTGGAAGATTTCTCCTTCGACAATGCCCTAACCCTAATGCCACGAAACCATGCTGCTCCCTCTCGATCGGAGGGGGGAGGCCTACAATCTCATGGACGAGACAAGGCCTTCGTATCATTCACAAATCATGAGCTTCTGCCTTCTTTATCAAGGATTAAGATCTTTCTAAAAGTTCCTGATCCTTTTCAAGGAGTGACACAACTTGATCTTTCCTCGGAGGAGCTTAATGGTGAAATAGATCGTTCAAAACTTACGTTGGTGGCTCGGTTTCATCATCATCACCCTTCGGTTGATGATTTTGATCACAAAATCTTCAATTCATGGGTTCTTCAAGAGCGTGCGGTGGTCGACTTACTCTATAGGAAGCATCTGATGATCCGGTTTGAGATGGAAGATGACCTAAATAATGGTTGGTCTCGTTCCCCTCGATGCTGCAATGGAGATTTCTTTTTTTCTTCTTTGATGGTGTTTTCACTTCAACATGAGACGTGACCACTTGACAATGGTGGTTTGGGTGAGTCTTCCAGGTCTCCCTCTCTCTTTTCAAAATCCCTCTAATTTGTGATCCACTAGATATTTGATCGGCCAATACCTATGCTTTGATTATCGGACATAGGTTGTATGTTCTCCCATTATTCCATGGATTTGTGTAGAAGTTGATGTCACTATGTCTCCTATCAATTGAGTTTGGATTAAAGATGGGATGGATTTTTTGTGGAAGCAGGATGTCAAATTTGAGTGTTGGATGTCATTTTGTGTTGCATGTGGTCATCTTGGACATGCTGATTCGGTTTGTTGATGTAAGGGTCATCTCGGGGCTTCATCGGTGGTTTTGAGAAAGGGTAGTGTAGGTTCTATCCCATCTGGTACAACCTCACTGGTGGTGAATGAGCCATCTAGGAGTATTGGGTCACAGCGCGATGAGGGCGCTCAAGGTCTAGTGACTTACTCTACATAGGCAGTGAATGATTCTCGAGTTGTAGTGCTTCAGGCTGCAGGGAGCTTTGGTCCTGACCCCAAAATACAGAGAAATTATTAGATAATGGGGAAAGAGAGGCCACATGACCCAACTGTTAAGCATAAATTTGACCATTTAACGAGTGATCTTGGTATTACTAATGCAATAACAGTGGATAACCTGGATTTATGTGACCGAAAGAAGAAGTTTGTGACTAAACAGTAGATGTACTCAACTTTTTTTGAAATAAGTGCAGTGGATTCATGTTCCATAGAGTGGACAGGGCAAGAGGATGTCACTAGAGGAATTTCCATCATGGTCTCCACTATCAATCGTTTTCTGGAACTGACTCAAGTAGAGGAATATGATACAAGGAAGGAGGATGTCCTACTACAGGCTGATCTCTCCTATGAGGGTGCTCCAATTGGAAATACTGTTATGCCGAATGTTGTGGATCATCCACAATGTCTTTTTATGATTGAACAAACCAATCAAATTCTACACGAAAAGGGATTGCAGTATCATGATGTGAATATCTCGGGAAAGTGGGGTGATATTTCTGATAATGAAAAGGTAAATGAGAATGGTATGGTCGAACTTTCTTATAGTGATGTGGTTCATGGTGTGTGGAGGAAGATGTCTACGGATGAGGATGCTTTGACTGCCCCACCCCGAAGGAGGTAAAGGAAAGATTACTCCTCTCTTCCAAGGTTAGTTCTTACCAGATCTTCATTTGTGAAGGAAAGTGGTGTTAGGTTATCTTCGAAGGAATTCTTGTCTCTGGAAAATTGTATTTAAGAAAGAAATATGCCATGGTCTTCAAACATTATGAATGATTAGAGTGGGAAACCACTACTGTAGAAGTTGGAATCTATAGTGGATGTGATAATGGGTTTGATTATTATGATCTGTAGTTATATTTTCTCCCCTACTATACTTGTTTGACATTTTCTTTTTATTAATAAATAGTCAGAGGCTTACCTCTGATTGAACATTCTTTGTAGTAAAATTTTAGAATATTTTTCATTTGGATGAAAATATTGGAGAATGTATATAAAATATTCATATAATGTAGAGGAAAATATAAATATGAATGAACTTGGTTATAAAAATATTATCTTCCTTGAATATCCTCCTTTAGTATGCCCATTGTGCCTTCTTAATATTTCCCATAGATGAGTGCAGAAACTCTGAAACATGGAGAGGATATCATGGATGTTATTTTCTTATATCTAATTTTGTGTAATGTTTCTCAAATGTGTCGAAATATATGGATAATAATTTCCCTTTTATCAGGGATAGAAGTATCCCCCTTTTTAATACCCATAAAATTAAAATAATATAAACTCATTTCAAGAAAATTAGATTAAAAATTAGCATAATATATATGATAAAGTGAGCAATGAAAACACTCCACTAATAAAATGATATAAAGATATGTATTTTATATATTTAATTCCTTATACCATACTTTAATAAAGTTAGACTAATGTAAAATTTTTCTAGTAAGACTAAACATTTTACATGGTAAATATTCATTAATCAAAGTATAACACTAATCGTATAACCTAATTTCAACATGATACTTCCAAATATAGATTCCAGTTTATCAAAAGCAATATCAAAAGATTTTAAATATTAAATATAAATGATATAAAACATGAAACATAACATAGTTTTCTAAAATTAATTTTAATGATTTAAAATGAATTTGAAACCAAATCTAGTTTGGAATTTATTCCCCTGGAATTTTTTGACTTATCGATAAATAATGAATATTTTAATAAAATTTAATATAAGACACAAACTAATGGATCACTACAATACATGATTATCAGATAAGATAAAGAATAATATTTATTAGAGTAAATTTAACTATAGATACTAAAATTCATCAATGGGGTTTAACATTTCATATAACTTTTTTCCATATACATAAATAGGGGTTATATCCACAAATATCATAAAAAAATTTATTATATACAAAATTCATATTTTTTATTACCATGGGATGGAATCTTTAGAAGGATCTAAATAAAAAATCCATTGGAATGATTTTACCCTCAGTAATAAAAAAATTTATCTTTTATAAAAGAAAAAATCACAGTAAAAAACAATAAAAAAGAACACTTAGAGGAAAATAAATATAGAAAATCAATCATAATATCATACAAAAATTGATAAAAAACTGGTAAATATAAATTAACAGGAACTAAGGAATTGGTTGATATATAAATAGTCTAAGAACTGAAATAAGCCCTACACAAAAAGGTGATACAAAAATCTCTATAGGACCCCTATTAACATTCCACAATCAAATCCATTATCAACTTGAAATGACCCATTAGAATATGTGTAATAAAATGAACATAAAATAAAACCATAACAGCTACACATAGTGGATGTTTTAGGATTTTTATGAGTAAAGCCAACCATTGTTAGTAAAAACCAATGCTTTTGTGAAATTAATTAAAAATATATATGTTATTATAATCTATATTTAAATAAAGTAAAAAATATTAGCTTATATTAATTATTTTTAAGGAAACAAGAATAAAATTAAGATAATTATATAAATTATCAATTATTTATTATATTATAACAACAACAAAAAAACGATTTCCCCAGAATCATCCCCTTTTACTGTAAACATCAATTTGATGAATAAATTTGAATTAACATTAAAAAATTCACCATTTTTCAAGTATGGGGAAATTATTTTGAAATATTTGTCCAAATTCAATAATAATATATAATAACCATGATTTGGAGATACAAAATTGGGATCCAACAAAAATATGATACATCACTCTATGTGTTCCTATAAAATATGTCAACATATTAGATGAACTTATATACATTGAATCTTCAAATTTATATGATAAACTATAAAACATATCATAATTAAACCATAAAAATAATTGGTTCAATAATATTAACACTCCTCTCTAAGAAATATCTTTGTTAATAACCAATCTATCCTCTCTTCACTATACTCAACTGTGGAACACGCTGTTATGGTCACATACACAATATTATATATAGTCCATCACATTTAGAGAAGATAGAAATATATATTATCCCTAAATATGATACATAGGATCCCCATTCATTTAATTAAATATGATCATATTAATTATCTAGGGATTCAGTAATTTTAATTTACCATATCTCATCTCAACTATGAAACCGTTATAAGAAACTACCATTTTAACATTTCAATTTTATCATTAATATAAACATTTACCTAAGGATATAATTTGTAGCATATAAGTATGAAATATCCCACTTGGGGAATATAATTCAATAACTGTTACACACAAAAAAACAATCTAAAACCCATTCATATTGTTAAACATAAAATTAATAAAAATGGATTTGGTATTCTATGCCATTAAAAAATTTATTCACACTCTATTTATAATAATTCACTTAAAATTGTACTGTACAAATATAAATTAAAAAAATTTAAAATTAAATCATTACAACCTTTTCAATAATCATAAATGAAAGAATACACTCCTGTTCATTTAAGGGCCCATTATGTTTCTGATAAATTTTTCAATTCAATTAATGACCCAAATTGGGGAAATTATTTTTCAAAAATCATGTTTAGTTGAAAAAATTCATTGAATCCTTTTAAAAATACTTTTTTCATTTGCGACATTAATATTAATATAAAATGAATAAACTATTATTGGAACCCATTATGACCATTATATATTCTTTTCCAACTCTTATAAATAGGTATAATTGATAAAATGAAACATTTAAAATAATTATGAAAAAATATTCATACAAATTTATTGAAGTGTAAAAACCCTATAATGACTAAATGAAAACTGAATTCTAATTTATCACATATAATAAAAAATTATCGATCAAGACTCTTGTGGTCCACCTGAATCCCTATAAAACATAACCACCTTTAATATAACACCCAAAAAACTAACGTAGAACCCATACATTATATATTTCCTGGGATATATAAAAATAAATTTTAAATATAGATTATTTAAAAGAATAATGAATCTTTGAAAAGTAGATAATAATACTTTTAGATAAATCAAAGGAGAGAGGCTTCAGTGACCATTATATCCCTAAATATTAGAGGAGGAGAACCAAGGGAGGGCTACTAATCGAAGTTAGATGAAGGTGGAATGAAAAGTGTTTTTTACACCTTAATAAGTTCATTGGGAAATTTTTTTCAAATAGTATTTTTAAATTCATGTAAAATATTATGGTTATGTAACACCTTTTTGTAAACTATGTACTAACTATTCAAGAACTAATTGAAGTAAAACCCATCATTTTACATATTGAACACATAGTTTATTAACAACATACCATCCATGAGAAATAGTTCTACCGTATTGAATAACCAAATCATACATTCCACATAGTTCAACAAACCCTATGAATATTTTTCTCTAATAAACACTCCATGAAAGGGAAATCTATATAGTTACTCAAATGATCCAATCATAATATTTCTCACCCATGTAGTTCAAAACATGAACATTCAAAATAAACTACATGTAAGGTTCACAAAACTCCCCATAATTTTCATCATATAGTTTGTTTAAAACTATTAATCCCAAAATATCTACATGACATAAATTCAAAAGGTATGTAAAAACTAAATCCCAAAATTTAGGAAAATTTAAATATCCAACAAATATTTTTGATTATATAAAATAAATCACTCTAAATGAAATGTGGTGTGAAAAAACTCACTATTCTAACATTTCCCTATAATTTTCATTGATTAAAAAAGAGTATCTAAAATAAAAATACCTAATAAAAATGTATAATGACGAGAGTTTGGTTGTAAAAATTATATGGGTAACCTAATCAGGGAGGATAACTTATTGTTTTAGCTATTATTTCACATCATAAAAAAATATGTTCACATAGAAATAGAATATATTGATGAAATAAGTAAATATTATAAGGGATGGATATAAAGAATATATATCCCCACACATTTAGAAATTATTTAAATCATATACCAATGAGATAAAAAATAATATGGCCAAAACATCAACCATAAGGACACATCCCTAAAACAATCCTATATTTTCCTAATTCAATCAAACATGAGCAACCACCGTTGAAATTATTTAGACTCCCAATATTATAACACAATAAAGGTAATAAAAAATCCAAAAAAACACCACAAATGTCATGTTGTATCACAAGAACAATATTAATAAAGAAACGGTTGCCAGTATGCTGAAAAGAGTTACATGTGCTTTAGACTCAGTTCACTATACTCAGTGGGTAAACTTCAACCCCATTCATGAAATAATATCCCAGAGGAAACCCAATAAATATATAAACAATAATTTATAAATAACCATAATAAAAAACCAACCAAATAACCACATAACTGACCAAAATAACTCCCTTGTTTAACCCATCATGAAACAATCATTAAAATGGACACAACATAAGAAAAAATTTGGAAACTAATGTGATGGTAACTAATAAAACAAAGAATACACAATAACCAAAAACCATATACCTAAAACAAATACAAATTTTCCTCACACCAATTATCAATCCATTACCAACAATATAAAAAAAATATGTTATATATACCAATTCGAAATATCACAAAATATGAAACAACCCATGAGGAAACCCAATATTAAAAAACATTACCCATTAGATCTCACTACCAAATAAATATTCCAAACAAAACAAATCAAGATATATTAAGAAAAAATAAAAACAATCCACAACACCGTTGGAATCAAGATCACTATATTGACTATAAAGTTCACAAATAGTCATACAAAAACACTACCACTCCAATTTGAGTTTGAGCCTAACTAATATTTCCTAGGACCACACCTAATAATGAATGGAAACACATTATATGTCACTATCTCCATTATTTTATAAACATATAATTATCATGAATTAGGATCCATGTATCTCATGATTCTAAACAACATCATTGATCCCATAACAAATATGGTAGTCCAAAAAACCTGATTTTTTTAAATATTATTCATAAATAAAGAACTAAAATTCATCAATGAACAAACATTAAAAAAATTAGTCTATTTTAAAATATGAAAATGGAACTTGTTTTCAATACAATAGATTTTCATAAAACAAATAGACATACAAAACACTAAAAAATTTCGTTTTAAAACCAAAAGCCTACTTTATATATGATAGAAATTTCAAAATTCATTACCCATTACCATATAACAAATAACTAATTTCAATAAATAATGATTTTGAAATTTGACCTTCTAAAAATAACAATTTAAAAACTGTAATATACTTTTCACCAAAAACTAATCAATTAATCATATTTTGAATATAGAATTTTTAAAAATGAAAGATATATTCAGGATTAAAAATAAATATTTTATCAAAAAAATTCATAAAATCATATCATAATCAATGTAAAAAAGCATTCAAAAATAGAAAAACATGTTAAATAATTTTTCCCTTCCTATAAAAAAACTTCCAAACACATCTAATAATTAACCTTTGGGACCAAATCCTGAGTGAAACAAAAGAGTTTCAATCAATCCAAATTTATTCGCATAAAATACCACATTAACTCCCCTTATTATCATAATAACAATGATATAAACCATTGGGATTATTGTTAAATAAAAAAGAGAAATATTCATAAAATTTAAAAGAGATATAAGACAACATAGTGTTTGGCATCACTGTTAGGTGAATTTTGTTCTAATAATGAAATATTCTATGTTATGATTGCATACCAATTATTTATATATATTTCATTGTTTAACATATCATGCTGGTAAATTTTTCAACCAGAGACCATTCACCATTTCAACCACTAAACCTCTAAATTAATCATGTAATAATTGAAATACTCTAAGGTTGCCAACCATCACCAACAAATTTCAAAATCTATAACAAGTACCCAATAATTTCCCATAATCAAACCTTAATACCTAACCATGAATGGAATCATGAGGCTCATTATAAAAATGAGATCATGAAACCCACTCTCATTAACCAACCTCTTGAATCATGGTGAACATACTAGTCAAAATGCTTCACAAATAAATCCCAATTCAAAATACACAATGTTAGAATATCATTTTGGCATAAACTAACCCATTAAATTCATCCACTAAATTATCTTATCAATTTGTGACATAATTTTAGTGAATTCATGAATAACATGGGTTGGAAAATAGTTTCATGGTTTTATTTCATAGTTGGTGGGAATGGTTTCATCCTTGAAAACAATAAAAAAGATCAATAATAATAAAATAAAATAATTATAATAAACAAAATAAGGATAATGTTCACGAAATATAATAAAAAAAACTTCTAAAACATTATAAATAATATATTATTAATATATAAATAAAAAATAATATGAATTTTTCCAAAGGATAAAACACAAGTAGCCCGTAATAATGGAAATAAAACCTAACCCAAAATCTGTTACCTCTATCTCCATGTGACCCATGATCACTCTCTACATCCTAATGAATTTTGAACATAGATGAACCCACTAGAATAAAACTAGTACAAGGAACATGAAATAAGTATATAAAATATTTAAGTAATAAATTTTTTATGGAGGGTGTGATCGAATTTTTGCATTGTATATAAGTAATTTTTTTTATTAAATCCATAAAATAAGAACTATCAACTTTTAATATTTTTAAATTTAATAAAAATAGGTGTTTCGAATGAATATATATATTAAATAATTTATCACATTAAAATATATTTATAAAATAACTTTTATTGGTTTTAAATGAATATAAACACTCAAAATCCATATCATGTGCCTCCTCCAAATTGAAATAAAAAACGCCCATTAAAAGAAATAAGTCATTTTAGAAAAAAAATCAAATAATGTGAATGATTATTATAATATTACCTGAATTTTATATATAATATAATAAAAAACAAATTTACCATGTAATAAAATGGATAGTGAAAAAAATATAGAGACATGGATCCGTGATTTCTAATCATATTTTTTAAAATAAGGATTATATGAATCCTGAGGGAAATCATCAAATGAATATAGAAGATTCTTAAATATTTCATGGGGATAACCCTATATTTAAACAATTCAAAAAAATTTTTATTTACTAATGATGTCCCAAAAATTATAAAAAAATTGGATCCCTTAATTTATCCATGACGGTGGCACAACCCCAGTACTCTTCGACACAGTAGGGGACGTAGAATGTTTCAGCTATAATAGATTGAAAGTACTATCATCCCTCTATAAAATTCCAATGAACACCATGTATATCAATAAATAATAAGTAGGAATTAAATAATGTATTCAATAATATGAAATTAGTAAATCACATATTAAATCCAACACCATCGTAATAACAAATACAGTTCAAATTTCACCCATATAAAAACTAAAAACATTCCCCAATGTATAATGTTTTTACCATTGCAATAAAAATATCAACCTCAATTGGAATAATTCAGTAAGCAGATGAATTGGGACCCAAAAAAATAAACCCCATTTGATAACCATTAAAACTAAAAAATGTTCTTTTATATATAATGTAATAGGGATTACAAGTTTAATTTTTCAAATTATTTTTAACATATTTATATTTAAAAAAATTTATTCAAATCTATATTCAAAACAATTATTATATAATCATTAAAACCATTACAAATTATTAAATAACACCCATGGATATCTGTACACTGAGGAAGTCGTTAAACCTGATATAGTGTGAACACATGAGAAACCCTACCTTAGTTTTGGGATCATTCGCTAAAGTAGTGTCCCAAAAATATTTCGAGAAAACTGAGCTTTGGGAAATGATATTTCAGTCACTGGTCTATGCATTAACTAAAAATATTTTCATCATAGTGGATAACTGACTATTTTCTTTTTCATCAAATGAGGTTAAAATTCATGCAGCATATATATGAATTGTGCTTATTGTGAAATTTTATAAATGTATACTACTATTGAAATTCATAAGAAACACTCTCAAAGACATCAACTTTTCATGTTTCCTGATCATCCTATTGAACTCCACCAATTTTGTTTTTATTACTTCTTATGAGGATGATTATTATATATATAGGGTGAAATGATATTGAATTTTAGGGTTTGTTCTATCAAAGATCATAAATGAACCCCAGATTTCGACCCCAACCCGGAGTCTCTCATTGTTTCATTGTATATTTACATCCTAAGGAAACAACAAAAATTATTCAACCAAAATACCATGTTCATAATTTCAATGCTCATTTGAAATCTATTGAACATGGACTCAAGGAATAGGAATCTATAAAGTACATATATTTCAAGAAATTTCATTGAAATTGTTATTTATAAATAGATTCCTTCTCAAATATTTATTAATAATGGTGATTATGGATTCTTTTAGGATAATATTTATTAAAAAATAACTAATTATTTTTATTCATTGCTCCCAAATGGACATTCTATAGTGAATTGTGACAATAAGACCTCACATCCTGAGACAAAGTGAGTTACTTGGGTCAAAAAAGCATTATGAAACATGAACTGTATGTTAGTCACATAGTTGAGGCTTACCCTTATAATGTTTGGTTTCCTATAGATGGTCTAAATAGTGACATGACCAAGGATCTGAACGTAAAAAATTAATACCCTTTTTAACCCACATTCCATTCTATTTAAACTAAGGGAATGTTAGGATTTTTCAATGTTATTATTACCAAAAGTGTTATTACTCACCCCCTTCATAGTGGACGAACAATATGAGAACCTTGATTCACATGAAACATCATATAATTATCAGTGCGATCTATCTATTTACTATTCATATTTAAAAGATGTTGATGACCAATCTAAATAAATTGAGGAATCCTATTTAAAATAAATTAAATGTAAAGGAAAAAACAAATGGTGGATCTTGATGGTTAAAATACACACAATAAAATAATAATTAAGAATCATAGGGATTACTCTCACCATAAAAGAACAATTGTTCTATGATTTGTAGATTCCTCTAGAAAATAAAACCCTAAGACGTCAACACCTAAAATTTTTGTTAATCACTTTATTGCTACCTCTGGTTTAAAGGAAGAAAAGGATGATGAAAAAAAGAATCAAGTGAATGACTAAGTTTATTTAAATGAAGAGAATTTACGGGGGAGTAGTTAATTTATAGATTGATGCAAAAGATAAGATTAATTTCTAGATGTCTTGTGACAGTGATATTTTTACTGAGAAATACCATGAAATAAATAAATTTATGTTCATTATGATGTTGGAATAATATAAAATAAATCCTCATGGGAAATTTTGATATATACCTAGGGAACTACTTTTCACTTTCTCCAAAGATATTATAGCTTTATATGTTAGTTTATTTATACTCTATGACTTGATTACTAATAAATAGAGTGTTTTTGGGATTAATTTTTTAATAAAGAAGAAGATCCATCTTGGCATCCAATGGATTCGATTAATCTATTCTTGAATGTTTTGGTCTTGTAGGCTCATATAGCCTCATTTTATCTATTTTAACATATTCATTAGAAGATCCCATTTAGAAATTTTGGTCTTCTATTGGTTATTGTTTCATGGACTATTTAGAGGCTTTTTCTACTATGAATATATTTTTTCACATTATTCCTTAATCATGCTTAAGGGACTAGTTTCAGTTGATTTGCATCATCAATATCTCACCATGTTATGTATTTGAACTATTTTTTATGATTTCAACCTAAAATTCGGAGATGGAATTAAATACTGATATTATTACTTATTGATCAATAAATTATGTATGTTGAACCTCTGTGATGAATCTATATTTTCTTTTTTTTTTCTCAGAGAATTATGTAGATGGGTTCTGTTATCTTTCATTGATAATGTAGAAATTGTCGTATAAAAGTAATTTTTTATGTTTCACGATTAATCAAATTGAAGAGAAGGATGTTTGTGACCAATATTCTACGATAATCACTCAATTTTTATTAATATTGGCAAGAATGTGCACTTTTAATTAATTATATGCTTGTGTTTGCTAATTAAAACCTCATATTTAAACAAAATATATTACTTTTAGAAATAAATTTTGAGAGGTACTAGCTGGGTGACCAACCCATATCTAATTATTCTAATAAAAATAAAAAACACCCACTAGTTTTCAATAAAAATCCAAAAAAGATAAAATCCCAATATTTCAATTCAATTCAAGACATAATAATGAAAATATTTTTCTAAAAAAACATTTTTTTTAAATATCTTCAAAACATTTAGAATAACATAGAATTACATCCACCACTCAAAATTAAATGTTGATGTGTTAGGACAATGGAAAAATTATTATATACCTTAATGAAATACAATTACACTATCAGCAGTAGGTAAAATTGAACAAATGAAACATTTTGAAACATAAAATATTAAATTCTAGGAAAATTTAACGAAGGACATAAAAACTAAACAATAGTTCAATAGAATTTTACTAAAATATATTAAATATGAAATTGAATGCTAGAATAATAATCAACAGTTAATTGAAAATCCTTATAAATCATCTGTGAATATGATACCCCACACTCAAAAAAATTCCAGAACAACTCTATAGTTCAGATTATAGGACAAAAAAATTGAGAGTGATACAAGGAGGAAGGATGAAACAAACCTGGTTAGGATGAAGGATTTCATTAGCAAAAAGCAGTGTAGGGGTCTTGGTATAGATTTAAACTACTAATAGCAGGATATATTCCATAGAGGGGACCTAGATTCAATCATTAAATGTGGATGATGTTCTGGGGTGAAAAATCATTTAATAAATTGGCGGAATAAATTATGAAGAAAATAAAATTATGGAAAACTATCATAGTTAGGAGACATGATTTGTAAAAACATGTGATCACCATAAAAAATATCAAGGGAAAATTTTAGTGTAATATCACAGGCTTTTCTAGGTTGATCACCTAACTGTGTATAATCTATTCTCATTAAAACACACTATGGAAGGGTATGTAACGTGGTTAACACTATGAACCATCCAAAACATGATCTACCAATGTTTGTGAAACTAGGATAATTCATAATAAACTACCAACTTGGTTAACATAGGGCTATATATGAGTCAATCCATTATTTCTAAAAAATCATGCTAAGAAAGAGGAGCTCTGAAATAAATTCCAATAATATAGTGCCATATGGTGTGACTGTTTATAAGGGTTATTTTTATACATTAAAACATATTTCATGAGGCCAATGGTTTTATATATTATATAATCAATATTATATCACAATGATTGCATAAAAATAATTATATTTATAAAAATTAAATTTTTCATTTTATACATAAGATGATGCATTTCATAAAACATAAATATATATCAACCACAATCATATTTTTTACGATGAATCTAAACAAGAATTTCATTTCTTCATATTTATGTTAAAAAATAATAAAATTTAATATCCAATTTCTAAACATGTAATATACTTTAAAATCAATGTAAATCACAAAAACAATTATGTTTAAACATGATTTATTACACTATTATTTCAAATTATTCATTAACCAATTAATAGATTCCCATAATTGATCATTTAAACTATTACATCAGTGGTAACAATAGTTTTTTACATCATTCCACAAAATAATTAAATTTAATTTAAATGCACAATTCCACTAAACTATTCTAAATAAACTATTTAGAATAAATTGTACTTTCTAATGATAATGTAATTTGTTTATCAGCCTTAATAAACTATATATTAATGTATTCCTATATTATTGTAAAGAATTATTCACTTATGTTAAGTATTGTTTGCATCATAATTTTTCTAAGAAAATTAATTTGTTTTAATGGATAAAAAATAAATAAAACCATTGAGTGTTATAAGTAGTTCTTCTAAGTCATTATAATTCTTGTAAAAAAATATTTATATAGTTTAATACATGTTCATAAAATGATTAAAATAATGAATAGTATATAGGTTTTCTTATGTTAGGTGGTCAAGTTTAATCTGATCATTTATTGTAAATATCATTAATATAACAACCAATTAATCCTTTATTGTAATTAAAAATATGATAAGGATTAAATTTATTTATTGAAATATTTTTAAAAAAATTTATGTAAGGTTGTAATAGGTTAATTATATCAAAATTAATTAGTGTTATTGAAACAATCAATACTATAATGAATGATATAGAGAACCATAAAAAGGATATTATGATTTATATTAGTATATACTTTATATTATTGTATAATTATATTTTTAAATTTTTGATGGAACATTAGATGATAAAATTTTAAAAAGGAGAAATGTAATATTGAACAAAGTAATTGTAAAAATATTAGATCAGAAACTCACATTCCAATTTCAGATTACCTCTATAGGATTTTACATGAAGTCCACTAGGAATTTCATTATCACAATTATGGTCCCTCAAAAACATGGATAGATGCATTAATAAGAGTTTTTTGGAAAGGATTTTATTTGGATGATTTTATATGTGAGGTGGGATTGGGTGGTTGTGGGGGTATTTATAATTTGGATGGTGCGTTTTAGAATAAAATATTGATATAAAAATATATTCAAATATAAAAATTACATGGGATTTAATAGTAAAGGGAGTGTGATATAATACTACGTGGTAAATTATAATAATCATTCTCCCTATTCAAAATTAATAAAATCATTGAAATGTATTATTTCAAAATATGTTACTTATAATGTTGTTTATTAAAAAAATGTAAATTACAATATATGGAAATTCAAAAATATCACCCTTTATAAATTTCAACAAGTTAATTCTAAGAAACATATAGTATATAAATTTAATGTTCCCAATATCATATATTTAGATTTCAAAGTATATTATATAAAAAATGAAAAAATAATATTTATATTAAAAATTATTTCATTTATAGTGGTTGACTAAATTTTAAGTTTTTATTCTTCCATTCTTATTATATGTCTAATAATTACTTCTTTAAACAATATCAAAAAAATTATGTTTATTAAATTAATCCATAAAGTACATTATATTAATAAATTAATAATATATTTATAAAAATATAATTGTTATGGTGAATAGAATGTAGGATAATACCAGATGACTGAATAATATAAAAATAGTATAATTTTTTTAAAAATTAACTATATAAATGTGAAATTAGCTTTCGAAATTATTGTATTAAATATTTTATGACACTTTTTAAGTGTAAAATATTTTTAATATTATTTTACAAATAAATATTTATATTAAAAAAACTAGAAAAATCTTGAAATTATTAAACTAATTATTAATGAAATTATATATTTTCATGAAAATATTATAATAATATAAAAAATATTAGTTATCTTATTATTTTTTTCATATGTTATTCATGAAATTTTATATGACATTATAATGTTAGGATTTTTTTGATTTTTCCTATATTATAATTTAATAACTAATGGACATATATAATACTATATTAAAATTTATATTTAAGTATGTAAATTATTAAATATTTTTTTTAAATGAAAATAAATCAATAAATAAAGTATATTTATTATCAATGATTTCTTTTATAAAATATTCATAAATAATGGAAGAAATATTTTTTCAAACCATTCTAAAAAATAATTACATAATATTTATTCGTAATTGAAATAATATTTCAATGAAGAAATGTATTTGGTAATAATAACTAATTAGTTGAAATATATTTATATAAATATCTTCAAAATATAATTATAAAAAATTAATAAATCTATTTAGAAATTAAAAATATAATATTACAATAATTTTATACTGAAATATATATTTTAAATCTTGAATTACATTGTATCCCCTTAAAGATTTTAATCATCGCTATTTTTACCTTTGATTAAATCATTTTTATCCTATATCAATTTTCATGTACAACACAATTAATCCGAAAACATTAAATGAAATATATATATATTTTATTTGTTCATCATAAATAGATAACAAAAATTAATCACATATGGTCATACTAGTGACACATTATATATTACTACAGAAACAACTACATTCTCTATAAGGCACTATTCCCAACTACTCACAATCCTAATTCAAAAAATATATATACTCTTGTATGATAAAAAAATAAAAACTTGTTCCTCATAAAAATGTTTATTATATGTTTTTTATATTATCGTATATAAAATGATACATAAAAATTAGGATATCTAGTTCTTATTAAAAATTAAATACAAAATACCTCAACATAATAATAAATTAGATCATATTTACCTCAATCTATATAATTTTATACCAAATCACATTAGAAACTATTATCTCATAAAATATCAAGTATTAATACATAAAATAAAAGGTTTAGATAATAATTTATATTAGGAAACAAATATGATTACGGTGAAAAACATATGAATCAAGTGGGAAAAAAATAATTTCATGGATGAAGAGGATCATATATATTCGAATAGATGAATGATATAATTTATATTGTATCATAATATCATGGGATCAATAGAACATGGAAGAAAACTCATTACATCAAAATCACAATTCAATGCTTATTTCCATGACAAAATAATAGTGTGCAATGGGATTATAGCTCATTAAACAGACATTTCATACCATTAAATGAAAATAAAAATCAATGAATTGGGGGAAGTATAATTTCGGGCCCATACATAAAATTATAATATGAATATACATATGTGTTTCATATAATGAAATATGAAATTACTAATATGTGTATGAATATCCCATAAGAATGAAATGTGTTACTAAATAATGACATAAAGTATAGATAATGATTTTTTCATTACTGAATAAATAAATATAGTTTATGATGATAAATATTACAAAAATAAATATTGTGAGAAATTACAGGAGAATATTTCATTATATTGAACCCCCTAAATGATATTTTTTGAATGCGGTAAGAGACTTTTATGCATATTAGGGTATTGGGTTTTCATATAAATTATAAATTGTCTAGAATATATTTCATTAAAATAATTGGTCTATTTGAATTCATATATGATAAAACTCCCAAAAACAATGGTACAAGAACGGAATCAAGAAATCATAAGTTCCCCTTATTCAGTTTAATGTTTAATAATTTATTCCAAAGGGAATATAAAATGATATTCCCATTTGGATAAAATAATTGAAATATAAACTAATAATATAATTAATAAAAATATATAAAATCTCTAAATGAAGTAAAATTTAATAAAATAGTGGGATATACATAGAGGTAAATAGATATTTGGAATAACATAATAAAAAAGATTATAGTTTGAGAGTTCTCTTATATCATGTCCATAAATTCTTGGTATGTGTGTCTACCCTCCTAAATTAAAAGTTTCAATTTTTACAATACTTATTCCAAAAAAATTATAACACATATTTGATTTATTTTTTATCTTTTATATTAAGCTATAACGATTGTGTTTGGATTTTATGTTTTTGTTCACTATCTCAAGGATATTCCTTTCACAGTTCTCAGGACACATGTTTTATAAGTAATGATATATGTTATTATAGAATATATATATATATATAACACTATATCTCTCAATGTATTGAATATTTAACATTCCATTGACAAAGGTTTTTTTTACAATTCAATATATTGAAAATAATTCGTATGAGAAAATGTGTCTTGATATTCTCTTTTTCGGTTAAATAGATTCAATAATATAAATTATTGTTGATATAAATAATATAATCTCAACTATGACCTTCCAAAATATATATAATTCCATAAATATATTATTTATTATTGAAAAAATTTAAAAACCATCTATGTAAATATGCAATTGATTATTTATTGTGTTTTCCATATTGTTTTTTGAGATATACCATGATAGAATGAATGGAATAAACAATAATAAAATGAATTCTATATATTATTTGATTATATAATTCATAAAAATTATAATTAATTTCTTAATTCCATTATATATAATTAGTTATATTGAAATAGAATGTGGATGCTGAATATAATGAATTTGGAAAATTATTTTTTTAGTGTGGGTAATTTACATTCATACTTAAGATGCAATACATAAGTTTATACATTAATTATTAAAGAATATTTATTTTGAAAATACACCCACCGAAAATGTATAAGATATATTTTATTAGTATTTTGGATTATATTAATAATTGGAAGAAGATATAATGGAGGATAAATTGGATGGTGTAGGGTGGTATTAATAAAGGTATGATATTTATGTTTTAAAATAAAATATTAGAAAAAAATGTATCATTAAATACTTCCAAAACATCCAATTAAATGTAAGGTAGTTTTGATTTAGAAGAAAATGGATGAATATAATATTTATCTAACATCTATAAAAAAAATAATTCATATTCACTGTTAAAAAATAAGGTACTTATAGAATATTTTTTTTGTATATATTTTCAACATATAAAAATTACAAAATCATCACCCATAAAATAATGAATTAATTGTTCTGAATATTAATTTGATTTAATGAAATTTTAAATCTATATTTTATATATTTATCTTTATAATAAAATTTCATAATAATAGAATAAAACTTTATTTAGATTTAATAATATTTCATTTGTTAATAATAAATACATTAATATTTTTTGTTATTCTTTAAAAATTATATCATTAATAATTATTTATGTACGTATTTCAATGATAATATCCATTTTATAAGGTATACAAACTAATTTAGTGAAATTTTTAATTTAAATATATATTTATGAAATGATAATTTTTTAACTATTATTAATTATAGTTAAAAAGAATTTTAAAAGACCATATTACTTTATTAAAGTCTAAATTATCAAAATATTATTTTAAAAATTTTATAATAAAATATATATATATAATTGAGAAATTTCATTTTCTTATAAATTTGAAAAATAATTCTTTAAATTATTTCATGCTAAAATGTGTTACTAAATATTATAAATGGAAATTTATTTGTTATAAACAATAGAAAATAATCAAATAAACATTAAATGTCATATTATATAAATTATGAATTAATTAGGAAATATTGTATTCCATAAAAAATAGTAGTTTTAATTGTATTTTATAATTTTACGTACATAATGTGTTTTATGAAATTTATTATATTTCAATTACATTATTATGTAATGTATTACAACCAATTAACATATAATAATGTACAATAATACTTTAAAAATAAAATTTCATTTAATAAATTATTATATAACATAAATTTTTCAATATAACATCATTAAGCATTATATTTTTATCAAATAAATAATCTTATGATGAAAATTGTGAATATTTAACAATTTATTCCATAAACACATTTTAATAAATATATATTATTCAAAAAAACATAATTTAAATAATATTTCATTGAAAAATATTTAGTTATTAATTGAAAATACATAGTTGTAAAATTGGAATATAAATGTTTTTATATATCATTATGATCATAATATATAAACACATGTAACATTTATAATTATAATTTAAAAATGATAATTTATAGGAATATTCATGGGAAATAATTGATGTAAAATTTTAAATGAAAAATTTTGATTTATCAATCTACATAAAGATCCTTAAAAACATCTCATTAAAAGTATAGAATCAACATATCAACTCTTACTAGGATGTGTATTTATAGCATTACATTTTGGTATCCTCTACTTAATATGGATCATGCTTATGAAAATCATATTGAAATCATACATAATTTTTCTAAAATTTATTCAACATTCTCAAAAAAAATTTAAAAAATATTCATCATTTAACCAACACATACCCCTATAGTGTAAATTCATTTTAGTTGTTACATACATATAAGATTTTGTATATTATTTTCTAACTGATAGTTATATTGTTAATTCATTAATTATTTCACTCTCTAGTTCATGTAAAATTCAAGAAATTATTGTTATTAAAAAAATTTTATATAAAATTGAGAAACCATAAAATTTTTGAAACACCAACAATGTCTCAATAATATTTATCATTTCTCCCAAAATAATTTTAGAACATTATGTATGTACTATAATCATTTTATATACAAAAAATTAACTATGTATACATTTTTCATTCAAATTTAATTATAATTGATTTATCTAAAATTACTTATATAGATTCAATAACCATAAAATCCCTTTATAAATCACAATAATTATAATGTTAGTAATAATCTTCTCTGAAGAATTACCATTGTGTTTCTCATTAATATCATTATCAATCTACCTTAATATTGAATTATTTTATTCCTTGTAATTCTTTTTCTACAAAAATTTCATTGAATTATCATCTTATAAATTAATTATCATGAAAAAATAATTAAAAAATTTCCTTTATAATCATATTAATTTATAAAATATGTATTTAAAATAATGAATAAATATTAATAGTAAATTACTCAATATTAAATTTTTATTCCAAAGAGAATATAAATATATATTCTAAACTAAAGAGATTAATTCACCCACATAAGATTTATTATCAATGATAATATCTTATCATGAAAAAAATAATTTTTATATAAATTAATTAATACCATTATTATAAATAAATTTACTTTAATATCATCAAAAATAAAAGGAAAAAATTCTTATTTTTCAAAATATGTGTTTAGTTTATCACTTTTTAATAACTATTTATTCCACATTATTCTCATCACTACCACATAAATTGTTGAAAATATATTCATTCAGAATATTATGAATGATTTAACATGAATTACTCTCTAAAATACCATTTGGGATACACATTTTATTTAATCTAAACCTTTATATATCTTATTATAAAATAAACCTTTATATGAATATATACATTATGTGTTATAATACATTTATTGTAATGCACATAAAATATGTGTGTAATTATTATTAGCTAAACTATACTTATTGATTATAATTTTTTTCCTTAATATATCATTAAATTATAAATCCAAAAATCATTATTTGGAATGTGAGTACTGGATCATCTCATATTACCAAATTTTAATGCTTTAAGAAGTGATATAAATTCATATAATCAAAAATTCTAGTCATGAATATTTATTATATCAATGTATATACATAAAATTTTTTAGAAAAATTATTTTTGGATCACATTAGGATATAATGACACTATGATTTAGGAAAAACAATGTAGTAATACTTATTAAAAATTAAAATACTATTCCTTATTTATACACGTAATTAATTAGGGAATATATATCACTAAATCAATACTCACATTCTATTTGAAGGGATGGAAATTAAGAAAAAATTTCATGAAATAATGAACCAATAGATTTCATCATGCATTTTAATACTTTTTTTGAATCATTTCTAGAAATATATGTTGTTTTTATACCTGAAAGTACACTATAATAGAATTTTTTTTTATTTTGGGTCACTTATTATTGAAAATTTTAGTTATTCAATATTGTTATCCAAAAGCTATTTTTTTTATTTTTTTTAAATTTTATTGATTTAATATATTTATATTTTTGTAAAAAATTATATTTTTATTTTTGGTAAACTATCAATAAAAAAATTATGTTTGTTATAAAAATAACTTTTATATTTATTTATTTGATAAAAATTTCAATTTTTTAATATATATTAAATCATTCATTAAAATTTAAAACCTAAATATTTAATTTTTTGGATAAATTTTATTTTAAATTTAATTATACATGTTTGTTTTTGAATTTTTAAAATATTTAAACTTATGTGTATAATCATAAAATGTCGACCCGGAATCAATTTTTTTCTTTTTGTGTATAATTTCCAGACAAATGATTATAAAAAAGAATAAAAAGTTTCAAAAAATATATTTTTGTGAAATATTCACTACGAAAATAAATAATGTTAAAGACCATATATTAACAATTGTTGAAAAATGGTTAGTTTCCATATATAATTCCCCTCCATGTAATATATGAGAACAATTTATCTTGACAAAAGAGTCTAAAATTAACCTGGATGACGTTTTTTATTATAATAAAATTTTAGAAGTAAAAAAATGAACACCATACTATATTAAATGATAGAAGAATAAAATATGAGGTTGTATCAGGTTTCGAGATCCCTATTAAAAAAATTGAGGCTAATGGTATGAGTAAAATGTGTAAACATTATCCCAAAAACTAATTGATTATCACTAAATGAAGCTTATTTGAAGAGGAATATTGAGTCTAGACTATGAAAACATAATGTGATGTTAAACCAAGGGTCAAAATTATTGTCATATTGGTGTTTTAGAATATTATTTTTTCATCATGAAATGATGAATTTTGAAATCACATTAGTTTCAAATAATATATGAAGATTAATCCATTAAACAAAATAGAAATTATATTTTAATAAATTCATCAAAAAGAATCATTGATTATGAAATCAAATACACTAAAACCATTCATGATATTGGATCCAGATCACATGGACTGGTATGAATGTGATAGAATTTTGGTTGCTAAATTAGTGTAGTTTAAATGTATCATCATTAAAAAATAGGCTACCCCAATGTTCCTGAACAGTTCAACCAAAAAAATTTATAGGTTTGATCATAATAAACAAGGAAAAATTTGTCAACATGTGTTGACAAGAGTATTGGATCCATGATCATTCCTATGATAAAATCCGGTTAACTGGAGTTCTATGTGATGTGAATTAGAAGAAAACATAAATTATTTCTAGAAAAACCACCACCTTCCCCCATGATATAAAATTGGAATTCATGAAAAAGCTGAGCACAACTATAAGGAATTTATTCATGAAATTTTTTAGGCATTTTTTTATTAAATAATTTTTATCTGATCAATTATGTGTGGAAAAGTGTTTTTTTATCTCTATAACATAAAAAGGATCACATATTTAATATAAAATGTAACATCAATTGATGTGTTATGATGAGTTTCACTTGATACTCAATAGAATGTTGTAACTGAAATAATTCAATACAATAAGGTGTTTCTATTGATTATCATATAGAATTTTAAAAAGTATAAAAATTAAATGAAGGTATATTATATAAATTTTCTTATGACCATCATTTAATTTCATAATATAAGATTGGTGGAATTTATCTTATGACTAGATCTCCTTTAAAAGTGCTGCATTGAAATAATGAAGTCATCAACCTGTAAATATTCTTCATATACTAGATGATTATGGATAATAGATTTTATAGTGGAGTGATAAAGATGGGTGGCATGATTTAGGCATTAATGATAAAAAATTTGGGAAATTAATGATAGTGTAGAAATCCCACATTGATAGATAAGGACCATGTTTAATTTAATTTCATACTTATTGTATTTCTGATTTATGATTTCTATTATTATAATTATTAGATTTTAATCATTTAATATTACTAAATTTATTAAGGTAAATTCAATGGTGTATTTTTGTTAATTCATTCATTCATCAGTTCTCTTCCTTCAAGATAGAAATCCATTATTCCAAACCCTTATTTAATTTATATGATTTCTTATTTTTGTTGTTTTATGGATAGAATAATGTAATTATCAATTCTATTTTGAGTCAATTTTTTATTATTATATATAAATTGGATAACTATAAAGAATTGTATTTATTTTACATTGAAGATCAAGTTATTATTTAATTTTTACAATGGGCCTTTAATCATATTATTTTCTCAATATCATACAACAACATATCATTAAAAACATTTTTTTTGTTGTGGTGGATATGAATATTGACTGATATTAATAAACATCTTGTTGAAGAAGTTATCAAGTTCGGTTAAACAATCCATTAGAGCTTTATTTATTAAAAAATATATATCATTTGAACTCCCTCTCCCATATCATTGTCTGGTATCCTACCTATAAAAACAATATCCATTTTTATAAATCTCACAATTTCAATTATTATATCATATTTATATTATTTTATTCTTTCATTTAATTATAATTTTCATCCCTATTAGTAGTGTTTTAGAATTTATAATATATTAAACCTTTCAACAACAAACATTTAGGTTCAATACTATTCTAAAATGTTGGGGGAGTAATTTAAAAAAAATCACATCATTGATTATGTATAAAAATTGGAAATTTGAACCACTTAGAGTGAGGGTTTTTGTCGATTTTTATAGTGTTTTAAGAAGTATAATAAAAAACAAATAATAAAAAAAACATCTACTTTAACTACTTCTCAAAGATTCAATTCCAAATATATAGATTTTATTATGATTAATGTCATAAATTTAATTGTATTTTAATTATTTTACTTGATAAAACCAATTTTAATGTTCTATGATTTATTGAAGAATAAGATAACTCCCTTTGCTGCTTTTTGGGTTTTTAGAGCTATTGTAAATTGTATTTTTTTATTGTTAGTTAATTTTTATGGATTAATTTTTGGAATGGAATTAACAAAAAAAATTTAGTCGATGTGGATATTATATGAATTCTCCTTGGATTTTCAGCTAAAACTGTTAACAAAAATGTAATATAATGATGAAAAATATGATCTTTTGAAGCTCCACACTGATAAATATTATGATATAATATTATTTATTATGTAATTATATAATAAACTCGACCAATACATTGAATAAAAAAACTCAAATCCAAAATTTAAAGATAAGAATAAAGGTTTTTAATGAAAAAATAAAAGAACAAAACAAATAATAATATAATGAATACACAAACCTGAAAGAGAACACTGATACAATGATAAGTTATTTTAATAATTAAAATAAATTTATAGAAATGGGGAATTAAAATGATGTGGAATGTGAGGAACATGATCAAATAAGTGATTTAAAATCTAATAATGAGAAACAATATAATATATTATTTCAATTTAATAATGAATATTCAAAGATTGAATTCAAAAAATATCTTATTATTAAATTTATACATAAATATTTAAAATTTAGGTATTTTAAGGTATGGTAACATTAGTTTAGGAAATTATTGAATATAATATTTTATATAAAAAAATCCTTTAATCTATTTTTTAATAACAATATGAATGGAACTTAAGCTAAAATTACAAAAAAAATTGGATTGAATTAGAATATAAAAAACAATTATTTTAAGGAATTTGTAACTATATCTCAATCCAATATTCACTATTATAAATATTTGAACTATATATGTTCTAAAATTGTTTTTTAAAAATAAAATTAGAGATTGATGTGATTTTGAATTGACATGAATTAAATAATAAACATTCGATATCCCAATAAAAATGGTTACCTTTATTAATTTCATAGATATTTTTAATCAAGTGTAAATATTATATCAATGAGTGTTTTAAATATATAAATTTTATTCTATTTCTATATTACTTAATTATAGTTCCAATTTTCTATGTTTTATTATAAATCCTAAAATTTATTTCTCTTTTATTAATTGAGAAAATGGTTGATATTGAACATGATGTTATCAGAAACATGTTTTTAATTATCTGAATCAAATTTGTATAAGTAGTAATAGGTTATAATCAGTGAAATATTTTTAAATTATTTAATTAAAAATTGTTTAGCAAAAAATTAATTATAATTTTTCTATGATGAAAAAAAATATATCATATACAAATTTTTTTTCCCTGAAATATTTTTTTAGTAAATTTTATGTTAGATATTTGGGTAACATGGAATGTGATATATTTTTATAAATATAGAAATACTATTCAATGCATGGATATAAAAAATTAAATTATACCTATTTGAAAGTATCAACCCTGAGAACAATTCTTATAGATATCATAGAGTTTAAAAATATGGAAGAGTTTTTTCTATATTAACACACTCCAATAGAAACACCATATTCACATTTGTCTCTAAATATATCATGATATCTTTAATGTTTGGATGAATTATATATTCTAATACAAATATATCAATATTATTACATGGTTTTCAAGTGAATATTACACATATAATGGAACTATATTTTTCTCAAATATATCTAAGATCATATTGATTGATTTTATAAATAAAATACATATGTATTGTTAGTATTTTTAACATTATTGATAAGAAAAAACCTCATAGTTTCTATATATTTTTCAAAATGATGGTCTAGATTGGGATATTAAAACAATAGTTTTATGGGTATATACTAATGACTTTAATAAATATTAATTTTTTTCCTCTTTTCCAGATAAATGATTTCTTCCTTGTTGTTTTTAGACCTTATAAACCCTATACTAACATAATTCATGTTAATATTATCCTGGAGATTCATTTCCCTATAATACTCTCATTTATATAATGTTTTGTGTATTCATATTCTATTATATAATTTTAGGAATGATGTATTTGGATGTATAAGCCATTTTAATGACTATTTAAAGTATATTTTCAAGTTTATACCGTGATAGAGATCAATTTATAGAGAATAATGTATTAACACCAAATTCCAGTGGACTTTGCATTCTAATCAACCACATTCTGTTTTGATATTTTAGTTGAGGGATATTATTTCATGTTTACATTAAAGTTGTTTTATGACAAAGAATATTTTAAATATTGGGTAAAATCCTTACATTTTGGTAATATATGTTAATGGGAGATTTTATAAACATTTGAAATTGAATGATTTGTAAAATAAAATATAAATCAATTGGTTCATTGACTTTATAAACAATATTGTTCAGAACCATTATCTATTGAGATTGAAATATTATTTAATAAAACAAAAAAGATGATTATTTTTATATTTTTTAAATGTTAACTTAACATTAAAATTATTTATAGAGACATTGAGAAAACGTTTCATTTTCCAAGTAGTATTCCAATTTTTTTAACATTAAGAAAACAATTACTCGATAGTCTGATTTGGTTTTTAGAAAATGTGTGATTTGATTTCCTACAACTATTTAAATAAAAAATATTTAATTATCATAATAATTAAAAAACATGTAAAATAATTATTTATGTCTAATATGAGATATGGGATAGAGAATCATTAATAACTATTCATTAAAATACAAAGACATGTATTCTTATATACTATTTTATTATTAAAAAAAATATTTTTCCACCCATTTGAAATGTGATAAACTATAATTAGATTTTATATATAGATTAATTATAAATAATATATTAAATGTGTTTTTAAAAGAACACAAATGAATGAATATTTAATTTCAATCGAGTTTCACTTTATGCTTTATTATCTTCGACACCTCAATTTATGAGAGAAAATGGTTTTTTCTACATTTGTATGAAATAAATGGAAAAAAAGTGTATTCAAGGTTTGGTTTCATACTAAAATTACTAAAAGTTCATTTATTTTATACCACTATTTAATAATATTAAATTCATATAAATATTATTTTTATGAACGTTTCAAAATAATGTTAAATTTTCATATGTATGAATGCACTCTCATGAAAAAAAAATTATGCACTTAATTTTCATGGTAATAATTTTCTAGAAAATTTTTGTCCCTAGTGTTAATTTTTTAAAATTATTATCTATAGAAAATATGATATTTTAACATAACAATGACTCTTTGAAAATGTTGTTATATAATAGAAATATAAAATTGATTCTCAACCTATTTTTTTGAACTGCTACCATCCACCATAAATTTCATTATTGGTGAAAATGATAATATTTCTGTGTGAATGATAGGTAATATTTTATGTTAAACTATATTTCTCATAAATATAAAATTTAAATTTTTTCAAATGTTACCATGTGTATAAATATCTTATCATATTAATTATTTAAAAATTATTCTAAATTTTTGTGTCCCTTTTGGAAGAATACAAAGGGATATTATAATATATTCAACAATTAAATCGTTTTAGAAATTTATTTTTTATTTAATTTATAATTATTTTTACTTTTGGTGAACATTAGGAATATTATATATATATTATAATATATATCAATTTATTATTCATATAAAATCACTTTTCTCATTCAAATGGTCTATGATATTATCTCATTATAATGGTCATTGTATTTATTCTTTGGAATGAAATTGTGGATAATTTATTTATCATTATTTTTAATTATTAAACAAACTAATACTTTTAAAATTTCTAATAATCATTTTTTATAAAATAATGGTGTTATTTCAAAGAGATGAAAATAAAAAATTCTATGAACATTTGAAAAAATTTAAACTTTTATGAAAATCGTTTCAAACTATTTAAAATTTGTTATCATTTATTGTGTAAGAAAACAAATCTTCACCATAAAAAATTATTTTTTAGAATTATAATCAAACATTTCTTTTACATGATAAATTACATTGTACACAAAATTATTTATCACCTAATTTCCTTTATTTCATTAAATTCTTCTTTTATAATAATTTTATTTCATGTATCTTAATAAATTATTTTCTTGAAAAAATAAATTTTTTCTCATTCGAATAATTTCTTGTTTATTTATTTACATAAATATTAATATAAATATTTTATAAATATATAGTGTTTTATATAGTATCCTAGGCCTAACATACATGGATATTACATATTTTTGTATGAATATTCTGTCATTTTCAAAAGAACATTTATGAGGATCGTAATACTTTAGTGACTTTAGAGTCATGGAACACAATATTTTAACATTTTGATTGATTATAATCATTTCCCATAAGGATAATTCCATTAACAACTCATAAATAAAATCAATCATAATACCCCAGGGAAAATACACATAATAAAGGACAAGATCCACTACCCAGTAAGGGTAAAAAAGGGAGATATGTAACCATAACAAGAACATAAGTGTATGAGATCATAAGAATAAAATTTAATGGTTACACCCATAATATGAAATATCATATACATTATTCATGAAATAATTACTATCAATTAATAAGACAAGAATTATTATAGTATCAAGATTAAAATAAATGATAGAATAACATGGTAATATGAACTGAAATTATGGTAGATGCATAAACAAAAAAAAGGATTTTCATAGTAGTTAATTATTATTACCAAGGCCATATTAGATGAAAGGGTTTACACTAAAAACCATCTTATTAGTAATGGATCACTCCCAATACCATCTTTGTAGTCATGTTTCACTCCCAATGACATCATAGTGGAAAAATTCCGTTAATAAACTTGGTTAACTCCCCATTTTGACCCCATATTACTAATGTAGAGTTAACTCATCATTCAATCCCTTTATTAATAAACTGAGATCACTCCTCATTTTATCTTTTTCTAACTAAATCGATATATCTCTTCATTCAAGTAATGTATTACCTAACAATGTTCACTCCTTTTTCGATACATATATTACTAAAACAGTATCACTCCCCGTTCTATCTAGTATTTTAAAATTTAGTTCACTTACAATTATAGATTCTTCTATATCAAGATATATAAATAATTAACCAATACATTTTAGAGAGTTATAAATCCCAAATATAACATAATATAATCATAAAAATTTGTTCAACATCATAATAAAACATTTATCTTATCATTAAACATAAAACATTATGGGTTTCATAGACATTAGTAGATTAAATGGGTAGAATAAAAAATTAATCACATCAAAATTGATAGAAAAGTTGATGACTTCACAATCAATTCAATAAATAATAAACCATGAATTTATGTAGGGTTCATACATTGTTTTTCATTGTATAACATGTGGAAGATAAGGGGGTTTCATAAATAAAAGTTCATCATAAACATAAACCATTCATAGAAAAAATAATAATGGTGTACTTTTATTATATCGCAAGTTAATAAATAACTATATCAATGTAAGTAATTGTTGAATGAAAAAAAAATTCAACGATATTTTTAAAACATTTCTTGGGGAAAGTATCCTTTCCTCTATGATAAACTCCTTTTAAAATGGAAAACATTATCAAAACGATTTTTTAAAAAAATCACTAAAAACTTATAATGGAATATTTTAAATCCAATTTAATCACTTTTTATATCATAAAAGATTTATATATATATTTCCATTTAAAATTATATTAAAATATGATTTAAAATCTGTTTTAAAAACATTTATATAAAATGTGTTTTGTGATTCAAAAATGAGTTTGGAACAAAGATTGAAATAATTTAAAATGTTATTATAAACACATTCTTATTTATCATTAGTTCTGAAGACTGGAAAAATTGTACTATTGATTGAATATATATTGAAAACCAAAATTATAAGAATATTTATGATAATTACTGAGATATGGATTTTATTATTTTATTAATGGAAGACCAATCCTAAACAATCATGATGAATGATGGCATTGTAGTAATAAAATCTAAACACTTTATTAAGATCTACTAAAAATAAGCTTCAATGAATAACAGAAAAATAAGACTAAAATATAGTTAAATGGTTGGTATTGAAAATAAATCATATCAAATAGGTTTTATATTCAAATCAACAAAAAATATAGGTGCACACCATAACATGTGTCTCAAAAAATGAAAATTGCGACAAAAGTATCTTACCACATTGATAAATATGAAACCATAACAAAAAAACAGATGTAAATAAATAGATGCACATATACCAAAAAATTATTTATATGAATCATGGAAATAAATCAATGTGTATTATACACACCTCATATAAGAAATATGTATTTAACATGGCTTGTGTCTCACGAAAATGTATTATGATATGGAAATCTGTTACTACTTGAGAACCATTTGCATAATATATGATCTATTAAAGATTAATATAAATTAAATATTTCAATATCATGAATTAAATTAAATACATGATATTACATGTAATAGATTGTATATAAACCACAAAAATTAATCTAATGCTTAATACAACCAATGTCTCGTAGAAATAAATATGACAATACAAATCCATTTCACATATGTCTTGAATGTCATCATACATGTTCAAACATCATATATAATATATATATGTTTATTATAAATCTATAAATAAAGAATATTCTTATATATAATAACATATATGATTTACTTTTTACTTTTTATTAAATTTTTTGAAATAATTATATGTAAAAGTAATGTTTCAAGAAATAACCGTATTGTATTCGTACATGTTTTGAATTATAAATCTTGGTCATCTTAATTAGATCATTATTTAATTATTTACATAATATAAACCATGAAATAAATATTATATATACTCATTATATAAATTATTATAATAATATATAAAATAATTAAAATGAAAATGAAATCCACAATCCATGGAGACAGTTGGTTCTATATATGTATGAGTGATGTTTCTATTTTGTTATCAAATTGAAAGAAGGAAATGTAAATGATGTATACTTATATATTATAAATATTTAAAATTATTATTTCATAATTGTAAAATATTTTTAATAAACCCATACTTAATGGATAAATATATGTGTGAATGAATCATATCTCTTTGAATAGGGGATTTAACACATGCCAACAAAAGATGTTTTCATATTCACAAAAAATAAAAAGTATGATTATATGGATTTTATAAAAATTAAATATATAAAAATAAAAAATAAATATCATATATATAATAAAATAATTTTAGTCAAATCATTATTCTAAACCATGAGAAGTAGAAATATAATAACGAACAACATCGGTTTTTCTAGTGGTAGTTCACCGTACACATGAATGATTACTATGTATCCCATTTGATAAATTTTTTTAATTGATTAGTTAAAAAAACTATCATAATAGAATTTAATTGTATTTAAAATACATAGTATTATATATATTAATTATATAAAATAATTTAATGTGGTAGAGAATGAAATCAAATTTCCCAAGAAGAATATCACATCTTCATCTGGTAACTCCTTTTTCACCAAAGGACATCCATGGATTGATTTAATCCAGATTATAGTCTTATAGGATGATATGAGGGATTTTTTGTGTCTATATGTTCTTTTTATGGATGATAAAAAGGTATATTGAGTTTTTAAATTGTATGGTGGAATATTTCCCTTTTATAGTGGAAAATGAGTGACATTCTTGTAAATAAAAATCAAAAAAAAACTATTGAGTGGTATCCCTTTAATCATCTGATACCAAAAATGTATCTGTTCATCTAATTTTTTTTTATATGGTTAATATATGGATAAACAATGAGTTTTAAAATGTTTTTTTTAGTTTTCCCCGTTAATATTAAATTTACACACTAAGTAAACTCATTTTTATCTAAATTGTTGTAATTAATTTTAATTACATTCACTAACAATTTTGAAAAAAATAAGCTGAAATAACAAGATATTATATAAAATTATTATTAAAAATATGGAATCCATTTTTATGAATTCTAATAATATAATTTTCAAAATTTAATTAAAAAAATCTCTCGAATATGATGCAACAACCTAATTTAAAAGTAAAAATTACAAAAGCTTGAAAATTTATTATATAAGATTTCAGTTAGAAAAATATTATAATGAAGTAAATTGAATTTATTGAAGTATATTTTAATTAACTATACTTCAAAAAAATTAAAATATAATTAATCAATATAATTATATTAGAGGAATGTGAAAATTTCAATTAAAAATTAGAGTTTTAACTATTCATCGTAAAATGAAACAACTCCGAAAAATACCAAAAATTAATGAAAAGTAAAAACTAATATATATATTTCAAAAATTAAGATTATTATTTCAAATAATAGTTATGTAATTTAAAAAAATTAGTTTTTAATTATTATTCTAATAAAAGGTGAAAAAATTACTTGTTTGATAATTACAACTTTTAATGATAGAAATTAGATTTGTTATTATTTTCATCATATCAAAATTATTTGATTAATTTTAAAATAGTTTAATGGAATTTATAATATAAAAATATCACTAATATATATCAATAATTTTGATTATTTTAATTTATATGATAAAAAACTTTTTTGTGAACAAATTTAGTTTTTCATTAATTAAATTATCTATATTCAATTGTTTTTTTGATTCATTTCTAATTAATTAATAAACAATGAATTAATTTTATAAACATGTGAAAACAACATTTTCATAATTTAGTAAATATTATACATATCCTCCATTCCAAAGGCCTCATGATAAATAAAATTATATTTTAATAATATTAGTAAAAGTATATTATTGTTTTTTAAAACAGAGTCATGTAAGAAACACAAGCTATCGAATGAACTTGTAATTGTTTTTAACCTGATCCAAGATACTTTTTTCATATAAGAAAGTCTAATATATGTGTTACTTATATTATATTATTAAATTTTTGTAGTGTATAGATAAACCATAACTTGATGTTGGTGCAATGAAATCAATCAGTTAAAATAAATTTATTTGAAAAAATTAATTCAGAAAAATTCAAGATGATAAATTATACCCCCATAAAAATAATATCTTTATAAAAATTTATCTGGGTTATTAAAATACTAAAACATAAAATATCATTTCATGAATCCGACCTCAAAAAAATTAATACTAAAACATCATTAAAAATATTGAATCATAATATTTTCCCAAACTAATTCATAACGTTTCAACATAAGAGAACATTAAATGAAAGTAAAGACATATACAAGGAATTAAAGAAGAAAAATATATTAATACTTATAATGATAACTGATCGTAATAATGCGGGTGATCTAGAAAGTTTTAACTACCAAAAAACCATAACATAATTAGGTGGTAATTTGTTATTTATATAAAAAAATTGATGATATCATTATAACATATTTCTTCAAGACCCCTTTCATTATGAGGAAGAATTTTAACTAGAGGATATACTTACATGGGTTAATTCTATTTTACAGAAAAAATATAACCCTTTTGTTATTCCTTATCCAAATCTCACTTCATTTATTACACCATGAAATAAATGCGAATTTTTTATATTATAATGACTAATGAATCATAGGATGCATTGGTAGAATGATTTTTAATTATATGTATCTTCTATGGTCATCAAATTTTTTTAGAATATGTTATCTGATATGAATCAATCATTCTATAATGATATAACACAACCATATAAAAAACCACATTTAAAATAAAAAATAAACCATTTAATAAATGGGTATCCATATAACATGGTTGAAATATTAAAATAAAAAAATTGAGAAGGGAGGTGACTAAATGAGTCAAAATATTCATAACATTGATTCCCTGTAAATCATAGAGTTGTTATTGGTTGTCTCATTACAAAAATGTGAATACCTTCATCATGTATTCTCTTAAAGCAAGGAAATAACATGAATTGTCATAAATCCATATTAATAACATATATTCTTCTTCATTCCTTACATAAAATATGAATTATGTGATATATTAAAATATCAGAAAATTCTATTAAATCCATGAAATATATAATAAGCCATATATTAAACAAATCTGTAATATATTTCAAAGGTAATAAGTACTATCCACTGTACTTTATTATTATCTAAAATTTATTTATCAAAACAACACACCATTTTCTCAAAATCATAAATATATTAATGGTTACATTCAAAAAATCGTGTGCTTATATAAAATATAAACATTCTATTAAATCATTTTTCTAGGTCATCAGTATTATTAAACATGGTTTTCATATCCGAAATTTTTTTTAACTAAAAAATCATTATATATTTTACTATTAATAATTCATGAATTCAAATATGTGAATGCTTCCATTTTTTCCAATCATACTTAACATAATACCAAGGATTCATCATAATATTCATTATTACCTTTTTCCTTTTATATGTCATTCTGTAGTGTCCTCAGAGTTAGTAGTATACTGTTTACTCATACAACCTTGTTGAAAATCATCATGAGCTTCCAACTAAAGAAATCATTAAATTCCAACCTTTTTATAGATATCTCAAGATTTGATTCATGTAATTTTTTTCCTTTATAAGTAAACTTTGTTTGGTGTTTTTCTTAAGGGTTTTTTGTTGAAATTTGGTTGTTTTTAGAGGGGTTTTTTCTGGTTCATTGTAGGGGAACAATTTGGGAAACCTTTACAACCTTTCTTGAAAACTATACAAACCATGAAGCCCATTAAATAAGGATACTACATGGTTGGAACATGTTTTGGATAATAGTGTTTTCTATTATTATTATATGTGTCCCCCCTTGGAGGAGGATCATGGTTTGGGGAACAGTAAGGGTAAATCATATGGCACGATATGGAAACCATGCATGTGGAATTTTAAACCACAAACAATTAGATTATTAAATCACGAACACCTATAATTCACCAAAAGTTTACCCAAATCATCTTTAAACTAACATATCTCATTATTAATGGTTTTTGAATGAATTCCACAGTTTTCCAAGATCTGTTCTTGACAGATCAATGCTTCAACTAAAGATATTCACCACTCTCTATTAGATATTCTTATCCTATCGGGGCTTCCCTATCTCAACTATCATTATATCATCATTTCTAGGGATATTTTACAATAATGTATGTGGATCTAGATTTGTGTTTTGATATATCTATTATTTTTGATTGTGGATCTAGTTTTTGATTCTTGATCATGTTTTTCATCATGATCATTCTTTTTTCATCTTCATTTGGGGACCTCTGTTGGCAAGTATTTATCATCAAACATGAGGCAGGTGATCACAAAATTTTATCTCAAGTTATTAATTTAATTATGTTTATGTAATTGTGAAAAATTTAATTTCCATTATTGGAAAATTTCTTAATTTAATGAATTTATTTATTTTAATTTCCATGTGATAATGAACCAGGTTCCAATGTGTGAAATTGAAATTTTGGGAATTTGATTAATTATTTGGGAAATTAATTAGTGAAATTATTTGACTGTGTAATTAGTGGTAAATTGATATTGTCAAATTTTTAGTTACTGTGATATGGGTTAATTAAAAATTGAAATTTTTATATGGTTGACATGAATCTTATAGGATACTAGGTAATATGAATAAAATATTTAAAAATGGTTTATTGTTGAATTGATCATATTATAACATGTGATTAATGTATTAAACTGTGGTGTGTTGTGATAAATTGTAAAGGTATAGAATTATGTGATATTTTGGTTAATGGGTTAATTATTGTTAAACATGATTAATGTTTTATACATGATATATGTGTTTAATGTATATATGAGTATGGTACACAGACTACTGCTTCAAAATCCCACTTAGGTGACTGATTTATAACAAAATATTTGGTTATGGAATGATGATTCAAGAGATAATATGTGATTGATAGATATTAATGTATGGGGCATGGAATTATTCATTAAAATCACATGTTTATAAATCAATTTTGGGACATGGAATTCTACTTTAAATACAGACATGATGTAAGACATGGTAATCTAGGCCCAAAATTATGACATTGTAGTATGGTTCCTATTTTTCCATGATATAAATTCAAATTAAATGATAAATTATAACCATGGTATTGTGATAAGTAATATTCAATAGGGAGATTTCAGACTCCCTCCTGGGTCCAATCATGTATTGAGTGTTCTGGTGTACTCTGGAAACTTGGGGTTTATGTGGTAAATTTATATAATAACTGAATATATGTAAACTATTTATGTTACCAATAATATTTTATTATTTATAAAATTTTATAAACTATTATTGATTGGATACTGTTTTAGACACTGTTCGTGGTGGCCTACTGTGTTTTAATCACACCCATCTCTGGATTCTTTATCGGTTCATGAAAAGGCTTCATGTTTCCACGACAGAATAAGGGCAAGATCCCCATGTTATATATCTGAGTCGGGATGGAGCATGGATGTGGGAACAAAACCTGGTTTCAGCACCCTCTTAGAAATATCATTGTTTCTTTATTTTGTTTTTTCATTTGACAGTTGAAAAATAATTTTTAGACACAACTTTTGTTTTTTTTTCATATTGTATTCCTACATTGTTAATCATGTGATGGTAGTTTTTTTATAATGGTCATATAATTTGGATATTATTGATTATGTAAACTATTTTCCTACTTTTGGAAATTGGTTATAGTCTCCCCATGAACGATATTAAACCATCACTAGTTGTTGTCGTCCTCTGGTATGTGGAGAGGAGAGCCCGAGGTCATGTGATTGAACAAATCTAGGACTATTGTGCAGGAGCCAATTCCGGATATTATAAAATTCATTAAAAGGGTGTTCTCTTTTATTTTATTTTTTCATAATATTTTGTAATGGAAGTATGATAATATGATAAGTATGGTCGTGGATAAGAGCTCATGAATGCGAGTAGCTAACCAATGTATACATCATAAATCCAGGTACCTACTGGGTGATTTTTTTTTTATATTAGTTATTATATTTAAATTTCAGTTTAACTGTAGTGAAACACTTTTTTTTGTGATGTGATTTTATTTCATTCTAATATTCTCAAATATTTTACTCATGGCATGATATTTCATGAAACTTGAGTTTGCATGCATTGATCTATGAAGCCATAAATTATTGTGACATACATAATTTTTAGGCCCACATAAGAAATCGTATTTTGGGTATGTTGCTGAAATTGAATATATTTACATGTCCCTTGTTATTGAAATTAAAATGGTACTAATATAAATTTAATGTTTTAAAATAAATAAATATTTTAATAAAGGGGTTTTAAAAAGAAAATAGAATGATATGAATGTTTTCACCCTGTTTAATCATTACCAAGATATAGGATGGTTAGGATTGTTATTGTGCCATTTTTTGGAACATGTGGAGGAGAAGTTGGGAATGAATTTTTATAGATGAATTTGAATCAATATTATTAAATAAGAAAATGTTTTTTATGTATAATGGTACATGATTTTGGAATTGTGTATTAATGACACTATTAAGATCGTTTTTGATAGGATGGCTAAGGGATATGGCTAGAAATGTTCCTATAGTGGTTAAACACTATGCACCAATAATGTCGGGTGATTGAGTCCAAGAATAGTTTCAAGATAAATTATATGTTTTCATGATGTTTCTGTAAATACACCATGTGTCCATTGAGAATATCATGTCTAAACTAACATGGGAGTTTCAATTGTATCAACCTTCGATGTTTACCATATAGGGAGGACATGAGGTAGAAATGTTTTGGATAGAGTCTGTCAAGACTATACTTGACCACCTGGATACTCTTAATGATAAGATAATCATATTGGAATATTACATGTTACATAGTAATGAAAATTGATGGTGGGACTTCAAGACTTGTGACGGACAACATTATAGTATGGAGTGCATGTACATTAAAGTGAATTTATTAGATCACTTTTACCTAGAGACACTTAGGTTTGAATTGACAGATAAGATTATGAGGATGACCAAGTGGAATATTTTTTTATGGACTATACTATATGAATTATGGATTTATAGCTATTTGTTACATTATTGTATGGAGATAACGATATTAAAAAATTGTTTTTTGGATGGGTATAACTATGAAATTATGTCCCGGGATTATATCATCAGGATTGAGAATTTTTCCGAAGTGGCCAATCAGGCTATAATATTTTAAGGGAACAAGGAAGATGATTTCTGTAGGGAAAAAGTGGTTTCTTTTGGGTGGTCAGGAAATACTACTTTTGGGATAAGAAAAAATCATTGTGAGAATGATAACAGGAGAAAGGGAAAACATTGTTGACAAGGGGGAGGATCAGTTACATCAGACCTTTCTCGGGTGACTTGTCACTAGTGTGGTAGGTTGGGTCACTTTCATAGTTAGATCCCATAACCATTGGTAGATTTTCGATATAATGGAAGGATGATAAATAAACCTAGCTTTTGATGGAATCCATGATAGATGGGGAATTAAAGAGAATCTAGAAATAACCAGAGTACAAGAATTGTGTCTTCTGTACCATAGTAGTCTTTAATTTATAGATCTATTGGACATGATGGCTGTGACAATGTACATGGTACTTCGATTAATGAATTCTTGTATCTGTAGTGTGATGCATATTAGGGGACTCAGACTACGTTAATGTTAGTAGGTGAAAATTAATTGCATGTATTTCAACATACACTGGTGTATATTGTGGCTTGACCATCAACAGTTAGAGGTAATATTCATGCAGCTTCTGTACATGCTAGTTCGTTATTTGATACTTGTTCCTCTTATTATTTTATATCTACACAAAATGTGAGTGTTTTGAGAATAGAGGTAGAGTTTTTCGGTGTCATTTGGGTGATCAATACACCATTGAAATTACAATTGAGGGAAATTTTTTTACAAAAAATTGGTCTTCCCCCCATATTGGGGAGTATTGTTTCAATTTGAATCTTTTCATCGATGATTTGTTTTCCTTCAAAATAGCGACAATTATAAAAAAGTTACTGGTTTATCTACACACATAGATTATTAAAATATAAGAGTGAGGTTTACATCTTGTTTTGGAGACCAATATATTCACTATGGAGAGTGGGATATATAGGTAGGACATAAAGGGCTAGTTTTCCAGGAATAAGGGGAACTAACCCAAAAAGTTCTATTCTATTATAGGATGAAAAGGTAGTTAAGCATGATGTATTTCCACCAATAGTATATAGGAAAATTGATATGTATCATAAGGAATTATCAGGGATACCACCTATGATATATGTGTTGTTCAAAATTGATTTCTTTCATAGAGATGATCCACTTTTTATTCCTCTTCTTAAAAAGGATCCAATAGTGCTACAAGTGATTAATACCCAAATGGGTTTGTTGATTGAAAATGGGTTTGAATATATGAGTATGTAACTATGGGATTAACTGTCTTTCTTTTCTAAAATGGATGACTATATTCTACCATTATGTTTTGATTATCAGATGATGAACTGAATGAATGTAAACATACAATAACCACTTTTTAATATCATTGATTTATTTTACCAATCGAATTGATCTTGTGTTTTCTTTAAGAACATCATAAGACTAGTGTATCATTAGTTGATATTTTGAAATTTTGACATATCTTAGACTACAATAATAATACATTGTGGATTTTATGAGTTCTTAGTGACAATGATTGTGGTAATTAATTCTCAATCATTGATTATGGCCTTAATGGTCCGAACCTTCACCCATAACGAGTTCAGTTTGTTGTAGTATTAATGGATAACATCTTAGTGTACTTCAAGACTTTTGAGGATCATACCCAATATCTTTAGATCATTTTTAGTTCTCTTATAGAGAAATGGATATACACTAATATCTCTATTATTTAGTTTTTGATAGACCATGTACACTTATGGTGTCACCTCATATTAGAGAAAGGCGTGTCAGTGGACCGAGAGATAGTTTGAAGAGATTTTTCATGTGAATATCTCCTTAATGTTAGTGATATGCATAGTTTATAGGGTTAGAAGATTATTTTCAAATATTCATCCTTGACTTTCATAATTTGGATGAACCATTTTTGGTCTTGACTAAAAAGGTGGTAAAGTTTGAATGGTTTATAACATGTGAGAATTCATTCCAAGAGATAAATAATAAATTGATGAACACACTAGTCTTGTACATATATGAACTAGGTGAGGAGTATATGGTATTTTGGGATGCTTCTGGGATTAGTTTTGAAGCACTTTTACTGTAGGTAGATCGTGTTGTGGAATATGGGTCTCACCCATTGAGGTAAAATATATGTAACCACACTACCTAATATATCGAGTCAGCTACAGTGGTATATGATTTGATATTTAAGAGGATATATATTTTGGGTTAATTTTTTAATTTGTATACTAATAATAATATCTTAAATAACACCCCTTTTTAAAGAGATTTTAATCCCTAGCTGTGGTGGTGGGGTTTTTTGTAGTAATTTTATTTGGTGCTACTGAATTTTTTTGGATAGGGAAATAGTGTTTTTGAAACATTGAAGTAGAAATATCAGACTCAATCAGTTTATGATTCCAATGTTGAGTGAAATATGATTACATTACTAGTTAGCATGGATGTTTTGATTTAGTTAAACTAAGATAAGATGGTTGTCATATCATTTTTACTAGAGTCTATACTTTTGAGATGCATTAGACATAGAAAATATGAGGATATTGAATTTTTAGACTTGAGGAAAATCCAAAAAGGTGGGTAGTCACCATCATATTTGACCATAGATGTGGATGATATCATCTATGTAGGGAATTAGGTAGTTGATCCTGTAATCATGTAGGAAGATCTAATGTTTGAATTTCATGACTTCAAGTGGGAATTGCATTCGAGATTGAACAAGATATACTTTAACCATCAATGATAGTATTGGTGGTTGGGAATGAAGATTTAAATAAAGAATTTCATGATACAATGCTACACCTTTCAACAGGTCACAGATGAGTATGAATGACCTTGTGGTCAAGTAAACCCATTTTTCATTTTGGAATAAGAGTGGGATAACGATACAAAGTGTTTTGTGGCGGGAATATCATGTAATCCATGGAATAATGAAACTAATACTATGATTGTGGAACTGTTTGGAAATTTGGAATATGTCATGCCTATACAGGCTACATTATCAGTGGATTAGTTAGGGTACTTGTACATTTTGGAAATTGACCATCTGCATAGGGTGCCACAGAGTGTTGTTTGAGAACAAGAATCATGTTTTACTTTATACTTACAGAAGTGTTTATACAAGTCTCCAAATAAATAGATTTTATTGAGTATGAAATTTGACCCATAGAATTATGAGCAGTTAGATATAAAATGCATGTACTTGAGGATATACTATGAGTGATTTATCATGACTACATTGGTTCTTTCAAGAATCAATTAGTGTTCATTTAATTATCATTCAAAAATAATAATCAAGAAACTATTGTGATGGAGCTATATGAGGAACATTATGGTAATCCCTGAATATCACCACTATGTTGGATAAATGTAGGTGAGTAAGAGATGTGGGGACTGAGTCCAATGCAGGAGAAAATAGTGCAGGTTCATCAGCATTGGATGAAAATTGATATAGATTAATGTATCCAGATGTTTGAAGCTAATAGAAGATGATGAACCCTTGATTCTATATTCGGATACATTGTGTTCCTTTGGTTGTATCCTTGATTGGGACACTGTAGTATTCAGAGGCAGTTCATGTTAGCGTCTAGGTTTATTGGGCTATTTGAGGTTCCCAAATAAATTGGAATTGTGGAATACTGATTTCTCCTTATATATAGGTACAATTATATTATAGTATCTCATACCTATCCAGTCCATTAAATTTTATAAATTTAGTGTTTCAGGTGTTCTGGGAAGTCAAGTTGACACACTCTAAGACTCTTCCAAAAATATAGTTATTTAAATGATGGTCTGAAATCAGTATATCGGGCATAGGTTTTTCAAGTATTAGTAAGTTAATATTTGGTAGGACATGCATAATTATGTCGAGGGTTGGTAGGAGTAGTTTTGGTAGGTCGGGCGTCGGTAAGTCATATCACTGACTCAAATCTGTGAGTCGTTTCAGTACCTCACGTCGGTAGGTGGAATTGGTGAGTGGCCTCAGTTAGTATCATCGGTGAGTGGCATTAGTGAGCAGTTTCAATGAAGGGTGTTAGTGAGTGGCGGTTGTGACTCAATTTTGTGCCTTTGATCGGTAACTTTTATATTCATGACACACATTGATGACTCATCCGTCGTTGAATCATTTCAAAATTTTCTATGTTTTTACTGTTTCACCCGGTATAGGTTTTTTTAAAAGTTAATCAAGTTTAAAACATTTTTAACCATTTATGAATTAGTTTGAAAGTATTTTAATCATATCTTTTGTAACCTAATGCCCCATAGACATTTAAGCTTCCAATAAGTGTGGTATTGACCATGATACAACTATAAAGTCCCTTGAATCCATTTCCTTCCAATGATATAGTATCCAGATCTTCTAATATGAGATCCTCTCATCCATTTATGTTTCCATTTTCTCATGGTGTGCCCAAAGCCTTTCTTTACCATGGATCCATATGTTGTGTTTTGGACATCAAATCAGTTTTCCATGGATTCTTTCTTGATGCTCATGCACCCCCTATATTGGAAAAAGGAGGAGTTTACAATGGTTTATTTCTCTATGTAAGGATCTCTTAGTATTTCATTTAATGTATCATATTGGGTGGATAAGCCAATAACCCTTTGTGATTATAGTAGAATCCAAAATATTAATTAAGGAATCTACGAAAACAACCTTTCCTATTATAAAGATAATCAGACTTGTTATGATATATATTTTGTGTCAAATTAGTAATAAATTAAGGTCAAGAACAATGATAATGATGATCATTTGTTTTATCTATTATAATTGATATATATTGTGAGAAGTAATCCTTAGAAAATAATGGTTTTCGGTGGTATTTTAATGAACATGTTTTATTATTTAATCATTTTATGTATCCCTAGTTAAACTGCAAGAATTATGTAATTGATTAACCACGTATACACGAGTTAATTAATGAATTACCCATGGTCAATCATTTTCTATGATAACCCATTATTTATCAGAGATCAATCTATATTTGATCGTGTTTAATATAAATACACTTTGGGTTGGTTGGTATGGTTTTGTGTTATGTGTGGATTTTTTCATTATTGTTCTTTGTATGGGTTTTGTGGTGATTCCATTATAAGAATGACTATGTGTGTGGATAGTTTAAGGGTGTAATGGAATGATTGGTTGAGATATTGATTGATTGTGGAGTGTATGGGCTATGATTGGGAAGTAAGGATATAGATTTGGGTTTTGCGATGTTAATGTTATTGGGTGTGGTGTTGTTATGAATCATGGATTCCAATTATGGTTGTAATGAGGTGTGTTGTGGGTTTTAGCTATATGTTGGGGGGTTTCTTGATCAGATAATGGATATGGAATCATTTCTTTGAATAATTATAATGGATGAAGCTGGCTTGGTTGTTATGTGGAATGCAAATTGGTATGTTTTATCATGTTTTTATTCTTCTATTTGGTTCGGTTGATATGATGTTTCTGTGTTTTGGTTGATAGTTACTCAGGTAAGGATGTAATAATGTGTAAATAATTAATAACATAAAAATAATTGTTTGTTAAGTGGTTTTTTATAAATATGGAAGTTACCATTATTCGTTATGATATGTGCATTCATAGGTAGCAAAAAAGGTGGATGTGTTTTCGGGTGGTTGTATTCTTGAGAACCCATTGGTTGGACAAAGTGTTTGGTGCCTATATATATATATATACTTTTACGTTATCGAGGTTCTATATGGACCCCACACTAGTTTAGAACTACATTCCCAGCACTCCCATTGTTATAGGGGAGAGTATCTTTCCCAAACATCCTAGTTGATGATGGATGGATGGCCACCTTCTCTTCACTATTCCCACTCCCTGACGATGATATCCCAAGACACATCATGCATGTTATGGTTTCTGAGTACCAGGTCTGTGTAATCGAGTGGTGTTTTCCCACATTTCTTCTGTGTGACATTGGAATATATAAATAAACACACAATATTATGGGTGGGGGGGTTTAATTGTGTATTTTAAAAAATCATCCATAATTCTATATTTTGACACCATCAGTAATTTATGAAGATATGAAGAGTTTTTTTTTCAGTATTAAAATATAAAGTTAATCAACAGAAATAAAGAACACAAATTTTATAGTGTTTTGGGTCATAAATATCCCTCATTCCACTCTTCCAACTACTCTCTCTATGAGCTAGGTAAATTCTTCTAGAATGGTTATCTTATCACAAGACCAAGAATCCACAATTTAGTGATGGAATTTGACACCATTAAAGTCTAAATGAAATTCCATTTATCTCTATAACAGATAACTGATTATCATAATTTTAGATATAGTAGCTGATACTCCACCACAACATTGTATGAGTAGTTGAAACTCAAATAAATAAAAATATATTCATTTTTTGAAATATGTTAAACTGAAAAATTATAGCTGTACCCAATTGAAATTAAATGTATATTCTTCTTTATAAAATATATTTTTCTAAAGAGAAAATGATTCTGAAGAGATATAGTTTTCATATATAACATTAAATTAAAATGAGAAACAAAATAGACTCATTGAAATATTACAGTAGAACTAGATATAACTTATATATATATCGAAAATGTTGTCCATTAATAGATTTGTTCATTTTCTCTTGCAATAAAAATGTTTTAAAAAAATGTAATCTTATATATGAATCACTTATCACACCCACTTATGTGAAGAGATAATATGTATAAATATATAGAAAAGAATGACTTTCATTGATATTAATGATTTAAAATATTTTCCCAATTGATCAGGAAAATTCAGATTTTAATTGACTAAGAGAGTCGTAACATCCAATAGGAATATGAGAAGTTTTATCCAGTGAAAACATTTCTATAAAAAAATTAAAATGATCATTGAACAGGTCTTCAATTCTGACATGACTTTTGTAGTAATCTCAGATTGAATGTGCGACTTTCAGAACATCTCCATTTGATAACACAATGCATTGTTGAGATATGTAGCATAGTGAACATTCGCACAACATTGGGTTCCTTGGTGTAGACTATAGTTCCATCACATGGAATTGGGTTTCTTCATATAATATAGGGTTCAATCGTGTATTATAGTGTTCCTACAAACTTGTGTTTTATTTACCAAAAATTCATCTTTATATAATGGATGGATAAATGTAACATAGTTATAGTGATCCATGCATTTATCCTTATAAGAATAAAATACTGAACATAGAATTGATTAACTAAACTTTCAAATTTTTTATTATAGGTTTGAAATAGTAAATATAGACTCTAATGTAGGGTTGTTGATCGATAAACGTGTCAATTTTCTGAATTTAAAGGTGACGATCCAAATAAAAAATCATTTGTGTAACTTAGGGATGATACCATACACAAATGATATCTTTTCATCATCATGTAGGATAGAAAATAGTGTTTCAATATTCATTCTTGTAATTATAAATTCCTTAAAATAGAATATAAATTCTTATAAAAGTCAAATAACAAATCCTCTTTAGAATAAAATAGGGTTATTTTTGAACATCAAACTCTTCATAAAGTATTTTGAATTATTGAAAAAATACATTTCAAAACATCTCCAACTTTTTTATGATAAAAATCCCATAATATAATCATAATAAATAAGTAAATAAAGTATTGGATTTTTAAAATGAAAAAAAAATTAAAATAAGTTTTTATAAAAATCTATTTCACAGAATTATTTCGATATATAAATTTTCCCAAAATAAAATTTTGTTGTTGAAAATGTTCTCCCCAACACCCATAGAGATAGTTTCTATTCCATTAACATATATGTTCTCCCCATTTTCTCTATATAATAAAATATTCATGTGAAATAATAAAAGAAATAAAACACCTTTAATATAGCACAAAACTATAAATGAATAGTTATGAATTCTCACATAAGAAAAAATTTATGATTAGCAATGAAGTATGTGAACTGAAATAAAAATAAAAAAACTAAAAACTAAAAAACAGAATATAAATAGACACTAAAATATTTTGAATATTTTTCTTAAAATCCAAAATAAACAAGGTTCTTGAAAAATAATTATTAATTTTCAGATTCAGCGGGGAGATAGGGTAATTCTAGATGAGGAAGGTCTTCAACTTCACTGCTATGATTAATGAGATTCAACAACAAAATATGGAAATTATTGTTGAATACAATTTTCTATTATTGATGTTCCTCTTTGAGTTTTTCCCAAAATTCAAAAGTTCAACCAAATTGACCTTTACAAATGAATTCACATCTTCTTACGACTGAATGAAAGATAACAACATATCTTTAACTATACTATTTATTGGTCTTATCAATGAATCATTCAATGTTAGTTGAGTCACTCGATGTCATTGATTTTACAACAGATCATTCAAGAAAATATTATCACACTAGAGAGTGTGAATACTATCTATAAAATTGACAAGTACAAATGTAAATACACCAAATTTCCTAATAAATTTTGGTTGTGTATGTTATGATTCGGTACGTGATTGATTTCATGCACTGGTGGACTAAAACACTCTCTCTATCATCAACATAAATTCATCAAATTCTATCTTTTTGATAGAATCATCCTTTAACAAAAAATATTCTCTTGAATTATTTCTGTAAACATTTTAATATCTCTAATTGAAATTATATTTTCTTTAAATTATATTAAATAATCCTTCTGAACTTCAAAATATTATATCGATACAGAAGCAACCTCTAATTATTCACACTTTTTATTCTTGTCTTCCAACATATCTCTTAAAATTTAATTCTAAGCCTCAAACATATTTGTTTTTATGAATTAGGAATTAGATTATAAATCTGATGATTCAGGAGAACTATCTCAAGATTGATCAACATAAATTAATGTCAGTATTGGTTCACTAGCTCTTTTTGAACTGTTTCATAATTCAAATACTCTCAAAACACTATGGTCAGGAACAACATGATTTCCTTGGTTAGATATATCTTCCCAATTAATTTATTGACATTTATCTTCCTACTCATCGTTATCATTCACTTGATCCTCATCCCCATCTTCTCTTTTCTCACGATGTGGAGTGTATTCAACTTCTCCAAAAGGGAATTCAACAACAAATTCTAGAAAATTGACTGAAAGAATTCTTCTTTTTTGAATAGGAGATTCCTTCAGCCTCGAAGTGTCTTAATCATCAAGTCAAAAACAATAAAATCCAAATAAATGGATAGTATTTTGATCCCCTTGAGAAGGTGATAACAACAATTTTTTTCTCCAAAACAACCAGTACCAAACTGTTTCATGATTTTCTCCAAAAAAATATAACTTATTAACTATTATAGAATTTAATTTATTGTTGTAGTGACAGTTCTTCCCATAAAATATATTCAAAATATTTCATTTTGTTCATATAATGTAAGAAATAATCCTACTATAGGGATAATATCCCCATTTTCATCTTGATGATAGAAATGGTTTCGATATCTAATCCTTAACTAACTGAAATTAAACATAACATTGTTCCGAAGAAGAAACATGATATTTATGTGTGGATAAAGTACCTTCTCAAGCTCATCACCCCTAGGAATGATCCCAGATTGAATAAACATTATCATGAAATTGTGGTCATGAGAATTTTCATTGGTAAACACTTTATATTCAAAATTTTTCTTCCAAACAAATAAAATATAATGTATTTAGAAAAATGTCATCCATTACCGATATGACAGAAATCAAATTAAAATTCCCTCTCAAGGGGACAATGGAGAATCAATTAAATTTCATTGAGGATAATGAAAATTCATTTTTATCTATTAATGAGATGATACTATATTCTTCAAAACCAAAATATAAATAATCATTTTTAAAAAATAAATTAACTTTTATGTTGTAAACCATCATCATGATATCTTCCCTGAATGTACAAGACAGACTTTGAAAATGAATATCTTCCTTAAGGGACATATTTTATGAATATAGATAATCAAAATCTATTACCTTTACCTACAACACTACAGTGACCCAAGCCTTTTTCACATAATATTACATGATTTTAATCATAATTTTACATTTGAAAACAATCCAAGGTTCATGAATTCTAGTGTCATTGAAGAATATGTATATAAATCTGAAAAAAGGGACAAAGAAACACCTTGTGATTTAATCTTCATAAATTTATCATAAATTACTTTAAGCCCATACATCTGTATATGGTACCCTGGGGTTCACATGAACAAAGGATTGAGCTAAAATCATAGAAAGGGAATAATAATTAGAATACAGCTTTAGCACATGTGTTAGAGATCATGACATAATGATAGAAAATAGAATATAGAATCATAACATATAATCATGGGATCATATAATAATTGAATCATAGAAATGTGGAAGATACATAAATCATGACATTATTATATGATAATGATCATTTCTCATAGAGGAGCTCAAGACAATGTTAACGACTATGCATGTTTCATATGGTAGCACAAGCCAAGGAAACCTGCCAAAACTATTCCACATAATGTCTCATGAGACTCAATTTTACCCAATGAATTGGTAGTTATCTAGGTGAACCCATTTGAAAATGTTCATGAATATTATTTCCACAAAAATAATCTTACATAATCAACCATAAATAAACATAATGTTTAACGAGAGAAAAAACTGGGTATCCTAATCCTAACATAATGAAAAAAATTAATGTATCATAAAAGTGTCCATAAATGAAATGAATTAGAGAATTAATGGGCTATCATAGGTTACAATAGTCCTAAATCATAATAAGTTATTTAAAATTGATGTAATAACTTTCAAAAACATTTTTTGAAAATCAATAGAAATTAAACATTTTCCTACGGTTGATGGAAAATATCAAAGGTAATTTAAAATATAAAATGGAATGATCATTTATATAAAACAAAAAGTGAACCGAGAAATTTTTCATAATAATTTTTTTTTATAAAATCATTTATGTCTCAAAAATAGATTTTATGGTGTACATGATGATGTGTAAGAGTTCGGAATGTTCCCTTAATACGGGTTTGCTTATCGAAATGTATGAATGAGGAAATCATTTAATAACATGTATATCTTCAAAATAGAACTAGTGATGAATCATTATACATGATATTGAAGAATATAAACAGTAATTAGATGTTTTATATAATATGAAAATACAACTTCATTTGGATAAAAATAATGACAGAGGAACCCAATGAATATAAGAGGTTCATGTAGAATCTATTACGAAATATCAGCAAAGTATCAGGTGTAATTATGATGGATTAATGAGAGAGAAATGAGTTTCTCATATTTAATAAATCATTAGGGATGTAAGGGGGAGGTGATAAATCATTCCCCATCATTATTAATTTCACATAAAAAGGAATAACATATACGATATTCTTTAATAAATGTGAGAATGAGGGGATTCTATACCTTAAGTATGATGGTGTTCTTAGCTTGATCATAATGACCTGAATAATTATAATAGGTACATTAATTGAAAATTTCATAACATCAAATACATGTTATTTATTTACTGCATGTTTATTAAGTTCATTCATGGACTTATGGATGAGATAAGAGGTTCAATTTCATTTTTTGGGAGTGTTAGCTTCCTTGATATTAATTATATATTAACTTATATTCATATATGGATAAACATGTTTTATTAGATTGGTTGTCCAAAATTGATGTTATATGACATTAGTGAATATCTAAAATATTTCATGGTTATAAAATTCATTTCCTTTTATAATGTGAAGGTGAATCATTATATATTGATAAAAATGTTTTGTTGTTTATGGAAGACTATTGTCTCATATGGTGTTGTTTATGAAAGAGGTTATGGTTAAGTTTTATTATTATATTTGAAGTTGGTGAGTTGGTTTTTTTGTTTCAAAATGGTTCAATGGTCTTTAATTTATATGGTATACTAGTCTCTGTTTGGATGATGACGATGAGAGTGGTTTTTGGTCGGGAACAATGAATGGGTGGTTCATGTTGTTGTGGGTAGGTGTCTTTAAAAATCTCTACTGACATCTGGATACTGATGGAGTGTATAGTGACCTAGATGGTGCTAATGATGGAAACATCAATGAAATATTTAATAATGATGGTTTGGTGTGATGTGAATTTAGCTAACAGACCCATGATAACTATCATCTGGGGCATTGCAAAATATTCTGTATTTGATTTTAAAATTTTAAATTTGGGAATCATTCATTTTGTATACCACCGATCGCGACTCCCCATTAAATATTATGTTTCCAAAATAATAAAAAAATGCATTTTCAGTCCAGTGGATCATTATATAAAACATTAATGATAAATAATTGGATGAATTTGGCGACATTTATCACAATTAACATCTGTTGTATTATTATTTTACACTATGTGTGAAAAATTGTTCCATAACATCACATAAGATAAAATACATTTTTAATAGTATAGTTTATTAATAAAAATGGATTCATGACCATAATTCAGGATGGTAAAAGAAATTAATATCCCTTTGTCCTTGATTGTGATAAATTAACACATCTCAGGCTGTATTTTTATTTCTTTCGTATAAATGGAGGGTAAAGGAGATATAATAATGAATTATCTAATTAGAACAAAAACACTCTAATACATTTATGGTACTAGAGTTTTTTATTCCATTTGTATGTAGAGAGGTTAGGAAATAAAATAGAACAATGGAACATGAAAATAAAATGAATGAATAGAAAATATGAATTTACCTCTAGATTAAATCTTCCTTGAGATCTAGTTACGGAGGGAGGATTTTGAATTTTGAGGAGACCAAGGGATTCTGGATTTGGGGGAGGATATTTGTGAGTGATTTGGACAGAATTTAGGTAAATAACAAGGTTTTATAGGAGTGAATAGAATATGGGAGTGTGGGTGGATTTATAGTGGAGGGGAGGAGGGTTTTCTTAAAACATTAATCATTAGTTTATTATTTTCCCATAAGACAAGAAATAGTGATGATTTGATAACCAAAAATAGAAATAATTATATTTTAATTTGATCCAAGGGTTCTTATATCATCTGTGATTCTAGGAATAGTACATTTAGCTTATAATGTATAAATATAGTAAATTACCATATTTCACCATTCATAAAAAATAACTGTATTTTAGAAAAATACCAAAAATTAATCCTAACCATTTATTCAAATGTAAAATAAATAAATTAAATATATTTTTTGTAAATAATTTTCTATTTATTATAGACTTAATTTTTAATTAAAATCGAAATTTACATGAAAAATACAAATGTTAAAATTAAAACCGCTTTAATAAAAGTTTGAAAAATTAACCAAGGCCTAGTAAAATTATCATATAATCATAAAAAATAAAGAAATTAATTTTTAAATACATTTTATGGTAATATATTTTCATTTAAATTTTTACATTAATCAAAAAAATTTAAAAATATATTTATAACATACAAAAATACCAACACTTAATCAACAATTTCTAAAATATATATATACTTATACTGTGATATAATTACACCAAATTTCCACTCATAAGATATATATTTTTTATTTATACCATCATTTTTTGAATTTCTATTACATTTTACTATTTACTATTCATAAGGGCACATTATTATCCAAATGGTCAAGTTACTATTTCATCTATATATTCTCCTTAACATCTAGAGTTACATTTTATGTCACTCGTTATTTATTTATAAGGTTTGTATTGTGATATATATATAATATTTATTTTTTTATACTATAATACATAATTATATGAATGTAATTCCATTTATTAAACATTGGGTCATTACATTATTCCTCCATTTTGAAACTTTTCCCTCGAAATTTTGTTTTAAATTCTATGTCGTAAAGAGGTGCATGTATTTTTCCTTCAATACTTCCTCCAGTTTTCGTTGTCACCTCTTCATACCTATGGTTCTGTCATAGTATTTTGACTAGGTGTGAAGTCTTGTTGTGTATAACATTATCTCTACTATAAAAAATCATTAGTGGACTCTCATTGTATGAATGATCATTCACTAACTGTACCACTTATGAAGATAATACATGTGAAAGATCTGGTAGGTACTTCTTTAAAAGGGATATATAGAATACATTGTGTACTTTAGACAAGGTATTTAGATGTGCTAGTTAATATTCCACAACTCCAACATGACCAAGGATCTCGAAGGGGATGATGTACCTGGGGCATAGATTTCCTTTCTTCCAGAATCTCATGACCTTCTTTCATAGAAATATGCATAGAAATACCATATCTCCTAAAATGAAATAAAGGTCTTCTTGATTGTTTTCTACATCAATTATTGGTCTAAATTGTGATACCTTGATGTGTTGGTAAATGGTTTTCACATTAGCCACCATGTCATCGACCATTTTCGGTCCATGCAGCTTATGCTCTCTGACTCCATCCCAACATGCCAGTTATTTTCACCTTTTCCCATAAAGGGATTCATATAGTGCCATTTGAATGCTTGAGTAGAAACTATTATTGTAATATAATTAGACCATTGCATGATGTTGGTACCATCCTCCTTTGACGACCATAGAACACGCTTTCAATGTATCATTGAGTGTCTAAATAGTGTGCTAATATTGGCAATCACATTGAAGATGATAGGCTATAATGAAGTTTAGATCAGTGCTTAGATCATGTTAGAGACTCTTCCATAACATTAAAGGGAATCATGGATCTCTATTATATAAAATAGATATTGGTACTCCATGAAATATTACCACTTATTTGATATATATATCTTTATTTTGATCTAATATGGAGTCCTCTTTGATTGCAATAAATTGAGTTTTTTGTAAGATGACCCACAATAAACCATGTAGCATTGGTTCCTCTATATTTCCTTGGATGTCTAGTGATAAATGGAATGGTAATGTTCTCCCAATTCCATGTTGGTATTGGTAGTGTATGCATCATCGCCTTAAAATTTATACTTTCATCCATCACTTTCTCACATTCTAGGAACATTGATGTATATTCAGCAATCACATTCTTCATATTACCGCACCAATATTTCTCTCGTAGATCTCAATACATCTTTGTGCTCCATGGGTAGATAGTGATGGCCGACCTATATTCATCATTAAAAATATTATTCTTTATCACAAGATCAGATGGTACACTTAACTGTGACCCAAACCTTATGTCTCTATCATTTTAAATCCTGAACTCATAGCATTTCACATTTCTGATAGCTTCCACCAATTTTTGAATATCCACATCATTTCTTTGAGAAAAAATTATTTTCTAGAGTATGGATTATTGATCAATATTTTGATAAAATATTGATTATGTTCCACCCTTATTGATTCTCATGTCCATCTTCTGTAAGTATAATAAGATTGGATCCCTTTCAATTATTATCATTGAAAAAGATACAAAATCCTTTCTATATAGAGCATCTGAAACCTTATTTTCATTATCAGGATGAAATCAGATTGAGAAATCGTAATCCTTTATGAGATATAACAATCTTTTCTGGTGTTTATTAATCTTCTTTTGATTGAATTTTTATTTAAGAATCTTGTGATTATTATATATCTCACATTTATACCCCTAGAGATAATGCCACCAGATTTTCCAAGAAAATATTACAGTTTCGTATCCTAGATCATGCATAGGATAGTTTTGATCATATCTTTTCAACTTATTTGAGGCATAAGATACCACTTTTTCAACTTCCCCAGTAAATATCCTAATAAATTTTTTTAAGGAATAATGTAACAATATAAATATTTCCCCATTTTTTCAGAGTGTGAGTAACAGTGTAGTGATAATACTTTTTGAGATCCTTAATGCATTCCTTACATTCTTGAGTCTAAAGAGACTTCAACCCCTTTCATGTTATCTTTGTCATTATGTTTTAAAATCATGAAAATTTCTCCAAAAATCATTAGTAATACCGAGCTAGACAATGGAAGCTACAAAATCATTATTACATATGTTGTCCTGGGACACACATCAATTGTCGTTGTCTTGCAAGCCTCAACATATATCCATTTTCTGGTGATAAAATGTGCAAAAATGATAATTCATCCATCTATAATAGACATTTAGTGTACTATTAATAAAACTTATCAATTCACAATGTCTTTATCATGTTATTCTAATGCTACTCATGTTCCTCCTTTCTCTTAGAGTATATCATAATATCATCAATAAATACTACCATAAATTGTTTGAGGTAATATCTAAAGACTCTATTCCTTAAGTCCATGAATATTGTGGGAGCATTAAAGAGTCAAATTTAATAACTATGAACTCATAGTTTCTATACCTCGTTTTAAAGGTAGTCGTGAGAATATATTCCTTTATAACCTTTAATTAGAGATATACTGACCAAAGGTCCACCGTAGAAAAATAATTGGCCCCACAAAGCTGATAGAACAATTCTACTATACATGGAAGGGGATTCTTGTTCTGTATTGTGATTTTACAGTTCACATTATAGTTAATACATAGGCACATTGAAATATCCTTCTTCTAGGAAAAGATGATCGGCGCTCCTCCTGGTGAAGCACTTGGGCATCTGAAACCACATTCCAAATTCTCATATACCTACTTCATAAGCTATTCTGGTTCTACAATGGATATTCAATAAGGTTTCATTCATATAGGGAGAGAAACAAGAAAAAGTTCAATTAATAACTCAAACACTAAGTCAAGAGGAAGGCTAGGAAATACTTCGGGGAATATATAAGTGTAATGCCTCACGATGGGCATATCTTCAAGAAATATTTTCTCCTTTTTTTCATTCATTTGTCCTAGATATGATTTATCAAATGGCATAAATTTCCATAATTTAGATGATTATAATAAAGCATATTCAACATCCTCTTTACGCATTCAATGAATTAGAGGATGCCCCAATATGTGAAGGATGATTTCCCTTTCTGGACACATATTGTTTGTTTTGTAAAAAGATAGTCAATCCATGCCCAAGATAATTTCAAACACTTCCAAAGAGAGTATGACAGAACTTTCTGGTAGTCTTAGTCCACAATCATTAACTAATGAGGACTTATAAACTTTAGATTCTATAATTTCCCCTTTCATTGTACTTACACATAGCACAACCTTCATATTCTAAGGTGGTGATTGAATACATATACTAAACCTAAATGTTATGAAATAATGTGTAGAACTATAATCAAATAGTATGTTCCATATTCATGAATGAATAAAAAGTGTAACTATCACCAAATCATTGTCTGGATCCATATTAGCAGTAATAATAGAATAATCACTTCCTTATTTACTTGGAGGTTGTTGATGATTTGCTCCAACAACCCTCAACATAGAGGAATTGTAGTAATTATTCCATTGATCCTTGAAGTTGTTACACTGAACTACATGTTGAGTGATGATATTAAAAATAATTTCTTCTTCCACATTAGTGTGATTGTTCAAATCCATCAGTAGTTTTTAGCTAGATGTCTCGTCTTTCTAATTTGAAGCCAATCATGATACCTTTTAGAATTTTCCCAGGATGATTCTTACAATAATTTTTACTCATGGGATGATGGGGTTCCATTCCATAATGGAATTAATTTTCAGAACTACTCATATTATATTCTATTTTCCTCTTTATTTCATTGGGTCCATGATTCCATTAAGAGTCTTCAATATCCATTTAAACCTTAAGGGAACTAAATTTAATCTCATCATAGATGTCCAAGTCTTAAATAGCCAAAAATTTTCATATACATGGATTTAGTCCTCTAAATAATAATTCCACCTTGATTTTGGTGTTGATGACAATACAAAATGAATCCCTTTAAATCCTTGTAAAGTTTCCATCAAATTCCCCGATTTACTCCTCTTCCTTCTTTATGAGTTTGATGAACTCCATTTTCATCATGAGATGAAGGTTTTGGGGATTATATTTAATGAAAACCATTCTCTAGAATTCATTATTATAAGTAGAATCAATTCCATCTTGGGATTCACCTTTTTGATTATTTCCCACCACTGATCTTTTTCCCCATCAAAATGATATATTTTCAGTACAACTTTCTCTTCTTCTAAGAACTAGAGGATAGAGAATATGTATTCAACAGAGAAAATCTCATGTTATATGAGGAAGAGATTAAGGGATACAAAAAACATTGTAAGCCTTTTCCAAATTAAGTATTATATAAAAAAATTTCATTTTCATTAAGAGGAGGTATTTACACATTATTCAAGTTATTATTCATAAAATGAGCTAGCTGTGAAAGTACATTAATGAATTTTTGGGAACCCATTTCCACCATATTAGGAATATAGTTATGAAAATCATCACATTTCCAATAACATTTATTATTGGAACATTTTCTAATATTTCCATTCATTAAATATGTAAAATAATGTAAAATTAGGGGGCTTTAATTCATGTCTATCAAGCATTAAATGTAAAATTTAAACATAATAGGATAAACTGTTAAATGAAAAGTATATCATAAAGTGTGATAACCTAGGATTCAATCTAGGTTATCCATGATATAATTCCTAACATATGTTCTTATTGGATTGTTTATTTTCTGTTTTCTTAATAATGGTTCATACTACACTTATTAATTTACCAAAGCATATCCTCGGAGAGTTTCAAACAACGAGTGCAGCAAGGACCATTGTCTAGAGTCTATCTCAATGTGGTGTTCTCGGTATTTACCCCTTGATAAAACTATGCCCGATCCCCCTATACTTTTTTTTATCAATAATGGGATTTATTTTCTTGGTAAACCACTTACTCTATACTTACCAAAGTTGAGGGATGTTTTCTTTTCCTTAGTCTTAGCACTTGGCGTCTGACTAAAGTTCTATATACTTAATTTAAAAAATAATAAAACCATCCTATGATACCAACTACTATAACCCAATAATTTTTCAAAAGTCATTACTTGATTTTAATCATAACTATAAATTATAAAAAAATCCAAGGATCTTGAAGTATAGTGAATTTGATGACTAGTTATATAAATCTTGAAATAGGGGAATAAAAAATTCTTCTTTATTTAGTATTCATAATGTGGTCCTAACATCCATTGAACCCTTACATCGGCATAGGGTACCCTAGGGATCACATGAACCATAGAAGGATCTAAATACTAGTAAATAAATAAACATATGAATAAGGATTTATCACGTGGGTTAGAGACCAAGACATAGTGATATAAAAACACAAATAGAATCCTAATATATATAAAATGCTACAATATAAACATTGAATCATAGAAATGTGGCAAAAAATAAATCATCAATTTATCCTGAGTCAAGGATCCTAACACCAAGAGGATCACAAGTCCAGGTTAACCACTAAGACTATTGAATATGGTATCAAAACGCGAGGCTATCCTCCAAGACCAGTAGAAATGGAAGCACAAGCTAAGGCTAACATCCAAGACAATTGAACATAACATCTCATGAGACTCAACATTAGCCAAAGTGTTAGAATTATATCTAGGAAAACCCATTTTAACATGTTCGTAAATATTCTTGTCACAAAAATAATCATACATAATCAACAATACTAAAACATAATGGTTATCCAATGAAATAATTGTGCATTATAATAATAACATAAATTATAACAGACAACCATATCCTAAAAGTTTCCCAGCTGAAATGTAATTCTCGAATACATGGACTATCATAGGTTAAATTAGGTTTAAATCAAGATAAGTGATGTCAAATTGAAGTGATAACTTGAAAAGAGTTTTTTGGAATCTTTAGAATTTAAACATTTTCATGTGGCTAAAGGAAAATATCAAAGGTAATTAAAATCATAAAAGGTCATGATCATTTATATAAAACCTGAAGTGAAATTGGAAGGATTTCATAATAAATTTTTTTTTATAAAAAATTATTGTGTCTTAAAAAAATTTATATATCGTACATGATAACGGGTATGAATTCAGAATGTTCCCTTAAAAATGGTTTTCTTATCGAAAAGTATTGAAGAGGGAATGATTTTAAAAAATGTATATCCCTGAAAAAGAATGAAGGATGGATCAAGAAACATGGTATTGTATTATATGAATAGTATTTTTATGTTTTACATAAAAATAAAATACATCTTCATTTGGGTAAAAAGAATTATTGTGCAAGCTGATGGAATATATGAGGTTTGGGTAGAATCCCATACGGAATATCGACATCGTATCTGGTGTAATTATGAATAATTAATGAGAGATAAAGGGGTTTCTAATATTTTATAAATCATTAGGGAAGTATGGGGGTGTGACAAATAATACGACATCAATTATTATTACACAAAAAATGGAATATCGGATGGTAGATACTTGAATAAATGTGAGAAATATAGGATCCATTACCTTATGTCTAATGGTGTTCTTATATTAATATTAATGAACTTAATAATCAAAATAGATACATTATTTAATAATTAAAGAACCTCCAATACATGTTATTGATTTATTATAACATTATTTACTTCATCCATGTGCTTTTTGATTAGTTAAGAGGTTCAATTTCTTAGTGTGGGTGTGTTTTCTTCCATGGTTTTTATTATCAGTTCATTTATATTCATGTTTGGATAAAAATGAATGATGAAAATTGTTTTCCTGAATTGATGTTATATGACATTAAGGTAAATAAAATATAATTCATGATTATAAAATTAATTTGTTCATTTTGGAGTAATGGTGAATCATTATATAAAACAAAAATGATTAATGATTTGATTAATTTGGCTATTTTTCTCACAACTAACATGTTTTGTATTATTATTTTTTATTACATGTGAGAAAGGATTATAGAAAAATCATTTGTGAAAAAAATATTTAATAGTCAAGTTCAACCATTTTTTTCATGACCATATTGATGATGGTAATAGAAATCGATAACTCGTCGTCCGTGAATGTGATAAATTAACAAATCTCAGATGGTGTTTTCATTTATTTCATATAAGGTGATGGGAATGAAGATATTATAATGAATTATCCCTTTATAATAAAAAAATTAAATTAAATAAATGTTACGGGAGAATTTATTCCATTTGGATGAGGATAGCTAGGGAAAGAAATGAGAACAAAGAAACATAAAATAAATGAAGGAAAAGAAAAGAGGAATTAGCCTCTTGATTTAATCATTATTGAGAGCCTCTTAGGGGAGAGTATTTTGTCATTTTAGGAGAAAAAGGGCTTATGAAAATGGGGCAGGAGTTTTGGGAGATATTTGGGATAAATTAGGGATAGATCAAAGCTTGAGAGGAGTGAAGAGAAGAGGGCAGTGTGGGAGGTCTATATAGCGGTGAAGAGGAGGGTTTTCTTAATATTTTTATCATTAGTTTATTATTTTTCCATAATACAATAAATATTGATAATTACATAAAAAAAATAGGAATAAGTTTATGTGAATTTTAACCATGGTTTATTAATTAGTCCATGATGCTGGGAATAGTTCATTTAGCATATAATGTATATACGGTAAGTTAATGTATTTCACTATTCACAAAAAATTCACATATTTCAGAAAAATTGAAAAAAATAACCCTAACCATTTTCCAAAATTTAGAATTAGAAGATGAAATCCATTTTTCCAAATGAATTGTCTAATTATGCGAAATTTAATTTTTAATTAAAATTATAATTTACTTGAAAAATGAATTTTTTTTAATTGAAACGGATTTTCTAAAACATTGAAAAATTAACCATGTTCTGAAAAAATTAACTTTTAATAATAAGAAATAAAAATAATAATTTATGAATACATTTTATGAAAATAAATGTTCATTTAATGTTAAATTAATCATAAATTTTCAATAAAATATTTATGACTTAAAAAACCCAATACATAATCAATAATTTAAAAAATATTTATTTACTTAGACATGGTAAATTTATACCATATTTTCACTCATAAGAGAGATAAATTTTATTTATTCTGTCATTAAGGACATTACTATTACATTTGATGAATTACTTTTCATAAGGGTCACATTACTATTCCAAATTTCATGTTACACTTTCATTGGTATATGATCCTTAGCATCTAGAAACACAATTTTTTTTACTCATTATTCAGTTATAAGGTTTGTATTGTGTTATATATATAATATAATTTGGTTATACTATAAGACATAATTATAAGAAGATAATTCCATTTGTAAAACATTATGTCATTAAAGACCCCTTGTGATCTTTTCCTAAATCATATACATTGTTATCCAACTCAGCATCCATAGATCATAGTGGGGTTTCCATATTATAAGGTTTTGGTACATAAGGGATTGTGGTTTTAGGGTTTTTGGTAGTTGGGAATCGAAATAGAGATATATTTTGGAAGTCGTGTAGGAGCAGAGTATAAGAGCGGTAGAAGGAAAACAGTTTTCTTGCACTGATCGAGGATATACTCATTATGTTATGTATTTTGAAAAGACAAATGAAACAAAATCTAATTTTAATTATTTTCAAAAAAAATAAAACAAAATAAAAAAATATTATTAAATAAAACTAATATAAAAATAGATAAAACTGTAGAAAAAAAATACAAACAATTACATAAATTCAATTTTTTTAACTCCCCCTTAAATAAATAAATACTTGAACTTGGAAGTGGTATAGTAAAAATATCATCTAATTGATATTAAATATTAACAAATTTTAAAGAAATATCCTTTTTGTGAACATTATGTCTTAGAAAATGATACCTTATATGAAGGTGCTTAGTCTTATAATGACTTATTTGATTTTATGAAATATTAATAGCACTATTATTGTGACATTATATAAGAATACTATTAAGGTTTAGTCCAATGTATACTATAGTATATTTCATCAACAACAATTTTAAGTGTCAAATACCAATAGAAACATAATCTTCCTCAACTGTTGACAAAGAAAAAAAGTATTTTTTCATACTAAAACATGAAACTAAATATTTTCCTTAAAAATAACAAGTTCCTAATGACAGTTTTCTCTCTAATCTAAAACGTCCAAAGTAAGTATCTGAATATGATATTAAATTAAAATTAGATGGTTTCTGTAAAAAAATTGATTGAAAATAGTTCATTTTAAATATCTAAAAATTATATAAATACCAGAAATATGGGACTCTTTTTAATTTTATTAAAATCTAGCACAAAGACAAAGAGAAAATATAATGTCTGGTCTGCTAGATATATGGTATGAAAAGGTACTGATCAAACCTCTATATAACCAGTTGTCAACTCATTTTCTAGCACAATACTAATCATGTTTAATATTGTTACACCTAAGTGTTGTATATTTCTTGTTGTTCTCAAGACCAAATATCCTCAATAAATCATTAATATACATATTTTTATTTAAAAAATTAACAGTATATTTTTGAAAATATCTTAATCCAAAAACAAAATCTCCCATCATACTCATTTCAAATTATTTTTTTATTAAATTTGAATAATCATGAAAATATTTTCATTAGTTGATAAAAACATTAAATAATAAATATAAATTCAAACGAATAATATATTATAACAAACTACTTTCTTGAAAAGTGTTGGATCTTCCAATCCAATAGTAAATAAATTTTTTAAAATAAAAGGTCATAAAATTTCATACCTTACTCTATGTTCTTTTTTAGGGTCATGTATAACATTGTATGTTTTAAAAAAATTCATTTTTTGAGGTTTTTCAAGACCAGGTGGTAGTTCAATATAAACTTCCTCCATTAAATAACCATTTAGAATATTTAGATTTAATATCCATGTGATATAATTAAAAATTCATATGAGATTCGTAAAATAAAATGATTGCAATATCATCAAATCTAGATATAGGAGAAAAGGTCTCATCATAATCTATACCTTCATCTTGATTATATACTTTAACAACTAACATATCTTTATTTTAGGTTTTGATCCATTGATCATCCTGTTTATTTCTAAAGATCCTCTTGGTTCCTATAAATGGATATTTTTTTATTTTTCTACTAATTCGCAAAAATCAATCCTTATAAATTGATTTATTTTTTCCTACATTTCTAAAATCTAAATTTTATCATATAAGGATTATTTAATCGTAATATGTTCTATCTAAGATAGAATGTCAATAAATTTTACCAGTTTTTTTTACATTTCTGTGAGTTCTAATTTTTATGTCTAGATCTCCTATTACAGTTTATAAATCAATGTTCATTAGGGTTCTAGATTTTTTAGGGAAGACAATTATAGGTTAATCAGTATCATGTTCATCCGAAGTAGACTAAACATTTTCAAAATCAAATTTAATGGATTCATGTTTCATGTTATCAAATGATTAAGTGACTTTATCAGTTTAATATTTCTTTTTCATGACGGGGTCAATTTCATCAATCATCACATGAAATGATTCTTCCAAATTCCTTGACTTTTTATTAGAAAATATTTATTCTTTAGAGGTGTCAGATTGTCCCAAAAATATATCTTCATCAGCTTTTGGATTTAACATTCCATGGTTTTCCTTAATATTCAAGATGTACACTTTGCATCCAAAAATTATAAAGTACTTTAATTATAGGGTTTTTTATGATAATCTGTATAAGGTGTATTTCTGAAAATAATCCTATTTAAAAATATATTCTAAATATTGTAGGATGTTATTAAAAATTATTCCAAAATATAGGTAGGAAGACCGTATTCATTCATTATACTTCGTTATATTTCATGAATAGTTAAATTTCTTTTTTCAACAATTCAATTTTGATGAGGTTTTATTTGAGCATAAAATTTGAGTTTAATAAAAATATTTGAGCAAAATGAATTAAATTCACGATTCTCATATTCTAGACCATGATCATTTCTTCATGAAATTAATTTAAAACCATTTTTATTTTGATCAATTTTACAAAAAAAGATTCAAAACAAGTGAAAACATCACTTTTGAGTTTTATAAAATAAACCTAGTTAAATCAATAATAATCATCCATTGAAACAATATCATATAATTTACAATCCAATGATTCTTTCTTTTATGGTCCAAAAAAATACATATGGATAATTTCAAAAGTTTTCGATTTATAAATTTTCTAATAGATTTGAATTATGATTTTTTCTGTTTGAAAATTTGGCATGCATTGCAAAATCTATGATTGTTAAACTTAATGTTAGGAATACCAGATAGTAATTATTTCATAGACCATTTATCTAAAATATAAATATTGATGCGTCCAAGTCTTCTACGACAAATCCATGATTTGTTTTTCATAGGAGTTAAAAAATTCATTTTTTATTTACATAAGGAATTTAAATCAAATGTAAAAACATTATCAGTTCCTTGTGATCTAATATTAAGAATGATATCATCAAACATAGATCATGAATTATTAGTAAAATAAACATAAAAAAATGCTCACAAATTTGAGAGATACATATCAAATTATGATTTAATTCTTGCCCATAAATTAAATTTTTTTCATTAAGATAGTCTCTGAATCTCCAACAGTTCCAACTATAATTATTTTTACATACGTATTGTCACCAAAAATTGAAACGACCTCTAAAAATTATTGGTAGTTTGTGGAAATTTTATGGATCCCCACTCATATGCCTAGTACAACCATTTTCAAAATACCATAGTGAATTTATGTTCATGTGGTTATTTACATACAACATATTTTAAATAATTTTTTTGTACCTATATTTTCATAGGACTAGCAGTTTTATCTAGAAAATATCTGGTATTCCCAACCATCTCTATTTTTATATCATTTTCATCAAACAAAATCCTAGAAAGAAAATATCTTCTAATTTCACTTATTTGAGTATTTCATAAATAATAATTATTAGTGACATGGATTTTTGTTCTACTATGAAAATATGTTGATTTTTTATTACAAGGGAAAACTAGTTTTTATACTATTTTTATTTCTCACCATTTCATCATATTACATATCTTCCCCTTTTAATGACTTCTTTAAAAGATTTTCATTTAATATATTTTCTCCTTTTTAATGAAAAGATCAGAACTGTTACAACTTTTTTATTCATATTGTAATTATTTAACATTATCTCAGGATCAAGACAGTTTGTAGTGGCTGACTTAAATTTATCAACTACTTATTGATGTTGTTTTACTATATTGTCTCGTTCACTTTAAATAGAATGATGAATATTTTTAATGACTTGTTATTTTTTATTGGAGAATAATATTTTTATTATAATAATGAATAATAAGAAACTAGTTTACTATTTGGGAAACTATTATTATAAATATTAGAAGAATATTAAGTTTGTATAGTTTCTTCTTCATCATTGTCCATAAAGATTATGTTTTCCTTCATTTTTGATATCTATGTATCTGAATCAGATATGTAAGGACTACTAGAATCTTTAGATATACTTCATGTCATTTTTATTTCTATTTTTTCCTTTAGGATCATAATCAACATTATTCTAGTATCACTTTTCTGTCCTCTTTATTTCAACATTAAACTTAGGACAATCAGTTTTGATATGACTTAATTTTTTGTATTCATAACATCTGACTTCTCTAGATTCTTTATCATCCGTCTTGACGGATTTTTTGAACCGTATTTTCTTCTTGTACAACTTGATGAATTTTATGTCTAGCTAATATAGTCCATTTTAGAATCAAATGAGTCTAACTTTTTTTCTTCATTGAATTATTTATTTTATTTTTTAAAATTTTTTTGAGTTGCCAGTTTCAGTGAAGTATTTTTTATTTACTACAATCATATGCCCTTAAGCACCATCCTATATTTCTGCATCATGCATCATCATTATCACAATAAGTTCTTTCATTATTAGATCATTAAATAGTGATTATTTTCAAATTTTAGTAGATATAACATTCAATTTTGAGGGAATTAATCTATGTACATTTAACGAATGATCATATTTTTTGATGGGTTATACTTGGGCTATAACATTTCTGATGATTTCTATGATCCTTCAATAAATCTGAGTAATGATTTCTCCACTGAACATTCTAAACATGTCAAAATTTATCTTTTTTTCATACTTTATATGTCTTATGTTATCTGTTACTTCATATAAAACTACAATATTTTTCCGCATAATATATTCAGTCCGAAATTTTGATACACGGTTAAACTCACATGGTCCATCACTACAAATAATTGAATACATAGCTTTTGAATTTATGTTATATTCATCTTCTTTTCTAGTATCCCATGTTTATGGGTACATATTAATCTTATATAGGGTAATGATATTTGGGTAAACTTTGAATTCATCTTTTTTAACATATATAATTATCCCTGATTTCCAACACCCACAATTTCCACCGTTGAAGTATATAACTCAAACCATTGTTATTATTTTTCAAGGATCATCCATTTCCTTATTTATATTGACCTTAAACCTTATATATTTCTATAGATTTATCCAAAATATCACCTCTATTACAAATTTTTATGTTATATATAAAAATTATAACACATGTGGTGGGGGTGAATTGTATCTTCAAAAATCCTCAAGAATTCCTGTTTTTGCTAGCATCAGTAATTAATGCAGATTTGTATTTTTTTCTTCTATATGAGAAAATGTAGTGGATAAAAAAACTAATGAACAAAAAATTGTATAGTAGTTTGGGGCACAATGATCCCATAGTCCACACTACAAATTTCCCTCTTGGGGAGCTTGTTAAATTCTAGTAGAATGGTCATATTATCACATGACCCAGAATCCAAAACTATGTGCAGGTGGTTGAAACCATTACATGACTAAATATGAAGCCCTATACTTCTATAATAGAGAAAAATTATTGAATGACTAGATCAAGAAGCTGATACTCCACCAAAAATGACTACAAGCAGTTGAATCACAAATAGAACAAAAGAGATTGACTTGTTGTAACAGGTTATATTTCACAATTGCAGCATCATACTATTATCTATAGCTGGATCTTCTACTTATGAAATAATAGTCTCTAAGTGAGAATAAGTTTAATGATATCTATTTTTCATATATATATATATATATTTTAATATTAAAAGTAGGAAAAAACAAATTATTTTTAATATACAGTAGAACAAGATAGAACATGTATATCTCTAAAATATAGTCCTTTAGTATAGTTATTCGTTTTTTTCAGCTCTAAGATGATTTTAAAGAAATTTATTAAATATTTGAATCACTTATCATGCTCACATATAGGAATATATATTATAAAGGAATAAATAGAACAAAAAAAATTCTTTGGTAATCCATATCCAAAATAATATCTTGATTGATAGCAGAAATTTACATTTTAGTTGACTCGAACTATCGTAACATCCCTTAAAATATGAGATATTTTATATGATAAACATGGTTCTTTGAAAAATTCAAAATTATCATTGATTTTTCTACAAATACGAATTGATCGTTGTAGTTCTCAGATTGAAAACATGACTCAAAGAACTTCACTAATGAGAAAACAACATAGGGTTGAGTTGCGTAGCATAGGGTACCCTTGCATAGCATAGGGTTCTTTTGAGTAGCATATGGTTCCTTCATGTAGTAGTGGGTTACTTCACATAGTGTAGTTTTTCTTCACATAGCATAGGGTTCCAACAAACTATGGTTCCTATACCATACATTCATGTTTACATGAAATAGGAAACAATGTAGCATAAGGATGATGATTCATACATTTAGCCTTATCAACATAAAATCCTAAACATATAATTGATTAAATATACATACAAATTATGGAATGTAGGGTTAAAAATAGTAAATCCTTACTGCAAATTATGGTTTTTGATCCATACACATGTTAATTTTACAAAATTACAGATGAAGATATTAATAAAAACTATATAGAAAAACAAGGGGTTTATAAAATTTAAAAACGATAGCATTCCATCGTCTTGTATGGTTGAAAAAGTATTTCTAGTTTCATTATTATAATGAAATATTCCATGAAATATAATATAAATTCCTGTAAAACTCATTTAACAACACATAATTATAAAAAAATAGGGGTATTTATGAACAACAAAATCATCCTAAATTATACAGTAATGTTGATACAATACAATCCAAAAATACAAGATCAGATGTGTTATTGTTTCCCAGTTGTCTTTTTTATGAGATGTGTTGTGGTTTCCCATGTGTATTTAGGATGAGGTGTGGATTGTGGACCAAGTGTTTATGTGAGGGAAGAGATGTATTTTTGAGGCCAAGTTGTGTGTGGGTCGGATGTAATGTGGTATGTGTCCCAGGTTTGTGCATGAAGGTTGAGACATTATTCTTTGGAAAGAGGTGGGTGTGCCAGGATACTTTTCATTAGGCCATGAGAGTGGCTAATCATGGTGAAAGCGGTTAGGGTTACCCTATCATCAATGTTATTATATTATTACTTTACCTAATTTTCATTATTTGGTGAAGGTAACATTGTGATATTTTTTATGGGTATTATACCTTGTTAGATGCACTTGGGATTTTCTATTTTGTCACAGGGGAATTAGTAGAATTCTACACATGATCATGATAGACGATGGTTTTCTCTATTGAGTATACTTGTATTATCAACCTACATATATAAAACTATATTTAGGATTCCATGAGTTATGAGGGGACAACTATTGGATTTAATCTCTTAAACACTGGGATAGTTCTTGTGTTGTTGCTTAGTTTTTTTGGTATTTTAATTGATGATTATCATTTTAATTACAAAAATTTTACTTTAGACATGAATTTGGGATGGATTTTTTATTCTTATATATTTTTTCATGTATTTTTTTAGTTTGATACATATTATATCACAATTTTGGATAATATAAAAAGGGAACTACCTCTAATTTTGTTAGATTTGAATACCCTAGGTGCTGGTTGCTAGCTTGGGGCATACTGGAGGTGGGAATCGAGAGTCATAATAACTTTTTCGCTATTTCCAGCTCCGTATTATAATCATTGTCAAAATTTAGTGTTTGAGGTGTTCAATGGAGTCACATTGACTCATTTCAAGAGTTTTTTAGAAATCTTGTTTTTTAATGGTATTTCGGGAATATGTAAGTCTGGCATCACTAGATCGGGCATCAATAGCTCAGGTGTATGTAGGTCTGTCATCGGTAGGTTAGTCTCAGTATCTACGACATTAGAAGATATAGCATTGGTAGGTTGGGAATCGGTACGATGGGCATCGGTACGTCAGGCATCGTTACGTCGAGCGACGGTAGGTAGGGTGTTGGTAGGACATGTGTTGGTTAGTGGCGTCGGTTATTGGTGTCAGTGAGTAGTGACAGTAGGTGGAATCTATGATTAGCATCAATATATATATTTGGTGGGTCATATCATTGGGACTATTGTGAATTATTCATCATTGAGTCACCTAATGGTGACTTAACCATTGGAGACTCACCCAATAGTGAGTCATTTCCATCTTTTCCCCATTTTCCTGTTTCACCGCTCCTATTTTTAATTTTCCATAAATTGAGATAGAAAACATGTTTGGCCATTTATGAGGCAAATTGAAAAGATATAATTTATATATTTAATATAATAATGCCCAGGAGACATGGAAACAGACAATCGACTTGGTCTTGACCATGTTCCGACATTAATGGCCCTTCAAAATATTTTCTTCTATTGTTATAGGATCTATCTATTCTAAGTCGTGATTTTCTAATCCCAATTTGTTTTCTTTTTCTATGGGTTATCCATGAGTCTGTGAACACCGTGTAGTTGTGTGTTGTAACATGTAAATTGAATGTATCTTTCCATGGATTCATTCCTCTTACTTTCACACCCCCTATTGTGGTGAAAGTATGAGTTGTTGACCATCTATTCATTTCCGTAGGGATCCCTTAGTATTTCTTTTTTTTATCATGAGAGGTAGGTAAGAAAATGTCTATTTTTGATTATGGATGAATCTGAAATCTTAATTATGTATTTTATAAAGATAATATAACCTATTATAAAGATAATAAGACTTATTACAAGAATGGGTTATGTTATATAGGTAATAAATGAGGGGCATTGGAGAAGATGATGATGATCATTTTGGATAATGTGTAATCATTGATCATTATTTTGAGTTGTATACCATTTGTAAATCAAGACCATTGGGGGTCATTATTTGGTTACAAGTGATTATTTATTCTTGTTATAGTTCCCCTTTTAAAATTATGAAATTATAAAATTGAGTAACCATGTATACCTAGTTAAATAAATTGATGCCTCAAGATCATACTTGTTCTGTGATAACCCTAGATTTATCAAAGTCGAATTAAATAAAGAGTGTGTTAAATTTGAATATACAATTTCCTTGTTTGGTTTGGTTATTTGTTTTGTGTGGATATTTTCTATCTTGTGATATGTTTGGGTTGTGTGGTATTGATATTGAGAGCATGGGGGTGTGGTTTTATTGTTTAACGGTGCAATGTAATCACAGGTTGAGAGTCAGATTGATTCTAGAATGGATGGTTAGTGGCTGGGCAGCATGAATTTAGATTCAGGTTGTAACGTTTTTAGGTTACCGGGTGTAGTGTTGTTATGTCGTGGGGCTACCAAGTATGGTTGTGATGAGGTTTGTAATCAATATATGTAGTAAATTGAGGGTTTTCATTTTGAGAGAAAGGATAATGAAACATTACACTAAAAAATGAAAATGTATTATGTTGGATCGGTAGCCAAGTGGGGAGGAAGTGTCATGTGGGGTGTTTTATCAAATTTTTCTTCCTAATTTCTCTTGGTTGTGATACTGGTTGCGTATTGTGGTTGTTAGCTTCCCGTGTAGGGATTAAATAACTATTATTATCTTAATAAAATCTAAATAATTGTGTGATATTTAGGATTCTTCATTCATGTTCAAAAGAGATCATTATTCATCCTGATATATGCATTTATTTGTAGCAATAAATGATGTAGTGTTATCGGGTGTTTTTTTCATTGAGAGACCGTCAGATGTGATGAGTTTTTGGTGACAATATGTACATACTATTAATTTCTTGTGTGACTATATGAACCCCACCCCAGTTGTGAACCACGGGATGAACACCACAATTTTTACAGGGAGGGTGTCTTTCCAAAAAATCATGAGGGGAGGATAAGTGGATGGATACCCACTCGTCCCTGATCCCTCATCCAGGAAGTGATTTAAAAAGACAATTTGGGATGGATTTGGTTTGTGAGGCCTAGGTGTGTGCATGTTTGTTGTTTTTTCCAGGTTTCATTGGGATGAGATGTGTTGTGGTTTTCTTGGTGTCTTCATGATGAGATATGTTGTTGTTTCCCAAGTGTCTTCTAGATGAGATGTGTGGTTGTTTCCCAGGTGTTTACAGGATGTGGAATGTGATGTGGCTCATGATTCAATGGGTGGGATATGATGTTGTTGTTTGGACTAGGTGTGTGTGGGTGGGATGTGATGTGGTATGTTCCATGTGTTTGTGCAGGTAGGTTGTGACATGATTATTTCGAATGAGGAGGGAGCACCAAGAAAATCGTTGTTAGGGTGTGAGAGTGGCTAATAAGTGGGAATGTGTTGTGGGGTACCCAATCATTGATGTACATGTTATATTAATTTACTTAACACGTGTTATTTTGATCGAGTACCTTGGTGAGATTTTGATGGATTGTATACCATGTTAGGTGGTTTGGTGTTTTGTTGTTTTCTCATGGAACCATTAGTATGCCTCTCCACTTTTCCATGAGAGACTATGGTTTTCCTTACCAACTATACATGTATGCTCATAAAATGTATATAAAACTATTTTCAGTATTCTAGGAGGACTACATGGGTTGTGTTTGGCATTACTAGCATTGATGTTGGTATAGTTTTCATATCGCTGGTTAGTTTTGTTCATTAGGTATGTACATTGGAACATTTCCTTTCATTTCTAACCGTTTTAATTTAAACATGAATGTGAGATGGGTTTTGAATTATCATATATATATATATGACTGGGAGTTGTTTTGAGGATGTTATATCTTATCTCCCGATCATAGTTACTATAAAAAGGGTAATGCCTCCCATTTTGGGAGATTTTTATACACTTGGTGCTAGTCGCCACCCAACGGCTTACGGGACACGGGACTCAGTGGTGATTACCACTCTTTCTCCATTTCCAGCTCAGGAGGGGAATTTTTTGAGGGAGCGGGTCATGACAGAATGGCATCAGAGGTGATGGTTGAGAGACAGTATGGATTTTGAGTTTATGTGTATTGAGGATTTAATGGGTCGGTAGGAAAATAGCGATAGGTGACCTGTAACCCCCTAGTCATCCATGATACGCTTCTCTTTGAATAATACAATATCTTGCATTGTACACAACATCATGTTCTAGCACAACACGACCAATCAAATAAGATATATAAAACGCAGTTATGAATAGTGATACCAACTTTTTAAAATTTTATAAATTTTATATTTCAATATGGACTATATTTTTGTATTCAGAATATCAAAATTATCTTACAGTGATTTTTTGGTATTTTTCTAAAAACATTCAATTTTTGGGAATAGTGAAAAACACAACATTGTTGTTTAAAATAAAATTTTTATTGAAATAATTAATTATTTTATTTAAATTTATTTTAAGTCAAAATTGATATATAATACCAATATTAGTTCAATTCAATTCATTTGAATCATTTTATTTTATGATTAGGTGTATAGACTTATATTGACCTTTTTAACGTCTTTTACCCACATTCTAGGCACATTTGCAAAAATTTTAATAAAACGTAATTTTACTACTTCTGTTAATTGAATTTCAAAAAACCTAGAGACATGATTGATATCAGTAAGTAAAATGATGGTCAATAGGATGAATAAAAATTTTGGTGAAATGTAAATTTTGAATTTTATTTTCCACGGTTAAAAGTAAATACGGTAATTAAAAGTAAAAATCATATTTTAATTACCCCAAACCATGACTTAATTATATTGGATACATGTATTTATACCTAAATAAACCTAATGAATAAAATATGATCCTTTTTATCCAAATGGATTAGATTAGGAAATTTATAATTATTTTATTTTAAGAAGAGTTAAATGTGTTATATTCAACTATTTACATTTAAAACATTTTTAATATAGGGTTATACAAATGATAAATTTGACTATAAATATTAATTATAAATACAATAATATTTACTTCATCATGGAATTTTATTTATAATTTATAGACACGATATAATTAAATATATTTATGACACAATGATGACATTGTAGTTAATATATTAACAAAGGATTAAATAAATTGATATTATTATTAATAAAATAAGTATAAAATGAGTCATTTGATGCATTACACTAATGTTATAGGTTGATATGAAATGTTTTGGTTGATTAAATATATATTTTTGAAGTATTCATGTTTCTTTGACTTTCAAAAAACCCTAATACTAAATAGAGTCAAAATTAATATAATTTAAATTTTTTAAAAATACTATTTTATTAAATGTTATAACATTATTATGAATATATGGTTCAGCCAAAGGAATTATATAATGATATATATTTTATTAATGAACCACTTGAGGTTCAATAGGTGTTTTATAGTAATCTTATGAACCACTTGAGGTTCTCTAGTCATTTTAATGGAATCTTTCTGTTGTTTTCAAAACAATGTACTTTATGACCTTTTCGACAAATTAAGGAACGCCTAATTTTTTAACTTATATGGAGGGTGCCGCTATTTTCTACCATGATAACTCCTTCAATGCTTCCCTTAAATGTTTATAGTAATATTTTAAAAATGAATGTTTTCATTACTTTTATATTATATCAATATATAAATAGATATTTCACTCAAATAGTTTTTGGGTTGATTTCATCTATGTCAACATCCTTTGTTGGATTTTATATTTATTTTATGTTGATTTATAAGGATACAATCTTCCATATTGTATTGAAGGTTTTTTGATAGGTTTGAACTTTTATGTACTATTTTAATACCATTAAATTTTTATGGTTACAGTATTGGAATTTTGTATGCTAGTTTTAATATGAATGTTTATATTATATTCCAACATTTTCATATGTGGAATGCATTTGAATTTGTAAGTAATGAGCAGAGCGCTCTATATCCCAACAATTCATCAGTAGTTCTTTTGACAAAAACCATTGTCATGTCATAAGGCCTTCATAAATTCTTATTTATAGTCTTGGAATGAGGCCTTGACTATGTGGTTATGATGTCTGACATTATTCATTCCATCATTATGAAATTATTTATTGATATTACATGTGATTATTCAACTATTAGAATATCCATGTGAATAAGTAAATTGACTTATTTGATTTATATTTTTTAAATTATAATAATGTTTATGTTTCAAATGATTGTGTTTTAGTATTATACATCACCTTAAATATTTATGATTATTTATTAATGTTTCTACTATATTGTTATCCTTATTGAGTTTCACATACCACCCCTTTATTATGTTTTATTTTTCACAAGATGTGAATATGTATATGATGATTGACCTGCAGGGATAGGATAAGGGATATGAGTTTGTTCAAAGGGCACACGATGTTGTTGTTTGTTTTATTTCATGATGTGATGTAAAACTTATGTATTTAACTAGTATATTCAGGGCTACTAAACTTATTGTTCCTTCGATACTTTTTCTCTTGTGATCATCTAAATGATATGTTATAATGCACCGACTATCGGTTAGTTGGTTTGGGGTGTTATAGTTTTTATCCGATGATGTTTTGTACAAACTATGGAAACTAGGAATATATAAAATATTATTAGAGAGCATTACATTTAGATAGAATTTATGGAATATTATAGAAGAAAATCCAAAAAATTGGTAGTGTAATTATTATATGGGGTTTCCAAGAAAATACATCTCGGTCTGGATACAAACTAGTAGGGGTGGATCTGGAACAAATTTACCTAGAACTGAAAACTCCAATATTGATTTTTGGGCTGGACCTGTGGTATCATGGTACACGACAATGGACCTTGCTTCACTATTGGTGTTGTCACTCCTAGGGGTTATGCTTTGGATACATCACATTTTATTTACAAACATTTTGGAATGATTTATGAGTAAATACTTCCTCAAAGAAAACATTTTTATTAGTATAGATTATATGCATAAACTATTAAATTTATTTGTAGTGTTTTACATGTTTCAAATTATGCATTTTGATTCATAAATTGAACTAATGTATTCCATTGTTTAGAAATGATGCCTAGTGGAAGGAATAAAAATTGTATCAACCCACCAAATACATTTAAGGATTTCTCTATAACTCTGGATAATTACATGGGAGTTGGTGATGCAATTGGTGCTGAAAATCATATAACCATTCTCGGACAACTCACTCAGGTTATAAATAATAACTTACCTGTATAGAGCACCCAGATCCACAACACGAAGGATCAATGTAAAACTACTTCATGAGCCAACAACAACCAGCACTCAATGGGACTATAAATCCATTTGTAGATACACAATGGATATGTTTCTTAGAAAAAATATTTCATGCATTGGGGTGTAACAAAGGACAAAAATTCATGGTAGTTTATCACCTTACATGAGATAAAAATCATTGGTGGCCATTAATTCAACACGCAACGGAGGATGAAAAGGTATAAAATATGAAATGGATAGAGATTAATGATATTTTATTACAAAAATACTTTCCTCACGAGCATCGAGTGCATATGGAAAGGTAATTTCTGATACTGAGGAAAAAGAGAATAGAAATGTCTCAAAGTATAAGGATAAATTTAAAACATTATAAAGTCATGATACAAATTATATATATAACCCAAGAAGTTAGATTTATCGATTCTTTAATGGGTTTAAACCATTTCCCCATTGACATTTAGTCTCATAATCTTTATCATCATACGAATATATAGTCTCATGTTCTATCAAGATAGAAAAAGAATTATCAACGTAATACGAATTTAAAGAAAAGAAAGGGAAGAAGAGTTCTATTTAACACACTGGAAATGGAAATAAGGGGAAGAAGGGAAAGGATGAATTTCCATCCCATATAAATGTGGTCAGAAATACCCTGGTACTTTCCTGAAGTGAATGAGATTTTGTTACATGTGTTGTGAAAAAGGACACAAAGCACGTGATTACAAGGTAAATAAATAGGATGTCTATGTTAAAAGCTATAATTTTATAGAAATGGTGTATAATGATAATGGATGTCCTAAGAGCCAAGTAAACTTACCTAAAAAGGCCAAGGGAGAAAGGCCAAGCTTATGTGATCACGACTGTTGAGGTTAATGTTCTGAATGACATGGTGGACGGTACATTAATCATTTCCTCACATTTATCCAATGAATTATTTGAATATAGATCATCACATTCATTCATATCTTCCCAGTTTGACATGAAAATCAGATATTTCTAATTTTATTTAACAAGGGAGTTTTTAGTTAAAACTCATACGGGAAGTATCATTTCAAGATAGTTTTGTAAATCAGTTACCACTATGACATATAAACGTGCTTTATCTACTAATATTATCATCATAACCATGATTGAATTTGATATAATCATTGGGATTGATTGGTTTTCATACCATTATGAGAAAATATATTGTAAGAAAATGGTTGTAACAATCTTTTATGATGAAAAATAATCACTTATCTTTATATATAAAAACATCACCATCTCCTTCTCATCTAGATCCACCCCCAGTAGATCTACTAAATTCAATTATTTGAGAAGAAGATAATTAAATAACTATTGGTGAGGAAAATAATTTTCAAATAGGGGATGTACCTATTTTGAAAGAATATGTAGATGTGTTTCTAGAGGATTTACCTGGGAAACCTCTAGAACGAGATATCGATTTTCCATAGATTTAATTCCTGGTTCAAGGACCATATCAAATACCCCTTAAATAAAAGAATAAGTTGAACTAAACAAAAAACTATATGATTTATGTAATATAGAATTTATTATCCCTATAGTTTATCTATGGGGAGCCCATGTTTTTTTTGTACAGAATAAGGATTTATCTATGGGGTTGTGAATAGACTACAGGGAGATCAATTCTATAAAAATTATGAACATGTATCCCCAACCTCACGTTGATGATTTAGTTGATCAACTTCATGAAGCTCATTATTTTTTCAATGATTGACCTTTGATCTAGATATCATCAGTTGTGCATGAAGAAGGAATACATTACAAAGACATAATTTTGTACAAGGTATGGGCATTACAAGTTTAAAATAATTCCTTTTGGACTGACTAATGGACCATCTATTTTAATGGATCTAATGAATTTAGTTTTCAAGGATTATCTTGACTAATCTTTTGTGGAATTTATTGATGATATCATGGTATACCCTAAAATATACGAAGATCATGAAAATTGCATATGCTCTATTATAGAAACTCAATGATGTAAAAATTTATATGGGATGTTTAACAAGTGTGAATTTTGGATTAATGAGATTTCTTATGGACATATTTTTTTAAGTATGTAATCTATGTTGATCCTTTAATAAAAATGGAAAAACATGAATGGAAAACAACGAAAAGTATAACTGTGGTATGCGGTTTTATTGGATTATAAGGTTACTATCGGCATTTCTTCCAAAAAATTTCTTGATCGGATAACCCATTAACAATGAACACATGTAAAGGTGATTAATTTTTTGGGACAAAAGAGTGTGAAAAATGTTTTGAAGAACTGAAGAGAAGATTTTTCATTTCTCCAATCTTGACTAAACCATCGGGGAATCATGTGTTTTTATTAATAGTGGTGCTTCAAAGAAAGGACTGGGTGTTTTTTTATGCAGAATGATGGGGTTATTGGCAATGAATAACAGTAGCTAAAAATTCATGAAAAAAACTTTCCCACTCATGATATTTATTTAAGAACACTAATATTTTCTATAATGATATGGAGAAACTATCTCTATGGCGAAAAGTGTAAGATTTATATTCATCAAAAGATTTTGAAGTATATTTTCTCACAAAAAGTACTCAACATGAGGAATAGGTGATGGATTGAAATACTCAAGGATTACGATTTCACAATAAACTGCCACCCGAGAAAGGTAAAAAAGATGGAAGATGCTTTTAGAAGAAAATATCATGGTGTTCTGAACGAGATGAGAGTAGAAAGGGATCCTATGTTCACAAATCCAGTAAATAAGGATATCAGAATAATAATTGAAGATGAAGCATCAATACTTTTTCAAATGGTTTCCAACCGTCATTATTAGAAAGGATAAAAAGTTCTCAAACTGATGAGGAAGAGTTTCAAAAGAATAATAAATCTGTGAATGATGAGAGATTTATTGACTTGTTATATGATGATGGAAGTTTGATATTTGGGAAGAGACTTTGTGTTCCGAAAATATATGATCTAAAAAGTTAATTATTTGATAATTCTCATAGATTTAATTTCATTATACACCATGGTAGCACTATGATGTATAGAGATTTGAAGGAACATTTTTTGTCTGACCACATCAAGATGGGGATTGCTGATTATGTTTCAAGATGTTTGGTTTGTCAGCATGTGAATGCTTAAAGACAAAATCCGTTATAAGTCATGCAACCTCTTTCCATACATGATTGTATAAGGGATGATATTATAATGGACTTTGTCATGGGGATACAAAAGACTCCTAGAAGGAATTATGCAATATGTATCATTGTTGATCGTCTTACCACGTAAGCAAAATTTCTTTCTTTTAGAGTAGATTTATGAAAAGGAAGTTTAATAAGACTATATATTAATGATGTTTTAAGACATCATAGTATACCCCTATCGACTGTTTATGATCGCGACCCCCATTTTACGTCAAAATTATAGAAAAGTCTTAATAAATCCCTATATACTAAATTTTTTTAAGCAATACCTACAATCTTAAAATTTATGGACAATCAGAACAGAATATTAAAACCATATAAGACATATTGAGATCTCGATCACATGACTTTCAAGGTATATAGGATTAGTATTTACAACTGGTATGTTTTTCCAATAATAATATCTTCTATTCAAGTATTCCTATGGAACCATATGAAGTGTTATATGGAAAGTGATTTCTCACAACAAGTTGTTGGGATGATGTTGGTGAAAGAAAACTGGTAGGCCCAGAACATGTTGAGGAAACAATATAAAATGTGAAGATTTTCCAAACCCATATCAATGTAGGTCAAAGTATGGAAAAGTGATCTGTCGATAACCAATGGATTTGGATTTTCAAGTAGGAGAACCTGTTGTTTCTCGAATATATCTCCTTGGTAAAATGTTATATAATTTAGTAAGAAGGGAAAATTAAGTCCCAAGTACCTAGGACCTTTGGAAATTATAAAATGAATTTGAGTTTTAGCTTACCATTTGGCAATGCCGCCACGTCTCTCCAAAGATAATGATTTTTTATATGTATCACTATTGAGAAAATACATTTCTAACCAAACACATGTACACACCTATGAAGAAATATAATTGGAACCTGATCTATCATATTACGAAGAGCCTCTCATTATTCCTTATACAAGAGAACAAGCATTGAGAAACAGGATGACTCACCTGGTAAATGTTTTTTGGTGAAACGATAAAATTGAAGAGTCGATGTGGGAACCTGAGGAACATATAATGAATAACTACATGAATCCTTTTATGGAATTGTATTCTCAAAATTTTGAGCTTGAAATTATATGTATGAGGGAAGGATGTACTTCCACAAGCTTATGTGGTATACTTCTCTTTGAATAATGAAATATCACGCATTGTACACAATATCGAGTTCTATCACACCACGACTAATCAAACTAGACATTTAAAAAGATGTTATGAATAGTGATACCAACATTTTGAAATTTTAATAATTTTATTTTTCAAAATGGACAACATATTTGGATTCATAATATCAAAATTAGCTTAGGTTGAAATATTTGTATTTTTTGAAAACATTCAATTTTATTTGAATAGTGAAAAACACTATGTTATTGTTTAAAACTGAATTTCTATTTAAATAATTATTTATTTTATCTAAAAAGAATTTAAGACAAAACAGATACATAATTACAATATTAGTTTATTGTAATTAATTGAAGCCAATTTATAATAAGATTAGGTGTATAAAATGTTGTTGAACCTTTTAACATCTTTTAACCACCATCGAGGCTCATTTTTGAATTTTCCTAAAATGTAATTTTACTGATTTTGGGAATTGAATTTGAAAAATCCAATATAAATGGTTGATATAATTAAAATGTGGTTAAATAGGGCTAAAATAATTTTTTGTGACTAATAACTTTTGAATATTATTTACCAGAGTTTAAAGTAAATAGTGAAATTAAAGGTAAAATCGATATTATAATTACCCCAAAACATGTTCTGATTCCATTTTATTAGTTTATTTATACCAAAATCAACCTTATAAATAAAATACTATCATTTTTATTCACGTGAATTAGATTGGGACATTTATTATTATTTTATTTTAATAAGATTTAAATGTGTTAAATTCAAATTTTAAAAAATAATTTTTTTAATATTGGTTTATACATAAGAAATGTTTGACTATAAATATTATTTATAAATAAAAAATATTTCCTACATCATGGAATATTATTTATAATTTTTAGACATTAAATAAATAAATTTATTTCTAACACAATGATGACCCAGTACTTAACTTATTAATGAATGATAAAAATAATAAATATTATAGATATAAAAATAAATGTAAATTGATAATTTGTATGTATGAAACTAATTTTATAGATTGATATTACATGTTTGGGTTAATTTAATGTATTTTTTGCAAAGTAATAACGTTTTGTTGACTTTCAAAAAAAAGAAAATACTAAATAGTGTCAAATTCCAATAATTGAGTTTTTAAAACAAATATTATATTATTAAATGATATAATATTACAATAAATATATAATTTGGCCAAAGGACTTATATAATGATTTATGTTTCATTATTTAACCACTTATGGTTCACTTGTAATTTTATTGTAAGTTTATTGACCATGTACTATAAAAATACAAGAATACATGGTAATAGTTAAACTATTAAACTAAGAATTAAATCTAAAAGATATGGTTAATATGGTGACCTAAACATGTATAAAACGTATTTGTTGATAATATTTATACACATACATACCTTATCCTTGAAATAAATCAATTTTAATCCATTAAAAACTGAAAATTACTTCCTAATAAAATAATATTTCAAGCTATTCCTAATGTGACCCTCACCTTTCATATAAAATGGAACTTTATCTTTTATAAAATTCACACATCCAAATTCATTTGTCTTGGATGAAATTTGATCAAATATCCACCCAACTATCCTCTCTTAATCCTATAGTTATTACATTATTCATTGAGCAATCCAAAGGATCCATTTTGATCAAATCAAAAGGATGCACCCGGAGAAGAGGTATTAATTTCACCACCTCTTTCAAAGCACTTTTCTTCTTCCACATCATATTTCAATGTTTTTTCCATATCAAAATAATAACTCTAGTAACATACCCAAACTGTGATATTATAATAAATATGTTACAACCATATTCATTATTCTATCCATCCAAGTAAAGACAAAGTCACAATATGTGTATACGTACGGCTTACCGACTCTACGTGGTGGTGTAGTTTTCTATTCAACACATCATTATTTGGAAGGTAATAATAATGAGTATAATTTATGTAAATAATATTCATAACATATTAATTATTATTTATATATATTATACCATCTAATTATATACAATTTGGACATCAATATAATGATATTTTCTCTCGTGCATATGTACAGATTACTGTCTCCACAAACGAGATGCAATTCATTTCCCATTGTAACCATTCAATAATAATTATCCTTCTATTATTAAAAATAATTTTCAGGAACTTAATATATTTATGTATATGAATCAAGTAAATTATATCCATTACAAACATTACTTTCTTAACAAAACATACAATAGAAAATGAATCACTTAACACCAAAAACAATGATACTACTGAAATATCATTAAACATGAAATACTATAAGATCATATATTATATAATATTCATTTATGTGGTTCTTGTATAATTTAAAAAAATATTTCACCATTAAAATGGAGGTTAACTTACCCTATACTATGTAATATTACTAGGTAAGTGTTAATTTTACAATCACTTTATAATCCGAGGTTGTTTTTACGAAAGTATCTACTGGTACATTTTTATCATCTACATCTAAGTTTATTAAAAATGAATTTCAATTTTTTTACTATTTTCAATAATATGTGTTAAATTCATTTATACCCTTGTTTTAGTTTTTATAAAATGTTTTGAAAAATAATGTTTCCGTCGTTTTCAAAACAAGGTACTTTATGACCTTTTCGAGAAGTTAAGTAAAGGATTTTTTTAACGTATATAGTGGGTGTAGATATTTTCCACCATTATAACACCATATAACCATCCCTTAAAAGATTACAAGAATATTTTAAAAATAAATATTTTCTTTAATTTTAAATGATTTCATAATAGAAAGATGTATTTTATTCAAATATGTTTTGGATTGATTTTATCTATGTCAACATACGTCTTTGGATTTTACGTTTGACTGAAGTTGATTTATTATGACTTAATCTTACAAATTGTATTGATGGTTTTGTGATATTTTTGGAAATTTATGTGCTATTTTTATAACATTCATGGTTTATGGGATAAGTATTGATATTTCGTATGTTAGTTTTAAGATGAATGTTAATATTATGTTTCACCTTTTCATATGAAGAATGCATTGGACATAGTAAGTGATTGGTGGGCCCCTATATAAACCCTCGATTAATCAGTAATTCTCATGAGTCAAACTAGTGTCTTGGAACAAGGACTTGACACCATCTAATTTGTTGTTTTGGCACGAGGCCATGACTATATGGTTATGATGTTCGACATTATGCCTTCCATAATTATGAAATTAGATATTAATATTACATGTGATTATTAGACTCGTAGAATATCCATGTGAATAAGTAAATTGAATTATTTGATTTATATTTACCATATTATACTTATGTTTATGTTTAAAAGATTTTGTTTTAGTCTTATACATTTCCTAAAATGGTTATTCTTATTTATGAAAGTTTCCGCTGTATTGTTATCCTTACTGAGCATATGAACTCACCCATTTCTTATGTTTTATTCTTCCCAGGATGTGAATAAATATATTATTATTTACCAAAAAGGATTGTCTACGTGATATGAGTGTGTTAAAAATGGTCTCAATGTTGTGGTTTGTTTTATTTCCTGATATAATATCAAACTTCTGTGTGTATCTAGTACATCCAAGGATATTAAACTAATCAGTCATTCAATACATGATCTACTATTATCATGACAATGCTATGTAATAATGCCTCAAATCCTGGTAACTATAGTCTGGGAATTATATATGGAATCAGTGGAAGTTATTTACAAAACATAAAAAGTGGATTTAGATAAACTCTTATTAGAGAAATTTACCCAATCATAGACATTAAGCTTTGAATAGAAGAACATCCACCAACATTGGTAGTGTAAATATTATGTGGGTTTTCCATGAAATTAAATCCATGTTTAGATGAAAGCATGTAGAGGTGTATTGGGCATAGATATACCTAGGATTGAAAACACCAACAAGGAGTTTCGGGCTTGACCCAAGTTATCCTCGCACACGACAACGGGCCTTTCTATACTCTTAGTATTGACACATCTAGGGGATATATTTAGGATAATTCGCATTTTCTTTAAAAACCATTATGAAGGATATATGAGAAAATAAATCCTCAACGAAAACATTTTTATGATTCTGGATTATATGCATAAACTGTTCAATTTATGTTAAGTGTTTTACGAGTTTGAAATTATGTATTGCAATTCAAAAACTAACTTAGTTTATGCCATTGTTTAAAAATGTAACCTAGTCTATGGAATGTAAATCGTATCAACGCATGTAATCCATGTATGGATTTCCCTCTTACTCAAGACAATTATTGTGGATTTAGTAATGCAACTGGTGCTAAATAGCTTATAACTGTACTATGACAACTTACTCAGGTTATGAATAATATTTATACCTGTATGGAGCACCCATATCCACAATGCACGGGGTCAAGGACTCATCCGTTCATGGGGAAATAAAAAATATCATTCAATGGGACTAAAATTCAATTTTGAACTGAATAATGGATAATTTCGTAAGAAAAAATATTTCATAATTTTGGGAGTAGTAAAGGGAAATTGTTTTCATGGTAGTTTGTCGCCTCACATTAGATACAGATCAATGGTCACCATTAACTAAATTAAAATAGGGGGATAAAGAAGTATCAAATATTGAATGTATAATGTTTATAGATATTTTCATAGATAAATACTTTCCTTATGAGAATTGAGTGGATATGGAAAGGTAATTTCTGAGTCTTAGGTAAAAGGAGGATGTGAATGTCGCAATGAATGAGGCTAAGATTACAAGGTTCTCAAGGCATGCTACAAATTATATATGTTACCCAGGAAGTAATATTGAGTGATTTATTGACAGGTTAAAAACATTTATCCATTGAGCATTAGTCTAAGAATCCTTCTCATCATACTACGATAAAATCGTATTTTCTATCAAGACAAGAAATGAATTCTCTAAGTCTTGAGACTTTAAAGAAAATAAATAGAATATGTAATCCACTGAAGACTCTAAAAATGTAAATAAGGGGAATAAGGTATAGGTTGAATTTACATCCTACATAAATGTGGGAAGAAACACCCTGGTACCTACCTAAAAGGAATGAGATGTTGTTAAAAGTGTGGTGAAAATGACACTATGCACGTGATTTCAAGGGAATGAAAGATGATGTCAATGTTCAATGATACAATTATAGAGAAGTGGGGCATTATGAAAATGAATTTCCTATGCTCCAATAGTACTTACCTCAGAAAAGACAAAGGGAGAAAGGCCAAACTTATGTGATCAAAACTGCTAAGGTTGATGTTTCGAATGATGTGGTGGAAGGTACTTTAATCATTTCCTCAAATTTAGAGAATGCATTATTGGATTAGGCATCATCACATTATTTAATATCTTAATAGTTTTCCATGAAAAATAGATATTTAAGATTTTATTTAACAAGGGAGTTGTTTTTCAAAACGACTAAGGGAAGTATCAATGCAACAATGTTTTGTGAATCTGTTACCATAATGGAATATAAACATTCATTGTCTATTGATCTCATCGTCATTACCAAGATTTAATTTTATATAATCTTTGGCATGGATTAGTTTTTAGACGATTATGCATAAATATATTGTATGAAAAAGGAGGTTTTAATTTTTGATGATGATAAGGAATCCTTTATCATTCGATAAGAAAATCATTATCTCATTATCATCTAGATCCACCCCAAGTAGCACTACTAAATTAAATTATTGGGGAGGAAGAGAGTTTAATAAATATGGGTGAGGAAATGAATGTTCAAATAGAAGATGTACCTATTATAAAATAATATATTGATGTGTTTCTATATGATTTACCTAGACATCCTCCAGAATGAGATAGTGTGTTTTCCATTGATTTAATTCCGGGTTCAAGTCCCATATTGACGACCCCTTATAGAATACCCACTATTGAATTAGTGGAACTAAAAATGCTACCAGAGGGGTTGGGTAATAAAGAATTTATTTTCCCTAGTGGTTCCCTATGGGGAACCCTTCTTATTTTTGTTATGAAAAATTATGGATCTATGATGTTTCACATTGACTGTGGGTAGATGAATGCTATAATAATAAAGAACAAGTATCCCATACATCTCATTGATGATTTATTCGATCAACATTGTAAAGCTCAATATTTTTAAAATATTGAAAATTGATCTAGATATCATTACATGTACGTGATAAAAGGAAGAAATTCTAAAGAATGCATTTCATACCAAGTATGTGCATTACCAGTTAATAATAATGCCTTTTGGACTGACTCATACACCCTCTATTTTCATTGATCTAGTGAATAGAGTTTTTAAGGAATATATTGATGAATATGTTTTGGTATTTATTGATGATATCATGGTATTCCACTAAAGATAAAAAGATCATGAAAGTCACTTATGCACTATTCTATAAACACTTAGATGAAATGAATTATATGGGAAATTTAAGAAATGTGAATTCTTCCTTCTAGAGATTTTATTTCTTAGACATATTTTCCATAAGGATGGAATCTTTTTTGATCCTTTAAAGAAAATGGAAATCCAAAAATCTCTTACAACAACAATTACAAGTGAGGTATGTATTATTATTGGTTTAGAAGGTTACTATATGAAATTTTTCCAGAATTTTTTTTGATTGGAAATCCCTTTAACCAAGGTCAAATGTAAAGGGGTTAAATTTGTTTGGAAAAAAGAGTGTGATGAATGTTTTGATTAACTGATGATATGATTAGTTATTTATCCTATCCTAACTCTAACATTGGGGAATAATGGGTTTGTTAATTACTGTTATGCTTCAATGAATGGACATGGGTATGTCATTATACAGAATAATAGGGTTATTCCATATGCCTCACGACAACTAAAAATTCTTGAACAAAACAATCCCACTAATTATATTGAGTTAAAATCTGTAATATTTGCTTTGAATATAAAGAGACACTATATCTAATGGGAAAAGTGTGATATTTATACTTATCAAAAAAATTGAAGTATATTTTATCACAAAAAGAACTCAACATGTGGAAAAAGTAGATGGATTGAACAACTCAAGGATTATGATTTCACATTACACAACCACTCGGGGAAGGTGAATAACGTGGAAGATGATTTGATCTGGAAATATAATGTAGTTCTTAACAAGATGAGAGTTGAAAGGCATATTATGTTTAGGGGTCTAGTGAATATGGATTTTGGAATAATAATGGATGGTGAAACATAAATACATTTTGAAATGGATGCCAATCCATCTATACTATAAAGGAAAATATATTCTCAGACTGTTGATGAGGAGTTTCAAAAGAAAATTAAATATGTGAATGATGGTTGATTTATTGAATTCTTGTATAAAGATGGAATATTGAAATTCCAGAAGAGACTATATGTTCCAGACAAACCTCATCTAAAAATGGATTTTTTGGATCATGCTCAAAGGTCCAATATATTTATACACCTTGGTATCACTAAGATGTATATAGATTTGAACGAACATTTTTTGGTGAGACAACATGCTGAGGTAGAATTATTATTATGTGTCAAGATGTAAGGTTTGTCAACAGGTAAAGGATGGAAGACAATATCCTAGAGGATTCATGCAACCTCAACCCATACCTGAGTGGAAATGAGATGATATTACGATGGACTTCATCATGGCGCTACAAAAGACTCCTAGAAATAATGATGCAATATGGGTCACTGGTGATCGTCTTACCAAGTCAGCACATTTTATTGATATAAGAGAATATTTAATACTTTAATGTTTAGTAAGAATATATATTAATGATTTTGTAAAACTTTATGGTGTACCCCTATTAGTTTTTTCTCATTGTCATCCCTGTTTTAAATCATGATACTGGAAAAAATTTCATAAATCCCTAGATACTAAACATCATTTAAGAACTGCCTACCACCCTCAAACTTATGGACCATTAGAATAGAAGATTAAAACCATATAATTAATGTTTATATATTTCTCAATTGACTTTCAAGGTATGTTGGTTCTGTATTTACCTCTGGTATAATTTTCCAACAGTACGAGCTTTTATTCAAGTATTCAGATGGAACCATATGAAGAATTATATAGAATACGATGACGCACAACAACTTGTTAGGAGGATGTTGGTGAATGAAAACTCGTAGGCCAATAACTTGTTGAGGAAACAAAGGAAAAGGTAATTATTATCCAAACCCACATCAATGAATCTCAATATAGGAAAAATATATATGCCGATAATCGAAGGAAGGATTTGTAATTTCATGTAGGAGAACATGTTTTCATGAAGGTATCCCCATCGAAGGGTGTTATACGATTCGATAAGAATGGAATATTAAAACCCAAGTACATCGAACAATTTGAAATTCTAGAATAAAATGGAGTTGTATCTTACCATTAGGAAATTCCGCCAAGTCTCTCCAAAGTTCCTGATGTGTTTCATGTATCACTATTGAGAAAATGCGTGCCTGACCCAATGAAATAAATAACCTATGAAGAAATAGAACTTCAACCTGATCTATCTTATTGTGAATATCCTATCTTGATTTTTGAAACCAGATAATGAGCGTTGAGAAACTAGAAGACTCATCTAGTAAAAGTTCTTCAGATAAACAATAATAATGGAAGAGGCAATGTGGGAACCTGAGGAACTTATAATGAAGAACCACCTGAATCATTTTATTCAGTAGTATTCTAGAAATTAAAATGACAAAATTATTTGAATAAGAGAATAATGTAACTCTCCATGCTTCTATAGTACAATTCTCTTTGAATAATACAATATCTTGCATTTTACTCAACTTTGTGTTCTAGCACAACATGATCAATCAAACTAGACATTTAAAAATCACTTATAAATATTGATACCAACATTTTTAAATTTTAGATATTTTATTTTTAAAAGTGGAATTTATTTTTTGGATTTGGAATATCAATATTATCATTTGGTGAATTTTTGGTATTTTTCTAAAAACATTCAATTTATAATTAATAGTGGAAAACACTACATTATCATTTATAACCAACTTCTTATTTTAATAATTAGCTATTTTATTTGAATTTATTTTATTTCAATATATATACATAATAAATATATTAGTTCATTTAAATTAATTGGAGTCATTTTATAATAATATTAGTTGTATAAAATTTTATTAAAATTCATAATGTACTTTACCCTCATTTTAGGAATATTTGAAAATTTTCATGAAATGTATTTTTACTGCTTCTGTGAATTGAATTCCAAAAATTCAGGATACCCCATTGATATAAGTAAAATTTGGTTCAATTGAATGAAAATAATTTTGTGAATAGTAACTTTTGAATTTTATTTACAACGGTTAAAAGTATATAGGGTAGTTAATGGTAAAAATGATATTATAATTAGCCCAAAATATATCCTAATTCTGTTGGATATGATTATTTAGAGAAAAATAAAACATTGGAATAAAATATTATCCCTTTTGATTCACTTGAATTAGATTGGTACATCTATTATTATTGTATTTAAAGAAGAGTTAAAAGTGTTAAACTAAAATTTTTATAAATTAAAAATTTATAAAATAGGGTTATAAATAAGATAAATTTGACTATAAATATTTATTATAAAGATAAAAATATTTCCAACATCAGGGTATTTTATTTATAATTTTAAAACATTAAATAATTAAATTTAATTATGAGATAATGATGATGCAATAATTACTTAATTAATGAGTGATTAAAACAATTGATATTAAAAATAATAAAACTTATAGTAAATTGATACTTTTTATGTATTAAACAAATTTTAAAGGATAATATGACATGTTAGGGTTGATTTAATTTATTGTTTTCTAATTAATCATGTTTCTTTGATTTTCACAAAATTCTAATAGTAAATGTTGTAAAAATTGACAGAAATGATTTTTTAAAAAAAACTATATTATTAAATGATATAATAATCCAAAAAAAATATATTGAATTTCCAAAGTATTAATGTAATTATAGATATGTCATTAGTGAACAACCTGAGATTCTATTGTCATTTTATAGTAAGTTTATTAACCATGTAATATTATAATACAAGAAGACATGGTAAAAGTAAAATTATTTATCTAAGAATTAAATCTAAAAGATAATATTAATATGGTGACCTGATATTTCCTAAAACCTATTTGTGGAGAATATTTGGACCCATAAACACCTTATTTTATATAAAAATCCATTTAGGGCTATTATAAACCTAAAATGATTTTATAATAAAATAATATTTCATGTTTTTTCCTAATGTGACCCTCACCTCTCTTATAATAATTTACAACCCCTTCCATTAAATCCACACATCCAAAGACATTTGTATCTCCCAAAACATACTAAAATATCCTCCCAACTACTCTCAATTAAACATATAGTCCTTACTTTGATCATAAATCCAACCTATGGAGCCATTTTGATCAAATCAAAAGGAAGCAGCCGGAGAAGAGGTAATTATTTCACCACCTCTTTCAAAGTTCTTGTCTTCTTCCAATTTCTCATTATTTGTTGGTTCCATACCAAAATAATATCTCCAGTACATTATAATTACTTTTATTTTATTATAAATATGTTACAACCATATTCAATATTCTATCCATCATACTAATGTCAATGTATCATGCGTGCCTATGTACAACATACTGTCTCCACATCATGGTGTAAATTTTTATTCAACAATTAATTATTGGATGTGTATAATAAATAGTATAATTGATGTAAATAATAAATATATCATTTTAATTATTCATTATATATGGTATAGCATACAATTACATACAATTTCACTATCAATAAGAGGACATGTTTGCTCGTGCATATATAGAGATTACCATCTCCACAAACACGTTGAGATTCATTTCCCACTGTAAAAAATCAAGAATAATTATCATTTGAAGATTAAAAATAATGATTAATAACATAATATAATATTTTATAGGAATATAATACCTCATATTCATAAAAAACAAGACTTACATAACAAAACAAATAAAGGAAAACAAATCAGTTAACACCCAAAACAATGATACTACTGAAATATAATTAACAAAGAAATATTAGAAGATTATATATGATACCATATTTATGTATGTTCTTATTGTATAATTTAATAACAATTATTTTACCATTGTGTAGGATTTCAACATACCATCGACTAAGGAAAAGTACAATGTAAGGGTTAATTTTACAATCTCTTTATAATCTGAGGTTGATTTTACGAAAGTATCTACTGAGACTTCTTTATCATATACATCCATGTTTCTTAAAATTGTATTTAAAAAAGTTTTTACTATTTACTATAATATGGATTAAATTCATTTTATACCCTAGTTTGAATTTTTATAAAATGTTTTGAATGGAATGTTTTTGATGTTTTCAAAAAAGGTACATTATGACCTTTTAGACAAATTAATGAAAGAATGTTTTTTACTTATCTGGACGGTGAATCTATATTCCAACATTATAAAACCATTGAATCCTACCTTAAATGATTATAAGAATATTTTCAAAATAGATGTTTTCTTTAATTTTAAATGATTTTAAAATAGAATGAGATATTTCACTCAAATTTTTTTTGGTTTGATTTAATCTATGTCAACATCCTTAATTGAATTAAACATTTGTTTGAAGTTAATTTATTATGATACAATATTAAATATTGTATTGAATTGTTTGTGATATAATTGACTATGTTTGTGCTATTTTATACCATTCATGGTATTGGGGTAAATTATTGGTATTTGGTAAGCTTGTTTTATTATTAATGTTTATATTATGTTTCAATCTTTTCATATGAGTAATGCAATCGACATAGTAAGTGATGGGTGGGGCCCGCTATAGCCACTCGAAACATTGGTAGGTCTCATATGACAAATCAACGGTCTTGGAACAAGGCCTTGACAATATATTATTATTTGTCTTGGCACGAGGCATTGACTATGTGGTTATGATGTCCAGCAATATGCATTCCATCATTATAAAATTAGATATTGATATTACATGTGATTATTAAACTAGTATAATATCTATTTGAAAAATAAATGGTATTTTTGATTTATATTTTTCATATTATGCTAATGTTTATCTCTAGAACGATTGTGTTTTAGTCATATACATCAACATATATATTTAAGATTATTTATGAAGGTTGTTGTTATATTTATAACCTTAATGAGCATCTGAGGTCACAAATTTTTTATGTTATCTTTTTTTCAGGATGTGAATAATTATAATATGATTGGACTTCTGGGATAGGATAATGGATAAGAGTGGATCAAATGGGACACAATTTTGTTTTTTATTTCATGATGTAATGTAAAACTTATGTATGTATCTAGTACTTCCATGGGTACTAAACTAATCGTTCATTCAAGAAATTATCTCTTGTGATCATGAAAATGTCAAGGAATAATTAACCGACTCTGGGAAACTAGGGTTGGGGCGTTACATGACCTCAGTGCATGTCATAGGCCAGGGAAAACCAAATAGGACACATGATTTTTGGGCCCACCATGATCTGATGCAAGGTAACTAAGCATACCGAATGACCAAATGATAATACACTATTTTTAGGGTAGATACCCTAGGAGTGGTAGATGCATCATGATGACTTGTGTTTTTTTGAATTAAGATTTTTAGGTTGTTTAAATAAATAACTAGTTAAAATGATTCTTAAACTAAATTCCATACTACTCGAGATTCAGAGTTCCTTGTTTACCATTCAGCTACGACACTAGACATCATCCATGAGAGGCATAGGTAGTGTAGGATCATTAGTATGATCCAGCTGATAGGTAGAGGATTGATCTGGAGGATGACAAAAACTAGTTGATGAGGGCGTCACATGCTTTCCAGTGGCAGACCTTGGGAATGTGTGAGGGCAGTGTCTCATACATGGAGACAGATAGATGGATGAAGGAGTTTGAGATCACCATTATCATAATTTAGGATCTAATGGATTATTATGTTCCATTTTATGTTATTCAAATGATGGTAGCTATGCATTAGTGGTGGAAACTATACATAGGGGAGATAAGAGAGGCTGATGTTTTTTGGGTCGATTTTGAGAAGGAGTTCGGCGCATAATTCTTTTCTTCAACCATGATGGATGAGAAGCAATATGAGATAATATCACACTATAAAGATATTATGTCTCTATGATAGTTATGTATCAATTTCATGTATCCCATTCTCTTCCCGTTCGATCCCTTTCCTGATGAGTAGTCTCAGGCGAGATTCTATGAAGGTGCAGTTCATCCATCTTTCTTTTATGCAATTACTCCCTTCACTATGCCTACATACATATAGGTCCAGAAGATGGTGGATTAAGATGATATTATTCACTTGTAAGGCATTATACCATGAGAGGGGATCCACCATGGTTCTTAAAAGTGCAAGGATACAAGTGGTATATCTTAGGTTTCGGGGCCTTTAAGGTTCAGCTGTCAGGGAGATGAACATATCAGTTTTTTTTATAATATCATTTTTGATCATATCCTGAAGGCCTAAGCCCGGTATATTTTTATCATAAGAGTTCATGATAACCATCAAATTTAGTTCTTGATGGTTGTTCGGTCTTCATATAGAAGAGGTTAGCAGGGTTAGTGCCTTCTTTAGTAGTAGTTGTCAACAAGATAGTTTCAGAATCAATGACCATATGTTCGTGATCCACTAAGGGAAGACATTGTAGGTGGAGGCCAACCTTGGGGTGTTTCTCAAGGACAACTACCTAGGAATTTTCAGTGGGCGGTCTTCAACAAAGGGGTTTAGATGCTTGGTGTGGTTCGTGACACACAATAGCGGAAACTATTTCTATAGTTCTGGAGATCATTTGAGGTACGATCAATCTTTTCAATACTCATTCTTTTCCATTGTTTGATTCATAATATTCACACTCCTTCATTTCTCCTACTCTATCCCTTGTTTTGGGGCTATACATAAAGGGGATTTACATTCCCCGAGTGTCGACTACAGTAGTAAAATGTTTTAAAAACATGATTGATGTTTTTTTGGGATGTAGAATGATGTTGGCGCTGCATCAGTCTAGTGGAGAATTCATTATTCTACTGATATATCCATCCAATGTAATCATTGTCATTGATTGGTTTTTTTCCTATTCATGATTTCATCAAATAATTCTGTAGAAGGGTCTTTCTTTGAGACATGGATGGCTATATTGTGTCATTTGTGGGTGAGGAGAGTCATCATATGGGATGCCAATCTGTAGATCCTCTTACTCATTTCATGTCTGAGATATTAGTTGAAACAGTGGATAATGGAATGAAGGAGGTTCCTATAATTTTTGGAGGAATTCATGGTAGTCTTCCCTGAGGAGGTTGTGAATCTACCACCTCAAATGTTGATGAGTTCGAGATAGACTAATAGTCTTGTGATCCTCTAATTTTGATGGTTCTTTATTGGATGACACCTTCCATTTTTCTGGAGCAGTAGATTTAGAATGATAATTTTCTAAAGAATGGATTTATCTGTACTAGTGTGTCTCCATTAGGTGATCTAGTCCTGTTGTAATGAAGGTATATTGAGGTATGAGTCTATGAATTGATTATCGAATGTTTAATTAGGTGACATTCATGAACTGTTACCCTCTCCCAAGGATAGATGATCTTAAAAACCATACAAGCGGAGCACATGTTATTAATAATATTGCTATAGGGTCTGGGTATCCCCATTTTATTGGGAAGGAGGGAGATATCCCAAAGTCTAAATTCCAGTGCAGGTATGGGAACTTAATGTTCATGGTTATGTTTTTTGGTGTTATGAATTCACCAGTCATGGTCACAGGGCTCCTAAAATCTGTCATTCATGTGTTTCTAGACTGGTTCATCATCATATTCATCAATATTATCATGATCTACTCAATGTCGTTGGAGGATTATACAAAGCATCTCAGGACTGTCTTAGAGGTTCTTCGACGCTAGCAACTCAATGAGAATTTTTTAAATGCATGTTTTGGTCTCATGGGATACACATCCATGGTAAAATAATGTATCATCAGATTGTATCAGTGGACCCATTGAATGTTTAAGCATCTGTTTTTGGTAATCACTTAAGAATGGGTAAGTGTTTCACATTTTAATCAGCCTGATAGGCAGTTCTCTGATATTTTTACATGATTTCTTCTGAGTTTTAGCATTTTTGATAGCTATGACCTGAAAGGACCAGGCCTTTGTGTGGAGTGGGTAGTTTCAGGATGGTTTTAGCTACCTAAATGTGATTTTGGTCATAGTTCCAAATATCCAATTTCTAGAGCAATGGGTGTTGTTCAAGGTTTTTTGTGATTCTTCTCATCTAGGATTGGGGTGAGGGTTGTTGAAACAAAAAATAGTTCTCTCATATCGGTCTGGGGAATTATTTCCCCATGAACATAACTATTACACCCTTGATCTAGAGCAAGCAGTGGTTCTTCTTTCACTAATGTTGTGGCTGTATTATTTCATTGGATAGTGCTTTGTGGTCTTCCTAGATCACAGGAGCTTGAGGTATATCTTTTTCAAGTGATGTCTGAAATTGAGACAGAGGAGATGGATGGTGTATCACATGTATTTATAATTTTAGATCATTTACACCATATTAAAGGGGAGAATTTTGGTTGAATCCTTGAATAGGAAGTCATAATAAGAGTAAGTTAGGGAACATGAAGATATTTTAAAAGCAATTGAGGACTTGGTCTTCTTAAATCTGGATGCATGAATGGATTGTTGTAATTATTTTATATTCCAGATGATAGTTAAGTCAACTCTAAATCAATAGGTGGAGGAGTCCTTATGGGAAGACACAATGGTGGAGGTGATGCATGATCATGTTTTCTAGGGTGATTCTTTGGGGGGATGGTCAGAGGATTGACAAAATAAAATCTTATTCAATGGGAAGCTATTTTTTCTAGTGGAATTGCGCGAGGTAGCTCTCCATGAGTTTCAAAGCTCAACCCTAATGGTACACCTAGGATTTTATAATATTTAACAAGTCTTGATGATGTAATTTTGGTGGCCTAAAAAGAAGTGGGGAGTAGAGGAAGATGTGGAGAAGTGCTTAGTGTCCAGTAGGTGAAGGTTGATCAACATGATTCCAGTGAGTTGTTCCAATCCAAATATGTCCTTGAGTAGAAGTGGGTTGAACTCTTGATTGATTTCATCATAAGAGTACACAGGTTTCAGGGATGTTATAATTAAATCTAGGTATTGGTGGATTAGATGAATAAATTGGCTCACTTATTTTTTATTTAGGAGTCAAGCACAGTGGGCACCCTGGCCAGGAAGTATGTAGATGAGATAGTGTGGTAGGATGGGGTTCTTACATCCATCATCTTATATCAGGATTTGTTTTTCTCTCATGAGTTTATAGGGTATTTTATCATTATATTATATTTATTTATGACATATCATTACTTTCCACCATCAGACAGATAGGCAAATCAAATGGACAATACAGTCATTTGAGGACAATTTGCGGCCATGCATATTCGATTTCAGTGGATCTTGAGTATAACACCTTCCCTCATTAGAGTTTCTATAAAATAATACGTGTCAATCTTCCATTGTTATGGATTCATTCGAGGAATTGTACGGGAGACCGTTGCATTCACCTTCATACATGAAAAAAGTTGTGGAGGCAGTTGTTCAAGGTCCAAATGTGGTGTAGATTACGATTGAGAAGGTGAATCCTTGTAGCGAGAGGTTGAAGGCAGCACATGACCGGAATAAGTGGTATGTTTATAATAGGAGGATTCCCTTTTATGTTGAATATGGATATTATGTGTTCTTAAAGGTTTCCCCACAATGTGGGTAGTAAAGGTTTAGTAGAGTGAGAAACCATTCTCCTATATTCATTGGAAACTTTTAGGTGTTCAGGTTAGTAGGAAAGGTGGGATACTAGTTATCATTTCCACCATAGTTGGAGATGATCTATGACACATTTCAGGTTTCATAAAATCATTATTATATTCATGGTGACACCCATGACTTTAAATAGGGAGGGATTTATATTGAGGTTTATGCAACGTTCATGAAGATAGTATTAAAGATCCAAAATCATCAGAATAAGGAGCTACCTGGAAATACCATTCCTTTGGTTCATGTGTTGTGGAGGAATGGATTCCTGGATAAGAGTAATTGAGAGAGAAATTAATATATCCATTTCTAGTACCCGTATTTTTTTGATTTTTTCTTGTTTTTTTATTTGTGATGTAATTCATGAACCTTCTTTTCTATTATATGAGTTGATCCTTATTTCATAATGTCTGAAGAAGTACTGACATGTGGAAAGGGTATGAACAATTATAAATCATGAATATATAATTTAGATGCGATTAAACCCATGCGGGTTTGTCAGTGCCTCCTAGAGCAGATAATATATCGACATGTAGGAAGGTATTCTCTAATTCATTTTTATAGACAGTGTGGGTTTGGTGCTTTTTTTTGTGTATTATAGTCGGTTGGGGGTTGTTTATTGTTTTAGGTGGTGTTCTTGTATAATTTTGTTTCACTCTTGTTTTCAAACAACATAGGTTGGTTTCTCATTGAACATTAATGACAGTTGAAATTTTTCATGTACAACAGGATCCTTAAGAGGTATCTCAAGAGATGGTTATTTAGATAAATCTTTAATCTAGTTTTGGTTTTGAATTATATAGGGAGAGAATATTTTGAAAGGTATCTTATGTAATGGACCATATTATCTGGTCCATTACATTGTCAAAATATAGTGTCTGATGTGTTCTAAGGAGTCACAACGACTCATTTCAAAACATCCCAAAAATATAGTTTTTAAACAGTAGTTATAGCATCAGTAGTTCAAGCTTCGGTAGGTTATATATCGGTAAGTCTAGTGTCAATAGGTCAGGTGTTTGTAGGTAGGACACTGGTTGCTCAGGCGTCGGTCGGTCGGGCATTGGAAGGTCGGTCGCCATATGTCATGCATTAGTTGGTTGCATCTGGGACCCATATAGGTGGCTCGCTTCAGTGACTCATATCAGTAGTTGGAATCAGTGAGTTGAAATGGTGAGTAGATTTGGTAGGTGTTGTTAGTGAGTGGCATCAGTGAGTGGAATCAATGAGTGAAATCCCAATGTCGTATCAGTGGATCATGTCGGTGACTCATCCATTACCGAATCATGTTGTTTACATAGCAATGATTTATCCATTTCAAATTCTTCTCAGTTTTTCTTGTTTCACCCCTCTTATGTTATATTTGACATAAATATTGTTTAAATTTATTTTGACCTTTTCTATGGTTGTTTTAATATAAATTATATATTTAATATACAAATTTCCTTGAGACATTGAAATAGAAAATCCACATGGTATTGACCATGATCTGACTTTAATATCCCTTGAAAATATTTCCTTATGTTGATACTATATCTGGATCATCTAAGACATGATCTTATCATCCCTTTTTGTTTCATTTTTCTCTTGGTTTGCCAAGATATTTTCTTCCCTGTAGATTCATGTGTTTTGTTGTTTCCTTCAAATCTAGTTTTCCATAGATTATTTCCTACTTCTCATGAAAACCTATTTTGTATCATGGAGGATTTGTTGATAATATGATCATCAAGGTATTGTTCCTTTAGACATTATTTTTGAGTATCATGTGGGGTGAGTATGATAATTTCCCTTTGCTATTATGGTCGAATCCCAAATTTTATTTAAGGATGTTAAAAAGATAATTTAAATTTCTATAATGATAATAGAACTTATTATTATAATTAGTTTTGGTAAATTTTTAATAAAAGGTGGGTCGGATAGGTGATAATGATTATAATTTGTTTTATTTCTAATTATTGATCCATATTGTGAGTTGTATGCCTTTTAATAATCAGTGATGTTGTTGGTCTTTTCATGCAGATGGGAGATTCTATAATGTTGTTTCGATCTCTTGTTGAACTATTGTAATTATGAGATTTTTTAAACCCATATACCTAGATAAATAAATAGATGGCCTAGGATCAATATTTTCCTATGATATGCCATACTTTATCAATTTGGAATTAAATAATGAGTTTTTTAAATCTGTATACACATTTCGTTATTCAGTGTGGTTGGGTGCTACGTGTGGAACTTTTCATTCCTATGCTTTGTATGGGTTGTTTTGTGGTGTTGTTGAGATAACAACAACAAGTTTATGGTTTGAGGGTGTAATGGAATACATGGTTGCGGTAGTGAATGGTTGTAGAATGGATGAGTAGTGTTTGGGCAGTGAGGTTGCTGATTTAGGTTATGGTTTGTTTATGTTACTGGGTGTGGATTTGTTATATTGCGGGGTGCCAAGTATTTTTTTTAAGAGCTATTTTTTAGGCTTTAATTGTAATTTAGGTGTTTCTATGTTGATATTGTGGACATGGTTGCATTACTTTGAAGAATGATAATGGAAATTGTTGACTTGGGTGTTATGTGTGGATGAAGTGGGAAGTGGGGTATCTTATCATAGTTTTGTTCCTCAGTTAGGTGGGGCGGGAGTTGGGTTGTGTGATGTAGTTATTAGTTGTCTTGGTAGGGATGGAATAACATGTAAATTAGTAATAACATAAAAATAATTTGGTGTTAAGAGTCTTTCATTTATCAACATATCAAGTGACTATTTTTTTCACGATACGTTCATTTAGAGGCAGCAATAAAGGAGGAAGTATTATAGGATGTTTGTAAGAGTGATATTCTATTGGTTTGGCTGAGTTTTTGGTACCAATATATATATAATTTAACTTTATTATTATTATACACACACCCCACCCTAGTTGAGAACTACATGATGAACACCACCATTATTATGGTGGAGTGTGTCTTTCCTAAACATCATGATCATAGAATAGATGGGTGGCTACCTTCTCTTCCTTGTATCCTCTTTCAGGTGGTGATAAGACAAGACTCATTAGGTAGGTTTTTTTTGAGTCCTAGGTGTGTATGTGTCAGTTGTGTTTTAACAGGTTTCTTCAGTATTAGATGTGTTGTGTTCTGGTTTTTTGCGGTTTTTGGGATGTGGTGTGGGTTGTGTACTAGGTGTTTGGGGGTGGGATTGAATTTTGTTTTCAGACCCATATGTGTGTAGGAGTGATGTGATGTTGTATGTTTCCTAGGTGTGTGTGGGAGACTCATGAATTGGTTCATTTAAATGATTTGGGAGCACCGGGATGTTTTTTATTAGGGTGTGACAACGACTAATCAGTGGGAAAGTGGTGTAGGGTACCCTATCATCAATTTTCTTATAATGTTACTTTATCTGACCTACTTAATTTTTTGAGCGTACCTTGGTTATATTTGTAATTAATTTTATACATTGTTAGGTGTTTTTTATTATTCTAGTTTCTCATGGGGGAATTAGTATGCATATCCACTTATGCACGAGTGACTTTTGTTTTCTCGATTGAGTATACATGTATGATCACCCAATGTACTTAATACTTTTTTAATCATTCTATGAGTACTACAGAGACTATGTTGAGCATTACTTTCTAAAAAATAGGGATAGTTTTTATGTCACAACTTAGATTTTTTCTTTTGGTATTTAATTTGTATCTTTTCATTGTATTTCAAGTAGATCTAATTTAAACATTCTTGTGATATGGTATGTGGATTATTTGGTATATATTTCTTGGAGTTGTTTTGATGTTGATACATCTTATCTCCCAATTATGGTTAATATATAATGGTTAATTCCACCCCTTTTGTATGATTTATATAGCCTTGGTGTTGGTCGCTAACCTGGGACCCATTGTAGGCGGCACATGGGGGTCATTATCTGTCTGTCTCCATTTCCAGCTCATGAGGGGAAAATTTAGAGGTAGGGGTCATGACTGATATGCACAATGTTTTTCATATTTCATGTATTTGTTTTTATCACACTACCCTTCTCATGTGATCAATTTTGATATGTTGAACTCCATACTGATGTATCCTTTGACCAGTATCTAATTCATTTGTTGGATAACAATGATAATGTGTTTTAGGGAAATATAATGATATTAGATAGAGTATTTTGGAATAATGGTTATGTTCAGGAGGAAAAATGGGAGGGAATAGTGGATATATGAGCTCTGTGTACTGATCATTTTACCAATAGAACATAAAGGTGCATGTGAGTACAAATCATGGATGACCTATTATAATGTTGAATATTGTATGAATATGACATTTTGGGAGATGTCTTGAGATTTTATTAAGGTACTGTTAAGCCTTATTTTTATTAAATAATATTTGGGTTTTATCTTAGGTTGATTTGGATGAAATATGGATGGTTTTAGAGGGGCTTGGATGGTTCACATTTGTCTCAATGTTTTCACAAATTATGTGCCCCACAAATGAAAACTGTATAAGCCTAGGAAGAGGGGGATATGATTATTGGTTCACTTTTTAGAAATATATACACCATCTTATTAGTAACCACACATCCCCCTGGGAGGAGGGAAACATTTAGGATAAAATTTATGGAAAATTATGTGCCTTTAGTAAGAAATAGTGCAGACAAAATTTTGAACCCCCCCCCCCCCACTGGAACAAGAGATTAAAAATCATAAACCCAAGAAATACAACATACGTTTTCCCAAATCAACACTTAAATGATTTATATAATTTTTTGGAGTATCTTAGAAGGAATGAAAGAAATTAAATCCTCTATTATTTATGAATAAAATCTAAAATTGAATATCCTCACCCATCTCACTAAGATATTTTCATCCCGATTTGTTTCCCACATCCCCCTCTCATCTAATCCACATCCTTTTAAGGGATTTTTTCCACCATCTGAATTGGATATAGATATAGGATTTTATAGATCTAAAATATTTGATCTTGGGTCTAGGATTAAATTATAGATTTAATTCTTCATCATGATATTATTTATTAAGTTTTATCCAGGGACATTGGTTGGTGGGCCTTCATCATCGATCCTATGGTAGGTGGTCTAAATTGAACATCCCATATTCTTGATTTAATTACATGTATATGTTTCTGAAATTTGAAATATATTTGACAGGGAAATTTCATTGGACATATAATTGATTCAATTTAGTTGTGTTATAATAATGAATCAATTTACATTGGGGTATTTAAAATTGGTGTAATATGTTTTATTAGTTGTTTGATTAAATATTAGAACGTTTTTATAATGGTATTGAGGGGAAATTGGAATTTTGAAATCCATTAATTAATTTGACATGAATTAATTGACAATGGGGATTATGATATTGCTTAATTGACCTTGTTGGGTTAATGGGTAAAATGAATTTAATAATTCAAAAAATGCTTGTTGGGGAATTACTAAAATTCATTAATGTGATTATTGTATTGAAAAAATGTGTGTCGATAAAAATTTAAATATATAAAATGATGTGATATTTTTACGATTAATTTAATGATGAATAATGAGGATAAATGTAATATATGTTTTTAATGGATATATGAGTGTGGGGAGAAAAATGATGCTTCAAAATCCCACTTGTGTTATTGATTGATAATAATGTATAGGATATGGACTAATTCTTAAATAGTCTATATGTGATTGAATAATGATCATGTTTTGGGTGTTGACTGATGCCTTAAAATCCAATATTTATAAACAATTTATGTGACATAGATTTTTTTCAGATACCCATGCGGTCTTATACATGGAGTTCTAGGAAATATTATAGGCATTGGACTATGGTTTTGAGTGGCCTTTATATGAATTAAAATGTATTCATAAAGGAGAAAAATAATATGTTGATATTTTATATCCTTTGGGGAGACCTAAAACCTAGAAATAGACCGAAGCATGAATTGAGGTTTTGGGTGTCCATGGGAAGTTGGGGCAATAATATGTTAATTTAAAAAATAATTACAATTATCAAAACTATTTAATTTTTTGTTAATTGTTTTCATTATACAATTTCATACACTATTATTAACTGAATATTTTTTAGACACTATTGGTGGTGGTCTACGGATTTTTATTAACATCTTACTCGGGATGCCAAATTGGAACCTTTATGGGTTCATGTTATCCTTGAAGGATAAGGGTACGAGACACATGTTAGATTGATGATTTGGTAAAATATTAGGATTTGGAAACCAAACCTAGTTTCGAGACCCACCTGGGAGTTTAAGTGTTACTTTATTTTGAATTTTCATTTTAGACTTGAAACATTTTTGACATGAAATATATATTGTTTAGTTTTGGATATTTTATTCCTATTTTAGTGATCTTGTTATATGGGTTTGGATTTGATATTGTGTTTATATTTTGAAAATTATTATATATTTCAATTTTTTTTCATGTTTTTAAATTATTTTATAGTCCCACTATTACTTATATTATCCCTTTACTATTCATCGGTAGTGTATGACATATAGGGAGGAACCACAAATGTCATGTGACCGATCAGCTTAGGGAACGGGTGTTCGGAATTCATGCTAGGATGCTAAAATACATATTTTCAAAATCCTTATACTTTTAAAATCTAAATCACTCTACCATCTATGAAACCTTTGGAAGGCCATTGTTCTCATCCATTTCATTATCTGGCCTAATGATTTTCCCTTTTAGTTATGTAGATTTTTACTTTAATTTCCATAGTCAAAAACATCATCTTATTCCTATAATACATCCTATAGGTTGTTTCAACCATCATTATTGACACAAAGGAAACTGAATATTCTTTCTTCCATGGTCATTGTCTCCGGACATCTCTGAGAAATCCTTCCTTATCTTATCTAGTAAGATTGAGAGCTAATTAATGTACATGTTGTTAATCATGTTATGTGAAAACCGATTATGCATCATCATAATTTTCTTTACTCTATTGGTCATCCAATTTCTATTCTCATTAAAAAAATTCCTTCACAGTCAATATTATTCCAAGTCCTTCTTGTTCCCACCATTGAAGAAAACTATGTAGCATAGTGTGATTACCATTATCATAGTCTAAAACCACATAATCATGAAAAACTACTAATATGATGTATAAATTATGACACATTTTTTATTCTACGTAACATTAGGTTCATACTAAGAAATTCATAGTCATCATCTATTTTTATCGCTCGTGGAGGTTTATAATGATTTTGTTAATTTACCAAACATATCAACTGTAATTTTCAAACTAGGTGTACATCAATGAGCATTAGTATTCAATGGTTCCTAATCATATCTTGCTCCATACAATTTTTTTAGGTTTTTACCCCTAAGTTCATCTATTCTAGATCAATATAAACATGTAGTATTAAAACTGTGATGTGTTCCAATTAAACCACATTCTATATCCTTCACCAAAACTATAGGAAATATTCATATACACTGACTCATCCTTATATTTATCCATAGATACATCTCTAAACATTTTAGAAGAAAAATTAGTAGAGAACTGAAAAAAAATTATTTTCATCATAATTTACATAGAATGAGAACCGCTTCATGTGATACCAACTATTGTTACCCATACATAACATAAATGTATATTACATCATTGTAGATTAATATTCCTAACATTACATAAGTGAATTCCTAAGGACCATTTTTTTTCATTTGAATCACAGAACAAAATATTCTATCTTTTTGAAATATGATCAAAAATTTCCACGATGATCTTTACATTTATTAATACTATATAAAACCATTAATAATAACATGGGGAATTAAAAAAAAGTTATCTCATGTGCTCATTAATTGGAAATATGGGATATAAATAAGCATGCCATTAACTTAAGGGCATCAGAACAAAAGAATCACATTTTAATATCTTCCCATCTATATCAAAGAACATATAAATTAGTCATGACATAAGCATTCATTGTTCATATTTCATTAATCATATTGGAATTAATAGAATAATCCATGAGTGAATAACCTATAAAATATCCATGAAAGTTTGGTAGAAACGTAAATATATATAATTATTACCATATTAGTCAAGGATTACTCAAAAATCCTTCTTAGTATAATGGATTCACTACTGAAATCAAATTAATAGTCATGGTTCACTACCATAATAATCTTGATAGTTAAGTTTCACCTAGAAGACTATCGTAGTGGACCATGTCCTATCCTAAATCATGTTTATTTTATATTCCAACTATGTATTACGGAACCATGTTCACATCCTATTTCATTCCTGTATATCTCATGTGATATATATATATATATATATATTTAACCAATTCATTGGAGCATGATATAGGTACCAATAATCATATAATGAAATAATATATTTTTTTACCAGCAAATAAAAAATCATTTATCATATCATTACCTATAAAAAGAGATGGGTTTTATATTCATTATATCACAACTCTTAAAATAAAATTGATATAAAAAAAGTTCACCATATCATGACCTATGGAAAATATACATGGTAATAAATAATTTAATCATATAATAACCCATTAAAGGAAGTGAGTTTCAAATGTTTTTTTCATGGTTTTACCCTTGGAATAGAATAGGGTTTCATAAACATTATATCATCTTAATGTTAAAAATTCAAAGAAGGAATAAAAATTATTTCAATGGATACTATGAATATTAAAGAGAAAAATATATTAGAAGATTCAATCATGGAAATATAATAAACATTAAATATCATTTAAAACCAATTCTTGAGGAAAATATCATTTGTACTTTGGAAATATTTTTTAAAAGCATAAAATATTTTTAAAACCCATTTATTTTTATACGACAATGGAAAATTAGAAAATAATCTTTCAAAACAAATTTATCCACTCTTTAAAAAATAATTTTTTCTATATATTACCATTCCTTGAAAATGATATTAAAATATTATTTAAAAACATTTTTATAAGATATTTAAAAAACATGTTTTTTAATTTAAAAAATTATTTTGATCTGAGAGATAAATAAGGTTGGATTTTATTAAACAAAATCCAGATTATAATACGTATAGACGAGTGAATAAAAGGAACCATTACATGAATATATAATGAATAACTAGATTATATTAATATTCATTAAAATTTTCAAGATATGGATCATAATATTTCATAAATGGAATCATTATCATATAAAATACTGATAAATAATGATATTGTAGTAATAAAATCATCGCACATACATGGAATCAAAAAAACCCTAAAAAATTAAATATAATAATAATAAAAATATCCTAAAATCCAGTATATTTGAGATATAAGATGTCAATGTGGAAGCATAAACACATAATTTATAATATAGGCACATAACATTACATGTGTCTCAATAAAAAGATAGCTAAGAAAAAACTATCTTTCTGAAATAGTAAATTTGAAACTATAACCCATGAAAGTGAGATCATAAAACTGATTTGTAAATACCAATAATTAAATTTATAATAACAATAAAATAAATCCATGTTATGTAATAACACTACATAAAATAATTTTTTTGTGAATAGGGGTTGTGTCTCAAAAAAAATAAAAATGATATTATATCACATACTACTTTTGTAACTTTTGAATCATTATATATATGAAATTATTTTATCAATTTAAAAAATTTATAACAAGAATTAAATTTAATTCATTATATATTATTTTATAGGTCATTATATACACCATACAAAGGAATGAAGTCATGAATATGGCATAAGTGTCGTAGAAAAAAATCATACTAAAAAAACCATAATCTTCTACATTTAATATCACAATTATTATTCCCAACATTTGTAATGAAAATATATGTTTATTATAGATCTATTATATTATAATATTAATATGTAAACTAACATATATTAATTACTTATGACTTTATATTAACCATTTGTTAACAATTATAGGATAATGTTACATTTCGGGTAATAACCTCTTTGTTTTTAGTAATTGTTTTGACAAGATTTTATTGGTACTAATACTTAGATCATGTTTTTTATTCATATTTAAATAATTTCATAGGTTATATAAATTTCATAAATTATCAATATATATTAATTTATATTAATAAATAAAATATTGAAAAATGAATTGAAACAAACCATTCATGAATATCATAGGTCCAAGTCATTCAAAACAATAGTTTCTATTTGAATGGTGTATTGAAATATAGAAAATTAAATGATTTATATATAAATATATGAATATATTTTTATTTTATTATAATTTTTATTTCATATTTATAAAAATTGATTAATTACCCCATTCTTGAAACATTCTATGTAAATCATGAGTCAATCATAATGCATTGAGGTGGAAATAGACTAAACAACAATAAAAAATGTGATATTATTACAAAAAAATAGAAATAATGAATGGTTGAATTATAAAATAGTTAAATTATCAATTATAAATAATTAGTATTATATATATATATATATTTAAAACTTACTCCACGGAACACTACCTCCTGTATTCATGTGACACTGATGACTATATTGTACAACATATTCTCTCATGCCAAAGGCGGCTGACATTAACCAATTTCATCAGTGATGTATTCTAAATGATAGAAATGGGATTATGTCATATAAGTTCCTCTTCATATGGATTTATCCTTGTAATACATAAAATTTTATTGGTCATCCTTGTAGATTAAAATGTGGTTCATGCAACTCATTCCTTATTCCATCATTTTCTTGATGCTGTTTAATTACGCTACATATATCCTAACATTCAAAGGAGTCTTAATTGGGAAGAAACATTATGTTAGATTAATAGACACAATGGTAATTTCTGTAATGTTCTGATGGTGGAACATTGGTCACATGTAACTTCACAATAGGAGGGAATCTCCTTGAGGCATCTCAAGTATGAAATCTAAGGCATTATATGTCAATCACGGGGTATCCTTTTCCCGATGCATGTCCTTCAAGGTTTTCCTCAGGTATCCCATGTTTTACAGGATGTATTCCATGATTTTATCTTATTTCATAGATATAATGAAACTGATCCAGACAATTCATGGAGACGAATCATATAGATACATTGCTTGTGGGAGAAAATGCAATGGTTTACTAGATGGATAGATCAGAACACCCAATGATAGTGTACCCTAGGTGGGGTGTCCCATAAAAGAGAATTTTTCCCACCATGAAGTTGTATATCTATACAAGGGAGGAAACAAGTTTATTTTATATATGAATTATAATTCCCAATGAGTTTGGACCCGAGGTGATGTGTGTCCAAAAGAGAAGATGTCCAACAATTAATGGGTGTATCACTAAGAGGGAGAACCCATGGTTTACTAGAAGAATGGGTCAAAATAAAATATGTGAGCATACATGGGGTTGTGTGTCCCCTAAAGGGAATATGTCACACTAGGTAGGGCCATGCCCATAGGATAGAGGCATTGTGGTTTACCATATGGATGGGTCATAATGCCCAATGAGAGTAGACCCAAGGTGGTGTTCCCCATAAAGGGAGGATGTCACACCATTAAGGCATACATCCCGACGATGGGGAACAATGGATTTCAAGATGGATTGGTCCGAATATCCATTGATATCTGACATACGGTGGTGTATCCCATTAAGTGAATATTTCCCATAATGATGTTCTTCATGCCTAGGATGGAGAATCAAGGATTACTATTTGTCAGGACTGAACCTCATAGAGGTGTCAAACATACCCTATTTATATGAAAAAATCATAACCCATGTAGTTTAATGGTTGGTGTGGAGTTATTCTTGAGAGATTTAATTAATAATAGAATCACTATTGGTTGAATTGTGTTTTATATTATGGGTATTATGCATCAAATAATCCTGTGTGATTCTAGGTGGAGTGATGATTTGGATGGTGTTTACTTGTAGGAATATTCTAGAGGGTAGGGTGATCTCAATAGAATGTCGAGGCTTGGGTAAAATCATTATGTACATGGATAAAGTGTTGGGAGGAATCAATGGAATGGATGTATTGTTGGGGTGTTGGGTTCGAACCTCGTGATGCCCCAACCCGCGTTCCACTAAATGGTTCCTCAAGCAGGTTGACCAGATTCCCTCAAGCACACCTCCCAATACACCAGATAGGGTCAACTGTTAGTGAGGATATGTTAAGTTAGTATGGGGGAGACTCTACCTTTTTTCAGAATTAAACACCAATAAATGAAAACAATAATTACCAAGTGTGGGAGCGTATAAATATCTAGAATGATACCATGTAAAATGATATTCATAAATAGAAAATCAAGTACTCAAATGAAAATAAAATAATTCTACGACATTCCATGTTTCATGTTTATTAAATTCACTTATAAGTAAATACACATTGACTCCCAATAATGTCCCGAACCACATTGGGTTCCCTCTCCCATTATCTAATCCCAAACCTCAACCTATCCTAGGGCCTTTCCCTTATCCTATTTTGTATCAACAATGAATACTTGGTTGCTGGTCAAGTGGCCTGAACAGGGTGCATGAATGACTTTGTAGGCCACCACCAACTATGTCTAAAACAAGTCTAGTCAAATAGTAATTCATACAGTTTTATGACTCAATAAATACAATTCATAATTTAATAGTTATCACAATTCCATTTAATCATTAATAATCACATTATGACCAATTTCATTTCATGTTTTCCCTTTGAATAATCATTCATTATTGTCATTCATTTAGTGTTTACCGTCATGTCGAGCACCCCCAATCCCATTCAATGTAGGTCTCCATGAATAACACTCAATATCTCAATCATTTAATTCCATCATGCCTAGTACCCCAAAATCACAGTCATGGATAACTATTGGGTCGGAATCCCATGTCCATGTCCCAAATTCTAATCTGTCTAGAACACCAAGTCTACCACCAAACAAATCTCATCTAATTAATCATTCCTTAATTCACATTAATTAGAAAAATTATTCTATTAATAATCCAATGACTAGTTAAACATTTCAAGGACAATTAAGTAAACAAACAATTAACTATGCACATAACACATTAATTAATTCATCAATTAATTATTTCTTCAGCCCCATTATCATTCCATGATAATTCTTCATAATTAATTATAAATATCAAATCTCAACATGTGATAATTAAGTATCACAATTATGTATCTTTGATCTACAATATGGCAAACAATTAATTTTCATAATTAATTAACACTCATAACATACATAATATCAAAATTACTTTCCCCTAATTAATTATCATAACACAATCAAATCAATATCTCAATTAAAATATCTCATCCCTTAGCCAATTTCTAAAACTAATATCTATTTGGGAAACCCCCCTCCATTTTTTCTGTGATTCAACTATAACCGTGGAAATAAAAAGTAAATACCACATTCATAATTACTTCAATTTAGGAAATTATATATCAAGGTAAACATTAAAATTCATAAAAAGACATTCACATAACAAATAAATTAAAAATGGAGTTCAGTTTTGACTACCTACCTTAATTTATTGATGAATGTTAGCCCATTGGAAACCCTGAAAGTGTGAGAGGCACAACATCCTTGATAATTATTTGGATCCATGTCCCTAAAAAAATTACGATCAAATGCATCAAGATCATTCAAATATAGATCCCTAATCATATATATATATATATATATATCTAAACTAATTGGTTTAGATCTATGGAAACATTTTAGATCTTCCATAAAAAGATGAAGGAAATATATAGGAAGGAATGAGATAAGAAACATGATGAAATCTACATACCGGGAAGAGATAAGATCTTTAATCTGGGTTTACAATCTCAAAGAACAATGATCGAATCACCTTGAAGTCCCTCTAGAAGGCTCTATTATCACTTAGAATTTTTCAAGCCCGATCCAAGGTTGAAATGTTGGAGACTCTAGGGTTCGGTGGTTTTGAAAGGGATTATCCTATAATAAAATTATGTCAGCAGTGCTTCCTAGGAAGGGGTGTATAGTTAGGGAAAATCGTGGACCAACCGTGCAGACCTCTCTATCCTGGTTTGAATGGTTGGCACAGTTTAGTCGTATGGTTTGTAAAACTGTTTGAAAATCATGAACAACCCACTATCCATTAGTTTTTCTAAGATGTTCTCCAACACAGACCCTACACCAGTACTCTAACACAAATTCACATAAAAACATCAAAAATGTCAAGAAAACACACACGATATGACTGCATAAAAAACCAGAATCTTACAATCTCCCCACCTTATAACATCTTGTCTACAAGATTTAATCCCAAACGTCGCTATGATTATGATCAACATATATTGGGCTATTGAGTCCTCAAGCCTCCTTTCAGTTCCCATGCTTCCTCTTGAACTCTTCCATAATTACATAACAAACTAACTAGTGGTATTGTTTTTCCCTGTAATACATTCTCACCAGGACCCATCATACATAATAGATGCTCCTTAATGGATGCATCTTTTTTGAGGTTAACTTATTCCACATCAATCACATGAGAAGGGTTGGGGTGATGCAGTCATTTTTTTGACACATGGAAAACATCATGCTTAGTGTTGAATTTCTGTGGAAGGGCTAATCATTGTACCACTATCCTGATTCTACCCAAGAACATAAAAGGTCCTAGAAACCTGGGTGCCAAATTTTCATTCCACCATATCGTTTGGTGACCCAATCTAGGTGACACCTGAATGATTACAAAACGATCCTCTATAAACTCTTTTAGAAATATCCATCTATCAACATCCATCTTTAGGTTATTCGGTGCGGTATCCAAACATTTATGAATGAAATACTCTTTCTAGGATGTCTCCTAAATGAGAATCGGTCCTAATAGCTCTGAATCACATGTATATAACTAAAAAATGGTGATCTATAGGGTCTACCATAATGTTACGCATATGTTATCAACTTTATAGTTTTCTAAAAACTTTATTCATATGAGAACTCTACTCAGGACATGTGCTTCTCCTAAGGACAAACATTGTAATGAGAACATGCTTACATCATATCTTCTAACACATGAATAATAAATTTTAAATACACATTTTTCTGTGGGTGGAAGTACATACTTAACAAAACCTTTGGAAAAATCAACTTGTGTATGCCTTACCAGAAGCATGAGGTAAATCATGAATCATGATCTGAAACTATAGTTCGTGGTAACCCATTAAAATGAAAAATATCATGTATATACAGTTTTCCTAATTGTTATACTATAATGGTATTCTTGATAGGAAATAAAAGTTCTACCTTAATTATTAGATACATAATGACCCAAATAGAATCATTATTCCTAAGTTTCTTTGGATATCATACCATGAAATCCATATTCATGGCATCAATATTCAATTCCGCAATAGGCAATGACTGTAATAGGCCTCCGAGTCATTGATGATCTGTCTTCACCTGTTGATAGGTGAATTATCTTCATACGAACCGTGATATGTCCTTTTTCATTCATGGCCACAAAAACTATTGTCCAAGGACACAATACTTTTTTTCATCCAATGAAGTACCACCAACATGGAGGCATTATATTCCCTCATGAGATCCCATCGCATACTCATAGGTACAAAAAATCGATTTTTCACATAGATGATCTCATCCTCATATATGACCCATTCTAAAGTTGTCTCCCCAAAATCAAGGATTTTGCTTAATTCTAAACACTCTAGATCTTCATACTGCCTAATGATGATCCATATCATGAGTATAGACTCTATTGTTACATAAACAAGATTCATCCTCGCTTGGATCTCATGAACCACCACATGACTTTTTTCCATCAAAGTAATCATCTTCCACTCGTAAATTTACTCATTTAACAACTGAGTATGAGTTTTCCTCTTCTAGGCATCAACTACACTATTCCCCCCTTTAGTTTTTTATTTCATGTCAAAAGAAAAGGACATTATATACCCAACCCACTTTTGCTACAGAAGATTCATGTCATGCTGTGAAAATATTTACTTCAAGAATTTGTGATCTGTAAAACATCTTTCTTTTCAATCAAATGATAGTTCCACAAACACATAAGATCCTAATCCACTAATTCCAACTTGAGGTCATGTATAGGGTAATTTTGATCATGTGGCCTTAGTTGATGATACCCTAAAGCAATAAATCAACCCTCATGCATCAACACAGCTCTGATTTTGATCCCAGAAGTGTCAAAAACATCATGTACTCCTCACCCAGATCATGTAAGATCAAAATTGGTGTCATTGTCAAGCACTTATTAAACTATTTAAAATAATTGTTCCATGATTCTATCTAACCAACCATTATCCCTTTCTTTGTCAAAATTAAATGCGGTGTTGCAAATCCGTAAAATCCAGTATGTCCCTCCTGTAATATCCAGCTAATCCCAAAAGGATTTGGATATCAAAAACATTATTGGGATGCTCCCCAAAAACTACTACCATCACTTTTTCTGGGTCCACTACTACACTTTATTATATGATGAGATTCCCCAAAAAGTGTATACATTAATTCCAAAACTAGCATTTAGATAACTTGGCATATATCCAATGCTCTGTCAGTGTGCCTGGGATGATGTCAAGATGTTGTCCATGATCGTCATGAGTCTTAGAGTACACCAAGATGTCCTCTAGAAGCACCACAACAAACTGATCTAAGAACATATTAATGATTCTTATCATCAATTCCATAAAATACTTCTGTAGAATTTGTCATACCAAACAACATTAAAAATACTCATAAAGGACATTACTTCTTATTAAATAAGTTCTTGGTATATTATATGAATGAAACCTCTCCTAATGATACACAAATCCCAAATCAATCATTGAGAACACACAATCCCCCTGTCAACTGGTCAAAAATATCATTGATATGTAGAGGAGGATATTAATTCTTCACGATCATTTTATTCAACTTCTGGTAATCAACAGAAAAGTGTAAACTATTATCTGCCTTATTTTCAAACAATATAGGTGATCTCCATGGCGACGTACTTCCACGAATAACCCCTTTATCCTTCAACTCCTCCAACTATGTTTTGAGATCTTAACACTCAGTTGGTTCCATTATGTAAGTTGTAATAGGTAATGACTTATCCCTCAGCATGAGATCAATAGTGAATTCCATATATCTCTATGGTGGAAACCCTTAAGAGTCCTTAGGAAAGACATCCTAAAATAGTGAAACTTCTGGTGAAAGGATATCTTTCCTACCACTCCCATCATCAATCAAAATATTAGAATCATGGGCTATGAGCTCTCCCAGTTTTCAAGTAATTAGATAAACTCATCCTTTATGGATATACCATTCTCTAAGATGAACATACTTGTCACCCATAAGAGATACAATAGTAAATATATTGCGGTAATAATATATGGGATAACGGTGTGAAACTAGATAGTGCATACAAATAATTTGGTGGAATCCCGTTATATTAAGGACATAGATATCCTAATAAAAACGATAATCTTATATATATAGTGAACAATACTTGAATAAACATATATCCATATACTGTGTTCCCAATGGTGTACCAATATTCATCACCTCATTTTTTGAACTCTACCTCCTGTCTGAAACTGTTAACACGATTTGTAGATAAAAAGGAATTAGAGGCACCTTTCTCAAACAAGTAACTAGATAATGTAAAAGAAACTACAATAGTACCACTCACTATTGATGGACCTACATCACTCTGAAAAAGTGTAGTCTTCAACTACTGTATGTGTTATGCCACCCTTCTCTGTGGTGTCGATTGAATCCCCTCAGTAGAAACACTATGATGATATGGGAACGGATACCCTAAAGCACCACATAGAATACCTCTAATACTTATTCTAGTAGAAATATAGCTACTATTCCTATATGGTGTAGAAGATCCCCTTCCGACACTCTGGCTCTGAGAACCTGCTCCCTTAGCTTCATCATGATGTTACTTCCTACAGAACGTCTATAGGTGTCCCATCGTTCCAAAAAATGGGCACTCCACTAGTAGTCGAGAACAATGTATAGAACAGTGTCAATGCCTAACGCACTTTTTACCAAGAACATGAGTAATATCTGGTGAAAATATTCCTCCTAACTTTACACCTTTCCTTACATTGTCCTGACTAAATTATTCATAACAGTGCTTCCTACTCTTAGAAGGTAGCCTCACTGATCGTCCAGGGATAGATACAAGTCAAGTACTGGAAGCCTCCTTCAGGTTCCCCTGCGAATTCATAACTTGATTAACTAATTCTCATTATTTCTTTAGCTTAAAGATATTTACCTAGGACTTCATTTCCCACATAATTCAATGATGATTTTTTTTCCGAGGATACCTCATCTTCTGCCAAAGCTAGTGAAAAAATGTTTAAATATGTGAAACGTTCTGCATAATCCATTATGGCCATGTTTCCTTGGGTCAGTTTCATAAAATATATTTCCTTCTCTTATTTGATAATTTATCGATAGAATTTCTCCAAGAACTTCTCTATAAATTCCTTCCATAACATATCATCAGTCTATGCAGATTATACCTGAATGTCCCAAAAGCTCTTCACTGACCCCCATAGCATATAATTATCTAACATGATTGTCCTCTTAGCTAGAGTCCCTAAATGGTTTATTATAATCTCTATGGATTCAATCTAGAATTTAAATAAATTAGGTCCATATACTCTTGTAAAAGAATGATTGTGATGCAGTAGAAACTCCCGTGTCAACTCAATAATTATTTTTAGAACCCTCCTTGCATCTCTCTCTGAATTGCATTAAATGAGCAATGTTCCCTCGGAACTGTTCCCCTTCATCCTCAGTTTTCACCAATGGATCTTTATGTTCCATGTCTAAATGTTCTTTTAGGGTCATACCCCTCAGTCTATCCCCCAACAAGTGCCATGGAGGTATATCTCTACAACGCCAAAAATATGTCTTTGGTCTCATAATTCATTCTTATTACATTTACATAATAATAGAAACTCGCAAAACATGTTTTAACATGAAATTTCTCCTTTTTCTAGCCCCCTGGTAAACATTGAGGCCTTATTAATATTGTTAACCATTCTACTCATAGTACATATTTAACAATGATACATATCTTCTCATTAATTAACTAAACCATTATTTAATCACATTATCTAAAATTAATTAATTCAACATTTAATTAACTAATCATACACATTTTACCAATAAAGGTTCTTATTAGACACCTATCTATCCTCATTTTTCATCATTATTTCACTCTAAAAATAAAGTAAAATAGTTCAAGATTAACAACATACCCATAACCTTTTATCCCATGACTGCCTAGAATGATGCAAGTTACAACAACCATGAATAACTAGAATGATACATATAGACTCAAGTGTCATGCCTCTTTAGGCCATGAAACAAAATTCAATAATTGGAAAAACAAATATCACATCACACCACTGGTTCATCACCCAAGGTGAAATAATATCCAAATGTAACAACAAACACCAATCATAATAATCTCCCCCTGAGTACCCAAATTTCTACTCATAAATTGGTTTTCAACTACCATTCATGAGCTCATTACCAAGCCTCAACTCTTACTTGTATCCTATCTACCTTTCAAAAAATAGTTAGAAAAAAGAATGAGAAATAAATTGAAATGCCTTTGATACCACTTTTTGATGTCCCAACCTAGGTTCCATTAAACGATTCCTTTAGAAAGTTGGACATATGCTCTCAAGTGGTCCTCCCTGTATGCAAAAGGGTTCTACCTACTAGTGACGGTCTGGTACATTATTCTTGGGGAGACTATACCCTATTTAACCATAATAAAATACCAAAAAAATGAATAACCAAGTGATGATGTCTATATATAACTAGAACAATACCATGCCAAATGATATTCAGAACAATAAAATACAATAATCAATTAAATTAAAAACATGATACGAAAATTCTAGTGTCAAATTTAAAAAACGAAACTAGATGTAATGAAACAAAAAATCTCATGTGGGACCCATACCACATCTGTTTTCCTCTCCCATGATGCAATCCCTAAGAGAATCTTATCCTAGGGCATTTCCTTTATCTTATCCTGCAATAACATTTCATTCTCAAGTGACGAATAGGCTTCCTAAATAGGGTGTGAGTAATACTCAATAGGCCACCTACAATAGTGTCTAAAAAAAGTCTAGTCAAATGATAGTTCATGATTTTTTATGAAGCAATAAATATAATGCACTATTAAATAGTCATTAAATTATATTTCAATATTTAATCACCATATTAGTCGCAGTTTGAATTAATGTTTTCGATTTGAATCCTCATTCATTTTTCATTGAAAGTCATTTGAATGACACCAAATCTAATTTTGTTTTCATATCCATGCCTAAAACTCTATATCTAATTCGTTGTTGGTCATCATTCCTAACATCCAAAAATATCAATCGTTGATAACTATTTGGGAGGAAAGACACGTCCAAGTCCCAATATTTAATCGGTCTAGAACGCCATGTCTAGCACATACAAAAACCTAATCCAATTAATCATTCTTTAATTCAAACGAATTATCCACATTATTGAATTAATAATTCAATTATTAGTTATACATTTCATAGGCCGTTAGTTATCTCAACAATTAACTTAGCATGTAACCCATAAATAAATTTGTCATTTAATTAATCAATCAACCATATTATCAATCCACAATTAATTATTCATAATTAATTAGGCATATGAAATCTCAAATTATCATAATTAATTCATACAATTAATTATCTTTGATCCACATTATGGAACATAATTAATTCTCATAATTAATTATCTTTCACATACTACATAATTTCATAATTAATTTTCCCCGAATTAATTATATTTACCTAATCAAATATCTTCACACACAAACAATTTCCAGAACTAATGTATCTTTGGTAAAACCCTTTCATTTGATCCATGATTCAATTACCAATTAATCACCAAGGAAATGACAAGTAAATCCCATATTACTAATTACATCAATTTAATAAATTAATAATCAATGGAAAATATAAAATGAATAATCTCACTTTCACATAATAAAACAAATACAATGGGAGTTCTATTTATACCACATACATCGGTTTTTTGATAGATGATAGCCTAATAGAAATCCCTGAAATCCGAGTAGCATAACATCATCAATCGAGTTTCATATCTAAATCCCTAAAAAAATTAAGATCAAAGTAATAATGATCTTGAAAATATAGATCTAGATCCACAATCCAATATCTAATTCAAAAGTCATAATTTTAGATCTTTGGAAAAGAAGGATATTTTCCTTGAAAAGAACAATTAAATATAAAGGAATTAGCAGGAGAAGCAATGAGATGAAATACACTTACCAAGAAGAGATAGGATCTTCAATCTAGGATTTAGATCTTGATGAATGGTGTAAGAATCACCTTTAAATCCCCCTAGAAGGCTCTTGTTTCACATAGAAAATTGTCATGAACTAGAAAATGTTGAAATATGTTACTCTAATTCTTTAAGGTGGTTTTACGAAGGATTTTCAGATAATTAAATCAAGCACTCAAGGTTTCCATGGAAAGAGAACACAATTAGGGAAAACAATGTTCCAATTGTGTGTACCTATTTATATAGGTTTTCATGATTGTCATGGTTTATTCGCACATTTTTTCAATCAATTAAAAATCTGTGTAGACCAATTTATCATGTTTTTCATGCTTGGTATGGTTTAGTCACACGGTTTGACAAACTGTCCACAAACTGTGCATAACCCACTATCTGTTAGCTTTTCTTTAATGATCCCCCAAATGCACCCCACAAAACTATTCACAAAAGGAACATAAAAACATCAAAATGAACCCAAAAGAATCCCCGATATTACTCCATAATAATATAGTATCTTACAAACTAGCATGAGTCTTCTTACATATCCATGTTTTTTGTAAATCAATGTCTACATAGTTCTATAGGGGGTGTTGAGGATTATGTGTTTGGGCGACCCAAGCATGTAGTATGTACTCACACATAGGAGTTTCTAAAATGCGACAGGGTATGGTTGATTCATACACATAGAAACATACAATTAGGTATGAGGATGATTAGGGATTATACATAAGGAGGATCATCTTCCTCAATGGGGAGATAATAGTGTTGAAGGGGATTATGCGTGAGAGAAGATCATGTGCCGCTATAGAGTGGAAATGTTTTCGATATGGATTACATATGAGAGATGTCCAGTTTCATAAAATATAGGAAATAGTGTGTATGGGGATTAGGCATGGGAGTATGTAAGGTCCGTCATTGGATAACCAATGGTGTGGATGGGGTTTATGCATGGGAAAATCATGGGTGCCTCTATAGATCCCCAATGGTGTAGATGGAGCATACTCGTGTGAGTAGACCCAGTGCAGATATGGAGAGGGAATGGTGTGGATCGGGATTTTTCATGGGTGATACCCATAATGAATTTCTCTTGTCAAACCATGAGGTTAACCATTGTGCATTGAATAAGTTAACTATTATGTTTTAAATCATTTGAATGGATGAGGTGCATGTGGATTACACATGGAAGCTACACATTCAGAATTCCCCATTCCAGGTCATGAGGTTATGCCAACATGTTAGTGGTTTGTGGTATATTATTTTGGATTTCACCTAATATATATGAAAATGGTTTATTTCTAGTGGTCGTTTAATGATCATGGAATGAGGCATCTTTTTCTTAGCACATAGAGAATCTATTTTTTGTCACATGAGGCGTCCTATTATTGAATTATATTGTATTATGTGGTTTAAACACATAAATAATGTTCTGTAGGAATCATATGGAAGGCCCATAAAGAAAAAAGTTGTTTAGTAAAATAAGTATTCATCTTTAGTCATATAGATTTTGATAAAAGTTATAGTCATGTGGTGTTTAATATTAGACACTTGATACCTATCAATGTAGGATGTTGGTCTTATGAAAGTGAGTCCCTTTTGGGTTAAACCCTGAATTGGAGCCATGCGATGAGTATTTGGTAAATTCATGAAGAATAGTTCAGGTCAATATGGTTGGGTAATCTAATATGTGAACCTCAAGTCATGACCTGGGAAAGGGACCAGGAAGATTAGGTCAACTGATGTTGTTTGAATGGATGTAGAAGAATATATTTAATCATGGTATTATAGGTGTGGAAGGCATGTTTATATATAGGGAAGAATAAAAAATGACATTTACAGTGAAAAATAGGGTATTTTGCAAGTCTGGATATTTCAAGGGTGTTAGTGTAGGTATAAAAGGGGCAGGGTCTCAGGACCATGAACGAATGCTAGCAGAGTTCTAGAGTGGGAGAGAGGGGGCGCATCCCCCATGTAATGGAACAACAAGAACTTCCATGAACAATGTTGTGAATAATATTGTTCTTTTTGGCATGGATGTAGAGATTATTAGATTCTTGGCCCTTCTTCAGGCAAGAATTGGATGCTCAACACAGCTATATGCGAGATTAGGTTTGAGTGAAAAGCCAATGCTGCATAAAAGATGAATCTTTTCACACTCCTAACATTGTAGGAAAAGTTGTTAGAAGAGGATTACGCAAATTTGATCCCATATAAAGGAGTAATGATAGGGAACCATCCCCAAAAGATCATAAATGGGTTCAATTATTTCATGTTGTTGTGGAAGATCAGTGTTATGCACATCAGATTGGTGCCTGACTTCCAGAACATCATCATGAAAAAAGGAAGGGGTGGAATTAAATATATTTAACATACCTTTAGTTAAAGAACACATGATTTTAGGCATGTATTGGGTCTTCCACATAACTGATCCTTGGGTCATTGTTGGAATGTGCGTGAAGGGGTCATTTGATATCACATTGGGCGCATAAGATCCATGTTCTCATATCAGCTTTGCGACAAGATTACATTTTTTCATGATGAACTATATTATTGAAAATAAATCCATACATTCCCTCAAAACCATCATGTCCAGAAATTTTCAACATACTGACTTTGTATATCCATAACTTATGATACGTAATATTTTTTGGGATCGTTGAATAGTCAAATCAAACCTCGGGAAATAGGATATGCTCCTAGGTAATTATAAGATGAATTGGGTTCATAATTTAGAAACATTTATATAGTGAAAAATATAACATAAAACATTATATACATCATTATACCCAACCGTTATTGGAGTTAATAGAAGAAAAACAACATCAGTTCCTAAGGTGGTAGTCCACTGTACATAGGAACGATCATTGTGTGTCCAATTTGATTTGGGTGTGTAAAGTAGTAGTTAGTACCATTAAAAAAATAAAATAAAGTTATAATTAAGATAGATATGTTATTATATAATCATGATATGAAATAATTCAAATGGTTGCAGATTAAAAAACAAAAGTTCAAAATGAAGAGCATTACCTCTTTTTTGGTTAACTTGCTTTGGCTTTCATCAAAGGGCATAATTTGTTTTGCTTATTCAATAAGTGAGGATTCCATTATGAGAGGAGGTATTTTGGTTGTTGATTTATATTTTTTTATGATGTGAAATAATTCCTGGTATGTTTTAATAAGTGATTTGGATGAGTTCTATTCTATAGTGGAGGATGAGTGGTATTCTTGTAAATACAAAAATTAATCTCAATTTGAAGGTATCCCCTATATATGGTTCCACTAAAATGTTAAATTTTAGATAAAATATCATATATTTTCTATATATATAACTAAAATATGGTTTCTAAAAATTCTAAAGTCATTTTACCCTTATGATTAATGTTTATCCAGTCGTTAATCTCATTTTTATCTTACTTTTTGTAATTAATTTTTAAAACCTTAGGTAATATTTTTGGTCAAAAACTAAATTTTCCATAATATAAATTATAAATTATGATAAATAAGATAATTTAATCAATTTTTTTAAATTAAATTCATAGAGGTGGAATAATTTAATTTAATATAAATACCAAATAAAACAGAAAAAGAGATATTTTTTATGTAAAATGATCGAACATTTTAAATGATTTTATATGAAATTTCATAGTTTTAATGATTAATGTGACATAAATTTGAATTTTATAAATATAATCGATATAATTATATTTTAAATACAATTTTACAAATCATTTACTTATATAAATAAATTGTACATCAGTGAAGTTTTTATTTAAATTTATGTGTTTTTCATTAACCATCAAAATAGAATCATTTAGAAAAATATAAAAAATTCAGTCAAAGTAAATTGTGAAATTAAAATTTTAAAAATGAAGTTTATTCTATTATATAATAATGATAATTTTTTAATAAAATTAGTTTTAAATTAATAGTTACATTTAATGGCAATAAAATAACATTTTGGAACTATATAATATTTTATGTATAACATTGGATTTTTTATACTTTTATGCATATAAAAATAATTGGATGAATTTAAAAAAATGGATAAATTTAAAAAATATAAATATTTTTAATATACCTAACTAATAGTGAATAATTTAATTTAACAATATAAAATTACATTGTGGGCATAAAGATATTATTTTTTATAAAATGAAATCCTTTAAATTCAATCAGTTTTTATTTTAATTTATAAATAATTGAAAACCAAATAATTAATTTTATAAACATTTTTATACTTTTTTTTGTAATTTAGTTAATATTATTAATAACTTCCACTCAAATGGGTATGTTATAACCAAAATAATACTCTAATAATAAAAATAATAATATATTGTATTTTGTTAACGATTTTTCTTGTGTGTAATAAAATATATCAAAGGAACAAGGATGTATTTGTTACATAAGCCAAAAATAGTGTTATATATACCACAAGATAATATAAGTGTTTAATTTGGTGAAATATTAACATGGTATTTTAAAAAAATAAACCATGACATGGGGTAGTGGGTAATGAAAGCTATGAAATAAATTAAATTTTTTTAAAGATAATAATTCATAAAAACATGTGGAGTTACATTTTATACCAATGAATGTGTAATAACTGATAAATAATTTATTTGGATCATTTTTTTTGATTAAATTTAAATTTATTAAATATTATAGAGTATATGGGTATTTATCAAGTAAATAATTCATTTAAACTTTCTATTTTAAACTCATTAAATTTTCATAACCAATATTTGGGATATTTTTTGATAAATTAAAATGAAAGTAATATTTTTATGGGTTATAGAAAGGAATTTCAGATTATGTGTTAATATTTTAAATTTTTTATCATTTTTGATATATATATTTTAGAACATAAATTTCATGGTTCATTTCATTTTTAAATTTAATTCATCATTATTAATTTATAATTTCTACAAAATTTCATTTTATCATATTTTGGAAATGCGACATAGGTGTAAATATTTTTAATAATGCATATAAGAGTAAATTACATGGTATTGGAATGAGTATAAAAGGAGAAAAAGTATAATGTTCGATACATATTTATTATAAAACAACACAGTGACAAAAATTTTATTAGGGTAAATGTGGAAAAATAATTAATGGTATTGTATGAGTTTATTCCATAAATCAAGTGAGTGAAATATTTCAATTAAATAAATATTCAGAAATTCACTTACTGATTTTCTTTTTCAATAACATGAATAAATATTTATATGCTATACAATGTCTAATCTTCATGGAAATAATAATATAATGTGAGGCTAGTTAAAAAGTTGAGTATCACTATTGATTAAATGATGTGAATGTCATATCATCATATCCTGAACATGATCAATAAAACTAAGACATTATTGAGGAAATACAGAAGATACAAAAATAAAAGTATCCTTTTTACATATTGATATTCAATAAAACACATAATAATATAATCCCTAAAACATTAATGGTTTGGTTTCATTAGAGGATAAATGGACAATTATCATATTTGATTAATGATATTCAATATCTGAAACACTTTTCATTTTATTAATAGTCATACCCTATATAAATCATTTTTTATATCATGGGGAAATTATATGTAAGAAAGGATGAGATCAAATTTGTATTTTAGAAAACAAAAGAGATGTCAATGATCGATCATGACATTTTATAATCTATGAATAAGGGTATATTAACATGATCATAACATAATGAATTCATACCCAATGAATAAAATAAATTTAATCATGAATCATGGAATAAGGATATTTAAAAATAAAATAAATAAATGGAAAATTTTCAATATCATCAACAATCAATAATGATGCATGAGAACTTGTCATATGAATAAGTCATTTTTTAAGAAACGTAACTATAGAAAATCATTTATTTGGTAATGAAAAACATTTACGACTATCATAATTGGGGAATGCTCATATTCAATTGGGTTTACTCCATATTACATCATTTCAATATATAAGTATCAATCATATGATTATCATTGGGGACATTATCCATTACTGAAATGGGTTTTATCCTCAATAATGTAAATTTTATCTAACAAGATATCATTATTTACTTAATGCATTGGAGGGAATGATAATTCCAAATCCACCTATCACAATATTAAATATATATATATATATATGTTTACTGAAATATAATAAATAATTTATTTCAAATATCACGGGTGTGAAACAGTTTTCATATAAATTACATCATTTCATCATATTATAACACATGAATAATAAATGGGTTTCTAGAATATTTCACCACAAATTAATTATATCAATATAAATAAATGGATTTGATATAGTCATTCCAAAATAATAATAGTAATCATAATAAAACAATGAAATTAATTTTTTTTAATAAATTCATATCCCATGGAAGCATAATAGTTCTTATAGGATTTTGAAATAGATGAAAAATTATACTAATATAATGAGAAATCATTTATTTAAATATAAAGATAATTCCCTTTCATGGAGTTTCATTAAAATATAAAAACAGTAATAATATTTATAAAAAAATTCATTGAAAATAACATTGGAATCTTGTTAATGATAACTCAATTAATAGAAAAGTTATGTTGCTATGAAAAATCTCTCTTTCAGTAAGCATTGAAATAATGATTCATTTCTCTCTTTTGGTACAAATGAAAAATTTCATTATTTAGATAATAACATGAATATTCAATTGAAAAAATTACATTAAAATTAAAATCTTTATTAAAACAAATTTTTTAATATCGTATTTTCATATTATTAATCATTCTTTAAATAATTTCAATGAACATTTCTATGGAAGAAAAATCCATCGACTAAGGAAAAAATAAATTGGACTTCTATAAAAGAATTTTATATTCATTTTATATACCAAAGAGAAATAAAAGGTAAAAATAAAAGAAATAAATTAATAAAAATAAATTAATAAAATATATCTATTTTAAATGATGATACATATATGATTTCTCTCAAGGAAAATTTAGTATTGAAAATATATTGATGATATAAGACTTTTACACAAACCTTTAGCTCAGGTATGATCATGAATCGTATTCTATCAAACTTCCTATATAATAAATTTATATTTATTATAAATATATATTTGTAATAAATATATTCATAGATATTATTTATACATTACATTCTTCTAATATTACCCTTATAAGTTCCAATTACCATTATAATTATATTTATTTATTAAAGTTGACACATGGGTTAAAACTGGCTATTTTACGATGCATGATTCGGTTCGATGGATCTTTTCCATACACCATTGTCATGATTTAATCATCTAAAAATTATTATTCATGTAAAAATTGTCATATTTATTCACTTTATACACTTTAATTAACAATAAAATATTTTAGTGATGATAAATTAATTGAATCAGAATTTAGAGAAGGTGGTATGTAAGTAAAAATGAGTGATGTCTCCAATTATTGATGGATGAAGAAAAAACACAATAAATCACCACCTCTAAAAATATATATATATTTAATATATTCATTTAAACTATTATTATAAAATTACATGTAAATATGAAATGAATAATGGTTTACATCGCTACCTAAATGATGTAGTCTGCATAGAAAAATGTGGGACATTATTATTTTCAGTGGATATAATGGAGATAGAAAATAGATAAAAATAAATTTTACAAAATCTATTTGTAGTTAATATTATGATTCCATATTTTGAAATTTTTTATATGACCATAGTTTGGGCGTTAGGAAGAAAGAATCAAGAAAATTATTAGAAAGAACATATAAATCTTTTTTAGTATCATCCATTAGGAATAACATTTGGGATATTTTAATGGTTCATTTAGGATTTCTAGCATATCAGGGTACAATATATAGATATCAAGTGTAACTCCAATACCCGAGAAGCCCAGAGCCATTTCCAAAAACATTTCCTGTAATTTTTTAAAATATACTGATAATATTATAAAAGACATCTCATCACTAAGGATCATCACAATCGAGGTTATTGAATGCAGGATAAAACTGATACGAACTTCAAAACTTTATGAAATAAACACCATAGTGCTTCACCACAAAAATTAACTCAAAGATAAAAAATCTATTAATTGTATAAAAATAAATTAAAAATCATAGGGCGAGAATTTAGAATTATCAATATGGGGTTTTCAAAATTATTAATAAAATCTTTATTCAAAATATCCATTTTAAATAATTATTCATACATAAAAAATTTTTTTAAATGAAAAAATTTCATGTAGTTTTTCATCATCATTTATCTATGGTTACAATAAATAATTTTTTAGGAAATATCATACAAATAATTATATTTACTTAATTAAGGTCTACAAATAATACACCTCTCAAAATATGATTACATATACAAAAATGCATGGAATACTCTATATAAGTATGGAGTTAATCAAACTAGACTAAGGGTTGCATATGTGGGTGTAGGTACAAATTAGAACATGATAAAACATTTTAATATAATATTATAGGAAACAATATTATGAATTAATTATCACATAGTATGTAATTCATTATTTGGAAGATGGATTTATTACATTTTTGTTAATTTTATGAAAATAGATGCTAACATTTCTTTATAAATGATGCGCTTAGAGCATACATATTAGTTTCGTTGGAATTTATTAGCATAATCATAATTAAAATATTCTTAACCAAGGACATTCTAATATTCGAATAATATCATGGTTGGTTTAACTCTACTCACATAATGAGGGAATTAATAATGCATGGAATTCATAAACATCCTGTCAAGGCCTCATTTCAATACCATACATAATAATTCTTTCGAGGTCTTCTGCCACTAACATACATAATCATTCTATAAAATCCTCTTTCCATGATCTAGTTTGACTTATGAGACCGACTGATGCAATTAGAGACTATTTCATGCCTCACCTGTCCCAGAATAAGTCATATTAATTCCTAATATGTCTAATAATAATGTGTTTTTATATCAAATTTTCCCATAACACATTTATTTATCCAAATATTTATCATAGGTGAAATTAATTCATTAAAAAAATAAAGTGTTTTATAACAATTCAATTAGTTTAAATAATATTCATAGTGGAAATAAATTAATTAATCAATCCAATGTGTGCCATACCACCTTGGAATGTTTTGTTCTTAATCCTTATATTATTGTGAAAGATATATACCAAACATAGAATAATTATAGATATTTATAAACAAATTGAATCATGTAATACATGTAATCATTAACCAACAAATTTCACAGTTTTCAGTTATATGTTGGGATATGTCTATTTCAAATTTATTAATTACATGCATGTACAAACATAGACGCTTTTGAACATGTGATTATCACTGAAGCACATAAAATAATGTATTATTTAGGTTTTTCAACAAATAAAAACTCCTAAATTCAAAATACTTATTTCATGAAATTATAAATTTTATAAACAAAATTAGATTTTATTAATTTAATATACTTATAATTAATGTTTAAACCATACACTGATAAATGGGAGTTTAAATCAAATTAGATCATAATATTTAATAATTAGTAGCATTCATTGTGGTAGATTCATCATGAATTAAAATATAATATTATATATGTTCAACATTCATTTCATGTGAGATATTAATGCATAAGATAATAATTAAACACACTTCCCTGAACGTGTTTATGCATTTAAATATATGTATTAAACAATAGTTAATTCCAACACATTGTCCAATCATATTAAATTGGGTTGTAAGCATGTAAGGATAAATAGGTAATGATCCCTTTTATAATTTTGGGCACACAATAAAAAAATAGCGTTTTTTATGTTTTGGAATTATAAATTAGTATTCATGATCACATATATTATTAGGCCATTTATATAAACCATATGTACAAATAAAAATATATGAGTTTAAAAACACAAAAAACAATACGTAGAAATTTTCTTCAAGTGTTATTTGCATCATAAACATCAATTAAATAACGGTGAGAAACATTTTAAAAACATAAAATTGTTTATGTTTGAAATTCTTAAAAAACCATATTTTCAAAAAGTATATATATGGGATTTTCATCACCAAAAACATAGTTCAATAAATTCATAAAAGTATTATATACATTTAAAACTTCAGTTAATCACTAATATAAATCATAAAGAAACCCAAACCAAAATATAGCTAATATATATTTATATAACTATATATACACATATATATTTATGAGTTTACAAAACTAAAAAACTACCCAAAGAAAACCTTTTTAAATATTAAATTCATCAAAACACTTATTACATAATGACAATCACCATTTGAAAAATATAAAATAGATTGGGATTGGTTGATGTGAAAATAATTATATAAATAAATGGTTATATATAGGGGTTCATATAAAAACAAACCTAAATAAATCCTTACATGACATCAAGGTCGATCTTGAATCAAGAAGATGTTGATGGAGAGTTGGGAAAAGAAAAACTATAGGGTTAAGTGTGAATACAATGGTTTATATAAGTTGTTTTTAAATATATATATATATATATATTTATTTATTTATTTATACACTACATTTGAAACATAAAATATAAACAAGGAAACATAAAGACATCCAATATTGTATTAAACAAAATAAGACAAATATGATAATTATTAATGTATGACAATCAGTCAGGTTGATTGATGCAGTATAAATATATTTAAATGAATCATGTAGGGGAATATGTTGGTTTGGATATGAATAAAACTCATCTTATTGGATTTGTGGAAAAAATTGGGGCCTTGGATTATGGTAAAAGATGAACGGATGATAAAGAATAAAGTTGGAGGAAAAAATTATTGGCCTACCATAATGGTGGCTTGGATTAGTCCATTATGGGGAAGTAGAAGAAAATGGAAAGAGGGTTGGAAGGATCAGAACATATTTTATCCAGTATAAGGGTAGATATCAACGCTATATTTTCTTAACTGAGGGATAATTTTTGTTTACGAAAAATAAGGCTAATATGAATCCTTGGGTGTGATAGGACATCTGAGGAGGATCCAGCATGTTTTAAAATGGTGAACAGTCAATAGTAGAACATGGAACTAATAGAACAACCATAGTGTTTCTGTTTTTTCAAAAAAGGACGAACGATTTAGATCTAATGCATCTAGATCAGATTTAAGATAAATTTAGTGGAATAACAAGTGGTTGTGGGGTTCAATTGATAACCAGAGCGGACAGCTGAGATCTTGTATGGCTAGATTGGATCGTCTGGATTTAATTATATGGAAACAACTGTATCCCACATCAAATCCAAGAGGTTTATTGGGACCCACTTATATGTCTCGGTGATGTTCCATCATCAGATAACATAAGAAAAGACGCTAGAGTCTTTATAAATGGGACTCCACCCATAGTCGCTAAACCCACACTCTCCTATGTTGATGCGCAACCTGGAATACACCCTTAAAGTGCCTGAGTAGACCCTATTTAAAATCATTGAATGTGGCTTTCCTCCATAATTATTAGCTTGTGTGTGACTTATCATGCACTATGCATATGCTTCACCTGACATGGCACGATTTTACTATCCTTTAAGAGATTCCTACTGACCCTGAGGTCTTGAACTTCAAGGCTATCATCGGTCGAATAGGGTACTCATCATTTTTTTTCAAAAATTTATTAAACACCAATATTTAAGAAAAAAATAACACAAATATTATTTTTCATATATATATATATATAAGCATTCATTCTCATATTTAATAAATTCTAAATGTCATTATTATCATAAGTCTGTATTCATTGTTAGATTTAAAACATTATAATTTCAAAATATACATTTATAATAAAACATAAATAAAAACTTTTTATCATTTAACAAAATATTTAACATTAATATATTTAAATCATTTCAATCCTTTTGAAATAGTTAATAAAATTATAATGTTTTTTTTTAAATTTCAATGGTCACTTGATTTTGAACCCCAACTTCTAGATGGAGAAGAAATAGTTGTATTTGTCTTCAATGATTAAAAATGACTTATAAATAATTTTTTAGGGTGTTCAAAACATCAAATACCATTTCAGATTATAAGAATAATTATATACATTCATTTAACACTTTTTACTATTTCTGTTCTTATTACTGTTTATTTCTTAGTTTTGTTGGAATCCAAGGATGAGGGAAACCAAATATCCTTATATAGTATTTTATTAGAAAGAAAATATTAAAAAGAAATTATAATAATGTTTATACAAATTCCTTAAACAATCATCACCAATCAGCCTTATTGTGATGTTGAGTGGTCTTTTAATCCTCTGATTATAATTTTGGATATTAAGGCGACAATTACATTCTCCTTCTAAATAGATATTTATATTCGTGCAATTTTTTTTCTCTCAATTTGATCCATATTATCCATTTTTTATTCATTAAAATAAATATAATTTTTGGTCGTATGAATAATGATACAATTACATGTGAATGATCAAATATATACTTCCGCATGGAATATATAAGGACCACATCTTGAAGATATGAAAATCTTTACAAATGAACTTATAGATAAGATTTAATAGTAAAATAATCAAGATTATAAAATGTTTTGATACATCTATGTATTACCATGACTAAATTTACAGAATTCGCACCCATTTACCGAATATATATTCATAGTAATACCTTTTCACTAAATTTTAAACGTAAATATCATTGATGATTATGAAAATAAAATTTATATCAAATCTGATATTCCATACTATGATGTTGAATAGAACTTACAATATCTTCTTTTTATTTTGTGATATATGGTCCCAATATCTTTTATTATTAAACATCATATATTTACATTTGATTATGGAACAACCTGTTACATAGGGATTCATAAGGATATTTAAAATTTCATTACTGAATGTAATTGTATTGACAAAATATGAAAAGATAATTATGTTTAATCAAACCTCCTTTAAATATATATAAAATTATTTAAAAATCTTATATGTTTTTTTAATGGTCATATCATCATAACTATCATTATAATAATGATACATAGTTTTAATGTTCATCACTATATTCAAATACTATTGAAGACTTCTTTAGAATGAATAGGTAAACATTTGATCCTACTAAAATACAATATAGTGTGGAACACTATCAAAACCATACTAATTTTTTAATATATTTCCTTTATGAATTACTAAGGGAAATATATTCTTTAATTATAATGAAATTTATTGACTTCATATGACTATCGACTACAACCTAGATTTTGTTTTGGTATTTAGTTGTTTTGGGAAGTCTAATGATAAAATCCATGGTTATTTTCTCTCATTTATATTTTTTTATTGGTAATGGTTGAAACATCCCCATATAAATCAATCTATCTTCCTAACTTTAACACACAAATATTTAATTATATATTACTCATTAAATATATTTCATTTCACTGGTTTGTTGTGTTATCCACAAATTCAAGTCTAAATAAACAATATGATAGTACACCTCTATATCATAGATGTTAAATCACAATGTATGAATAGAACTAAAAAACAATATTAAATATTTATGAATTAAAAATTTATAAAATAAATTAATTAGTTATCAATTTGTTAGAAAATAATAAAATCATTTGAAACTAGAAGGGTTGTTTATTGAAAAAAAATTATATGCGCAATGTGTTTTTACCTTAATATATTAAAATATTCACTAATTTTGAAATATTTTAATGTAATGTATATTTAATTTATTAAATAAAATGTGCTATCATTCATTTCATGTTTTTCTAGTCATGGGATATGAATAAATGTTTTTATGAATAAAATTTATTTTTATTAAAAGAAGTTTTTATCATATTTATGCACTTATATAAAAAAAATTATTATTTCATTTGGAAATATATTCTTGAAAAATGCTTCAAAAAGATAAAATTAGAGGGAATAATTTTTTATATAGTGTAATGCATTGTTCGTTATATTTAAAATTAGTTCTATTTAAATAATTGATTTTCCATGATTATTTAGGTTAAATTCAACAACATGATTAAAATAATGATGATAAAATATTATTGTATTATTATGTGATAATTATTAACGTGATAACTACATAAAACAGTAGTTCTGCGGTGGGTTTTAGAGGGGGTTATTCAGAACCCCTATAAATTCCTTTTATAGTGGGTTATGCACAACACACTCTAATTATTAAATTTAGAGTGGGTCCAAAACCCCCATCTAAATTTTGTATCGTAATTTTTATGATTATTTGTTTGGATTTTAGAGACAGTTATGTCAAAACCACGGAAAATTTTAAAAGTTAGTGGCGGTATATGTTTGGTTAGATTTGAAAGGAATTGTGTGCATGTGTGAGTGTGTGTTGGTGTGTGGTATATTAGTTTGGATATTAGAGTATATATATATAATTTAATGTGTTTTTTAAAGTTGAAATAATCAGGGTTCTTCTAATCTCTTAAATTAGAGGGAGTTTAAAATCCCATCTAATTTATGATATTAAATTGTGTCTATGAACCTCCATTAATCTCTTATATTAGAGGCAGTTATGAACCCCATGTATTTAATGGCATTATATGTTGTTTTGATCCCTTCAAATTTATGACATTAGAGGGGGTTTGGAACCCCCTATACTTTATGAAATTAGAGGTGGTTTTTAACCGCTTATAATTTATGACATTATAGGGGGTCATAAACCTCTTATAATTTAATATATTATAGTGGTTATGAACCCCCTTTAATTTATTACATTAAATAATGTTTTTAAACAACTCTAATTCATAAAATTAACAGGGGGTCATGAACCGCCACTTATCACTTTAGTTAGAGGGGGTTTTAACCCCCTCTAATTTTTTATTTATTTTTTAAAATAAATCTCATAAACATAAATTCTATAATATATATGTGTGTTTGTGAATGTGTGTATATCTATATTAAATTCACATATTATTTAAAAGTATTTATATGTATTATAAAAATATATATTGACATTATATAAATACATTAAATAAATAATTATAAATATATTAAAAAATTAATACATAAATAAATATTATTATACGTAATAAAAATGTAATTATAAATATATTTATTCATCTATATGAAATTTATATATGGTTTAATAAAAACTATACATTAATATATGATTTATATTATACATATAAGAAATTAAATACACTTTTCTTGTGTATTTATGTATAAATAAATTTATACTGCATTATTTAAACAAATATATATAATATAGGAAAATATAAATATAAATATAAATATAAATATTATATTTATATTTAATATATTATATTAGAAAATATAAATTTTTATATATTATATAATTAATTTATATAAATTTTAATAAACCATATGAGTTGAAAATTAATATATATATATATATATATGTCATTATTAAATGATAAATTTCAAATTATTACAATGTATTTAATTACATTTGTGTATATATATGTGTATACATGATATAATATAAATGTATATAATTACATATATAAATATATAATATAAATGTATTTAAAATAATATATTTACAATAGAATTCATAAAACATATAAATGTATAGTATTTATAAAATCGACGTAATATTTGAATAGTTTAAAAAAAGGTGTAAAAATAATAATAATAACTAAATTTTCATAATTAATAACTCATAATTCATAATTAATAATATTATATTTTCACATATAGACATATATATATATGTATAAAATATATATATATATTATAATTATATTATATCGATAATTATTATATAAATACATTAATATAGTGCAAACAGGTAGAAATGTATTTATAAATATAAGAAAAAATATAATTGTTTTTATATTATATATAAAGATATATAAATCATATATATTTTATAAAAATTATTATATGTAAATACTATACCCAACTAGATTTTATATTATACTCAAATTAAAATATATTATGTTATTTAAATTTATATCAATATATATATATGTATATATATATATAATTTAATATTTCTGTGTATAAATAAATGTAGGATATTGTATATGTAAACTGTAAAAAAAATTAACTTAGTGGTTCGCGTGCGGGATCGCATCTAGTAGGTTCTTTGTTTGACTCCTAGTGGCCACAAATTTTTTAAATCCTTCAAGGCATGCTATAATAAATGGGATGCATGTGATGGGCCTGTGGACAAGTACGAGACACGTGGTGGGGGTCCGAGGGGTGTCGAGGTTCATGGGTGGTGGTTGTCCATGGTTATTGGGAACATTGGTGCATGGGGTTTTTGTCATTGGGGTGTCGAGCGCTTGGCATACAGGCAAGTATGGGACACATAGTCGGTGTCCAGGGGTGTGTAAGGGCGCCTGGGTGGTTGTCCATTGTTGATAGGTGCATGGGTGGGTGTGTCACAACATTGGGGTATCAAGGTTGCTAGTGGATTTTACCCTAATTTGAATCCCATAAATTAAAAAGTCACATTTACACTTACATATATACATTCGAGATGTTCTTGTATTCTCAATTTACCACTTATATTGTTTGTAAGAGATTATCTGAAGGATTTTTTTCACATGAAGAGATATTCACCAAAACCTATCGCTTTTTTACTTATTGTTTACCTTCTTTAAATCCATGATGTTTATCATATTTAAATAAATTATCTACCATCAAAATAATAAATATTTTTTATGATTATATATTAACCATTATCCACCATTATTCCCATAAAATCAGAAACAAAACCACCCTTCGTGTGAATGACATATTACCACCTTAGAACAGATTTATTATTTTTCATTTCATATTTACATGAATGTTAATAGATATATATCAAATGAATAATATAATATAATTGATATAAAAATGACTATGTAATGGTAAATTATTATTTACCCTATATTGATTCTATCAGCCTAAAAATAGAAATTTTGTGCATGCATACATATGATATACTGTCACTATGACAAGTTCAATTCATTTTTCTGGCACATACTCTTATAAGTGATTATATATTTTTATATAATATAAATATATTAATTTGAACCATGATTTACATTATAGAAATTATGGATCATTATGTAGTTGGGGTTTGGCTTAGTGTTAAGCACCCCTTAATTCTACATGAAAAATGGGGGTTCAAAACCCAATGGGTGCTGGTTACTGTATCATTACTGTAGCGTACTGTAACCGTGGCGGGACTGTAGTAGCGCTGAGCACTGTAGCGGTGACAGGTCACTATAGAGGCTGTAGTGTACTTTAGTAGCGGCGGTACTGTGAAGTACTGTAGCTACGTAGGGTACTGTAGTAGTACTATTCAAAGAATGGGCTTTGGGCGAAAAAAATGGTCTACAAGCCATGTAATGGGCTAAATACCCATTGGGCCTTCGGGATATGTAATGGGTCTCCCTCTACTCAGTTAAAAGATTTCTTTGCTTTGATTTAATAATAAATGAGGTTTCAGCTACAACCTTTGAAAAAAAAACATTATGGTTCATTGATCATTGTATAAGTATTTGATGCGCATAATCATAATGTTATTTGAAAAAAAGTAGTAATCACCTAGAATGGTGATTTAAATAATTATTTAATAATAAACGGATGATAATATTTCAAAAAATAAATGTGGTATAAATGATATAAATACGATTTTATAATACATATATAATAAATATGTATTTATTTTTCATGATTTGTCAATATGAACAAGGAAATCAATAGCATGATGTAAGGGATTTATATTTCAACAGTGCCTTATTTATGATTTTTTATAAATGTATATCAATTGAAGAAATTATTTTATCATTATATGATGAATAAGGTTTATTTCATTTTCATATTCTTATTTCCTGATATTATATTTTTTACATTAATTTTCCTCGATTTTATTATTTCTGAGATCAAATGTTTTTTAAGGAAAAATCATCTTTATTTCACTCATCAGTATAAAATCCTTTCTATTTCATATCAATATTTAATTAAAATGTTTTAGAGAATGATTTCAAAATTATTCCAATAAAATTTATTTTTTTTAGTCTTGTATGAATTTTTACAAATTGTTTTACATGTAATATAATTTTCATTACCCCAATTATGTACTTTTGACATTTGTTAAATGATTTTTTCAAATTATACATCCTGAAAAAAAAATTTATTACCATCATCATGCATCAATACATAATGATTATATTACATGATTAAATTATTTTTTTCAAATAAATTGGTTTTTATATGAATATTGTTTAGTGTTATAAAAAGTATTTTCAAAAAAAAAATGTTATTTTCTTATGAATCATTTTTAATGAAATTTCTTAATATTTATATTCATTAACAGCAAAAGCCATTAGTATTGATAATGTATTACTAGGGATAAAATATAATTATAAAATTGTTTTTATTTATCTACGTGGTTTACATTTGGGATGATGAGTTATTTTTTAAACCCATATTCATTGGTTATGTTGTGATTTGATTATATATGTAACCCATTTTCTTTGAACTAGTTATGATATGACTATAAGTTATATGTTTTAGTGACTTTTAAAACACATATATTTTGTATGTTTTATATGATGGGAATGGAATATATCTACCTCCAATGATTTACTTAAATTTTTTATCTCATGAGATAGTTATTGGAATCAATTTTATGTGCTTGATCCATTATATAAATCATGTTGAAGTGCTATGTTTCTAACGGGAATATGTTTATTATCATAATATAGAATGTGAAATTGGTGTTAATTTCTGATATAATAACCTTGGTAGATGAACAAGACATATGAGATAGACTTTATATATATTATGGATCCACACACTTCTATTACAAGAAAATATTGTTCACAATTTATTTATAATTCATTATCATTATTATGATTTATTTAATTTAAAATACATTTTATTCATTCCATAATATAGTAATATGACCTTTTTTAAATGGGGTATGGACACTGAATGTTATTGGGATGATCACATACACTTATTCATATATTATTATTTGACTTGATCGATGATTAATATCTCACATTTTTACCCTTATTAATCATATGATTTCACCCGTTTATTATATTTTCCATTAACATGGTTATGAAAAATATTATTAGTAGGGTATGCCTATGAATATTAACATTAAGGAATATCTTTATTATATATTAGGATGATATTTTATAAAATAAGAATATTTTATATCGAGAATATAAAGACTCTAAACCATATAGTTATAGTGTGGATCATACTATTCTTTGTTGATTATTCATATTAGTAGATATAATATTTATATATGAAAAGTTATTTTCTTTTATATTTGGCATGATAGTATGCTTTAGTCATTATATGGAGATTATAGATAGAAAATGTTTATGGATAAACTAGGTATGTGTCTATGTGTACGACAAAATACTAATTTTTGGGTCAATATCATGAATGAAATATGTTAAACATATTCCATCATATAATAAGGCATCATGATTTAGACATTAGTTAAATGATTTTTTAGGAATTACGAGGGATCAAACTATGAATATTTTTTATCACCATATTGTTTTTAGAGTTATTTGGTGAGTGAAATATGAAGGAATCATGTAAAATATGAATGTGATGGTTAATGCAATGATTTTCTATTTGAGAGACTAAATTTTTTGGAAAATAAAAATAAGAATCATACAGTTATGTTAAAGTAAATTTCTAAAACTGTGAATCATGAAATCATTCAAAACGATAAATAGAGGGAGAAATATACTATTGAATCATTATTATGAAAAATTCAACCTTAGTTTAGTGACCCTTCTTATCCACTGCTGTCTAAGTGATAGATCTACATTGTTGATAAATTTTTTTTTGTTATTCAATGTTCAAGACCTGAAAAAGAATTCATAATTTTTTATCATCTCAATGGTGAATCAGATAAAAGGAGGAAAATCATCTTAGAAATATGCTTAGAGGAAGAAATTGAATTCATGGTATGGGATGAGTTTAAGTGGATATTATTTAGTAATAAAATTCATCATATTCTACGTATAATTATGTATAAGAAAATTCATGAGATGACAAAAAGGGTGATTGGTCCAATATTACCTATGTGGATAATTTTAAAGGTCTCACAATGTTTTCAAATGGTTTAATTGTCACCCCATAATGTATAAATAAGAAGTTATATTCCATCATAAATCAAATTATTTAAATTGAATTATATATAATATCCATTAGTAGATATGTATAAATCATTCGATGTGCAATAAAACTATTAATAGAAATTAACTATTCCCACTATTCCTATTATTTAATAAAAATATAAAGAACAAGTATCTATAAAACTAAATTATATAATAATTTTTTATTAACATTCTAACCAATTCCATGCTATATATGTGGGAGGAAACAACATGTTATGTGATTTAAGGGCATTGGGGGTGATTTACTATTGTAAATGTTGGAAATTATTTCCTTCAATGTTGAAAGTTAATGAATAGTCCAGTTAATGAAATAGATGAAAAATATTATTACAACTAATAAACTACCCAATATCTAATTCTCTAAATACAATGAGTATGGGAATTATTCATATATGGTGTAGATCTGGAGGTTTTTAATGATTAGTATCAACCAACTTTTAAAACTAATGACAAATTGAGATCTCATTCAATTATAGCTTATGATATGATGGTTAAGAATTACAAGGATAAGGGTACACAGATAAATAACTCTATAATATATATTATCTTATTTTACATCAAATCCACCCACACTTTTATTGATAATTAAATTTAAATTTTTATAATTATACCACCCCATATATAATATTTTTTGTTATATATGAAAACACTTAATGGAAAAAAGGCTTAAATCTCATGTCTATAGTTCCTCTCTAAATGCCATTTTTCATATTGTTCTTCTGGAAAATCATGTGATTGCGACATTATTTGAATTTGATGTGATTTTTGGAATGGATTGAAATTCTAAATATAGAATATATATCATTTTCTGAGGTAAATGTGCAATAGTTCATATTCCAAATGAACTATTAATCATTTATACATGTAATGAATAATATAAACTCTCAATGGAAATTTCCTCCATATTGCGGTTTTCAATTCTTATACAGAAGGATTTATATATGATAATGTTAGGGAGAAAATTAAAAAATGGGATAGTTATATTTTATGGTTGTTTTTAGATGTATTTATTAATGATTTTTTTCATCATCCACTGAATTGTTATGTTCATTTTTCAATTGAATGAATTCATGGATCTATTCCTACTGAAAATATTCCTTATAGAGTGGAACCAATTTGATTTCTATAAGAGATGGAAAAACTCCGTGAGAATATTTACGATGGATTAATACACACTAGTGCATTACCATGGGGTGGACCTGTTCAAATTATTTATAATAAATATATTTCAGTGAATATTTAAAATGAGTATATAGAGAATAACTAGTTATAAATCAATAAATTTTATTATATATTCCATATTGGATACTTGTTTTATGAAAAATATAGATCTATATACATTTACAAAATTGAACTCCATTCTAGATTACAAATATTTAGGGCCATTAAAGAGGATATTGTAATGATGGAATTCATTACAATCTATGTGAACTATCAATTTATAGAGATACCTTCTAGGATTAAAAATTCTTACAATATATTCATGGATTTAAATATTTTAGTATTTCGATAATACCTTTATTTTGTTTCATCAATATTCATGTATAATATTTTTCTATATTCATTGATTTTTGATCATAATGAATATCATATGGGGGTTATCGTGAAAAAATTATAGAAGGATTAGATTCAAGGATAATATACTAAGTGTGAATTTTGGTTTCCAAATGTTTCACACTTGTGTCATATAATCTCATGTGATAATATATTATAAAATCTTCAAAGATAAATTTTATTTTGAAATTTACTAGAGTAACCATTTTAACTAAAATCTTTTTTTCCTTATATTGGATAAATATTATAGATTTTTTGAGAGATTTTATTTATTATATAATAGAATAACCATGTTGTCTAGGAAATGTGATATGTCTATATTGATTGAGAAATTTAATAATAAATTCATGGAACTCAAAAGATGATTGCTTAGTGAACTTGTTCTCATAATACCCTATATTAGTGGAAGGTTTGTGGTCTATAGTTATGCATCAATGAAGGAAATGGGATGTGTTTCAATAAATACAATTTGATGATAAAATATCCCTCATTCTAATTATATGATCGTGAGAAAAATTACTAAACTCATAAATTGTAGTAAACTATTTCATTTTTTTATTTAATAATATGGAGGTATAATATCTACTGAGATAAGTGTGATATATTTAAAAAAATAAAATTTTAAATTATATATTCACTCAAAAAGAGTGTACTATTCTACAAATAAGTGGGTTGGATAATAATAAAGATTATGACATCGCAATATCCTATCACCCTGGGAATGAGAATAAGGTGAAAATTGACTTGATTCCAAAAAACATGCTAGCATATCATTGATGAGGATCATAAAATATCGAATATTTATAGGCTATATAAGGATTGATCTAGAATTTATGATATAAAGAGATATATAGTAGATTCTATAATGAAGTTTCAACTATATATCCATGTGAGGATTGAGGATTTTCAAAAGAATGATATAGGCCTAAAAAATAATGTGTCAAATGTTCCTGATATCATCCTTGATTTTGAAGGAATTGTAGTGTTACAGAATACTTTCTATGTCCCAGCCATAACATATTTAGATAATAATTTATTAGATGAGGCTCATATTCATCATCATTTGTTCATCTTGGAATTAAAAATCTATATAGAGACCTGAATAACAATTTATATAAAGAGATAATTATAATAGATATTCAGAAATATATATATTTGTTTTCATTCTTTAATAATGTTATTCTCATGAAAAAAATATAAGGATATGTTACTACCATTAACCATACCTGAATGGAAATTTTAAAACAACACCAAGGATTTTTCCTAAGACTCCCAAAAACATCTAATGGTCATAATTCTATATGGTTTGTAGTTAATCATCATATGAATTCGGCATGCTTCATTTCTATAAGATAAGATCTCTCTCGTGATTAAAATGATAGAATATATGTTACAGATATAGTTATATTTTCCAGATTATCACATTCCATTGTATCTTATATGAATCTTAGGATTACGATGAAGATTTATAAAATTATTTAGAATTATTTTGATAGATATTTTAATTATAAAATGGTATATCATTCTCATAATGTTCGTCAGTCTGAGAGAACCTTTCAAAACCCTAGAGTGTATACTGATATCATGTATCATGGATTTCAAAGGTAATTGGAATCAACACATTCTTATATTAATTATTATTATTTTTTAAAAAAAACACTTCACTAAATCATTTTTATGTCTTTTTATAAATCCAACTACCTAAATATTTACTGAACTATGATGTGATTGGATGATGTTTTAGAATGGAATCCAATGGTACTAGAGTTATAAGTGGAAATGGAACATAATTAAAGATTTATTCAACAGCCAGATGAGTTATCATAGAGTTTATTGAAGAGTTATGATAAAAATGAACCACGTGATATAGAATTTAATGGCGATGAGAATGAATTTTTATGATTTTCCGCATGATAGAAGGATGTGAGATTCATGAATAAATGTAATTTGGTCCTTTGTTATATTGATCCATTTTAGAACAATTATCAATTTCGGATGGTAGCATATCATTTTTAATTTCCATGTATCCACTCCCTAGTTTGTGAAGTGTTCCATTTTTCTCTCATGAGATATTATATACTTGATTGTTCACATGTACTAAAATCATTGTTAATACCATTAGGGAATGATCTTTAATGTGAGGTACTATTAGTTGAATAGATAGATTATAGAAATCACAGGATTAAAAATAAGAATACTCTCAAGTTTAATGTTCCCTAGAGTAACCATAAATTTGAGAAATCTACATGCATACCCAATGATGTAGTGAAACGTTGATATCCTATTTTTATTATATCAGACGAAATAGTTTTTATTGTGAAATTCATTTTATTGGTGGAAAAATGTAAGACCCTATGAAATAATTTCATAAATATTTCTCTTTAAATAGATTATTTACCTCAATAACATGAATTACAATAAAAACTGAGCATAATAGAACTGATATAAAAAATTAATGTTCTATTATGTGATTCTTATTCTATATACATTTGATAAAACATATAAATAATACAATCAACATTATTTAAAAATATGACTCCGAGGAATTTATGAAATTAATTATTTGGTATAAAAAATTAGAACTAAATCACTTTTGGATAATATTTTACTGAAATTAATATTTAATAAAATTTTGTATCATTTTTATAATATTTTTCTAGTCATGGAATAAAAATAAATCCATTTTTAATGGTATTTATTCTTCTAAAATGTGTTTTTCATCTTGAATGTTATGACTATGATAAAATTAACTGATTAAAATTATAGAAATAGAATTTGATAAAATAATTTCTATATTTTTAATTATGATGATTTTTTAAAAAAAAATATAACCTTTATATTTTTTCATCATTAAAAGAAGGGTTGGTAAAACTTAGTTCCACAATGTAAGGTAAATTAGATTTATCTAGATTATAAATTTGAGATATGGTGATAACTATTCATATGAATTATTATTGAATGAAAGAAATATCAACTTTTTGACCTTAGGGTCAAATTTAATATTTTTTAATTGTTACATTACATTGAAAATGACGTATATAATATTGAAATCCAAAAAAGTTAAATTAAGTTACTTTCTTTGTTTTAAATTCATTTTATGTGACCAAATTGGGAAAATACAAGTTATAATTGATTATAAATACATATGTTGAGATAAAATAAATTATTTTCTTGTAATAAATTTAATTATTACTTTTTAATAATTGTAAAAATAACATAAAATATCATGCTACACCGATGGATAATTTTACTACTTTAATAAATTAATATCATATATTATTGAAAAACTTTAAAACAAATATCATCTTAGGGTATTATAATGTTCCATGAATTATGTAGTTGAATATTAAATATTGGGATTGTGTTATATGATTATATTCAAATTAAAATATTGTATTTATGTCTTTAATGTCTAATTTATGAATAATGTCTAAATTGAAAATAATGATATTTTTAGAATAATACTTCACTAAAATAAATTAATAATTATAATGATAATTTAAATTAGAAAATTTGATGTAATATTGTTGAAAATTCCATATATTATCCATTTATTGTCTTTTTGTAACCATTTTCTAGGATAATGACATAATTAAAATTTAATCACAAAAGAAATTCTAAGAGTTCCCCTCCACAATCTTATAAATGGGAGCGTATGATTTATCTTATATAAATCACATTGATCCTTATAAATCAACCGTACTTTTTAAAATTTTTTTTTACAAATTCATAGACACATTCTAGTGGTTTTCTTATTAAAATACTCAGTTTAGGTCCCATTATAGGAGATCTAAATGTAATTCATTCAAAGTTAGGTAATCAACTTAACCATTCAAATTATTTTTTATTATTATATAATTTTTATAAATTAATGATATTTATAATTTATTAATAAATTAATAATAATAAATATAATAAAATTGATTTATTATTATTCATTAAAAATCATTCAATCTATTTCTCATTAATTGGGAAACACAACCACTATTTATATTGACGAAAAAATACCTCCTTGCAAACTGATGCATACCATATTTAATTTTATCTATATATACATCGTAATAATGATTTATATCATGAATAGTTATGATATATATGATATAATAATTATTATAATACAATTAATTATTATTTACTTTTTCCATCATTCAATAAATTTAATCAACATCTATGCGTATGTAAGGCATGTCTTATACATGAATGATTTAAGTATTTTTTCTAAATCAAAATATTGCGAATGACATTAAATATTTATATAATCAATATATATTAACTTTAGAAAATTATAAAAATTGTTGATATAATTCAACCAAGGTTAAAGTATCATAACTAGGGCTATCGAACATAAACATGATTGGAAATGAAATCTGTTATTACATAGAAAAGTGATTTTAAATAAAAATTGTTAATAAATGGATGATATTATTCTTGTAATAAATAATTCATTGTGTGATATATGTAAATATGGTTATGTAATTATTTTATAATAAATAAATTTTTATTATATTGGATTTTTGAATGATTATGAGGGAAGGCAATACATCTATTTTTTGATTTATAGTTCAATAAAATTTTAATTCATATTATTTTTACTTGATTATATTTTGAAGAAATTATATGTTCCTTATATTTTTATTTTTATTAATTTTATACTGAAAAAGTTATTTCGTGATACTATATATTCTTATTTCAATTTATACACTTTGATTAGTTATGGTATTGATCAATTGTTTTGATTACAAATTCGAATTTATTTATCACTTAGATATGAAATCTGTTTTCTTCCATATGAATATTATATAATATTTTTAATGATAATTTTATTAATAATTTTAAAGAGTATATTGAATTTTTTTAAACTTGGTATAATATTTTAAAAAAAATTCAAAATTAATCATCTTAAATTTCTCATAATGAGGTTATTTTTTATTACTGATGAAAGGAATATTTTTTAAAATTATACAATGTGAACAAAATTTTACATTGTTAGGAATTCTAAATTATTTGATGATTATATTATATGGTTAAAAAATTCAATGAATTGGTTTCGTTGTTATGGGCGTATTTTTTATATTTTGAAAAGTAAATTTTAAAATAAATGGGTATTTTTGTAGGGAATATTTTTAAAAAATTATATTTCAATAGTATTTATATTAATCAACAACAACAACCATAGGTGTTGCTTTTGTTGTACTAGTTATGTGGTCCAATGATACAATCACAAATTTTTAGTACACTATTTATATTAATGAGGATGAAACTTTATTTGAAACCCATTCTAATATGATAAACAATGATTTGATGAAATATGGATCTTGTTTTCCTCGATGTGTTATAAAACAATATTATTTTGGACGTTTTATAAAAATGTGATATAAATATGTATCGTTGTCATTATGTGATGTTTGAGACCTATATCTCCAAAAATTTCATTGTGTTAAATATGAAATCTCATGATATATTCAAAAGAAAAATTTAGTTTTATTTATCCGTTCTGGGAAATATATTGAAGTGATAGAATTGTAATGGAAAAAAATATCATGTTCTTGATACACTGTGGGAAATATTTATTGATTCCCAATCTGATAGTCTTATTAGTTACCCTTGACATATGAATTGGTTTCTATACTAATTATTTTCCCAAACACATTTATCAAATTCACTTTTGGTTCAGGATTGAGTTAAAATTTGTTCTCATTAATACGATTCATGTTTTTTGAAATGATGTAATCTTTTGAGGTATCTCAATTTTTTTATTTGTTAAATTTTTACTGATATTTTAATATTATGGTCATTATATAATATATTATACATTTCTATTTTAATTATTCTACTATCAATTGCTATGTCGCATGTCTACACTTACAATACTTATAATAATAATATTTTGTGGTGATTCCATTACTAATGTTATAAAGAATGTATTTAGTATGTTAAAATTATGAATATTACTATCGAAGAATAAAATTATATGAATTTTTAAAAAAACCTTCATAAAATAATTGGATCATATATATATATATATATATATTCTCAAAATAGACTCTAAAACTACGTGGTTATATTGTTGACTGTATTCATATATTTTGAACAATTTTCTAAATAGATGTAATTCTTATGTATGAAATTCATGGAATTATCTAAATAATTCAATTTTATATTTATACATTATGAATTGTTACCTTGGTAAATATTTTTCATCATGAATGTTCAAAATGCTTAAAATTGGGATAAAAATTGAGTTTGAGGCATTAAAATTTATCTAAAAAAATATTATTATCATAATTGATGACATCATATTATCCATATCATTCCATGTCTCAAATATGACTTTACTTGATTCTTTATCACTCTTATTATAACCTTTATTTAAAAAAATAATAAATACAAAATAACTTTTTCTTATAATTAAAATATAAAATATTTTAAAATAAAGATTAAAATCTGATTAGTTTGGTTTAAAATTTTAATTTTAAAGATAAATTATTTTTATCATTTTAATTTATTTATTTATTTTCTCTATTTTAGTAATTAACATTTGTTCTTACAAAATAGGGAGAAAATATATTTCCAATTTATAGAAATATTATACAATTAAATTAAAAAATATTAAATGTTATAATTTTTGAGTGGATTATTGTGTTCTATGAATTTTATAGATACAAATGAAATATTAGTTCTCAGTGAAAAATATTATATTTAAATTTAATATATTCTATAGTGCCTTTAGTTTCAAATTATTTTCAAAGATTCAATAATGAAATTTTGGATGCTTTGGGGGAATAATATTTTAAAAAAATGATAAAAATGATAAAAATATTAAAATAAGGAAAAGAGGAAAATATATGATCTAATATGTCATATTTCATTCATTTTCGAGTTATGTTTTATGATATAAGTAAAAATTATAACCCTTTAATAATAGATAACCTATTAACTCTTTTATCATAATATTTGGTGAACTATGGGGTTAGTAAAAAATTATATGGTTTAATATAAAAGTATAGTCTGACTAAATTTGCGTAGTTTATGATATTTTAAACATATCTATTTTTTCATCTAATATACTTCTATATTAACTCCTTTGGATTGGTATGGACTTATTTATATTTTTATCTTTCTTATATTTCCATGTCATTCATTTCCCTCCCTTACACTCATCATTTAACTTCATTACATAAAATTGAGCTATGTATCTCAAAAACACATTGAATAACGATATAATAAAATTATATATACAAGAATTTTAGGTTATATTACCCCCAAAATACAAGATATATGGGAAATTAATGTGGATATCCAATGGATTTCATTCAATAGAGATTCAATTGACATAATATATATCTTTCGTTTTTTACTTATTTATTTACCAATGCAAAATCAACGTTATTTATCCTAATAAATAAATTTCAATATTTTTAAAATACATAAATTTAACTACTATTATTTTACCATCAATATACACCCTCTAATTCAGCAATGGGTTTTTAAATTATCGTTATGGTGTACTTGTGGACTATCACCTCCACGAAGAGATAAACTCTATTTTCATTAACCACCATTCATGAAGGATGATTATAATGGGTTTAATGTTTAGATATTATAATTAATTGACTATTAAAGATCAATAATTATAATATCAGGTCTACATTATTATGTTCCAATACATCGGAAAACGATAATGTCACTTATGCGTACGTCTGGACTGCCACCTCCATAAAGCGATGTGACATGTTTTTAATTTCAATTGTAAATATATGGTACTAATGATATATTTAAAAACAATTAATGAAATATAATGTATAATTATTATTTTATAGATCTAAAATTTTATTTACCACTATTTTTCTTTAATGGTATGAATTCTAAAAAACATTTGTGTGTATGTACCGCTAAATGTCTCAATGAATAGTGTAATTCATTTTTCAATCAAATTTTTTCATAGTTGACTCTGAATACATTAATAATATATATATATATATATATATAATTTTTTATAATGATTATAAATTTTGAGATAATGAAATTTTTATAAAAATATATGGATTTCAAATAACGAATTGAATCTCCCATGAAAAATGAAACAATCAATACTTGGAAATGATGAATTTAATAGGGAGTAATTAATAAATGGGTTTTAAAATGATATAAGTTGATAAAATATAATATTATAAGTATTTACCATTTTATATTAATGAATTATAAAAAATTTTAATTTATCATGTAGGAATTTTTAGTTTATTCAATGAAATTTGAACTTAAGTTAAAGGAATTTTGTTAAAATATAATTTTTATTAGGATTCATTATGATTTCGTTTTAAATGATAATATTTCAGGATCTCAATAACAATAAATAGTTTGAATTTATTACAATATATATTTCTTGAGAATTTTTTTAACATCAATTTTATTCCCTTGAATAATTCACGATATCAAAGGAATTTTCTTTTGAATACTAAAATTATATCTAAAATTGGTAGAAAATAATTTTCTGTTGATACCATAACTTCTAAAAAAATGATAATATTATTAATATTCCTATATTATTTTAAATTTTATTTTTATCCATGAATTATTTTTTAAAAAATTTACAAAACAAATATTCTTGTAATATTCTAAATGAGGTACTTTTTTACACTTTTTCAGAAGTGTGAAATGAATGTTTTCTATAAAATATATGACATGAATTTAATTTCCCATCATCTTTAAAAATCCATGATTTTATTCTTGTGAAATAATTATATAAATTTATATTCAAATAAAAAATTTCCTTTAACGTATTAGATATTTTTAGATTTTAATGATGTGATTTTAAAGGGAAAAACATATTTTCTTGAGTGCATGATTCATGTAATCATTTAATGTATTTTTTAATATGTTATTACATAATTTTATATGGAATAAATTTATACTTTTTATATATTCCAATGGAACCATCAATATAAATGCTATTTATGGTTAATTATTATTTTGAAAAAATGTGTTTTAAAGTCATTTTCACCACTGGTCATGCAATGACGAAGTGCTAAAATGTCTAGGAAACACATATCTATTACATGGTATATGTTGTGATTAAATTTTTATGAAATCCATATATTTTTTATGGGATATTATATGATTAATCTTTTATGATACTTTTGTACAGAAATGTATTCTATTCATTATGCAACGGGTTGGACTTGATTGAAATAGTCCTCAAGTTAATTGGGTAACGATGGATATCTCACAGCATAATGTAGAAATTTAATAACGATTGATCCATTATTAGTAAAGGTCTATATTGACTCTTAATGTCTTGGAATTGAAAATTGAATACTATAATTGAACAGTGCGTGAATACAATCCACAATGATAGTATTACTTGTTTTATTTGACAACACTGTAAATGATTTTTATTATTTTGTGTATTCCAAAAACATATGTCCTATAGAAATGTTATTCTTTGAGGAATCACGATCTCTAATTCTATTATGATTTATATCTTATGAATTTTTAGCATTTATGACATGATTGATGATTATGATATATGATTTTCAGGGTAGTATTTTGAAATGATTATCCCATGATTAGATACCTTAATGCTAATGTTATGTTTATATTATCATTGATATCTCCCATATTTGACATTATTAAGCAGGATCTCACCCTTTATTATACTTCATCTTCACTGGTAAAATTTTTTTTTTGTCAGAATTTTTTATGAAGATTTATAGTAATGATGAACATTGTAGGTGACTATTTGGACAACTTGTAAACATGTTATATATAAATACATGATTTAATGAGTGTATTATTATGTTTTATAATGAATATTCATCTAGTTAGATATAATATGTATTTATGAAAATATTTTTTTGCTATATTTTACAGTAAATAATGGTTTGTGTACCTTTGGATGATAAAATGAGATTACAATAGTGAGAACCCTTTGGACATGTCTACATATTGGATAACATAATTTTATTTTGGTAATGATCAAGGATGACCCATGCAAAAACAATTTTATTAATGATTGAATGGAACATTTCTAGATTTAGAAAAAAAATAAATTTTATTTCAGGATTATGTTTTCTCCCACTTTGTTTATATTTTCTCTCACTATGATTTTTTCATTTACTAAATTTCTGAATCCTGAAGGAATAATGTTAATATTGATGTTATAGAAATTCAAATTCATGTTCTCTTATGAAACCAAATGTTACAGTGGATTGATAAAAAACATCAATTTTATGATTAAATAACTTCCCCGATCTATGAATAATATTGAGATTAGAAATTATAAAAGAAGGGATAATGTTTTTGGAGTCCTTCATGAAAAATCCTCCTCCTTCTATTAGTGGCTCTTTAGATCTACTAGTTATTGAGAAATGCATCAGTAACACTAAAAATATATTTTCAATTTTCCATTGTTCTAATCATAAAAATGTTACACTCCTATTTATTATTTGTAAATCTAATATTATCAATAGTGGATGATTATCAAGAACATGAGTCAGTGTTATTAAATTTACTCTATGGAGTGGTAGGATTCAAAGAGGTAATTTTTCATTATGTAAAATAAAAATATTCTTCATATGAAATTAGTAAATGAATTAATTAATCAAAATAAGAATGATTCTTAACATGTTTGTACATATGATTTCAATTTTACAATATTTTTGAGGTACATATCTTCTATTATTACTTAACATGAATGTTCGGTTCATTGTTTTTTCAATGAATTAAAAAAATTATCTAAAGGGTGATAGAGATAAGATAATATATATCTATAATGAAATAGATTTATATCAATTCTGGGTGGAAGTAAATATTGGAGATAAATATTCATTTCATATATTTGATAAGAAAATATAAATTTAATTGATTTGAAATTAAAAAATAATAATTGATAAAATAATATTAGATTTTATTAGTACTTTTACTATGGAACGAAACATGATGGAAATTTTCATAAGGTTCTGTTAAAATGTTACCTGCATGGAATAGAAGGTCATCACGAAATAGAGTGAAATAGTTCCACAAAGTAGTTATCTACGAATTGAGGAAAAGCACAATAGAATGAAACAACCACACTACAATGTTTTAAATGAAAGTGTCATGAGCATTACATTATCCAGTGATAAAACCAATAGGTTAATGATAATAATTACTATTAGTAACGCATTAATCCTTGAATTAAATGTAAATATCAAGAAATATCTATTTCTGATGTGGAGTATTATAATTAAGTGGTAAAATGATCCATTACAATAAACACTAATTCAGATAATGTCTTCTTTTAATCAAGAAATACCAAAAAATATTATATTTAATGAATTTATTAATTGTGTAAAATAGAATATTATATAATTAGATATTTAATTAGTAGTGAAAGACTATAATATAATGATTATAGTATCAAAATTCAATGAATGTTCCCCATAATGTTTTTTTCTACATCTTTATACTATAAGTCTGACTATTCCTGTTGTGTTGGAATTTTATTTCTTGTGATTGGATTTTCATTGATTTCATAAAACAATATAAATTTTCTAGGAAGGTGTGTTATCTTTGATATTCTAGATGAACCGATAATTTTCTATCAGTGTGACTATACAAATGAAATTTCTATGAAATTTTAATTTCTTATAAGGATCTTAATCAATATTCAAGAGTGTTATCATAATTTGTTGGAGAGAATCTCAACATCAATTATATTCATACTATGTGAGGATTTATTTATTTCATTATGGAATATTTTCTTTGTCATCCACATATTCATGATGTTATGTTCTCAATAAAAATCGTACATGGTGATGCATCTATTACCAAGAATCTATAGAGAATAGACTTGATTGGGTTAGAGAAATTGAAAAGGAAAATCAAAGAAATTGGGACATGGTATTTATTAATACACACGTGTCACCTTATAGTGAATATTTCATATTTATAATAATATCTGATTAATATTACTATGAATTTATTATATTTTGCATTACAAGATCATAATCGAAAGTAAATATCATCTGAATTGTATTAATGAATTCTATGATCTTCTATTTTGATCTCAATACATTCATAAAATTTATCTTTATTCTATATTTAATCGGTTGAGGGTAAAAAGTAGGATAAACCATGATATAATTCCACAATATGTAAGTAAAGTGTGAATATATATATTTCATCCATTTAAGCTTGTTATACACCTCCTCTATGATTATGAGTTTAACAAAATAAATCGGTAGGGGTTACCGTGACAAGATTGTAAAAGCCTTTATTAATAATTTTCTACTATATTAAATGTGACTGTATCAACATAATGATCACTTGATAGTATTTAATGAATTCTCTATGAAATGTAAGTTTATATTGAAAAATATTATATTTGTGAATTTTGGATATATAAAGATTCAATTTGGGTCACATAATCGTAATATAGGGTATATCATTGGATCCGTACAAGGCCGAAGACATTGAGTGCTTTCCCAAACCAATAACTCGGACTAAGATAAATATTTTTCTGAGTTTCTATAGATATTATTAAATAATTGTATAAAATTTTCATGAATAACTAATCATCTCACCATGTTAACTGGGAATAGATCTATGTTCCATTGGACATATGAATGTGATGAAAATTTCAATGAACTGGTGATAAGGTTAGTTTATGAACCTTTACATACATTATCATGTAGTTTATAATGGGTTTTAAAATATAGTGATTAATCAAAGAAGGGACTTGGATGAATTATCATGTATAATTAAATTTTAATATATTATTCTTTAAGAAAATTTATGGTTTATGATAATATTTTTCTAGATCAGAACTTTGGCATTGCTGTAGTGACTGTTTCATAAAATATATTGTGGAATAATTATTATGGAGATTTTTTATAAAAATATTAATTAAAAATAAATAATGATTGTACTATCTCAAAAAATATTAATATTTTAAAGATATTATTGTTTTATTTGATTAAATATTGTGATTGTTAAACACATTACAAATATGGATAATTAAATAAGGTGACAGTTGATCTGAGTCCAAAAAATATTTTTTTTAAAGTATGGATAAGGAATTGTGGTAATATTATGGAAGATATTATATTTCTAAAATAGGAGTTCAACCATCCATCATTGAAAGTATTATAGAGGTAAAGTAGAATATGTGGAGTTTCATAAGATGTTCAAGAATGTTCCTGAGGAAAATCATGGTTATGATGGAGTGATAATGTTTAATAACAATTATGAATTATATCTATAATTTATTTTAACAATTTTCTATTTGACGGGGTTCATATTTCATCACTCACTATTCATTGTGGATGTATAATGATATAATGAAAGTTGAAAGATTATTTCTTGAGGGACAAAATGAAGAGAGATATTGTGGAGTCTTTAACTATGATCTTGGTATTTCAATAAGATAATATTGAGATATATATGTCTATGAGGAGTTATAACAATGACATATACTATAATGGAAATGAGAAAAAACCTCATGGAATTTGTTACCGGACTCCTCAACAAATATAATGGGTAAACTTTTATTAGGGAGTTAGCCTATTTCCATACTAAGTCAACATAATTCATTATTATTATATAACATTTCTGTCATAATAATTTTTCTAGAATACACATTATGTAAATTTTAAGGTTTCATGGATTACAATATCATGTGATCAATGATGGGAAAATTTTAACTTATTTTTTATGGAAATGTCATTAAAATTTACGGAACATATAGTTGAGTTTCGGTAATACCTATCATCTATATATTGAGGCAATGTATAATGGAAACATTAAAACCCTAGATAATATACTATGATCACATTCATTAGAGATTAAATGTAGTTGGAATCAACAATATCATGTTGACGAGTTTCATTAAAATAATATCATTAACTTTATTATTCAATGTAATAATTACAAATCCCATTGTGGGAGACGTTTATAACAATAATGTGTGATGATTAATTTGGTTAAATAAAGAATTTATGACCAGAGAAAGATGAGGAAATAATAAAGAATGTTAAATTTATTCAGTATCACATCATTGAAGCTTTAAACTGTGAAAACATTTATAGTGTTAATCATCTAAAAATTTGGTAATTCAATTATGGTGAAAAGGTATTTGTGTTAATTTATCATTATATCAGTGTTATGATATTCAAAAATAAATTTAATTTTGATTCCTAGGATTATTTTCCCTTTTGATATTCTTGATCAAATAAGGATGTTCACTTATGGGTTGGTGATTCCACCAAACCTCTACCAAGTTCATGATGTGTTCCCTAAATAACTCCTAATGAAGTGCATACAAGATCCTTATTGTGTACTAAACTCAATGTGTGAACTTATTATTGGGTATATATCGAATTAATAACAACAAGAATAAATCATGGACCGTAGTCAGAAAGTTCAATGAAAAAATACATCACTCTGGGTAAATGTTCTCTAGATGAATCCAAAATTCAAAAAATATACTTGCAAAAATGAGTATAAATGAAACAATGATACCCAACATTTTATGTATCATATTTACGTAATTATAAGATGAAAATTAATATTAAGATGGGTAAAATGTAACACATTGGTAATTTTGAATCCATTTTTTATTTAAAAATATATTATTTCATTAATAACTTGTCTTACAAGAAACCCATAGTCTAATTCGTTGTTGATATTTTACACCATTATAACCTAGACACTAAATTAGTTAGTAGGAGTAATACTAAATAAATTGTAAAAAATATATAATTTACAAATGTATGAAATAAATTCATTATTTATCAATTGATTAGATGGAAAAAATAATTTGAATGTAAAGGAGGTGTTTTTCTAAATCAATTTATTTCATGCAGTTTGAATTAAAATATATTAATTAAATTAATACATATTGATGAAGGATTATAATTAAAATATTATATTTTATATTAAATTAAATAGTTTTACCTTCATATAATATTTTTTAATAATGTGATAATAATAAGCCACTTTTTATGTCTAAAATAGTATTTCTCTAAAAAATAATTTTAATCCATTTTTTCATGCTTATTATAATATAATTATTTCACAATTATATAAATTTAATATATAATATTTTACCATCAGAAGATGTTGGGTTGTGAGACTGCAATTTTGTTATTGAATATTCATGTAGTGGGACTACATCAACAGAATATTTGGGCAGCGGGCCTGTATGTTTGGGTTATGTCATAACTTCGTGTTAATAAGTTTGTCGGGTAAATTTATTTTGTGAAATGGGCATGCTGAGTTGGGTTCAGAGTGTATGATTGTGTGGTTTAACATTGAATAATTACATTTGGAAGTACCGATGAAGTAAGTGGGTTGGTTTTGGTGTGTATAGTTGATAAAACTCTTCACCATTTGAGAAAGATGTAGATGATGTCATTGATAGTTTCCTTAGGTAGTTCTAGAAAAAATAAATGTGATCCCTTAACAAATAAGTAGTAAATGCATGAATTTAAAATGGGTTGGGTTTATGCATTGGTTGTTGCTGTTTGTGTGGTTGTGCTTATAGGGGTAGCAACAAACATTATTCTGGTGGGCTGGTTGTTTTTTTTTGGGACCCGCAACATGGGTTTATTTTTTTCCCTAACAATATATATATTTAATAGTTTATTTTGATTATCATACGCACAACAACCTCATTTCAAACCACTTACCGAACACCCCTATTTCATGGGGGTGTCTTTCCCAACATCCTAGGGTTGGATGGATGGGTGGTTACTGACTTTGTTCCTTAAAAACACTTTAGAGTTATTACCGCTAGATCATATCTAGGCAGCCTGTAATGTATTGAGGCTTACCATATTCCATGATACTTTAGTCATGTTTCAAGGGGTTGAGGGGCCAAGGTGTCTTTGGTAGAGATGTGTGGTTATTGTATCATAGGTGTATGTAGGTGATATGTGTGGTGCGGTTGAGGCCTAGGTGTTTGCGGAATGGTTTTGGTAGTGGGACTATGTTTTGGAAGAGTTGTAGCGTCATGATGTTATCCGTTAGTAATCATAGTTCACTAGTGGGAAATTGGTCTGAGGTACCCAAATGTTGATGTTCTTATACAACTTTATTACAATACTTGTGATATTTGGTGTGTTTTCCTTGGTGTACCTAGACTGGTTTGTGCTCCTTAGTAGGATCTTTGAGGTTCTACTATTTTCTGACATGGGCATTAGCATGTTACCCCCATTTTTCCACAGGTGTCTTTAGGTTTCCTACTGGGTATACTTGTATGCTCAACCTATGTTTGTAGAACTATTTTCATATTTCAAGGAGTACTTTGATGACCATGGTGGACTTTACTAGATCATGCATTAGGATGAATGTTATATTGCTACTTAGCATATTCTATTGGTACTTTGTTTAGCACATTGTTTGAACTTTTGAATTATTTTACATTTTAATCAAACATGGTTGGGTATTTTGTATCCTTTATAAAAAATTTGGTGTTTTTTAGGATGTTTACTATCTTATCTCTTAATCTTATTTTAATTAAAAAAGATAATTCCTTCCATTTTTGTGAGATAATATACCCTTGGTTCTATATTCATTCATGGGCCTTACTGAATAAGGTACTCGGGGTTAATTATCCCTCTATTATGTTGAAGAAGGAAGGGTGTGACACTCTCATTCGACTTATATCATCTTGAGGAAAAAGGTTCATGAATTAAATAGAATTCCCCCCCCACTAGTGCATGGGTGGATTTATATTTCCTACTGGGAATATATTTATACCAACCATAAATTTGTAAAACTATTTTATTGTTTCCAGGAGGACATTGAGTCCTGTTTGGGACTTTACTAGTTTAGGTGTCACGACAGTTTCTATGTTTCTACATAGCCTTTTTCTTTTGGTACTTGTTTTATTACTTTCCTTGTATATTTGTTGCAGTTTACATATAATTCATACTTGTGTTGAACTTGGTTTCCATTATAAAAATGTTTTGTGTTTTTTCGTATGTTTACTTTCATATCTAATGATATTTCTTTCATTAAAAATGTTAATAACTTTAATTTTATGTGAGGTCCTATACCGTTACTGCTAATATCCACTCGGGGGCCTATTAAACATGGGACTCATGGGTCATTATATCTCATCCATATTGAAGATGGATGGGTATGACACTCTGTTACTTCTTCCCTCATCTCGAGGAAGGTGAGTCATGATTAAATTGTATCAGAGGGTATGTTATCATATTTGATGTATTTAAAAGATGGGAATAGTGAGGACTGCATTGGATGGTAGGGAAATGATGTTTGGATTTCTTGTTGTTTGAAATTGGCCAAGGAAGACCATATATGACTAATGATTATAGGGCCCCCATGATCTAATGAAAGGACTATGGACCTACTAAATTACCATGTGAGGCTATACTAACTGTAGAATATAGACCCTAGGAAAGGTACATGAATCATTATGACTTGTTATCTTGTGTGTCTTGGGAATTTTGTGGTTTTAATTTAAATAAATAGTTAAAATAAATCATAAAATGTAATTACTATACTTCCAGAGAATATGAGTCACTTGTTTACTTTTTATGCTATAGTACTCAGATATAGCCCACGTTTGGTACGAGCTGATGAGGCCCAGTAAGATGACCACATTTATCAATAGATATCCAATCTAGAAGAGGGAGATAAATTGTGGAAAAAGACAATTCATTGTTCCCTATGGCAAACCTTGGGGATGTACGAAGGCATCATTTCAGACTCAGAGACTAAGGGATGTCATAAAATGCCAACATTCACCTTTAACATTGATTTGTTCTCTAAGGTATTACTGGGTTCCTCTTGAAGTGATTCATATGAGAGGAGTGATGTGTTAGAGGGGGATGATTTACCTCAAAGAGAGGAATGAGACCAATGTATCGTGGGCTGACTTTGAGAATGAGTTTCTGGAAGAATTCCTTTCCCTAATAATGATTACCATGAAGATATAGAAGATTCTCTCTATTCAATAGGAGAGTATGTCGATAATGGGACTGGGGAACAAGTTCAGGGATATCCAACGCTTCACACCAAATCACTTTAAAGATGTGGAGTTGTGGGCAAGATGCATGGAGGAGGAACTTTGACCTTCTCTTTAGTATTCCTTCACTCCCATTACCCTATCGATGTACATAGATGTACATAAGAATTTCTAATTAGAAGAGATTATTTACTCGTAGGGAGGTGTTCCATGAGAGGGGAAACAACCAAGTTATTCAATTGGGAAAGTAGTCAGAAGAAGGTCTCCTACATTAGGGCCTTTTATGATTTGGCATGTGAGAAGTAGCTCTCAATAGTTCCAATTCTGATCTCATAGTCCTTTCCCTTTCCCGATGGTATCAGGACCAAGGTGATTCATTTTTGGATGTCATGGACATATACCGAAGTAGTTCCATTTTCGAGCGTAGTACAATGGGGGTGGGAAAGTTTATTTCCCACCTCAGCAGTAATAGTTTCTAGGAAGGCCTTTCCCGAAGCATGGGTAGTGTACCACCACACCTCTGAGGGCAGAAAACATCAGGGGAGGTCGACCTTAGGGTGATCTTCAGGGACCTTGAACTGGGCATGGTTGGGGAGTTGGTGGATTTCAAAGGGGTAGAGGATATAGGCATGGGAAGTTTCACACCGTCCATAATGCAATTCTGATGAAAGACGATTATAATGTGTTTCAAGTTTAGATATTGTAATTAAGAGACTATTAAACATCAATAATTACAATATCATGTCTACATTTTTAACTTCCAATACAATAGAAACTAATAATGTCACTTGTCTGTACGTCTGGACTGCCACCTCCATCAAGCGACGTGACATGTTTTTCATTTCAAGTTTATATACATGGTACTAATGAAATATTTACAAAATATTAATGAAATATAATGTGTAATTTTTAATTTATATATCTAAAATGTTATTTAACACTATTTTTCTTTAATTGTATAAATTTAAAAAAAAATGTGTGTATGTACTTCTAACTATCTCATTGAAATGTGTAATTCATTTTTCATTCTAATTTTTCATAGTTGACTCTGAATACATTATTAATATATATATATATATATATTATTTTATATAATCATTAAAAACATTGAGATGATGAAATCGTTATCAAATTCTGAAATAATGAATTGAAACTCCCATGAAAAATGAAACAATCAATACTTGGAAATGATGAATTTAATAGGGATTAATTAATAAATGGGTGTTAAAATGATATATTATGATAATATATTATATTATAAGTATTAAAATAATTATATTTATAAATTATAACAAATTAAAATTTATTATTTATGAATTTATAGTTCATTCAATGAAATTTTAACTTAAGGTAAGGGATTTATGTTAAATATCATTTTTATTATGATTCATTATCATTTTGTTTCTGTTGATAAAATTACAAGATCTCAATATCAAAAATACATTCAATTTATTACCCTATATAATTTTTGAGAATTTTTTTTCCTATGATTTTATTCTCTTGAATAATTCACGATATCGAAGAAATGTTCTTTTCAAAACTAAAATTATATCTACCTTTGGTAGAAAATAATTTTCTATTGATTACCAAAAATTTTAAAATAATTTAATAATATTTTTAATATTCCATTATTATATTAAATTTAATTGTTTCCAAGGATAAAATATTTGAAAAAATATATGAAATAAATATTATTGTAATTTTTTAAATGAGGTAATTTTGACTCTTTTTCAAAAGTGTGAAATAAATGTTTTCTTTAACATTTATAAAATAAATTTAATTTCCCATCAACTTGACCAATCAATGATTTTATTTTTGTGTAATAATTATATAAATTTATATTCAAATAAAAAAAATTCTTTAACATATTGGATATTTTTATATTTAAACGATGTTATTTTTAAGGGAAAAACAAATTTTCATCAGTGCATGATTCTAGTAATCATTTAACGTATTTTTTAATATGGAATTACATCCTTTGATGTGGAAATATTTATACTAGTTATATATTCCAATGATACCATCAATATAATTTCTATTTATAGTTAATTAGAATTAAAAAATGTGTTTGAAACTCATTTTCACCACTGTTCATGCAATGATGAAGTTCTGAAATGTGTACGAAATCCATCTACATTCCATTGTATATGTTGTGATTAAATTTTTATGAAACCAATATATTTTTTATGGGATATGATATGATCAATATTTTATGAAACATTTGAAAATAAATGTATTTTTTCATTATGCAATGGTTGGGACTTAATTTAAATGGTCCTCATGTTAATTGGGTAATGATGTATATCTCATAAGATAATATGGAAATGTAATGGCGATTGATCTATTCATAGTAAAGGTCAATATCTACTCTTAAAGTTTTGGGTTTGAAAATTGAATAATATATTTGAATATTGAGTAAATACAATCCACATTGATAGTATTACATGATATATTTGACAACAATGTAAATATATTTTATGTTTATGTGTATTCCATAAACATATGTCTTATAGAAATGTTATTCTCTCATGAATCATGATCTCTAATTCTATTATGATTTATATCTTATTAATTTTATGAATTTGTGACATGATTGAATATTATTAAATATGATTATCAAGGTAGTATTTTGAAATAAAAATCCCATGTTTAGATACCTTACTGCTCATGTTATGTTTATATTATCATTGATGTCTCCTATATTTTACATTATTAATCATGATCTCAGAGTTTATTATAGGTTATTTTCACTTGTTAAAATTCTCTTATTGTGTATGATATTTTAATGAAGGTATATATTAATGAATATCATATTGGGAGACTATTTAGACAAATTTTGAACATTTTATATATGTTTACATGATTTAAAATCATTGTATCTACATGATTACTGAGTGGATCATTATGTTTTATAAATAATATTCTTCTAGTAAGATATTATATGTATGTATCAAAATAATTTTTAGCTATATTTTACAGTAAAGTATGGTTCATGTACCTTTGGATGATAGAATGAGATAAAAATAGTGAGAACCCTTGGGACATGTCTACATATTGGATGACATATTTTGTTTTCGTAATGATCAAGGATGACCCATGAAAAAACAATTTTTTTAATGATTGAATTGGAACATTTATTGATTTTGAAATCAAATAAATTATTTTTCATGATTGTATTCCATTCCACTTTTCTTATATTTTCTCTCAATATGATTTTTTTATTTAGTAAATGTTGGAAACATAAAATAATGATGTTAATATTGAATGTCATAGAGATTTAAATTCATGTTCTCTTATGAAACCAAATGTTAAACTGGATTGATAGAAAATATCATTTTTATTCTTAAATAAATACCTCAATCTATGAATAATATTGAGATTACAAATTATAAACATAAGGGATAATGTTTTTTGCGACTTTCATGACGAAACACCCTTCATCTTTTAGTATTTATTCAGATCCTGTATTTATTGAGAAATAGATCAGTAACACTGAAAGTATATTTTCAATTTTCCATTGTTCTGATCATAAAAATATTATATTTTTATTTATTAATTGTAAATCTAATATTTTCAATAGTGGATGATTATCAAGATCATGATTCAATGTTATATAATTGACACTATGGAGTGGTATGAGGCAAAGAGCTAATTTTTTTTTAATTACAATAAAAATTATCTTTATATGAAATTAGTAATTGAATTAATTGATCAAAATAAGAAAGATGCTTGACATGTTAGTACATATGATTTCAGTTTTACAATATTTGTGAGGTACAGATCTTCTATTATTACATGACTTGAATGTTCGGATGATTGTATTTTTCAATTAAATAAAAAAATACTCTAAAGGGTGTTAGAGATAAGATACTTATATATCTATAATGAAATATATTTATATTAATTCAGGGAGGAAGTGAATATTGGAGATATATATTCATTTCATAGATTTGATAAGAAAATATAAATTTAATTCAATGGAAATTAAAAAAAATAATTGATAGAATAATATGGGATTTCATTAGTACTTTTATTATTGAACAGAACAAGATAGAAGTATTCATAAGTTGGTATTAAAATGTTACCTATTTGGAATAGATGTTCATCCGGAAATGGAGTGAAATAGTTCCCCAAAGAACTTATATAAGAATTGAGGAGAATCACAATAGAATGAAACAACCACACTACAATGTTTTAAATCAAAGCATCATGACCATTACACTATCCAGTGATAAAACCCATAGGTTAATGATGATGATTACTATCAGTAACATATTAAGGCTTGAATCAAAGTTAAATATCAGGAAATATATATTACTGATGTGGGGTATAATAACGAAGTTGTAAAAATTTTCCATTACAATAAACACTATAATTGATATTGTCTTCTTTGAATCAAGAAATACCAAAAATATTAAATATTATGATTTTATTAATGGTATCAAATAACATATTAAATAATTAGATATTTAATTAGTAGTGAAAACCTATAATATAATTATTATCGTATCAAAATTTGATGAATTTTTTCCATTTATCTTTTGTATAAATATATATACTATAAGTATCAATATTCCGATTGTATTGGAAATTCATTTATTGTGATTGTATTTCCCTTAATTTCATAAAGACCATATCATTTTTATAGAAAGGAATGTTATTTTTGTTATTCTAGATGAACCGATAATTTTCTATCAGTGTGACTATAAATATTAAATTCAAATAAAATTTTAATTCATTATAAGGGTCGTTATCAATATTCAAGAGTGTTATAATAAATTATTGGATAGAAAATCAATATCAATGATATTCATACTATATGAGGGTTTTTTATTTCATTATGTAATATTTTATTTTTCTTCCACATATTCATGATGTAATGTTCTCAAAAAAATATTACATGGTGATGAACCTATTACAAAGAATCTATATATAATAGAATTGATTGGTTTGGAGGAATTGAATTGGAAAATCAATGAAATAGGGAAAATTTATTTTTTAAACTTTTTGTGTCACCTTATAGTTAATATTTTCATATTTAGAATATTGGATGATTAATATTACAATGAATTGATTATATTTATAATTACATGATCATAATCGAAAGTAATTATCATCTACGTTGTATTAATGACTTCTATAATCTTCTATTTTGAGCTCAATATATTCCTAAAATTTATCTTTATTCTATATTTAATTGGTTGAGGGAAAAAAGTTGGATAAACGATGATAAAATTCCACACTACTTATGGAAACTGTGAATATATATATATTTCATCCATTTGGACTTGTTATATACCCCTCTATGATTATGGGTTTAATGAACTGACTCTGTAGGGGATACCATGACCAATTTGTAAAAGTGATTATTATTAATTTTCTACTATATTAAATGTGAAATTAAGAACATAAATATCACTTGATTGTTTTTAAATAATTCTCTATAAAATGTAGTTTATATTGAAAATTTTTAAATGTGTGAATTTTGGATACTAAAAGACTCATTTTGGGTCACATAATCTCAAGATAGGGTATATCACTAGATCCCAACAGGGAAGAAGACATTGAGTGCTTCTCAAGACCAACTACCAGGACAATGATAAATATTTTTCTTGATTTATATGGATATTAATGAAGAATTGTTTATAATTTACATGAATAACTATTCATCTCCCGAAGTTAACTTGGAATGGATCTAGGTTCCTTTGGACATATGAATGTGAGGAAAATTTCAATGAACTAGTGACAGGGTTACTTTGTGAACCTGTACATACATTACCCTATAGATTATAATGGTTTTTAATATATAGTGATGGATGGAATAATGGAATTGGATGAATAATCAAGTATAATTAAATTTTAATAGATTATTTTTCAAAAAAATTAATGTTTTATTATAAAAATTTTCTACATCATAATTTTGACAATGCTGTAGTGATTTTTTCATAAAATATATTGGGGAATAATTAATATAGAGAATTGTTTTATAAATATATTGAATAAAAATAAATAATGTGTATATTATCTCATAAATGATGAATAATTTCAAGATATTATTGTTGTATTTGATTAAATATTGTGATTGTTAAACACATTACAACCATGTAAAAGCGAACTAGGTGATAGTTGATCTGAGTCCAAAAAATAAATTTTTTTATTTTTAAAGGATGGATAAGGAATTCTGGTAATAATGGGAAAGATATTAGATTTCTAAAATTAGTGTTAAACCATCCATCAATGCATGTATTATAGAGGTGAAAAAGAAGATATCTAGTTTCATTAGATGTTCAAGAATGTTCTTGAAGTATATCATGGTTATGATGGAATGCTAATGTTTAAGAACAATTATAATTTATATCCATACATTATTTTAATAATTTCATATATAACGGGGTCCATATTTCATTACTCACTATTCATTGTGGATGTATATAGATATAAAGAAACATAAAAGAGTATTTTTTTGTGGGAAAAAATGAAGAGAGATATTGTAGAGTTTTTAACTTTGATCTTGGTTTCTCAACTAATTAATATTTAGATATATATGTATATTAGAAGTTATAATAGTGACATATACTATAATGGAAATGGGAAAAAACATCAGGTAATTTGTTATCGGACTCCTCATCCTATGTAAAGGATCATATATTATTTGTAATGTAGCCTATTTCTATACTAAGTCAACACAATTCATAATTATTATATAACATTTCTCTCATCATAATTGTTCTAGAATATACATTAAGCAAATTTTAAGGTTTCATGGATTACCATATCATATAATCTATGATGGAAAATAATTAACATAATTTTTGTGAAATTTCATTAATATTAAATGAATATATAGTTTATTTTCAGTAATACCTATCATATTTATATTGAGGCAATGTCTAAGGGAACTATTAAAACCCTAGATAATATACTACTATCACATTCATTAGAGAATAAATGTAGTTGGAATCAACAATATCATGTTGTTGAGTTTCATTAAAATAATAGATTTAACTTTAGTATTTAAAGTTATTATTACAAATCCCTTTGAGGGAGACATTTATAACAATAATGTGTTATGCATAATGAGGTTAAATAATGATTTTAGGACCTGAGAATGATAAGGAAATTATAAGGAATGCTAGCTTTATTCAGTATCATATCATGGAAGCTTTAAATTTTGAAAAACATTATGATGATTATAATCTATCAAATTTGTAATTCAATTATGGGGAAAAGTTATTTTTGCTATTTTATCATTAGATTAGTGTTTTGAGATTCAAAAATAAATGTAATGTTGATGCCTATGATTATTTTCCCCTTCGATATTCTTGATCAAATATGAATGTTCACTTATGGTTTGGTGATTCCAACAAACCTCTAGCAAGTTCATGATGTGTTACTTAAATAACTCCTGATGAAGTACATACAAGATCCTTCTAATGTACTAAACTCAGTGTGTGAACATATTATTAAGGATATATCAAAGTAAGAACAACAAGTATATATCATGGACTATATTCATAATGTTCAATGAAAAAATACATCACTCTAGGTAAATGTTCTCTAGATGAATCAAAAATTCAAAAAAGATACTTTGTAAAATGAGTTTAAAGGTAAAAATTATATCCACCTTTTAATGTATCATATTTAAGCAATTCTATGAGGAAAATTAATTTTAAAAGGGGAAAATTTTAACACATTAGTAATTTAGAATACATTTTTTATTTAAAAAAGTTTTATTTAATTAATAACTTGGCTTACATGCAACCCATAGTCTAATTGGTCATTGATATTGTACACCATTATAAGCTTTACATTACATTTTTTGGTAGTAATAAGACTATATAAATTATTAAACATATATGATTTGAAAATGTATGAAATAAATTCATTATTTATCAATTGTTTAGATAATAAAAATATTTTGAATGTAAAAGTGGTGTTTATCTAAATAAATTCTTTTCATGAAATTTGATTTTATCATGATTTTTTAAATTAATCCCTATTGATGAATGATTATAATTAAAATATTATATTTTATATTAAATTTAATATTTATACATTAAGTTAATATTTTTAGGAATGTGATAAGACAAACTTATGTTTTATGTCTAAAATAGTATTTCTATAAAAAGTAATTTTGATCCATTTTTTTATGCTTATTATAATTAAATTATATCCTACTTATATAAATTTAATATTATAATATTTTACCATTAGGAGACATTGGGTAGTGAGACAAAAAGTTTTTATGGAATATTTATGTAGTGGGACTGCATCAACGTAACATTTGGGTAGCGGGCATGTATGTTTGGGTTTTTTCATAAACTCATGTTAATAGGTGTGTTGGGTGAATTTTTTTTAAATGAGGATACTGATTTAAAGACCAATAAATTTGAAGGAAATATTGTTTTCTTAAATTCTTTGTAATTTTACGAGTCTATAGTTCAGACGGCGCTTGATTCTGATGCCCGGTGTGCCCAGAATCAATTTCAGAAGTTTTGTTCGAGTACGTTCAGTGAGTGTACGTTCGGAATTTTATAACTTTTGAATCGGTGCCTGGAACTGAAATCAGAGGGCACCGTTGAGCTCACAGCTTAGGTAATTTTTTAGTGATACCATCACAGCAGTTGCGTTCTGATGTGGAAGGAATGTAGTTTTCAGGGTTTTTAATTTAGTTGGATAAAAATAAAGTGTTAACGTAATTTTTATTGGAGGGGGTTAAAACCACCAAGTGGTGGTTGGTGGTTGGGGCCACCATACCATAACCTACCATGAGAGGTTATGATGGTGGGGCCCACCAACATATAACCTCCTTTGCGAGGATAATTATTTCGGGGACCACCCAGGCATGACCTCTCGATTAAACTATGTGGGTGGGGACCACCCATCCCCTATTAATGGAGGAGGATAAAAACCTCCTCAACTACCCATTTAATGGGGAGAAACTCCACAACTCCTCCACTTAATGTTTTCCAAACATTTATTGGGAGTCTCTTGACTTCCTCCACAATTAATGTGACACCACCCAATAATTAAATTGGTGGAGGAGGGTTTTAATTCTCTATTTTGAATTTTCCTTCCAACATTAAAATAATAAGAATACTCTTATTATTTCATTGGCATAATACTATTTGGTGGGAATTTCTTTTGTCGAGAGATAAGGAGAGGAATAGCTCCCAACTAAGAACCGTTATTCTAGCAAAGAACGCGAAGAACCCTCCTTCCACCGAAGATCGACTCCAGCTTCTTCTTTCTTCAATCAAGGAAAAGGAAGGGGAGACGTCACCCACAAAGAACATCCCCAATGAAAACGTCACCTCCTCCCGACATTGATTAAGATATTTCACCATCCCATGACCTCTTCAAATGGCACAAAGTACAAGGTAGGGGTATACAGTTGTTGAAATTGAATCATTTATCCTTCCTTCTTCCAAGAATGATAAGGGTTTATTATGGACATAATGCTGAAATTTCTTCTTCAATCAATGAGCCAAATGTCATCACCTTCTAAACTCGGATGGTGTGGGCTGAATAACATGGCCTGACACCCTCCACCTTTTTTGTTTTTGTTTGTTATACGACATGGTGATGAAGTAGGAGGGAACGGTGGTGGCAACGACAAAAGTCTCGATACCTGCGGCCTCCCTGAAGCACACCTCCCTGCGGCGCACCGGTGCCCCTGGTCGAACACCGCCGACCAAGCGGCGCCCAACCCGTGCCCCACGCGCTGCTCCGAGGCCCTACCGGCGGCCTTCCACGCTGCGCCAGTGCGTTGATCGTGCCATGCTGGCACGCTGCTCATGCCCTCGGCTCGCTGCTTTCCTGTTCGTACTGTCGGTGCCCCACGGTTCCCTTCCCGTGTTGTCGGCACCCTTTGGAGCACTTCTCGCGCTGCCCGCCACACCTCGTGGCGCCCTACTGCCCTAACCAGCGCACTCGGTGCCCTGCCGCGCTGCACGGCATGCCCCTGCGTGCTTCTGGTGTCCGGCACACTGCCCGGCACCCTGCCCAGTGCCCCGCAGCGCCCAGCCGCCCGGCCCGGCGCCCCCTGGCTCACTACCCAGCCTGCTTGCGCCCCCTAGCACACTGCCCGGCCAGCCTGGCGCCCTCGCGTGATGCCGAGCACCCTCTACCGTGGCCTGCCCAGCACCTGTGCCCTGCTCGGTGCACTCATAGCCTGTCGGTGACCAGCCGGCCTGCTCGCACCTCGTGCGGCCTGCCCGCTAGCCTCCCGGCCACCGGCCTCCCGAGTCGACTCGCGGTGTCCCCCAAGGTGGCGCTGGCTGAACCGGCCCGGTCTCCCGGGCCGAGTTACTGAGTAGCCTCTGTGGGGACTATCGGGTCGAACTGCCCTCACTGTCCACTGGGTCGGGCCCAGTGGATAGGGTCAAAACATAGCAGGCTGAACTGCCCAATGGGTAGGGTTGAACATAGCATGGTTGATGAGGTTGACCCAGACTGGGTTAGCCAGGACTGGGTTGGGCCGAGTCGGTCTGATCGGGTCATACCAGACCTGGGCCCATTTCTGACCCTTTATCTTCTTGGGCCATATCTTTGGCACCAGACGTCCGTCTGACGAACCGTCAGTGGAATCAGTGTTCTTGGAGCATAGCCATCCATTTGAGTATACCCCATGAGAGTTTGGGGTATAGTTGAGATACGGTCAGGTAGGTTCGTACACGAAACCTACCAATCCCCTGGGACTAAAAGGATGATAACTCACAGAACAGGTGTTCTATTGATGCATTTTCTATTGTGTTGAGACCCCTATGACATGTCCCTACTTTGAGATACTTTCTCCATAAACTTCCTGACACTTGGAGTGTCGACCAGTAGCTCGTTGAACAGATCCTCCTGGAGACGATCATACAGAGTGTAGAGACCTATTAGCTATAGACATGATGACTGCTTGACCGATTCGACTAGCCCAGTGGATGGAGATCCCAGTTTGGCGGCAGACCCACGACAGACATAGTGCTAGATTTGTTAGCAGACCCACGATACTCGACAGGAGGAGTATCTCTGACGGCTATTATGGGGACCGCACAGTTTGGCGGCAGACCCATAGTGGATGGAGTGCCCAGTTTGGCAGCAGACCCATGGTACTGGAATGGATGTGTACCTCAGAAGTCTATGGTTAGTGAGTATCACCTAATAGTCATGACAGGGCCACTATACTCGATAGAAGAGGAGTTCTCCTATAGACGTTGTTACGATAATGAAAATCATGGTTTGAGCTGAGTCATTGACCTTTGTGTTTTCTTCATAATTGAGATGGGTTACTTGATAACTTTGGTATATGTGTGGGAATATTCCTAATTAATGGTTATCCGATGAAATAATATATTTTGGTTTATCCTGGTTGGATTATGTGAGACCTTGAGGGTCTTGAGGTCCCTAATCAGTATCGTTATACTCACCCCTACACGGGCTATTCCCGCACCTCATTATGTTGGTTACAAATGATGAACAACACTAACCGAGGCAAAGTGTGTGAGGGATGGATGGTACTCTAAGGTGGACCACATGATGATATGGTATTTGGAAGAGACAAGTGGTCATGCATCACTTAGGAGGCTTTCTGTACCTACCCTTCAAGTAGGATCCGTGGTGGAAAATCCAGGAGCGGCTAAACACCTTCCAGTAGTTTGTCTTTTAGTTATACCAATTTTTCCTTTCCCTGAACATTACTTTTGATCCAGTATTCCCGGCCCCTTTACTTTCATCATGCTTGTTACACAGTTTTACTTAGTGTTTGCTTCCGCTTGTACTCAGGTTGTGTGTGTTTACGATTTATAAAGATAATGCCTTCCCAGTTTTAGGGAATTACTCCTTTGGTGCTAGTCACCAGCCCCTGGCCTATAGAAGGCAGGCATTGGGTAGTCACGATGCGGGCCCTGGGGGAAGGTTCTTGAAAAATTGCTATCAGAGGAGTCGGTTCTACCGCACAACTTAGGACACTGATATTACTTTTCTATGAAGCAATAGTTTTAATGTTACTAAGTGTGGATTTCAGTCAAGGGTGTCCAGTGTTGGTGCGGGCGGCCAACATATCCGTACACCCGGACCCTGACTTCTTATTTCCGAATCAGTGCATGAAAACACTGATTGCATGTGTGTTTTCAAAAGTTATCCTTAATTCATCTCAAACCAAGTCAGCTCACGAGGTATAGACTTTTGACAGTGTCATATCTATTTCTTTATGGATGCCTCCCCACCGACGACTAGTTAGAGCCCCGAGAGTCGTACGTGCTGAAATCCAACCAAGTGACGATGCCTCAGTGTTGGGACCCATCACAGCGGAGGCACCAGTGGTACCATTACCCGATGGGCTACCATTACCACCATCCCTAGCAGTAGAGGGTGTGTGCCGCTTGAACACATTTCACGGGTTCCTGCGACAGGGTCCTCTGAGCTTTTGAGTTGAGACATATTTACCAACGGCTGGGCACTGGCTGGAGTTTGTAGCATGAGTTTTCCAAATAGTTGGGTCACCCACTAACATGATGGTGCACCTATATGTTAGTCTCTTTCAAGTAGTAGCTGAGAGGTGGTGGAACCTGATTCTCCATATTTATAACGAGGTGAACCTCACCTGGGGAATCTTCGAGGGTCTTTTTAGGGAGGAGTTTATACCAGCGACTCTACACTCTGTGCATGCTCAGAAGCTGCTTCTCTTGTCGCAGGACAATCTCTCAGAATCCGAGTCATCTATAAAAGGAATTAGACAAATGACACAGGGGAACGAGCGGGTTAGACCTACTGATAGATGACCCCAAGATGTGGTAACGGGGGTGCGGGCACCCGAGGCCAAGGGAGACCTGAACAGATAAGAGTCAGTTATTCCTATAAGGAATGGGGTCATAGAGTGCATGAATATCCAACTCCCCGCACAGTTGATCAGCAGGCATTGGAGGAGCCACCGAGATAGAGGCAGTGGCAGGAGCTTGAGCATCAGCTGAGCGGTGGACGAGGCATTGGAGCAGGTCCTTCAGCGGATGGTGGTCAGAGTCATCAAGCACTACTACTCTCACCCCAAGATGGTTCACCTCGATCTCTGGAATCAGGTGGATAGTAGTAGGACTAGCTCTAGGCATAGAGTCCTTTTTTCATGATACTACTATCTTATGTTGATGTCATTGTTTGTGGTTTCCTTTTGTCTGTGAACTTTGAGCTGCAGTAATAAAAGACACACTTCCTTGTGACATTTTCTTTCCTACGTTTTCTGTGGTTAATACTAAGAGGTTCTAGTTAAAATTGTTGACTTGACCCTCAAATTAAATATTCCTACTGGAGGATACCCATTTAGCACCCACTGATGTCGGCAGTGTGACTCGACCCTTGGAGGCGAGTGTAACTGTTGGATCTCTTGGTAGTAGCGTCGAGGCCTTATGATGTCATCCATGACATGAATTGTACTTTTCATGTCAGGATTGACTATACTAGGAAAAAGACGTGTATCATACAAGGGAAGAGACCGGATTTCCTTTTTTGGAAAAGGAGAAATCGTAATAGCTCTTGTAGAACATAGGCGAAGAAGGGTGAATTCAACTTCTTACAATAGGCTAGTTTCACCTATAGTTCATGGAGCAAACAACTTAAGGTTACTCTAAACTCAATAGTCTCAGTTGTGTCTTCTCATAGAAGGACTTGAACCATAGAAAGAGGAAATGGCTTGAGTTACTCCAGAACTATGATATTGATATAGTCTAAACACCTGGGAAGGGGAATGTTGTTGCAGATGCGCTCAACAGGAGGACTCGTATTCAGCTGCATGGAATGGTGACAGAGCAGCTGGCTGCCTTACATATATCCTTTGTGGATAGGGATAGAGCATCCTATCTATAGTATCTTATAGTCACTCCCCCACTTATTCAGCAGAGTAGGCAAGGTGGATTACCGGTTAGCTCTTCCACCTTAGTTGCACTGGGTGCACAATGCCTTACACGTATCTCCGCTGAGGAGATACGTGCGTGACCTTTACGACATCATTGACTACGGGGAGATGTACATCAACGAATGTGAGACTTTAATGGAGGTTCTAGTGGAGATTGAGGTCTGACTGGAGTGTGTCCTATGTGGATGGTCGATACCTCTGGTGCGGGTTCACTGGCAGTACAGGAACCTCCAGGTGGGCACATGGGAGCCGGAGCTTCATATCCATGTTCAGTGCCCCCATTTGTTTTCCTAGTGTGTGTTATAGCTTTATGGGGACGTAAAGGCATGAGGTGGGGGTAATATAAAATCCTGGAAATTTGAAGGAATTTTTCTCTTACATTCTTTGTAATTATACGAGTCCACTGTTTCTAACGATGCTTGATTCTGAGGCCTGGTGTACCCGGAATCGATTTATGAAGCTTTTTTCGGGTACGATCAGTTAACGTACGTTCGAAATTTATTATATTTTGATCTAGTGTGAGGAATTGAAATCTGAGGGCACTGTTGATCTCGCATTTTTGGTAATTTATTTGTGATACCTTCACCGCAGTTGCAATCTGACGTGGGTGGATGATAGTTTTCGGGGTTTTTACTTTAGTTTGATAAATATTAAGTGTTAAATTTATTTTTATTGGTGGTGGTTAAAACCACCATGTAGTGGTTGGTGGTGGGGGCCACCCCACCATAACCTCCCATGAGAGGTTATGTTGGTGGGACCCACCTGCACATAACCTCCCATGAGGGGATAATTGTGGCGGGGACCACACGTGCATGGCCTCTCTATTAAACTAGAGGGGTGGGGACCACCCGACCCCGATTAATGGAGGAGGATAAAAAAATCATCAACTCCCCATTAAATGGGAAGAAACTCCCCAACTCCTCCACAAAATGTTTTCCAAACAGTTATGGGGAGCCTCTTGACTTCCTCCCAAATTAATGTGACACCATAAAATAATTAAATTGCTGGATCCGGGTTATAATTATATCTTTTTAAATTTCATGCCAACATTAAAATAATTAGAATAATCATATTATTCCATTGGAAAAATTCTCCTTGGAAGGCATTTCTTTTTTGGAAAGCTAAGAAGAGGAAAATCTCCCAACGAATAACTGTTCTTCCAATGAAGAACACGAAGAACCCTCCTTCCACCAAAGATCGACACCATATTCATCTTTCTTCAATCGAGGCAAAGGAAGGGGAGACGCCGCCCATGAAGAACATCACAAATGAAAATGTCACCTCCTCCCAACATTGACGAAGTGATTCCACCATCCCCCGACTTCGTCAAACGACACCGATTATAGGGTATGGGGTTTATATGTATTGAAATTGTATCTTTTATCCTTCCTTCTTCATAGAATGATAAGGGTTTATTGTGGACATAATGTTGATCTTTCTTCTTCACTCTGTGAGCTAAATGTTATCACCCTCTAAATGCTGACGGTGTGGGCCAACTAACACGGCCTGACACCCTCCGCCTTTTTCAATTTTTTTATTCTACGGATTGGTGATGAAGCAAGAGGCAACGGTGGAGGCAACGACAAAGGCCGCACTACCCGCAACCTCAATGAAGTACAGCTCCCCACGATGCACCGGTGCACTCGGTCGGACATCGTCAGCCAAGAGGCGCACGACCCTCTTCCCATGCTCTGCTTCATGGCACTACCAAAGAGCCACCGCGCCTCGCCGGCACGCTGCCCACGCGCCCATCGGCACGCTGCCCCCCCCCCCCCCCACCCGGGCGCGCTGCTCGCGCCCCTGGGCACGTAGCCGGCGTCCTGCCCGAACTAGCCAGCGAACCCCGGCACCCCCGTGGCACCCTACCTGTGCTGCCCGGTGTACCCCGACGCACCCCTTAGCGCCCTGCCACCCTGCCCAACACCCCCCGGCCCCCATCTGCGCTACCCAGAGCGCCCCCATGTGATTCCTGGAATCCAGTACCCTACCCAGTACCCTGACCGGTGCCCCGCGACGCCCTACCATTCGGACTGTCTCCCCCTGGTGCAATTCCCAGCCTTCCCACCCACCCGGCGCGCTGTTCAGCCTTCCCAGCACCATGCACGCTTCCTGACGCCCTTTTCATGGCCTACTTGGCACTTGCACCCTTCCAGGTGCACCCGCAGCCTGTCGGTGACCTCCCGGCCTACCCGCGCCTTGTGCCTCCTACCTATTGGCCTCCAGGCCACAGGCCTCTCGTGCCGACCCACGACATCCCCCATGATGTCCCTGGCCGAACCTGCCAGGTCTCCCAGGTCGAGTTACTAAGACGCCACTGTGGCGACTATAGGGTCGAACCACCCTAGCGGTCTGCTAGGCTGGTCCCAACGGACCGGGTCAAAATATAGCGTGATGAACCACCCAATGGGTCGGGTAAGACCCAGCGAGTCGGACCGGGTCGACTCAGACCAGGTCGGGCCAATCGGGTCGGACCAGACCCGAGCCCATTTCCGACCCATTACCTTCATGGGTCATATCTTTGGCACCAGATGTCCATTTGAGGAATCGTCCACAGTGTTCGTATTCTTGGAGCATTGATGTCCCTTTGAGTATACCCCACGGCATTGAGGGGTATAGTTGAGATACAGTTAGTATGGTTCGTATACGAAACTAACCAGGCCACCATGACTAAAAGGATGATAACTCACAGACTGGGCGTCCGATTGACGCACCATCTGTTGTGTTGAGACCCCTATGACATGGAAATAATTTGAGATACTTACACCTGAAATTTATTGAAACATGGAGTGTCAACTAGTACCTCGTGGAACGGATCCTTCTGGAGATGAGCATATGGAGTGCGGAAACCTAGTAGCTATAATCTTGATGACTTCTTGACCGATTCGACTCTGAGTGATTCAAGTAGCCATGTGGACGGATCACCCAGTTTGGCAGTACACCCATGGCACCCAGAGTCCCTAGTTTGGTAGCAGACCCAGGGTACTCAACAGGAGGAGTACCTTTGATAGTCATTTGGGGGAGCGCCCAGTTTGGTAGGAGACCCAAAGGGGACAGAGTTCCCGGTTTGGCAGCAGACCCTTGGTACTCAATAGGAGGAGTACCTCAGCAGTCTAAGGTTAGTTAGTAGTGCATGAGAGTCACGACTGGGCCACTATACTCGAAAGAGGAGGAGTTCTCCAGCAGTTGTGTATAAGATAATGAAAATCCTAGTTTGAGCTGAGCCAATGACCTTTGTGTTTTCTTCAGGATTGAGATGGGTTACTTGAGATCATAGGTATATATGTGGGAATATACCTTATTAATGGTTATCCATTGAAATATTACTTATTTGTTTATCCTTTTTGGATTATGTGATACATTGAGGGAATCAGGGTCCCGACTGAGTATCGTTATACTCACCCCTGCACGGCCTATGGCTGCACCTCGTTGTGTTGGTTTCAGACGATAGATGGCACTGATAGAGGAAAAGTGTACGAGGAATGGACAGTACCCGGAGGTGGACCTCATGAAGAGATGGTATCCGGAGGAGAGGGATGGACATAGATCAATGTGGAGTGTTTTTGTACCTATGCTTCAGGTAGGATCCGTGGTGGATGATCGAGGAGCTGCTAGACACCTTCCAGCAGTTTGTCTTTTAGTAGTACCTATTTATCCTTTTCTTGTACTTCACTATTGGGATTGAATTTTTGGACCATTTACTTTCGGAAGTCTTGTTACATAGTTTTTACTTTGGTTTTTCTTCCTCATGTACTCTAGTTCTGTGTGTTTACAATTTATAAAGGCAGCGCCTTCCCAGTTTTAGAGAATTACGCCTTTGGTGCTAGTTGCTAGCCCCTGGCCTATGAAAGGTGGGGTTGGGGTTGCCACGATGTGTGACCTAGGGGATGGTTTATGACAACTGAGTTGGGTTGCGAGGTTATGATTGTGTGTTTCAACTTTGAATAATGACATTTGGAAGTACCGAAGAAGGAAGTGGGTTGGTTTTTTTGTGTTTAGTTAATAAAACTCTTCACCTTTTGAGGAATTTGAAGATGATGTCATTGGTAGTTTCCCAAGGTAGTACTAAAACAAATTAATGTGACGTATTAACAAATAAGTGGTAAATGGATTAATTTAAAATTGGTTGGGTTTATGCATTTTCACTTTCTGTTTGAGTGGTTGTTCTTAAAGGGTTAGCAATAAACATTATTTTGGTGGGCTGGTTGTTTGTTTTGGGACCCATAAAATTGGTTGAGTGTTTTCATAACAATAGATATAATTAATAATTGCTTTAGATTTTTATACGCACCAAACCCTCATTGTGAACGATTTACCAAACACCCCTTTTTTCATGGGGGTATTTTTCCCAACATATTGGTGGGAGGATGGATGGGTGGTTATAGACTTTTTTCCTCGCAACCTCTTCGGAGTTCATAATACTAGAGAATATTTGGGGGGCCTGTACTGTCTTGAGTATTACCATATTCCATGATACTTCAGTCATGATTCATGTGGATGAGGGGCCAGGGTTTCATTGGTGGACAGGTTTGGTTTTTGTGTCATAGGTGTCTTTAGGTGAGATGTGTGCTGTGGTTGAGGCCCAACTATTTGTGGGGAGGTTCTGGTAGTGGGACTATGATTTGGAAGAGTCATAGCATTAGGATGTTAGCTGTTAGTAACAATAGTTAACTATTTGGAAAGTGGTGTGAGGTACCCAAATATTGATGTTATTATACAACTTAATTACATTACTTTTGCTATTTGGTGTTTTTTCCTTGGTGTTCCTAGACTGGTTTGTTCTCCTTAGTAGATTTTTTGAGGTTCTACTGTTTTCTCACATGTGGATTAGAATTTTTCCCACAATTTTGCACTGGTTTCATTAGTTTTTTTACTAGTATACTTGTATACTCACCCTATGTTCATAAAAATATTCTCATATTTAAAGGAGGTATTTGATGACCATGATGGACTTTTCAAGATCAGGAATTCATATTGTGGTTATTTTTCTACATAGAATATTATTTTTGTACGTTTTAGCACATTATTTGAACTTCTGAAACAATTTACATTTAAATCGTACATGGTTGGTATTTTGGTATCCTTTATAAAAAATTTGGGGTTTTTTAGGATGTGTACCATCTTATATCCTAATCCAATTTTCTTTAAAAATGACAACTACTTCAATTTTGTGTGAGATCATGTACCCCTGTTTTTAGATTCCTTTGTGGGCCTTATTGATTGAGGGACTCAGTGGTAATTATCTCTTTATTATGTTGAATAATGGAGTATATGACAATCTTCTTTGACTTATATCATCTTGATGATGGTGGGTCATGATAGAAATAACATCCCCCCCCCACTTGTGCATGGGTGGATTTATATATCCTACTTGGAATACTTTTATAATAACCAAAAAATTTTAAAACAATTTTCTAGTTCCCAAGATGGAATTGAGTACCTTGTGGGACTTTACTATCTTGGGTGTCAGGACAATTACTATTTTTCTACATATCCTTTTACTTTTGGTACTTTCTTTAGTAACTTTCTTGTACATTTTTCACTGTATACCTATAAATCATACTTGGGTTGAATTTTTTTTTCCTTTATAAAAATGTTTGGTGTATTTTGGTATGTTTACATTCTTATCTTCTGATTCTTATTTCAATAAAAATAGAAATAAATTTCCTTTTTTTTTGAAATCCTATACCATTGGTGTTAGTCTCCACCCAAGGGCCTATTGAACGTGGGACTCAGGGGTAATTATATCTCCTCCATATTGAAGAAGGAAGGGTGTGACACTCTATTTATCCTTCCCTCATCTCAAAGAAGGTGAGTCATGATAGAATTTTTTCTGAGGGAAGAATCAGATATATGATGGAGTTCAGATATGGGAATAGTGAGGACTGCATTGGATGGTAGGGAAACGATGTTCTAAAATTTTTGTGTGTGAAATTTTCCAGAGAAGACCATCTAGGACACATGATTTTAGGGCCCCCCATGATCTAATGAAGGGACTATGAACCTACTAAATTACCAGGTGAGGCTATAATGATTGAAATATATAGTCCCAAGGAAATGTACATGCATCACTGTGACTTGATTTCTGGTGTTTCATGGGTGTTTTGGTATTTTAATTTAATTAAATAGTTAACATAAATCATAAAATGAAATTACTATACTACCTGAGCATAAGAGTCCCTTGTTTACTTTTTATGATATATTACTCATACATCGCCCCCATGTGGTACAAGCCGATGAGGCCCACTAGGATGACCCCATTGATCAATAGAGCGCCAATCGAAAAGATAAAGAGAAATTGTGGCAAAGGACAATTCATTCTACCCTATGGCAGAATTTGGGGATGTTTGAAGGTAGCATTTCAGACTCAAAGACTGAGGCATGTCGTGAAAATACCACAATCCCCTTTAACATTGATCTGTGCTCTGAGGGAGTACTGGGTCCCACTGTAAGTGATCTATATGAGAGGAGTGGTGCCTCCGTGGTGGATGCTTTACCTCAGGGAGAGGAATGAGATAGATGTATCATGGGAAAACATTGAGAAGGAGTTTCAGGAAGAGTTCATTTCATGAATAATGAATGCCAAATAGTTATATAAGCCTCTCTCTATTCAGTAGGAAAGTATGTCAATAATGGAACTGGGGATCAAGTTCAAGGATATCCTACGCTTCACCCCAAATCTCTTTTAATATGAGGAGTTGTGTGAAAGATTCTTGGAGGATGCACTCCAACCTTCTCTTATGTATTACTTCTCTCCCATTACCCTATCAAAATACATAGATGTTCAGAAAGATGTCTAATTAGTAGAGAAGATTTACTCAAAGGGAGGTGTTTCATGAAAGGAGAGCCAACCATGTCATTTAAATGGGAAGGTAGTCAGAAGAAGGTCACCTACATCAGGGTATTCTATGTTTTGGCCAGTAGGAAGTAGGTCTCAATAGTTCCAGTTCCGATCTCATAGTCCGTTCCCTTTCCACTTGGTATCAGGACCAAGGTAAATCATTTTTGGAAGTCATGGACATATACAAAAATAGTTTCTATTTTGAGCATAGTATAGTGGGTTTGGTCAAGTTCATTTCCCACCTCAGTAGTAGTATTTTCCAGGTAGGAATTTCCAGCAACATGTCTAGTGAACCCCCACTCCACCGAGGGATAGAAACATCAGGGGAGGTTGACCTCAGGGTGCTATTCAGGTACCTTTACCAGGGAATGGTTGTGGAGGTTGTTGATTTCAAATGGGTAGAGAAGATAGGCATGGGCAGTTTCACACCACCAAGGAAGCAATTCCAATGGATCCGGAGGTTTTTCTATGTATGGTTAGTCTATTTAGAAATATTTATTGAGAATTGTGAGATTAAACACCCTCACATTACATTTTTTCACCCATTCTAACATATGTTCTGGAACTAGAAGTCTTGAGGCTTTCCATTATCCTAGTGTTTAGTACGCTAGTTGGACGTAAAACTAGTCTATTTTCTATGTGTTGAGGATGTAAAAAGATGATCGGGATGAATCAATTGAATGTGGATATTCTTTTTCAGTATATGTAGCTATTCAATATCACCATAGGAATCAAATAGATGTCTTCTATTCTGAATAGTATAGACTTCTTCCAGAGAAGAGATATGGTATCAGATATGGATGGCCAGTGTGTTGTTTTCATTGGTGAGGGGAGCTGTCAGGTGGGCAGTCAGTGTGTAGAGAATCTTATTTCCTTGTCTACTAAGCTGTCAGTGGGATCCGCATAGATAGAGACTTTGGATATTTTTTTGTTTTTCATAGAGTTCATATATGTCTTCCAAAATGAGGTTGTGACTCTATCCCATTGACATGGCGTCGAGTTCAGAATAAAAAAGCATCCCAGTGATCGTCCTATTTTCATGGAAACCTATCAGATGTTGCCTTATGAGGTACAAGAGTAGCAGATTTAGTTTTACCACTAGAAGAAGAAGTGTATTATCTATCCACGTGTGTATTATTTGGGTTCTCTAGTCATTTTTTATGAAATAATATATTGGTCTGAGGCTGTGAATAGAATATAGGAGACTATACAAGGTAATGATCAGGAACTGTTACCCCCTTCCAAGGATATCTGATCTTTTTGACACAATAAAGGGAGCAGGTTTTCTCCTTATGATCGATCTATGGTATTGATATAACCAGTTGATGTTGATTAAGGTTAACATTTTGAACACTGATTTTAAAAATAGGTACATGAAATTCTTGTTTGTGGTCATTCCCTTTAGTGTAACGAATGCACCAGCTGTGTTCATGGGGCTCATGAACTCTGTATTCTGCAGGTTCTTGGACCAGTTCAATGTAGTGTTCATCAATGAAATTCGGATCTACCCAAGGTCATATGAGGATCATTTTAAGCATCTAAGGACCATCATGGATGTCCTTAGACAACACCATATCTATGGGATGTTGTCCAAGTGCATTTTCAGTACATGAGAGGTGCACATACATGGACATGTGGTTTCATAGGAAGTAATAGTAGTGGACACATAAATGGTTTATGTGGTTGTTTCTTGGTAAACATGAAAGAACGTGGAAGATATTCATAGTTTCCTATGAAGAGCAAGCTATTATTATAGGTTCATGCCCAACTTTTCATGAGTAGTGGCTGTATTGAATGCATTGACTAGAAAAGACTAGCCATTCTTGTGGAGTGAGTAGTCTTAGGAATCTCTCAACTATCTTAAGGGGATGTTGGTCAGTGCTCTAGTTCTTAGGATACCAAATTAAGGGGGAGTTCGTGTGTGTTGTGATGCTTTCGGACTAGGCTTAGGTTTTGTTATGATGTAGCAGTAGGGAGTGATATATTATGGGTCTATGACGTTATTTCCGCATGAACATAACTATTACACAATTGATCTAGATCTTGAAGTTGTTTTGCTCGTGTTTATGTTGTGGAGACATTATCTCATTAGTGATCACATTGTCCTCTTCACATATCACAAGAGTTTGAGGTATATATTCACCCATGGATATGTGAACATCTGACAATGAAGTTGGATATAGTTTCTCTGTGACTACAACTTCGATATCTCTTACACAATAGGAAAGTAGAACATGGTGGTTGATGCCTTAATGATGAAGTCATAGAATGATTTTTTTGGTGCCAAAATATTGGACGAAGAAAGAAGGACTAAAAGAAGTCAGTGCGCTGCCTCAAGAAGCTCAGACACTGAGGGACCCTGAGAAACGTGGCCGCCGTGAAGACGCAGAGGAGGTAATGCTCCATGAAATCCCTGACGTTCTCGAGTCCACCGTGAAGAACCCAAGGTGGTAATGCTCCGTGAACGCCCATGACGTTCGTGATCCCTCTGCGAAGTAGAAGATGTGGTAACCCTTTGCAAACTGGTTGACGTTCGTGACCCTCCGTGAAGCAACCAAAGCCCCCATCGCGCCGCGTGAGCCCTGCTTCGCGGCACCCCGTGCCTACAAATACCGGGCTCCCCCTGAGCTCAAAATATGGACAATTCGACCTTTCATCTTCTCATCTCCCGAATCACAAAGCACCCTTCGCCCTGGGAATCATGTCCTCCACGAGGTATTTTTGCTTCTTGAGATGCCTTCGCCTTGTCTGGTTTTGATCTCCTCTTCTGAGAGGGATTCCCTTCGCAAAGCCTAAGGACTTCGCGAAGGAAGGGGATCCCCAAGGGGACTGTGCAGCCGTGGAGAGTTTATGATTCATGGAACACCCACTCTGTACATGTGATCCATATGCCAAGGCAGGGTCACTGTACTTCATGAAGCACATTGCTGAGCAGCACCATGCTTTCTGAGGCACCTCTTCTTTGCGTGGCAGTGCTCTGCGAATACTATTCCACTTCACGAAGCACCTCCCATTCTCACCTCTGCCCCATACTAAGGCCAAAGAACTCCACTTCGCGAAGAAAACCCATTTGCAAGTGCTCTCCACTATGCAAAGCAGCCATGCTCTGCAAGGTCCCTGCCTGTGGACCCCTGTTCTTGGAAATTCATCTTCTCGTGCATCCCTCCAGGCTTTCACGATGTGATTTCAACGTACCCTAGATGATACCACCCGTAGCTTTTCATTCCCTAATGCTTCTTCGAATAGGCACAGTATTGGCTATTGCTTCATCACATAGCCACGCTAATGTGGACTCCTCAATGGTTCGCTCTGCAACCCCCATTTTTCACGGCCTTACCGATGCCTTCCCTCCCATAAGGAGCAGAGGGTACCAATTATGTAAGTCCTAGGGGTGCAGAGTAAACCCACATCGTCCGAGCTGCATGATGTTAACTGCCAAGCACCTCGTCCATAACACATGACGTTAAATTGTGATCTGACCTCGTGCTTCGCATATAGGGTCCCCCCATCTCGGACATTCTTTACGTCGCTCATCTCCATGTGAATGGTTTCTTACTCACATGGAATGAGATCCTCCATTTTAGAGTGGTGTTTTTTCATGGGGGAAGGGCTGCCTCAGAGTGTAAGCCCCTAGCCTCTCCTGTGGAAGGTTTCACCCATGCACCTTCGTACTTCCCAACCCCCAAGGCCAGTGGAGGGTGTGATAGGGGACGAGGCATCTCTTTTGTTCAGTCCTAAATCCCTCTCCCTCTGCGCTTTGTATCACCTCGAGCCTCCATTATAAAGTAAGACCCAGCTCCATGGGCTACCTAACACGTAAGCCCCTATACGTTTCCCATAGATGCACCCTTCGCGACATGATTGTCAGGTCCCTCTAACCTCTATTTTCTCACACCGAGCATGACTCACGTGAGCTTAGAGTGAGCACCATCCCTAACTCCCACGCCAAGTGAACTACGGGTACTTTGATCCTTGATAGGGCATGGTACGTTGGAAGCCTCAATGAGGTTCAATCCCACCACTCGGTTGTTTCTTCACGTCGAGTTTCACCCTCGTCCAGCATGACGTTAAATTTTATGCCCCCGTCCAACATGACGTTAAACTGCACATCCGATCTACGAGGACATTGATCCATGTCAAGGCATGGTACGTAGGAAACCTCAATGAGGTTCAATCCCACCACCAGTGGACGCCCCGGGTTCACCTTCACGTCCGTTTTCCGACGAACCCCAACATAAACTATGTGGTATTCGATCTATGCTAAGGCATGGTATGTAGGAAGCCTCTACGAGGTTTAAGCCCACCACCACCTGGACCCCTAGTCCTCCTTCACGTTGGCCTTCTGGCATCAAACCTGAACTTCGTGGTCTTTGATCTATGCTAAGGCATGGTATGTAACAAGCCTCCATGAGGTTCAAGCCGACCACCACCTGGACTAAGGTCCTCCTTCACGTCGGTTCACCGACCCCACATCCATGGGCCAACTCTGAGTGTAATCCCCATTCAATACCGACCTACGCAAACTTTTATATCCTACCACAAGGATATTTAGGAAGCCTCCCTGAGGCCCAATCCCATCACCATCGTCACGTCCATGATGGCCCCATCTCATCCCCCCTCTACTCCAAGCCATTGTCCATCACCCACCGTGACTCTTACCTGGGTAGCCACATCCCATTGAGATCATGCCACCCCACTCCCATCCATAGCATCCAGGAAGCCACCCACGGGATGACCCCGATATCGGTGTTCCCTCAAGAAGGGTCCTCAGTCGGATCCACTCCAGTTATTGTTTTGATCAGCCCGATCTGTCTCTTCCAGACATTAAAATTTCGGCATACCCCATGTTAAAGATGGGAAACTGAGAAAAACCACATATATATGCCAATGGCATATGATCCCCCGCGTTCGATGTGGGATTCCTCGGGCTTCCACGCCCTCGAGAAGCCCTATAATAAGGTACCAACAACAGACACACTAATTCCACATCATTCAGACATGTTAATGATTCCACCACGTGACTACTCCCCGAACTGAAGGTTGTAGTGCTGACTGAACCCTTTGGAATGTCCTGACAGAAGCAGTGTAATTAACGGGGGTCCATGAAAATATGGCACTGGGAAGAGTTTTACAAACAATGTATTTAATCTATGAGGGTGACATGGACTAGGTGATGAGTTTCGAGGAGGAATCCATGGTAGAAAGAACTGACATCCCATCATCCCAGTTTCGATCAAGGAGGATACATCCCTGAATAAGGAGAGAATGCCGCCCACCTATGGAAAGCAGGAATGCAGGGTAACAAGAAAGCCGCGCCTTTCGCACCCAAGTGGGCGGACGCGCGCGCCCTGGTGAAAGTTTTGGAAACAGAAATGTTGAACCCGACGTGAAATTCTTCTCCTCAATGTGGAGATTAGTAGTGCTCGAGACATCAGTAGATTGACGTGTCACCGGATCAAGATATCCAGCACTGGGCCCCGCTATGCAAACAGCAGGCCTGGCGTAAAACTCACCAGATTATGGGGAAGTAGAACATGGGGAGTTCCATTCTGCAACATTGTCTGCGTGGATCCCTATTACCGGCCAAGGAAGACTGAATGGCGTTGGGGCACTGGTTGTCGATTCCTTTCCTCGTAGTATTGATGATTTAATTTACCTACCTCCCAGGAGCCAGATTGCTGCTATGGAGACACCATCACTGCCCGCTTGCCTATGTAGGGGTGGGGGAAATACCAAAACAGCTGCTCTATGTGGCTCTACTACCGCCACAACGCCATCTACGTCCATGAATATGGGACGCCTGTGTCCCCTCTCTATGTCAGAGATTATCCAACGAAGGGTGATCAACAACATTGTACGTAGGTACGAGGAGGAAGGGGTCATCCTAACCCAGGATATGGCCCACATGGACCTGGAGGCATCGAGGCCTCGCCATCAACGCCTCCCTAGAGGGTCGCACAGGGAGCCCCTTCTCCCCACCCCAACATTCAATCGTTTCGGGAGCCTATCCCCAGAACGCCTCGACAGATCCATGCCTTACGCCGATGAGGTGGGTGATGTCATGTTTAGCCCTTCCAGGGCCTCGATCCAAGGACTCAATGAAAGGGCCTCCACCCAGCCACGTTAGCGCTGCTGTTCGGCATTTCTAGTGGAGCAGGGAGGCTACACCCCTACACCACCTGCACCGACTCGTCTGACCCGATGCCAGCGTCGGGCCTGAGCTGAGGAGGACTGTCATGGGGGGTTAACGTCAATAGCCACTATTTCCAGAGCCACCACCGACGTGCACCATGAATCCCTTGAACACACTGAGCAGGGGCACTCCTACGCCCGATCGGGATCGAGGTCCCAACCGCTCCATGGGCAGACTGGGTTGACTCTCCGGGTCGCAGGCCTGAGTGGCGATCGTAGTGAACCAATTTGCGGTGATGTCACCACATAAGGAGGTCATCTCCATCCCACCATTCCACAGAGCATGGTCTTCCCCCACTTTGATGATTTTCATGGAGGTATGCCTCATGTTACCCCCATCTCTAATTAAGACCTACCCCGCGATAGTGATACTCGGCGTGGAAGCCTCTCCGTGCCCACCACATCGGGTATGGAGTTCCTCCTCCTTCCCCCGACCATCGGTGTGAAGGTATTGCCCATACGGTCCATATCCAGTGCAAGGATCTTCCCCACATTCTCTCCGCAGCTGGTGACAGTCCCCCTCACCCTGGAAACAAGAGGGGTGTTGGTCAACCTTGCTCCACCCGCGTCGATCATTAAGGTCCTCCCCATGATCTTCATGGTTCCAACAGAGGTAATGCCCATACGAGTGTTATTCATGGAGGTCCTACCCATGTTCCCTACAATATCTTCCCCAGAGCCCCTCACACCACGACCTTCTCAAGAAGAAGTACTCTCTGCCATGGCCCCATTGTGGCCCTGAGTCTACATGTCAGGAATCAGCCATGTTTTGAAGAGCCATCTAGGGGAATGAGAGAAGGTCATCGGTTCCACAAGAAGAATCCTGGGAAGGCATGGGCGGAGATCAAACTCGCCCGCTTCTTGGATTCTGAAGCAGAATGTGACTCCGTGATGAAACCATCTCCTCGGTCCTTCGTGTCAAGGACTAGGGCAGGAACAAGGCGTGTCAGCCTCATTCTCCCAGAATGCGAAGCCCATCGGATTCCCACCTCTCTTAGCAGATAAATTTAGGGGGAGAAAATCTTGGGAATCCTGTAGGTTCTGACCGTGCAGTCACCACCGTCATCACCCGAAGCGCCCTCTACCTCTTCCAAAGATCACGGAGAGTTGTTTTTGGGACCGAAAGCGGTTGAGAAATAGTGTAACCCATCGCCGGTGACCGCAATCCCTGCACTAGAAGCTGTGAAAGTCAGCTTGTCGTATCGCTACACTATGTTTTTGTCACCCCACTCTTTGAAGGATGGCTCAAAGTTCGGTGGCCAGTCAGCTCGTTCGCCGTATACTCTACCGCCTAGTTTACTGTCCCAACGGTCTTCCATGGTACCACTACTGGTTCCTCACCCCCGGTTGACGAGTGGGGAAATACGGGGCCAGACCCTGAATCTGATCCCAGGAGCTTCTGGAACATTCTCGTGGTGAACCACTTCCCAGAGAAGTTCTGGCCAACGGCACTGTTGAACTTTGGTGCGTCGGAATCCCTCACTCCAGAAGAAGTAGAGTGCTTCTGCAATACCCTATGGGTGACACACTTCGGCCTTCATTATGAGATAGTGGCGTGCCCCAGGGGCTGATAGCACGTTGAGGAAATCGGCGAGAAATGCCGCCTGGTCGATTTGGCCGCACTCCCCGTGGCCTAGCACCCTGAAGCACCAGGTCGCCAGAGTGCCCTCCAACACAAATGCGTTCAGAGTTTCAAAGTACACCGCAAAATCATCAGGGAAGGTACCCCCATGTGAAATTTCGTGGTTGGGGACAGTATTTCGGCATCCTCTTCAGTCCTATACAGTGGTAGGCTGATTTGTTATGCGACATTGAGGACATGCCTCCAAGAGGGGTCATGGTCCACATGGCTGACATAGTGGACAAGGAGGACGAGTTGGATTTTCTCGATGGAAACTTACCCCCTGAGGGTGTACCACCACTACTGGACCCATCAGGGAAGATTACCCCGCATAAAAGGAACCTTCTAGGCCTCCCCCTACCCACCAAGTCACATTTACTCGGTCGGATGGCCGGTAAGGGTATGGAGCATGTCGGAACTGTCAAGCAATCCGACCCATCTGCCTTAGTGCAGAAGTCGGACGAAGACCCCAAGAAGGCCACGTTACTCCAATAGCTTTCTGATCAGAAGAGGTTGGTCGACGAACTCCTGGATGAGCACGCTATCAAGAGGTGACCCAACTATGGTGATCCTAAGCTGGGGTAACAGGGTCATGAACAATTTCCCCCCAGTGAGATGCCTCCGGGTAACCCAGATCATTCTACTCCCGTAGACAGGATAGAATCCAGAACTCACGAAAAGGGGACGCGATATATCTCTCCAAACCCTCTTGAACGGAGACACAATCCGAGGAATCCATCCTGAGTTCCCCCAGCCTCCCCACAGGTCATTCCGCCAGTCACTCCACAAGCCTCCGGAGCTGGCTACAATGTCGAAGAGCCAGGCAACACACTCATGATTTGGGATCCCCGTCAAGACAGGGACCCCCACCCGGATGATCTTATAAAGGTACTCATCGCACGTCTCAAGGCGTTGGAAACGCGGCAGGTGGAACTCCCACCGGATGGCAAGCCATATCCCGCGTGGGTTGATGATATTCCTGCACCTAAAACCCCACCTTATCTCCCTTTAACGAGAAAGGGGACCCTCCACAACACTTGGACCACTTTTCATCTAGGTGTGTCCCCATGTTGGGGACCCCGTCTCTGCAAGAAAATGCCAAGCTCCGATGTTTTGTGTAGACATTATAGGGCCCGATGTTCGTCTGGTACAGCCAGCTCCCCATTGGATTGGTGACCAGCTGGGAGGATCTCCGCCGATAGATCTTATATCAGTTCAGCTCCACCATGTGAAAACCAGCATCACAGACCTCTTCATGTGAAAACAGAGGCATGATGAGTGAGTCACGGACTTCATCGCCCAGTGGAAGGGGCTCACAAACTCCCTCGACATGCCACTGACTCAATAGAAATTACTAACTATGTGTGTAGGGAATGTTAAAATAGAAATGGTTCCTTCTGTGATCACTAAAAACTAATCTAGAGGGTTCCAAGACTTCTCAGATAACGCCCAGCGCCTTGAGGAAGCTCTACAACAGGCTAGTCAGGCACGTCTTCTTCCCCATGTGATCCCAAAAAGGAGGTCCAGATCCAAGCCCGCTGCCGTGGCCCAGATAGAGGCCCCAAGGCAGCTAGAGTTGCTGCCAGTGGCACCGGTAACAAAACCTCGCAAGGGTCCTCTACCACAGGCACAGCCTCCAGCCCAGCAGCAGCCGCCTCAGAACTGACAGGTTCCCCTGCGCAATGCACCACCACTGCCTCGGTGGGATAATTAGGGTCTTCCTCCCCGGCAGGCCCCTCATACCCCTCGTTAGGGCCAGGCTCCCAGAGCCCCATTTCTGGAAAGAAGGCACTATAATTACTTGTTCCATGAGAATTAGGTCCCTGATTACTTCCAAAGTTCCATAGAGCAGGGGATTGTGTGCCTACCTGAGTGCAGACGACCGATAGAGGTGAATCTTACTGATATCCCCATCTAATGCCCATACCATTGGATCCTGGGGCATACCCACAAGTAGGGATTTGTGTTTAAAGACTGGATCCAAGACTAGGTCAACAACAACATAGTCAGGCTAGGCCTGGCTCTAACACATGTAGCAGGTGTTTTTCTCAGATTAGAAAGCGATAGTGACGATGAAGTCGAGTGGCAGTAGGTTCCCAGAGGCGGGTCTAATAAGTAAAATGACTGGATGGCTCGTAAAACAGTCACTCATTCCCATGGTATCATTCTGGCATGCATGAATCATCCAAAACATTCAGAGGAAGAAACCATTACCTCTGTGTCGTCATCTAAGTCGGCCTCTTCCCAAAAGGGCAAGCAGTGGCGGCATAAGAAGACGCATCATGCTCCCCCACTGTCGTCGTAATCCCGCACTCTTGGAGACTTTATGCCCCCTTAGATGGGGATCCCTCCCAGAATCCACCATGTGGTGGATGATTTGTGAAGTGACAGTCAGGGGTAAACTTCTGTTAATACCGTGGAGCTGGAAAATCCCTATATGACTCCCGATGAGGGGGAACGCCAGGCGAGCCACCCTAACGTCCCCAGTCGACGTCAACTTCAGAGAAACCACATCCACGTAGGTCATCAAGGCACATCAGCATGCACTCTCAGCTAGTTGTTGCATGCCATTGAAACCAGATAGTAGGCCCACTACAGATCTCAGCATGCGCAACCTCATCTGGTGCCCTCAGATCTACGTCCACCGTCGTTCGTGCTACTAGATCAGGAAGAGTTGTCTTGTCCATACTGTGGCCATCCTCACCCTACTACAGGACAATATCTGTTTATTGGTCCTCATCCTATAGCCTCCCTCCAGGCCTCAACTAGTAGGTAGCAAGATGTACCCAGTACCAGCCAGCAGTCCGTTCAACTAGAAGGGCCCACCATGCATCTAATTGAAGAACAACCTCCTGTAAGCAGAGGCCCGCGGTTGTCACGGATGTATGATGTTCTGAAGAACCTTTCCAGAATTCTATCAAGGCTCTCTATCCTTGAGGCTCTCCTCCAATCATCTAAAATGCGTGAAGCACTTGTTGAGGTACTAACGAGACCCCTCCAGTTTGAGACAGAGGTATCAGCTGCAGAATCCTTCCACGGTTAGGTAATTAAGAGTGAAAAATTCCAGGAAGTTATTTCGTTCTCTGGTGAAGAAGAAGACCCTCCCGCACAGGGTAACATTCAACCGATTTACATCATTTGTTATTTCAATGGCGTTGATGTCCGCCGCTGCCGCATTGACATGGGTTCTGGGATTAACCTAATCCCGACTCGGACACTGCAGAAGCTGGGATTGTCAGAGGATGACCTAAGTCCCTCAGACCTCAGAATCCCTTGATATGATAGGACCGAGAAGACTCCAGTTGGAATTATACGCTGACGACCCAGTTTGGTGGCCTAATAGCCATCACTGAATTCATGGTTGTCTCCTAGGATACCACGTTCAATGCATTGATGGGAAGGCCATTGATCCATCTGCATGCAGCAGTCCCTTCATCGTATCACCAATGCCTCAAATACTCCCTCTACGGTCGAGTAAGCATGCTCTAAGGAGTTGCATCTCCTTTTCACTCTTGTGAAGCCACTATTAGGATGCTGACTAATAAAATAGCAAGTAAAAGCAACTCCTGGGAAGCGAGGTAGAACCCACCCCAGCCACAAGTGATCCCTGGGCAGGTTTGGATGACGCCTACATCTTCCCAGTACATCGGTTCGAGGCCACGACCTCTGACATAGGGCAGTGTTTTGTTGTTTCGGGTGCAAGGGGAAGGCATATTCCCAAGTCCAAGAGATATCGGGAAATAACCTCGTACTCCTACACTAACCATGCTCAGTTGATCATGGAACCTCCTACCCTTGTGCAGTACCGAAGCGTCAGGCTCATGGAAACGACAATACGTCATACGTGTCTCTTCTGCCGGTCTGGAATCAACCGGATTAAGCCGATACACCACCAATGCTTCGATGTCATCAAGCCTGGCCCCTTGGTCCAAAGATCAAATGGAATTGGATCAACCGCTTTCATCACCATGGTCTCAGTAGAGACTACCGATGTGATGACCACCACTGATCAAGCCGACACCATCCCCCTATCAGAGCTTGGTGTCTCGGAAGCAACTCCCTTCGAGGAAGATACCTTTATAAGTGGAGAAGAAGATCTAGAGGATGCTCCCCCTACCATTGAAGAAGGCGTTGCTACAACGGTCGATGAACTATTACATGTGAACCTTGGTAGCGAGGCAGATCCGAGTCCCACATTGATCAGTGCCGCCATGTCCCCCGAGGAGTAGTAGTAGTATATGGAATTTCTCAAGCAGAACCATGACGTGTTTGCCTGGTGTTATGGTGAGATGTCGGGACTAGATCATCATGTATCCGTTCACCACCTTGTCCTCCCGACAAACCATCGTGGATTCATGTAGACTCCCAGAATGATGCACCCTTCTCACGGTGCCATGGTTGAGGCCGAGGTTGACAAGATTATCAAAGACAACTTCTTCAAGAAGATCCAGTCCGCCAAGTGGCTGGCCAACATTGTGATAGTTAGGAAAGAGAACAAACATATTAGAGTCTGCATCGACTACTATGATCTCAACTGCCAATGTCCGAAGGAAAATTTTCCCCTCCTTGTGACAGAGTTGTTGATTGAAACCATGGCTGGGTTTCAAGCCCACTCAATCATGGATGGTTATTCTAGGTACAACCAGATCTGAATTCACCACAATTACGAGGAGTCCAACGCCTTCAAGGATCCCCAAGGTACTTTCTGTTACCAAGTCATGTCGTTCGGCCTGAAAATTGCAGGTTCCACTTATTAGCGAGCCATGCACCGCATATTCATGCAGATTCTTGGGACACCGGTGGAGTGCTACAGGGATGACCTGGTGGTCAAATATCTTCAGTTCCAGGATCATCTCAAGGACCTTGAAAAAGTGTTTGACTTCCTCTGTTACCGCCACCTGAAGATGAACCCGCTGAAGTGTGCCTTCGGGGTCACCTCTGGGAAGTTTCTTGGCTTCGATGTCTGGTACCGAGGCATCAAGATGGACCTAGGGAAAAATCAAATCCATCATAAAGATGCCTCCCCTGAGAAATATTTGGGACATTCGATGTCTCCAAGGCCACTTCATCTACATATAACGATTCATTGTGAATCTGGCTGGCATGTGTAACCCCTTTTCTCAGCTCATGAAGAAAGGCTCCGCCTATGAGTGGGATGAAGAGTGTCAGACCACCTTCGAGGAAATCAAGCAGTATCTGCTCCAAACTTCGGTCTTGATACCACCCATCTCTAGAAAGCCACTGGTCCTTTACATGACTGCCCTGGAAGGGTCCCTTAGTGCACTTCTCGCACAGGGGAACAATTAGGGTATGAAGAACAACCTCTACTACCTCATCCCCATGCTCCTTGACACAGAGACCAGATAATCCCTCATCGAGAAGAGTTGTCTTGCACTCATATTCGTCATCCAGGAATTGTAGAATTACCTACAAAACTATGAGGTATAGTTTGTATCTCGGGTAGACCCACTGATTTACATTCTGAACAGACCCATGTTGACTGGCCGACTAGCACGGTGAGCGGTGATCCTCCAGCAGTTTGACGTCAGGTTCGTTCCCCAGAAGGCAGTCAAGGGACATGCATTGGCAGACTTCCAAGATGCCCATCCAACCTTCGTGGTTCAATCCCTGGACCTGGAATTCCATGATAAGGCCATCGTCTCAGTCGATCCTGCCTTCTCATGCTGGCAAATGCACTTCGACGATGCCTCCCTATGCCCCATTGGTATGAGGCTCAACGATCCTACACTCAACAGAGTGGGTCTGGGTGTCGTCTTCATCACCCCAGTGTAATCCGTTCTTCCATACTCATTCCTGTTGTCAGAAGGCTACACCAACAATGAGGCAGAGTATCAGGCTCTTATCACCGGCCTTGAGCTAGCCCTTGAGACCGATGTGACCCATTTTCACGTAAAAAGGGATTCCGGAATGGTCATCAAATAGGTCAATGTCGATTATGTCGTCAGGAAGCCAGAGCTCGTGCCATTGTTGGAGTGCACCCTCCATCTAATGGCCCAGTTTCCTTCTTGACCAGAGGTTACCCATGTTCCTCAGTCACAGAACGGTCAAGCCGATGCATTGGCCGGCTTAGCTGCATCACTTGCGGAACCCAATCAGGATGATTTGATCACACCTATGGCACACTTGAGGTTCATTGCCCCCATCACCCCGAAGGATGAAAATGACCCATGGTTAATCCATCTTACCGCCGGATCCTCCATGCCATGAGCCTCAGGTTCTTTAGATGCAGTGGTCGAGGCCACTCGCGACTGGAGGGAACCCTTTGTCGAGTATCTCCAAAAGGGTTGCCTCTCAGATGATCGGGTCGAGCGTGAGTGAATCTGACACTGCGTATTGAAGTTTACCCTTTAGAGTGGCCCCAATCTTGAGAAGATTCTCTATGAGAAGAGCTTAAATGTAGTTATCCTCCATTTCATTCAAGTCTCGAGATTTCTTAGGTCATGCAAGAGGTTCACGCCGGTTCCTGCGGTGCCCACCATGTTGGGCCAAAGCTGCCCCACCAGATCTAGAGACTAGGGTACTTCTCGCCCTCAATGATCCATAATTGTATTGATTTTTCCCAGAGATGCCACATGTGACATGTTCATGGTATCTTCCTGCATTAGCCGCCAGATCCTCTCTACTCCACCAATTACTCTTGGCCATTTTCTATGTGGGGACTCAATGTCATGGGGCCATTCCCACCGGTGACAGCTCACCAGTGCAGGTTCATCCTTACTACTACAGATTTATTCTCCAAGTGGGTGGAGGTAGTTCCACTCAAAGAAGATAAGGCCCATTCCATTGTTGAATTCGTGAGCTCCAATATCATCCACCGATTTGGATTCCCTCACGATGTACTCACCGATAATGGCACCAACTTCCGAGTAGCCGAGCTGAAGAAATTTTTTTCCAAGTACAACATCTGTTCGAACCATACATCCCACTATCATGTGTAGGAAAATGAACATATCGAGGAATTCAAAAAAACCCTCTATAACATTCTGCAAAAGATGGTTGGTCAGAACACAAAAAGTTGGCCGGACAAGCTCCCCAATGCCCTCTGGGTTTATCGGACGACGACTTGTAACTCCACCCAGGTGACCCCGTACTCCCTGGTGTACGGAGATGAGGTTGTCCTGCCCATCGAAATTCAGTTTCCCTGATTGCGCACGGTGGTCTATGACCAGAAAGTTCCAGATAAGGTGGCTAAAATACATCTAGCTGAATTGGAAGCACTGGATGAGAACAGGCTTCGTGCCCTGCACAATATCGAAAGGCATCAGAATAAGATAGCCATAGACATCAACAAGAAGGTTCACCTCCGCTCTTTTCTGCAATGTGACCTGGAGTTGGCCCTCCAAGCGCCAATTATCCACGGTAGGAAACCACCCATGATGGAGCCCAAATGGGAAGGACCCTATGTCATTAATAAGGTTTGCCTCAATAGAGCATTCTCTTTGGTGACCATGGATGGTGAGCGTATAACTCCTCCCACCAATGCCATGTTTCTCCCGAAATACTATGCCTGAGCACCTTGGTCCTGCACAACCGGAAACTGCATGGTCCCGCATGACCCTAAACTTCCATCCCGCATAACGCTAAACTGCATCTCGTCCTTCATGACATTAATCTTCTACTTTAGAACTACGTATGGATTGATTCCCATACTCATGGGATACATAAGAATGATCAGACATCCTGTCTTGAGCCCGGCCTCGAGCTTTTCTCTATGACTGTCCTCCATAGGTATTTTTTTCACGGAGGGTCCACACATGGTGTGGAATAGGCTTCCTTAGCCCCACTCATATGAGGATTATAATGGTCTCACCACGTGCCCCCTCCCATTCTTCTATTCTCCCACATCTTTACCGCACGACGTTAAACTGCTTGGCCTTCAAGAACTACGTATATCTTGATTCCCATTATCATGGGATACGTAGGAATGCCCAAGCATTTCGTCTGTTGGCCAAGCCAAAAATCCAAAATCCTCTACTCAGGTGAAGACATATGGAAGGGTGCACACTTTTTCCCTAGTTTACGTCGAGTAATCCTCGACTCGGCTATACATCCTCCTCCCTGGAGATGTGCGCCTCTTTCGTATATGGGTATAGCTATGCCTCACCAACTCCATGACTAGGATTCCATCACTGTCCACACCCAGAGGGACCCCCATGAATGGCCTGGATACTACGCCTAAGGGCTCTCCTACTGATATGGGCCAACGACCCCAAAGGTTTCTGAGCAACAAGCTGATACAAGTCCCACATTTTGAATTTGGTTAGTGGTCGACACTCATTTGTTGCTCCCATATCTGGTCACCATAGGGACGCTATGTTTTTAACATGGTCAACAGTGTCCTGGATCTTTGGGTCCACCCCAAGATGTCCCAAGAATCAAGTGAAATGATTCGTTATGCCCCATCCCGAAGTGATAAACTTCCCTTCGGGTGGTGATAACGGTTTGGACCACGACCCCGATTCTCCTATAAGGGATGTGCGGTGTGGTGTAGGATTACATCATCATTCACGTTAGGTTCCTTGTCATGCCATACACACCCCTTCACTGAGGCCCAAACTCAGGCCCCTCGGCCTTTTCAGGCCCACGTCTCCCGTCCTCATTGCAAGATGTTAGACTGCAAACTCGTCAGACCTACCTGGCCGAGGCCTAGCTTCAGGCCCCTTGGCCTTCTCAGGACCCTTCTCCCAACTTCTTACCCAGAGTATACAGTGTGGTGTGGGAGTATTTTTCATTCACGTCGGGGTGATCGCCATGCCGTACACCTCCTCTATCTAGGTAGTCCTAATCCCCTCCTCGTCCTTACTACAAGATGTTAAACTACAAGCTGGTTAGGCCTTCCTAACCAATCCACCGACTAGTAGGCCCCTTAGCCCTTTTCGGGCCCCCGACCTGGGTCCTTTCTGATGGGGGTGTGCGGCATGGTGTAGGATTATGTCCTCATTCACATCGGGTTGCTTTCCATGTCATACACACTCCCCTCACCGAGGCCTAGCCTCAGGCCTCTCGGCCTTTTCGAGCCCACGACCCCCTTTCATGCTACAAGATAGTAAACTGCAAGTAGCCTCAGGCCTCCCTCACCGAGGCCTTGCCTCAAGCCCCTTGTCCTTCTCAGGCCCCTTAGCCCCAGTTTATACCTGGTATGTATGTTGTGGTAGAGGATTATGTCCTCATTCATGTCTGTTTGTTCGTCATACCATACACTTCCCATGCTTGGGGGTATCTTCCCCCCCTTCCTATCCTGCATGACATTAAACAACATCTTGAGAACTACCTGTGGCTTGATTCCCATGATTATGGGATAAGTACGATCACCTAAATGTCTAGGCTTTGGGTCCAACCCCATCGATCGAGAATCTCTATCCCACCATGTCCCCTTGGCTTTCCCTTCCTCCACGAGAGGAGTATATAGAATGGTATGGGATTATGTCCTTATTCACATTGGTCTTATAATGACCACGCAATGTGCCTCTCCCTCCCTAGCTGTTTCGTCGACCCTTTTCAGTGGTTCACCAATGTGCCTAAGGGTTATTTGGTTTATTACCTGGAATGTCAGACTTTACTCAGACACGTTCGCACCATCTTTTCATGCTTTGTGTATCCCTTCATCAGGGCTTCCATTACCTTTCACACCCAGAGGGACCCCCATGAACGACCGGGACAATACGCCTAAGGGATCTCTTACCGATACGGTCCAACAACCCGAGGGTTTTGGGCATGAAATTGATACAAATACCGCATTGTGAATATGGTCAGCGGTCGATGATCGTTTGTTGTTCCCACTTCAGGATAATGCGATATGGAGACTGCTTTTCCTCCACGGCTAACAGTTATCCTCCATCGCCACGCCAACCCCCATTAAGCCCAAAGTGTTGGGTACACGATTCACATCCTTCTCCCCTTCATCATTTCCGAGTTGAGTTTTGAAACTCTAGATACTATCCCTCAGTGCACATCTACACGTTACGGGGACAATACCACATTAAAGGTGTCCTTCGGGGCTCTCTGCTGACTCCTCTTTGATGGATGTTCCGGGTATTGCATAAAGATCTTACCCCCTTGTTTACCACACTGTGTTTAACTCACGTAGTCTTAGGGATCAGGTCGAGGTCCGCACTTACTCATAATGTTTTTATCCACCCACAGTTTGAGCTCTAAGGCCATAAACTAAGATCTTCTCAGAACTACGTCTGGCTTGATTCCCATCCACATGGGATACATAGGAATGGCCAGACCTCCTCTCTTGGGGTCCAGCTTGAGTTCAGCTAATTTTTCTATTCTGTCCTGCCTTCAAGTCCCTGACTATGGGACTGTGTGGAATAGTGTGGGATCATGTCCTCAATCACGGCACATTTTCAATAGATGCACGACGCGCACCCTGTTCTAAGAATTAACCACCCGATTTCCTATCCCGCATGACATTAAAATGCAGCCTCCAGAACTACGTGTGGCTTGATTCCCATCCTCAGGGGATGCGTAGGAACACCTGAATTTCCAGGCTTCGGGTCCATCCCCACCTCTTAGAGATCATCCAATCATCAGTTCACCTAGGCCCCTTGGCCGGCTCCTCTCCTGGAGGGGGATATATAGGTATGATACAAGGTTTTTGGAACCATGCCCCCTTCTCTAGGGAATCCTCCATCCCTTGGTTACCCTAAAGTTGAGTCTCTTAACCCCTTGAAGTGGTTCAGCCATGTGTTAAGAGTACTCTGGTCTATGAACAAGAGTGTTAGATTCAACTTTCTCATGTTCCTTCCACTTTTCAAGATTCGTGTTTCCCTTAATTCGAGCTTCAATCACCTTTCACACCCGGAGGGACCCCCAAGAATGGCTTGGATACCACGACTAATGACTCCCCTACCGATACGGGCCAACTCCCTTAAGGGTTTTGAAAAAAAAATCAATAAAAATCCCACGTTGCAAATATGGTCAGCGGTGGATGCCCGTTTTTTGTCCCCATTTCAGGTTAATGAGATATGGATGTTTTTTTTCACCACGGTCAGTAGTAATCCCATGTCATCACACCGTCGCCTTCAGTATTTGAATGTTGGTTGCAAGATTCACCTTCTACTCCACCCCATCCTATCCAGGTGGAATCTCAACACTTTTGGAACTATCCCTCAGTGTACCTTTGCATGTTAGGGGGATGAAGTTGCAATATAGCGTCCTTCGGGGCTCCCACAATATGAGTTCTGAGACCATAAATTATGATCTCCATATATAACTACGTGTGTATTGACTCCCATCTTCATGGGATATGTAGGACCGCCCGGACGCCTCGTCTTCGGGTCCAACAAATTTAGGAAGCTAGTCTCTCCGCCCTGTTTCACCTCTTACATATATATAGGCCCCGCGGCCTAAGGTCTACCTATCAGAGTGGCGCATGGTAAGATGAAAGATCATGCCCCTATTCACGTCAGTTGTGTTTCATGACACTATATACATTCCCCGCCTAGCATCACCTCTACTAAATCTGTGCTACATGACATTAAAATGTGTTCTTGTCCCATCACATGACCCTAAACTGTTACATTATCATCCTAGCCGCACGACGAAAAATGGCACTTCATTGTGATAACCTCATCATGGAGGACATCATGTTGGGTATTTTTCATGTGCCATTCCATTTTTCAATGCCTGATACAGATTGATTCTTATGGCGACATGAAGACATGCTACCCTAGGTCTGTCTCTTCATAAAAAAAACACTCACCTTAATGGACAAACGATATTTATAAAATACCGCTTCTCTTGGTGCGAGGGTAGACCCACACACCCCTTTTCTCCTTCGCACGGGTACCTTACCATACCATGAAACCTTACAGAACTACATGTGGCTTAATTCACATCCTCATGAGATACTTAGGAGCACTCGGGTACTCCCTGCGGGCCCAGCCTAATTTTCGCGTTCGGTCCCTCGAATCGAGCACTTATCCCAGAGAACGTATGGTCAGTAGAGTTCATGGCTTTATTCTCGTCGGGATTTTTAACCACCTTACCATGTGTCCCCTACTCTTATTAACCATCCATGGTCCGAATTCTATGACCCTAAACTACGATTTCCCTATGGGAAGGGACTCGACTTCCTCTGTCTGATAATCTCATTAACGTATCCATATGTGTTTTGAAAAAGAGCCCAGAGTGTGGAATTCTCATGGAGACATCCCCTCATACCATTTCCAAGCTTTGTATGCTTGCTATTTGGATCCTCATACACTTCCATTTCTAAAGGGACCCCCTAACAGCCTAGTCCCATGCCACATTGGCTCACCTTACTATCCGGAGCCAACGCCCCGGAAGACTTCCAAAAAAATTTGTGACTTGGTCCCATGTTTCGAGCATGGTCAACGGTCGACCCTAATTTGTTTTTCCCCATTCTAGGCTAGTGGGATTTGGACACTGTGTTTCCTCCATGGTTAATAGTTATCCTCCATCGTCATGCCGCCATCATTGTGATCCAAATTCCGAGCATCATGATTCACAGATTTACACTTCCTCATGTTTAAGTTGAATTCTGACATACTCGGCTCTACCTCTTCACGCTTCTAGGTGCTCCACATGGGAGTTTTTGCATAATTGGGCCGGTATTCACCGAGTTTCCCTTCTCCCTAACCTTCCCCAAATTTTGTCGTGATGTTCTTCATTACGCCTTGTTTTCCACATCGAGGATGACTCACGTGGGCTTAGTAGTTTTGGTGGGATTTGTACCGACGCAAACAGGATTCTTAACATCCTACATAACACTAAACTGTGCCATCCAGAACTATGTATTCCTTGATTCTCATCTTTATGGGATATATAGAGACACTCCGGAAGTTTGCCCAGGGTCCAGCCCCCAGATGTTATAAAACTCATTCTTCCCCCTTCCGGCTCCCTAGCCGGACTCCTCGTAGGGAACCAAAATTCCACAACACTACCCTAAATAGGTTCAGGATGCCCCAAGATGATATTGGGAATCTATAGAACCCCTCTACAGAGAGGAAGTATTTAAAATATGGAAAGATCCATGATTAAACCAATACGCCCATCGAGCATACTCCAACCACGGTGGCATACATTCACTAGTGTTGGATTCTGTTTGAACAAACCATCACTCCTATTCCCAAACATTGAGTTCCCCTTATTCAGATCCCCATCCTCTTTTAGGTCTAAAGGGACCCCCTAACGTCCTGGTCCCAAGCTTCATTGGCTCACCTACCGTCCTGGGCTAACATTCCGGAAAACATGTCATGTTTGGAAGGACCCCCTAAATGTATGGATGCTTGACCTAGGGTTCGCCTACTGTCCTGGGACAACATCCCAAAGGATTAATCGACAACATTTGTGACACACTCCCATGTTTCGAAAATGGTCAAATGTCGACCTTCATTTGTTATACCCATTTTAGGCTAACGTAGTAAGGATACTGTTTTGTCCGCCATGGTTAATGGTTGGACTTTATTGTCACGCTACCCTCACAGTGTTCTGAATCATGGCTATCATGATTCACACTTCCCATATCCATCTGTTTGAACCGATTTCAGCGCCACTAGCATTGCACCGTTCGTGCAGAAGAGCACGCTGGAAAAATGGTAATTTGGCTTTTATTGGGAACTTCATTCTCCAGTAAGGTCTCTCTTACGTCCCGTAAATCTGGACCGGTTATCCAAACCCGAGATGCCCGAAGCCTGGTTTACATTCCTATGTTGGGTGGGGTGATATGGAAACTATCTCTTGTTTCTCACATAGGGTCTGACCCACATGAGCTTAGGGAATTGTCAGTAGACTTTCCGCAAACATTGTAAGGATGCAATGAACCGGTGCAAATAGTGGAAATTTTGCATGCTACGACATTCAAAGAAACAAGAAAATCGATGCATGAGAGTACCATTAAAGGGTTTGGAATTATTACAGTACCCGAGGGTCAACTCCCACCATAGAGGGATGAACCCATCAAAAGATAATTGCAGCTCTACCACAATTCAATTGGTGGCGTCCAGGAATTGCTGCCGTCGACTTAGCTCCCGCCCCTTCTCAGCCGCGATGGGGCATATTTCATCAGCCTCTGCTTGGGCCCTCTCAATGTCAGCCTGAATGTTGGCCATCTCCCCAGAAACCTACTTCACTCCCTCTTCAGCCTCTGCTAGCAGGGACTTTAATTGCATGATCATCTCAGAATGTGCATTAAGAGAGGCGGAGTGTTCGTCCGCCCACACCTGCAACTTTTGGACCTTGTTTTTAGCCTCCTAGAGCTTTTTCACATTCATCGCCTTCCTCTGCTGCCAGCCCATGATTATCCCGTGATAATACTCCTAGATATTCTCTACCATGAGATCTCAGATGATTGTATGAGGATGATGGGCATCCACTCCCCCAACACACAGTTCACGCAACAACGAGTGAAGTCTGTACATCTCATCCTGCCATTGCGCTTGGGGGTGTCATTGATGAAGCTCATGATTAACTTCCATGATCAGTAGTGGACTATTTTGTTGTCCTCCACATCGGAGGTCATTTTGACCTAGTCTGCAAGATTGGAAGGTTGGTATGCAGGGTTTTCATGGAGGAAATAGTCGGCAGGATCTATGTCTGGTGTTGAATCCGGCATAGTATTTGGCGCCGAGGTAGGGATGACGGGACTTGGGTGGGAAGGTTGATCCGCATCATCAAACTCCACCTCAATAACATCGGGCATGACCCTGCTGGTGCTCCCGCCAATGATATTGTGTGCTGTAGCTTGGGAAGGTGGGGGAACTATCTCCACAATCACCGGCATGTCCCTAGGAGGGATGCCACCAGACATCCCGGCTAGCCTGGCCACAACATCCCATGCCAATAGAAGAACTGTATGATAGAGGAGGGCATGAACGTTAGTTGGCCCAATCCAAATATCAGAGAAAAGAATCCAGTGGAGAATGCTTACGGAGATCGAACTCCTGGTGATGCTCTTGAGTCGATGCCGATGCGACCCCGATGTATGGCCCTCTGGATATTGTTTGAAGGTCTGGAGATTCTGTAGGAGCCACCTTGGGTGCTCTAGCCCCGCTAGACACAGAATTGCATGCACCCGTAGGCGCGGGTTCTGAAGGTCATGCGTCATCACCAGCCATAGGGAGAGAGCGAGGCCTGTGTACATGTTCTTCCTGCATGGTTCAAATATTGGTAAGAAATACATGATGGCCTGAGAGAGGACCGTGAGTAATGAATCTCGGAATACTACCTCGAGAGCCTCTGCGAAATCATTGAAATCTGAGTATTGATCTCCAACTTCACCCTCCTTTAATAGGATCAATACCCTAGCCTCATCATCCCTAGAGGATTCCTCTGATTCTTCTAGCAGGGGGAAGCACTCCCTCAGATAGGCAGCTGACAGCTGTGGGGGAACCGTCTGATCCAGCAGTACCCTGACCTGATCTTTCATTGGGTGTGGGACACCAATAAAGTGAACTTTGTCTTCCATCTCATCCAAGTATTGCTCTGCATCCCCCGAAGACGCTGTGAAACCAGACCGTACAGGGCCTATGCCCGATATATCTATCCCGAGATGATTCAAGTGTGCCCAAATCTCGAGTGGACTGAGGAATTGTCGGTTGACGTCCCAAATGTCCCAGTTCTCCGGGAAGATGGCATCCTCTGGCATGTTTATGTGGATCAACCGATTCCATGGAGCCTAAGTGGATATCCGGTGAAATCCCCTCAGTGGCCGCCCCTCCAGATGGCTCTGCTCTTCCGGGACCACCGGGTCCAATACCACTGCTGGATCTGTCGCTGCTGCCACACCCTCGTCCGGTGCAGGTCTTGCAGCCACAGTAGCCCTGCCACCGCGAGAGGACCTTGATGCTCTTATACCCTTACATCGAGATAGGGGAGGCCATCCATCACCAGTTCGAACGGTTGGCTACCTCAGGATATACCCCAGATAAGCTTCCTCCCAGTTGATGGCATACTCCTTCACCAATCCGAAAGCAGCGGTGGATGGAAGCAATGAAATTCGAATCTTCCCGACTTCCATGTGAACATGAGCCGCATCTGCCTCATTACACAAAGGTTCTCCTCATGACGTACCTCCTAGTAGACCTGTGAGGTCAGCCGCTACAGGCACCAGAATTGCCTTGCGAACCGATGTGGGGTGTATGGTTCACAGAGCGGCTCACGGTCCACCCGTGCCAACAAGACTCTACCTCGAAAGGCCAGGAGATAGGCCAGGTGCTCTTCGGTTCCCTGACTATCATCAATGAGCACTCAAGTCAGCTATAGAAACGGGTGGAAGTTGAACTCATTCGCCTTCCATACCCGGTTCATCACCATCGGTACTGGTAGTTTGAATGGGAAGCTCGTGACCGCATTCAGAATAGAGGGGCATAAGTTCGACCCTGGTGACGATATGTGATATGGATAATCATAAACCCCCCTGATTTGTGCTACAATCCACCCATACAGAAGGTGGAATGGTCCACATATCCTCAGCGGCTACTTTCCCTCACTGACATGCCGCAACATCTAGTACAGCCTGGCAAGCATTGGGATCCCCAGTTTGACCCCCCGTCTCGTGGCCAGCATGGACGCCATGATGAACGATCCGGGCCGCACCCCCATGTTGGTATCCCTCAATGAGAGGATCCTACCGCAGATAAGGGTCGCGCTGAATGCCTCCAGCCAGACTATCGGCTAATGTTCAGTGATGACACTGAATCCCCAAGTCTTTCATTGGCTTTCCTCTAAGAGCCACCAATACGAGTGATCCTTGACCCTTTGCTCCCCCTTCGGACAATTTCAAGGCCTCTGAGGGAACTCTCGATTCTCCGGGAAGTTCAGGAACCACTTGAACCACTTTATAAATTGGAAATCTCTCACCGCCTCATTGTCCTCTCCAGGAACTAGTGCCATCAGTGCCAGTGCCCACCGCGACATTTGATCTTGATCCTCCCACACACTCAGGACGGGGAGGAACTCGTCATACATGGCCCCCTAGATCAGGACCCCAGAAATCTAATTGACATCCCACAGACTGATTCCCACCTCCCCATGGCGCAGGTGAAAAGTGTTGGACCTAGACGGCCATATGCTCAGTAGCTCTGGCATCAGATGTTTCGGTTGATAAATGTGGTACTGGGAGGCCCATTCCACCTCGTACAGGCCCACTCTCCTTAGCTTGGCCCCAAACTCCTCGCATGAGGTACCTACCCAGTAGGCCCATGCACAGTCATTGGTGAAATTATAGCCCTGGCACATGTCCCACTCATTGGACCATCCCTTCTTCGGATCCTGGAAAGCTTCCTTCAGTATAGTGCATTACAAAGGGGGGGGACTTCTTCGGTTGCAAGGGCTTCCCATCGATTGTGTTCACATGGTTGTAGAGATAGTTGGCGGTGACGAGCATGAAGTCCTCCTGCGCATGACCACTAGCCGCCCTGAACCATTGGCACTGACATGACATTCTCCTGAACCAGCAAGCAAGTTCGTCCCTCCTCACCATAGGGATGAATACGTCATCCCTTAGCCTGAATCCATAAAAGGGTAGTAACTTTCATAGCAGATAGTTATTTTGGCTCTCTGATAGCAGGTTTTTCAAAGAATTATGGTCCGAATAGCTTCAGACCAGCTCCCCAAGGCCCATACAGTTGGTCATCTGATCCCTCCAGGCAGCGTCTGCCAGCACCCCCAACACAGCTTCTTGATGGGCCATTACGGATTCAAAACTCTTAAAAAATTTGGGTCGGGTAGCGAAGATTGTTCGTGAATATTGCTCGCGAAGGTCGTTCGTGAAACCTAGTGGCGGAGCATAGCCTTGGCTTGTAAGTAGACGTTCACTTGTTGTAGTTGTTGAGTCGGAGACTCGCGGTTCGCCGCGAAGCTCGATTCGCGGTGAGCAGATGCGGAGTATGCGGAGCTTCGTGAAGTCGAGAGTGAAAAAGGACAAAAGTCACGGGAGGAAAAAAGAGAGATCAACCCCTGTATTTATAGGTGGTGACCCCAGAGCTTCGCGGCGCGTCCCACCTGCGCGGAGCATCACGGCGTGTCCAGACCGCACGACCGCTTTCCGCCCCGCGGGCCCTCTTCGCAAGTTAGCACCGTGAACTGTAGATAATTTTGGCGATTTTACCTCATACTTCAACCCATGTTCCCTCCGCATCTCCATGTATGAGGGGGGGGGGGGCATTTGAAGGAAAAAAATATTGGACAAGAAGGAATGAGAAAATGAAGCTCGTGTGCTACCTTGCGAAGCTCAAACGTTGAGGGCCCCTTTGCAACACGACCGCCGTGAAGCCCCCGAGAGGGTAACACTCTGAGAACGCCCTGACGTTCATGAGCTCACCGCGAAGAAGCCTAGGAGGTAGCGCTCTGTGAACACCCCTGGTGTTCGGGACCCCGCCATGAAGCTGAGGAGGAAGTAACCATCTGCGAACTGGTTGACGTTCACAACCTGTCGTGAAGAAACCGAAGCCCCCTTCACACCGCGTGAGCCCTGCTTCACAGCGCCCCTTGACTATAAATACCGTGCTCCCACTGAGCTCAAAATTCGGAAAATACGACCTTTCATATTCTCATCTCATAAATCATGAAGCACCCTTCGTCGTGGGAATCATGATCTCCGCGAGGAATTTTTGCTTTGCGAGATGCCTTCACCTTGCTTGTTTCGAGCCCCTCTTCTAAGAGGGATGCCCTTCGTGAATCCTAAGTGCCTTCGCAAAGGAAGGGGATCCCCAAGGGGTCCCGGGCAGCTGCAGAGAATTTATGATTCGTGAAACACCCACCATGTACATGTGATCCATATGCCAAGGCAGGATCACTATACTTTAAGAAGCACATTGCTGAGAAGCACCATGCTTCACAAGGCACCTCTGCTTCGCGAGGCAGTGCTCCTAGAATACTATTCCACTTCACAAAGCACCTCCCATTGGCACCCCTACCCCATGCTAAGGCCACAGAACTTCACTTTTCAAATCACACCCCATTGCAAGTGCTATCCACTATGCAAAGTAGCCGAGATCCGCAAGGTCCTTTCCGGTGGACCCCTTTGCCTGGCAATTCCACTTCATGTGAAGCCCACCAGGCTTGCAAGATGTGATTTCAAAGTCCCCTGGACAATACCACCCATAGCGTTGCTTTGCCTAATGCTTCTTCACATAGGCACGCTAATGGCTATTACATCTTCGCATAGCCACAGTAACGTGGACCCCTCGATGGTTCGCTCTGCGACCCCCCTTTTCCACGGCCTTGCCGATGCCTTCCCTCCCACAAGGAGCAGAGGGTACCAGTTTTGTATGTCCAAGGGGTGTGGAGTAAACCCACATCATCCAAGATGAAGGACGTTAAACTGCCAAGAACCTTGTCCTTAACACATGCAGTTAAACTGTGATCTGTCCCCATGCTTCGCAGGCAGGGTCCCCCATCTCGGAGATTCTTTATGCCGCTCGTCTCCATGAGAATGGAATCTTCCTTTCATTGAATGAGATCCACCCTTTTGGAGTGGTGTTTTTACACAAGGGGAAGGGTTGCCTCCGAGCGTAATCCCGTAGCATCTCCTACTGATGGTTGAACCCATGCTCCTCTGTATATCCCCACCGCCAAGGCTAGACGAGGATGTGATAGGGAATCAGTCATCTCTTTTGTTCTGTCCTAAATCCCTCTCCCTTTGTGCTTTGTCGCACCTCGGGCCTCCATCCTGGAGTAAGTTCTAGCACCATGGGCTACCTAACACGTAAGCCCCTCTTCATTTACCATGGCACACCCTTCACGACATGATCGTTAGGTCCCTACAACCTCTTTTTTCTCACATCGAGCCTGAATCCCGTGAGCTTATAGTGAGCACCGACCCTGACACACACACTAAGCGAACTACATGTACTTTGATCCATGTTAAGGCATGGTACGTAGGAAGCCTCCACAAGGTTCAAGCCCACCACTCGGTCATTTTTTAACCTCAAGTTCCACCCTCTCCCATCATGACGTTAAACTGTATGCCCCCATCCAACATGACGTTAAACTGAACACCCTAACTAAGAGGACTTTGATCTGTGTCAAGGCATAGTATGTAAGAAGCCTCCACGAGGTTCAAGACAAGCACTATTGGACCCCCTGGGTTCATCTTCATGTCAGTTCACCGATGAAACCAAACCTGAACTACGTGGTCATTAATCCATGATATGGCATGGTATGTAGGAATCCTCCACGAGGTTCAAGCCCACCACCACCTGGACCCCTTGTCCTTTATCACGTCGGCCTTCCGGCGTCAAACCTGAAATACCTAGTCTTTGATATGTGCTAAGGCATGGTACGTAGGAAGCCACCACGAGGTTCAATCCCACCACCACCTGGACTAATGTCCTCATTCATGTCGGTTGACCGACCCCTCATCCATGGGCCACCTCAGAGTGTAAGCACAATTCCATACCGACCTACGTAGACATTGATTCCCTACCATAGGGATATGTAGGAAGCCTCCCTAAGTCACAATCCCATCACCATTGTCACCTCCATGACGGCCCCATCTCATCCCCCGTCCACTCCATGCCATTCTCAATCACCAACCCTGACTCTTACCCAGGCCGCCACATCCTAGTGAGATCATGCCACCCCACTCCCATCCACAACATCCGAGAAGCCACCAACGGTATGGCACCGATATCAGTGTTCCCCGAAGAAGGGTCCTCAGTCTAATCCACTCTAGTTCATGTTCTGATCTGCCCGATCTGTCTCCACCAGACGTTAAACTTGCGATATACCTAGTGTTAAACATGGGAAGATAAATAAAACTTCAGATATATGCCTATGGCATATGATTCCCCACATTCGATGTTGGATGCCTCAGGCCTCCACACCCTCGAGAATCTCTCTAATGAGGGACCAACAACAGACACGCCAATTCCCCAGCGTTCAGAATCATTAATGATGCCTTGACGTGACTACTCCCCCAACTGAAGGCTGGTGCCCTGACCAGACCCTTTAGAATTTCCTGAAAGAAGCAGTGTAATTAACCGGCATCCATGAAAATATGGCACTGGGAAGAGTTTCACGAACTACGTATTTAATCTATGAGGGAGACCCGGACTAGGTGGCGAGTTCCGAGGAGGAATCCACGGAAGGAAGAACTGACATCCCATCATCCCGATTTCAATCAAGGAGCAGACATCCCTGAATAAGGAGAGAATGTCGCCCACCATTGTAAAGAGTGAATGCGGGGTAATAAGAAAACAGAACCTGTAGAGCCCCAGCGGATGGACGCGCGAACCCTGACGAAAGTGTCAGAAACATATGTAGTTTGGAAATCCCTAGATTCTTGGAAGTCAATGAATTAGTTGGATACTTTGAATTTGGATGTGATAGTGGATGATGAAAGAGGCTATATATTTCAGATGACAGTGCAGTCTTACTAGGTGGAATAGGTGGAGGCATCCTAGAGGGGAGACTCATAGACTAACGTGATGCATTGTCGCACTGTCTAAGGTGGAGCTCTTAAGTGATTGATGGAGGATAGTTAGAATTATGTTTCATTCAAGAGGAAGTTATTTTTCTTAGTAGAAATGAAATATGGAGTTCTCTGTGAGTTCTGTATCTCACCCTTGGAAATGAATTCATGAATTTATAAGATGTATCTTGGTTTGAGGGAATAGTTTTGGTTTCCTGGGTTGAAGCAGATGATGGTGTAGTTTGTGGGAGGGTGCGTAGTGTGTCCATAGGTAATGGATGAGCACCATGTCCCTGATGATCTATTGCAGCCCGTAGATGTTACCAAGAGAAAGTGTGAATTTATCTCAATGGATTTCATCAAAATATTAACCAGTATTCAAATTGAATGCAATGATTTTTGAGTATTAGTGGGTGGGTTATAGAATTCATCATACAACATGGAAACAACGATTCAAATACAGTGGATGCCTCAACACATAGGTATATGGATGAGGATGTGTGGTTTCATGGAGTTACAAGATCCATTGTCTTGGATCAAGATACACATTTTATGTCATGAGTATGAAAGGGATTGTAGAATTTCTTTGGAACCAGGTTATGCCTCATCAGTACTTTCCACCCTCAGACAGATGGACAGACCGAGATAACCATCTAGATGTTGTAGGACATGTTACAGGCTTGTGTTTTGAATATTACTGGGTCTTGGGTGTAACATTTTACCTAGGTAAAGTTTTCATAAAACAATATATTTAAATATTCTATTAGTAAGGATATGTTTGATGATCCATATGGGAGGTTATTTTATTCACACCAGTGTTAGATGGTAGCTGGGGTGGCATCCATACTATTTATGGGCATGGTTTAGAGTACGAAAGATAAGGGGAAGCGTTTCCATGAAAGGTGGAAGGAAACATTGGACTAAAAAAGTTGTGTAATGATCATAGGAGGGAGTCCTATGAGGTTGAGGTTGGGGACCATGTTTCAAAAAGGTTTCCCATCGACATGGGTGACAATGTTTTGGTAAGGGAAGAAATATATATCCCATGTTTGTCAGACCATTTGAAGTTTTGGGATGAGATGGTAAGGTGACATATTAGCTGGTGTTGAGAACGTTGGTGGAGATGATCCATGACATCTTCTGTGTCTCTCAGATCCATCTGTATCTGCACGATGACTCCAACATCAATGATAAGGGATGGTTGGATACTGAGAATGGCACGACATTCGTAGTGAATCCAATAAGAGTTATGGGTCAGGATGATTAGGTGCTTCATTGATAGACCATTACTTTGGAGAATATTTCATGGAGGCATGGTGTCCTAGAGGATAGTACATTAGAGAAAGAGGCATAGATGCATGCCCAGTACCCAGAGTCGTTCTATGTTTTCCTCTGGTGTTTTTCTTGTACCTCACTTTTGATGTAATACATGACGTCCTTTTCTGTAAAAAAAAGTTTCTTAACTATTATCTAATGTTTTCTAAATGTCCTGAATGTATTAGAGGATCACCTCATCCCAAATCGAGATTAATTAACATGGATTTGACTAAACCCATACATGAGAGTCAGTGTCACCCAAAGTGGATAGTTTCTTTACATAGAAGTTGGAGATCCCTAATTCATGTGTCTAGACGATGTAATTTTTTTTCGCATAGTTGTTTGGGGTAGTTTGACATTAGTGTTTCTATAGCTAATAAAGAGATATATTTCAAAGATTCATTCTTAGATTTCAGGGTTTTCACTCCAACTTTTGAACAACACATGGGTGTTGTTTTCCTAAGAGATATCTTAAGGGGTGGTTGTTTGAACGTCTATTTTCATTATATTGGATTTAAATTGTCAAAATGTTAATATTTTGAGGGGTATCTGAGGTAATGAAAAAACATTCATATGAAAATTACTTTATTAAAATCTAATATATTGGGTTTTCATGGAAGAAACAATAGCTCATTTCTATAGTTTTCTAAAATCCATCTTTAAATCATCAGTGTCAACATGAATGGGCATCACTGAGTCAAGGGCATCAACATTGGAATTTTAATGAATAGTGTGTCATGAGAATTAGTTTAATTTTGTCAGGGGTTTTAAAATCACTATTTCATAGGCATCATCATCAGCAAGTCATGGGGGTTTATAGCTCAACATCAGTAGGTCGTGTCAGTTGATCAGCGTCAATAGGTCACATTGGTGGATCAACATTGGTAGGTTTTGTCAGAGAATAAATGTCAATAGGTCGTGTTAGTTGCTCAGTTATGGAAGGTCACATTAGTAGCTCAACTATCGGTGGCTCAATTTCGGTGTCTCACACATCGGTGACTCATTTACCGATTTTTCTAGTTTTTTTTCCAGTTTTCCAGTTTCACACATCTTATAGATTATTTGTTAAAAATAATGTTTAAAGATATTTTTATGAATTTTAAAGGGAGTTTCAAATTATATTAAGTATATATTTAATATCCAAACCTTCTACGGGATTTAAGATTCCCGAACCATGAGATATTGACCCAAATCATATGTTAATGGATTTTAATAGTTGTTCTTTTAATATAGGATCTGCCGCTTCTACGAGGAAATCATCTCTTCTATAGACCCTTATATTTTTCAATTAGTGAGCCCATTGTTTTCCCCTCCCTAGAGTCATGAATCTAATTTAAAGTCATCATTAGGTTTTCTTGGTGTTCATTCCAGTTACTCGACTAATCCCCTGTTCTTGGCGTAAAGAGGTGCTTTAGTCAATTTTCATTTCAAGTAGGTATTTCTTCTTCCTATAATTTATTTTTCATCTTATGGGGTGGGTGTACTAATGATTAAATTTCAATAATGGGTGAATAAATTTCATAAAATGAGTTATATATAAGGATGGAATATGAACAAAAGATAATCTGATAAATAAAAAAATAGTTTGGGAGTGGTTTGATGATGATAACAAGTTTTAATTGTTATCCTTTCTGATGATGCAATCTTTTGTGGTTGTAATGATTTATGAATATCATGGCCATTGGTGGTCGTTTTTTGTGAAAGGGTGATAATTTATAACTATTATTGTTTCCTTATAATTAGGTGGTGTAAATACTACTTAGACTAATCACGTATACCCATTTAAATGAAATAGAGTCCCCTGAATGAAAATCCTTGTGTGATTTCCCATCACTATCAAAGTGGATTAAATAACTGTTTTTACCAAATTTGAATCTATCATTTTTGAATTGTGTGGATATGTGTTGTGTTCTGTTGAGTTTCATGACATTGTGTGGGTTGTGTGGTTCTGTTGTTGGGAGCACAGTTATCAGTACATGGGTGGGCATGGGATTTGGTTCTATAATAAGGGTGTGGTATGTGTGTGCAGTTAGGGATGTGGCTTAATAGTACTCATTGTGGGAATCATGTATGGGTTTGTATAAGTGGTACATTGGAATCTTAGTATCATTGTTTGATTGATTGTGTTGTAGAAGGTCTTGAAGGTAGTGGGACTGCCATTGTTTGTGCTGTGAACATCATGAAACTTTGGAATGTAGAATTTCAATGTGGTTATGCAATTGTTATATTTTGAGACTGCATGTGATGAATGTTTTGGTATTTGGGATGATGGTTTGTGTTGTGTTGTAACTTCATTTTAATAGGTTTGTTGGGTGTAGTGTTGTTGTGTAGTGGGGATACAAGGTATGGTTAAGATGGCGTGATTTTGTGGTATAACATTGAAGAATGATCATTGGAAGTACTAAATAATGATGTGGGTTTGTTTTTGTGTGCTTATTTAATCATTATATTTTCTTTCTATGGCAGTTGTACATTTTTTTTCATGGTACTTGACACGGGTAGTTTTAGAATAAATTAATGTAATACCATAATAAGTAAATGGAATATGGATAAATAAAAAGGATTGGGTTTAATCTTTGGAACTGGAAGATTGTGTAGTTGAACTTATTGGGGTAGCAGAAAACATGGTTCTAGAGGGATGGTTGTTTTTTAGGACTCGTAGGTTGTCCTGAGTGTTTTCTTATATATATATATATAATTTATAGTTTATTGTGATTTCTATATGAAACCCACCCTCAATGAGTACCATGTGCCGAAACCCCCATTTTATGGGAAAGGGTATCTTTCCCAACATCCTTATATGAGGATAGATGTGTGGTTAATTAAATTCTTCAACACACCCTCTTCCAGGTACATAACTCTCGATCATATCAGGGTAGGCAGTAATGGCATGATGTTTACCATAGTCTATGATCTTTCGTGAATGTTGGTTGAGGATGAAGGGCCTAGGTGTTTGCGTGCCAAGATTGTTTTCGCACATATCTTTGAGATGAGGCCCATGTGTATTTGTGAGAGAGGCGTCGTTGTTGTGGGATAGGGGTCTATGGGTGAGATGTGTGGTGTGGTTGAGGCCCATGCGTGTGCAGGTAGGTTTTTTTTGTGGGACTGCATTTTGGAAGTCTGGTAGAATCTAGTCTTTAGCCATTTCAGTTAGTGGTTAGCCAGTGGGAAATTGGTGCCGGGTCCCCAAATTTCAATTTTATTATACTATTAATTTACTTGACTTGCATTTTTTGGTGATTTTTATTTGGTGAGGCTGGGTTGGTGAGAACTCCTAAGTTTGTTCTTTGTGTATCATTTATTTTCGTATGGGATAATCATCATGTTTCCCCCACTTGTGTATGGGTGGCTTGATTTTTCCTACTAGGTATACCTGTATACTCATCCGACATCAATAAATCAATATTTAGGTTTCTAGGAGGAATTTGAGAAATGTGCTGGTCTTTACTAGCTTGAGAGTCAAGACAGTTGTTGTGTTTCTACGTTTTTTTTATTTTGGTACTTTTTTTAGTAATTTGGTTGTAATTTTGTCACAATATACATTTAAATCATTAATGGGTTGTATTTTTTTATTTAATATAATTTTTTTGTGTTATTTTGGATTTTTAATGCATTATCTCCCAATCATGTTATCATTAAAAATGGGCAATGCCTTCCATTTTTGTGTGATCAAATACCATTGGTTCTATTAAATATTGTAGGGCATCTAGAAGGTAGTAACTGGTAGACATTATTTATCCTTCATCTTGAATTAGGATGGGTGTGGAACTCTGCTACCCCTTCCCTCATCTTTGAGAAGGTGGGTCATGATTGAGATAATATTTATAAAAGTAATTATTATATAAAATAAATTATTTTTAAAAAATAAATGAAAAATATTTTAAGATAATTATTTTTTTAAAAAAATCATTTTAGACACATTGAAATATCAGGGATGATTTAGAAAATTAAATTTTAATTTATTCTATTTCTCTGATTGTTTAGTGTCAAATTAATTGACTAGTATTATAAAAACAATTTATGAAAATAATATATTATTAAAAAAATTTAAAATAATAAATATCATGAAAGGTATTATGTGGACAATATATTATAGTAATTTTTATCCATTTCCATTTATGATCCAAAATTCAACTAATAGGTACAATTTTTACACATTAATGTCGATAAATTATATTCCATAAATATTGTTTAAATTGGTCAACCAAGTGATTATTTAAAAACTATAGGTTTAAAATTAAACCAAAACCAATATAAATTTAATTGAATGATGATATTATGGACATAGAATATTTTATATTAAATATCAAGTCATTTCTAATTATTTATCATCTGATTGACTTTGATATATGTTATGTACTTCAATAATTCTAAGTCATTCATTTTATAATGATATAAAAGAATACTCATCCATTCAATTATTTACAAAAAATGGAACCATATTGGTCATCCAACCCTTACCAAAGAGAAATTTATCATCCCGTTAAATAATTCATATGTTATTGCATCCTCTTAAGACCAACCATGATGTTATAAATAGAAGATCGTAAGGATTTCATTCAAATAATATGTAATTTTCTTTACCGATGACTTCCTATTTACACAATATATTACATCATATTAACATATAGTATTTGTAATAAAATACTTTCTTTAGTATACTAAATAATGTGAAATTTTATTATTACTATAGAACCACCATTATCCAAACTCTATTTCATCTAATAGGATGCGGATGTATTTCATATGTGTACATCTAGACTACAACCTCCCTGTATAGATACGATTAATTTTCAATCAAATTATTTTATTGATTAATATTAAATTGGGTTGAATGAATATATGTTTTATTTATGAAAAATATATAATTTTGGACCTAAAATATTACATCTACCTTCTTACCTTCAAATAATTTAGAATATCATAATGTCACACATGCAGATTTGTGGACCAGAACCTCCATGAAGAGATGTGATTTATTTCATTTCTGTTTACATGAATGGTAATAATAAAATATTACAATTAAAATATATGATATATTAATTATATTTTAATTTTTTTATTTTTATCCTTTCTCTCATTCATCGGTCAAAAAGAGAAAACAATTTTATTTCATACGTACAACCTACCGTCTTGATGAACTATCCTATAAATTTATCTATTTTAATTTATTATAATTGACTATATATATAATAAATATATTTTATATTTATATCAATATTAAATTTATAGAGATGATGAATCAATGATAAAATAAAATTTACATGAGTAAGATAATTTAAATTCTAATGAAAAAATAACAAAGTTAACTACTAGAGAGAACGATTTTAATAAGGCATTTTTTTATAAATGGGTGGTAAATAGTTATATATTTATTATATAGGATAATATATGTTGTTACATGAATATATTATAGAATTATAATAACATGTAATTTATTTAAAATGACATTATTGTTTGATCTAAACAATTCGAATTGTAGGCAAGGGATTTATGTTACAATATCATAATTTATTAGCAGTGATTATGATTAAGTTTCAAATGATGAAATTTGTTGATATACCTAAAAATAAACTAATGAAATTGTTCCTATTATAGTTATTTATAAATAAAATATAATTTTTATATCACTTTCCTCACTTCATTATCTCAAGAAACCAAAAGTGTGAATTTATTGAAAAAGATATTTTTTCTCTCTTAGGTCAAAAATCCATTTTCTTCCATTATCATTTTTTTAAATGTTTTTCATAATTTTTGTAGTATGGCTTTTTGATTATTCAAATCCATTTAATCCAATGGGTGCATTTTTATAATTTTTTTTAAAATGAACCTTCTTAATTTTTTTTAAATGAGGTACTTTTTTGAATTTTAAATTATATCGAATGAAATCATTGCTTTCTTTACTTATACAGAATGAATTAAATTTCTTTATAGCAAGAATAATCAATTATTTGATTATTTAATTAAATATATCTATGGTTTATTTTTTATGAAATAATTTTTTAATATTTTATAAATTTTAACTTATTTAATATGTGATATAAAATTGAAAATAATATTTTCATCAAGATATGAATCAATTAATATTTCCATATTAGTTTAATAAATGATGGATCCTTTAATGTTACATTAATTTATATTTTGTATTTGATGATATTATACCATACATTTGTTTTACATGGGTAGATTATTATTTTTATCGAAATAAATTTATAAAAATAACTTAATTTAAAGGGTTTATGTAATGATTAATTCATGATATTTATATAAAATACAATTATTTTACATGGGTTTTGGTGTGATGAAATTTTTATGAAACCAGTAATTTTCATATTTTTTAATGGTAAAATTTTTATGATATTATGGAACACATATGTATGTTTTACATTTTGTGGTGGATTGGGATAGAAATATATATCCCACCAATGCACTAGGTAAATATGGATTTCGTATTAGATAATCAGGAATGCGGTGAGGAGTGTACCGAATAATTATGGTAATACATATTATATTATAGTTTTATAGGAAACCTATACTACTATGATGGAATGGGTATTGAACCCAATAAATTATGATAGTTTGAGATGTGATCATTGAAAACTAAGTTAATATTCTTTATACTTATTTGTATGACACAAATTTATTCTTATTCCAATGTTACGCTCTTACAACCCATGCAATTTTATTACTTTTTATTCAAGCATTATTTTCTAACATGATTTAATATAGAAATCAATATGATGTTCTGTTATAAATATTATGTTATTCCAATGTAATAATCATGTTCTCATACCCATATAATCATGTAATATTAAAGTTATCATGTTTTATCCCTTGCTTACCATCATTATGAAAAAAGCTCACCCTTTATTATGTTTCATTTCCCTAGGTTGGTTAGAATTTTATTATGTACGATATGTCTAAGAAGGGTTCTAGTTATGATAATATTTGAAAGATATTTTGTATATTTCATACAAACATTTATTTTATTATTCAATGTTTCAACGTCACTATACCTATATGATTCATCAATCAATTATTGTGTAATGTAATGAATATTCATGTAATATGATATAATATCAATGTATAGAAATATATTTTAACTATACATAACTTTATAAAATACAATGTATTCTGATACATATTTTAAAATATCCATTTCATTATTTTTCCATTAAAAATACTCTTTCGGATATCTAAAAATGATTCTAATTTTTGTTGTTGAATATATAATAAAAACTATGAGCATCACCCAATATATCCATCATATCATGTGTATATGGGAAATATAATCAATTATTGATCCTCATAAATTCATCATATATGTAGTTCAACTCAATAACATTTCTCACCCTCTTTAATATATAAACATCTTCATTTTATCCCTATGTAATCATAATTCGTATGGATGTTTGATCATTAATTTGGGAATGATATGTTATTTCCCTATTCATAATAAATTAAATATATATATATATATACCAAAAGTAAAAAACAAGGGAATATTTTTAAATCGTTATCATTGAAAAAAAAGAATGTTCCTTCCAACTCCAAGTATAAACCAGTTTGTTTACCTTCGGATTGGGGTGATTTATTTAGTAGTTATAATCGTTTATCTAATACAAAAATATCCTTTATAACATATTGAAACATTACTTTTGTAATATAAAATTTAATATATTATTGTATGTATATATATCACCCATTTATCCATAAATATAATTCCTTCATATTTCTAACTAAAAATTTATTACATCAATCAACAAAGCACGAGTGGGAGGATTTCTCTCATGAATTTTTAATATTCATGAGGTATAATCTATAACTATATTGTTATCAATGAGGAACATTCATTACCCCTTCATCGAAACATTACAAAAGATCACAACCCCTTATCCTCTATATGTAAGGGTTAGAATATTTTCACTAAAATCCTTATTATTAGTTAATTGAAATTTTATACGTACTAACAAGTCAAAAGGAACTCTGATCCCATCCTAGTTATCAAAAATATATGAGTTTAATGAAATTATAAATATCTCACCATGAATTTATATTATCAATTCAACCCAAGAAAGCTAAAAATATTTATAACAATGGTTGACCTTTGAAATTACTTAAAAATATAAAACATTATAGAATAAACATTCATACCCTCACATGAGATTATATAACCTAATAATAATACTTTTTAAAGCCCAAATTTACATATTATAAAATTGGAATATAGATTAACATTCTATATAGTATTCAATATCATCCTAAAATGATCTTAATTCTCATCCTTTATCATGGAATACATTAGAATATCATTTATAAATACTACCAAAAATTGGTTGAGGTAATAGAAAATACTCTATTTATAGATCCATCACAATATAATTGTAATTGATAGGTCCAAATGTAATCACTATAAATTTATAAATAAAAAGCCTCATATAAAAGGATTTTATCATTATATCATCCTTTTTATTACTTAATTGAATACATAAAAGTCTTTTGTCAATCATATAATAAATATAAATCTATTTAGAATTGATCAAAAAGTTATCTATATAAGGTAGTGGATAATTTTTCTTCACAGTGATCCTTTAATGTTCATAAAATTAAATAAAAATACCAAATGACTTATCATTCCTTAAAAAAATAGGTGCAACCCATGGTGATTAATTAGTGTATATGAATTCCCTATAAATATTGACCTGGAGTTTGATCTATAATTCCTACATTTCAATCAGTGTTATAATATATGAAAAATTTAATATATGTGTAACATGTTGTAAGAGATCAATTGAAAAATTTAATTAAGAATTCAGACTAATACTTGAAATGTAATATATAAATATATCTTCATAATCCTACACAATATGTATATCGTCAAAAATGATTTCCTCCTTATCCATATGAGATAAATAAGCCTAATGAGTATGTATTAGACCATATGTAGTGTATTTAATTTCTATTAGATATTATTAATCATACTCGCCTTGATTGAAATAAAAAACTAAATAAAAATATAAATTATGGCTTCCCCTACATTATAATTGATATACGATAGATATAAACATATAAAATATACCCAAAAAAGTCAGAAGACAAAAAACTACACCATTAGAAATATATTAAAATAATAATGTTCACAGGATAAAAAATTCGTGGAGAAACTCTTCAAAGGTGGGTTTAGACCTCACCAAAAAGATCATCCTGGATGGGATCAATACAGTAGTTAGGTAAAAAAATGGACAACCTATAAAAAACCTCCAAAATATCTTTCTTAGAAAGAGCTTAATAAAACTATTTTGAATAATGATTAACATGTGTTAATTCAAGGGAATGAACATCCTCAAGGCGAAGATATTCAATCTAATCTGGCAGGTTCATTCTTATCACATTCTGTGATCCATCTTTAAGGATTTTAATATAAATAGAAGAATCTAAATACAACCATAATTGATACAAAAAATAATGAATATCATATTTAATTACATTAAACATGGCCCAATGATATTCCTTAATTCCTAGACCATTTCAAATAAAATAGAATAAGAAACCTTTCCGAAACCCCATATGAGTTTGAAATAAACCACCGCATTTAGTAGGGCCAGGTTCAACCAAGGCTGCTCTATCAACATTGAAATTAAGCACATAAGAGATAGGCATTATCCATCATACATAAATCATCATTAATAGATTCTTGATCTTATCATTTACACCAAGTGATCTTAAAATAACAAGGTTAAAAATATCATTATTAGTCGATCCAGTTTCAATAAGGGAGGATGTCTGAATTCCACGATGTATGAAAAGAACTCCATTGTGAAAAGAGGGATTTTTCATTGATGGAAGATAAATAATTTCATTCCCTCAATATGAAAGAAAAAATACTCACAGAGGAAGCCTATTCAAGGGAAGGGAATTTCTCACTTTTCTCATTACTGCATATGGAATGTAGGAGATCCTTCGTAGACTACATTTTTAGTTATAGTAAGAATTGATCCTAAAAATATTTCTAGAACCTCCATGTGATGATACAAGAAATAAATAGATGCTGATAAGTTTTATCCGCCTATAAATATCGGAGATAGATCAGAGTCAATTGGAAACTTATGCTTTTAAAAAAATATTGCATTGGGAGGCATGGTTTTCAAATTTTATAGACACAGAAAGAAGAATAAGGAAGAAAAAATATTTCTACACACATGAGATCAGTGAGGAAGGGTTCAAAGAGGGATTAAAAAACATTCTATATCAATCTTTTGTGGGTGAGAACCCATTAAAATTGGGTATCCAAACCAAAATGATAGAATCCATAAAGATGTATCGTAAAATATGTATAAAAAGGTGTTTAGGTAACAACCCAATCACAGTCACAGTACTACAATGATCAGTAATAGAATGATATTTCAAGGATGGAGGGATATCATGATCTTCAAAAATGTGATGGGACAAGAAAGGGGTTGTCCTATAGTTTAGTGAATATTGTTCACAGACCACCGATCTATAATATCCCATAAGAATAGCATTAGACTGCATGAGGTAAGGGAAAGAAAGGAAGTTGGATGATAGTAATACACATGAGAAAGCTTCACCACAAACCAAAAAGACAAAAATATTATATTGGGATCAAAGATTGAGGGAATATTTCCCAGAAACATTTTAATCAAATATCACTAAAAAATATTAAATCTTTCACCCCATTCCCCAATCTGGATAAGTTTAATGCAGTCTTTCTGAGACATTGTCACTAAATTTTTCTCATTTATTAATATAGTCCAAATAATGTTTCTGAACTTGACACTCAATTATTTAATATGTTCCCTTGTCCATCTATATATATAGAACGAATAAACACACATGGATGTGATCACTAAATTTACCAATAAAATTCTTCCATCTTGATACATATTTTTTCAATTCTAATTCTTTAGTTATTTAGTAATTTTCATAGAAATTTTCTCAAGATGACATCATTTCCCTCTTCCACAAAAAAAGGCAAACCAAGATAAATTAAAGGTTTGGTTCCCCTCTTTCTAAGAAGCTTCAATGAAATTATCATATTCCTTAAAATAGTAATTTCTTCACCCAACGTAACTAAGGACATACCCAAACTAATAAACTGGCCTGCAACATCTTTATAGTGTTATAAAATTCCATTAATACATGATATGTTCCCTTTTTATGGAATTTTAAAAAACAAAACGTAATTTTCTAAGAACACATGAGAGGAAGAAAATATATTCCCCACAATTATCATCTTCTGATAATAACCAAAATAACCAAGAACATTAAGGCTCCGACTCTAGTAGTCTTCTATAATAGCAATGTGTAGTCCAGATAGAGGATTACCATGCCTTACTCTTCTTGTAAATCAAAAATAATCCTCAATGGGATCCATTAATAAGATCATAAAGCATTACAATTCCCAAGATGAAGCCATCTAATCCAATATATCTCTGCGAAAACCAATGAATTAGAATTCTTTTGAAAATAAAACCCCAACTAATTGTGTGAAAAGCCTTGGAGATGTCAATATTCAAATCCACATTACAATAGTTTTTCCTCATCTTCATGGAATTCACAAATTTAGTGCAGTTAAAATGTAGTTTTGTATATTCCTTCTTGGGAAAAAACCAAATTTATTACAATATATATGCCAATTTGTAATTTCACCAAAACATTTGTCAGGATTTTACTGATAATATTAGGTATGATTTTCTCAATGGCCATATGTCGAAATTCCGGAATATAAAGATCAAAATACTTATTAGGTATTAGAAAAATTAAGTTAGAATTCATTCCAAATGTCATCAATGTTGATCTATATAAATCCGTCATTGCATTTGTGACATCATAATAGACAATTTCCCAGTAGGACATAAAAAACATATTGGTGGAACCATCAATAAAAGCCACAATATTGATATTCAAAGATAGTAGAGAATAATATATCTCCTTATCATTGGGAATATTAATAAGTATTTTATTTTGGGAATCATTGATAGAAGTATCATAGAAATTGATAATTTTATCAGAGTTGTTAGCAACATTATCTAAATAAAGTTCTCAATGTAGGTTATGAAATATTTCTAAGTATCATTCTCAGAAGAGAACATATTCACTTTAATATTGATGGAATTAAAAATTATACTAGTTCTCTTTTCCCTATGCAGCTAGGGAAAGAGTTAAGAGTTCTTATCTACCTCCTTTAACAAACTTATGTTAATATTACTCTGATTTAGTATCTCTTTATGATTGAAGAGCTTTTCCAGATTTTAAGTTGTTTGTAGGTCCTCCTAGGAGGGAACATCTGGAGACATATTATATTGATGATTGTTTAACAAGAAAATGCTATCTTCTTTAATTTAGTTATCAATAGATGAAAATGGATATTGGATCCATTGTTTTAATCTTTTTTTTGAATTACTTTATTTTGGAACACAATATATGAGATCGAAATCCCATGAAATATGTTTTCCAATCATCCAAAAAATATCCCTACAACATGGAATGACCAGCCAAGCATTATTGATTTTGAAAGGAGTTAGAGCTTTCCTCACACTATTTCCATGGACCTCAACAATATAGGGATTATGATCAGAATGTAATCTTGGAAAGGTGAATCATGACACATACATTGCACTATTTCTATTATCCACATCCACAAAACGTTTATCCATCATTCTTGACTACCATCCATTGATGTTGTACTTTCTCCATGTAAATTAAACAATAGAGATGACAACTTCAGTCAAACCAAATTTATCTATGCAAGAATAAAAATCATAATTTGTAGTACGATAGAAGTTAACTAAAGTTTTTTTCTCAGGTCACAATAAAGTGTTAAAATAATAAATTAAAATAAAACTATTATTAATACTTTTATAAATATCTAATAGATTCCCCCCAAATCTCTAATCATTATATATAGATTGGAAGAATAAAAAAAGGTTACTGAAAGGGTGATACAATTAATTTTGCATGAAATAATCACAGACTATAAATCATTTATGAGGGAAGTAATAAATAACTATGATTCATCATGAAAGGTAAGGATTCATTACTATCACACATTGTGTAAAGGTTTGTTGGTCAAACTGATATGCCTAAGTACTTGACCATGGGAGAGTTCCCAATCCCTTGAAAGTAAAAAATTAAGATCTTCATTTCTTTGACCTAATCATAGTACTACTCCCATAATCACTTTGTTTCATGTTTTTATTGGATGAAATTGTTATCGACTCATCAAGGGAAGGAATACCAGATTCCTGATTCAGAGGGGAAGATTCATTATCATCCCCACATTAGGTAACCAAACAGAGAGATAGGAATCTGTTTATGGAATCAACAAGAGAATGTAAACTGACCGAGAACCTTCTACTTGTAGCCTTGTCCTGATAGACCTAGAGAAATTCCCCAAAATGCGATCCACGATTTTAGCCCACACTGTAATATCAAGAGAATCACCAATGGGAGGAAGATTCATATCATTTGAATCATTTTATGGATCGTTAGAGTAGGTAGTGTTCACCAACACAACTCCTGGAACATGATCCATGGTTGCAAATTCAATATGATCAGTTAGCCATGTTAACCTAGATGAATCTGGAGTAGGGACCTCATCAGATTCTGGATCACGCATTCAAGGAGTAATAACAACATCACTAAAATGTATAGTGGTCTGTGAAGGAAATTTATTAGGTTTAGAATTTCCTCATTTGCACTTTATAATAAAATGGCTAGATAAGAAGACCCTAGTAATGTAAAAGTGGCTAAATCTTGAGTAGGAAAATGAGAATGGGATGTTGCATGATCCTTACCATCATAGATATGAGTAGGATCTCCTATATTTGTTTGGATTGAACTCCCCACATTGGATTATTTATCATTCAGAATATCTGATTTACCTTTTTAATGTGATGGATCATTCCCATTTCCATTCCTTTTTTTTCTCCGGTAAGATGAATCATCATGTCCTAGGATTTTACAGAAGCTGTAGAGCTTCTGCCTATTTAAATATGAGGAAAAATGTCTGAAGAGGTGACAATTCAAAAAAATCTCAGTCTTCCTCTCATATATAATCCCAAGAGTAAGATTGTATTCCTTAGTGGTCAACACAAATTCTTCAACATGGGTGGATGTCATGTCAACTTCAACTAAAATCATTGCATAATGACCAAAAGAGGGGTTGTTAGTTTTCCTATCCAACATAATTAGATTAACAATAGACAAATAAATATCCAAAATAATTGGTGGGTGCTAGTATAGATATTTAATATTAAAAACCCATATACATAATTGAGAAAATATGTTATTTATAGAGTTATGATCAAATTATTGTCCTAATCATGAATCCAGAGTAATCCATGCTTCAATGAGACTAAGACAAGACACCAAGAACGCCTCTTGAATTCATCAGATGGAAATATGATAAAACCCATGCCCATCACTATCATCTTCCAATCATCAATGCAACAGATCATTGCAATCATCTCAGTGTGTTCATTGAATATCAAAGGTTTAACCCCTTTCGGAATCAGAACCATAGAAATTATAAATAACATACATAGTTTTACAATTTTGTCAACAACACTTTCATTCGCCTCAACATGCACAATGCACCTGTTTATAATAATATATCATAGTTGAGAAAATTCTCAATCATGAAAATATTTATGACCCACACACTTCACAGCATCCAAAAATCCTTTCCTAGAAACATCTCTATCTGGAAGTGCACCTAATTTAAAATGACCTTTCACAGAAAGTCTGAATAATTCTTTATGTCCAAGTAAATCATCCAACACTCTTCCTTGACACGAGAGCCATTCCAATTAAACCACATTCGATCGACGTTCATGATCACCTGGGTTAGGGTTGTTGCCCGGTTCCACTTCGCTCTACACCATCATCCAAAATAGGTAATAAAGATTGAAAATATACTATCAAAGTAACATAAAATATAGATATGTTGATATTCAAAATATTTTCAAGAAGCACATCCCTAGAGACCAATATTGAAGATGACACTTAGAATTGATATTTTATATTCAAACAATTAACTGTTTTATTGATAATTAAACTGTAAATATTGTAGTTGGTGATGTTATTCAATTACTAGATTATTAATATATAATACAATTGGTTTTTTTATAGAATAAAAAATGTCATTCATAATTGAATAATGGATAATAAGTGTTCCATTTACCACTTCATTTTCATGAATCACTTTTGAAATTGTTATCACATTTTATTATCCTCTATATAGTGGATTAAGAGGTTAGAAATTCCAATTTAACATAAATCCATAGAATTATACACTCATTAGAATAATTTTTATAATACATGAAATTATAGAATTGGCATGCAGGGGATTTTTTTAGTATTCTCACCATATTTGACTTGCCTCTTCATGCCACTTATATAGCATCCAAAGATTATCCTATAAGAAATATATCATATTTTATCAATATAAATCAAATTACATTGTCACATTCTTAATGAACATAATAGTTTTTTTTCATTGGATACATGAAAACAAAATCAACTTGCCTAGTGGAAAACTAACTCATCTCCAACTATGATATTCATATTTAGAACTATTCATAGACATATCATGAAATTGTATAATTCCTCACAACCTGGGTGAATGAAACAAATGAAAGGGTGATCTAGGATGCTCAATAATTGTAAAAATGGTATATACCTAAGAATAACATGAATAATAGTGTATATGAATGTGAGAATAACTTATGAAACCCGTATCTTATATATCAAATATCATAACCATGAGTCTTGGATTGTGGATCCATAGTTCATAAGATGTGAATCATAACTGATTCAAATAAAAAAATATATGGTATAATATTAATGGTTGAAGAGGGAGATTTTTTGATTAAGTACAATCCTTGAAAATTATTTATATATTATTCATGCAAAATTTCCAAAGCTCTAATTGTTGAATGAGTTTACTAATTAAACTATAATTGTAACAGTGGTTCAATATGATTTCAATCATAGGGGGAAACCATCATTTATAATGCCAGTTTCACTCCCAATTCCATTCATGTATATCTAAGGAGATATAAATATTTACCCAAATTTATTGTATTGATATTTGGGGCATACATATATTATTATTAAAACAATATTCTTGTGTTACATATGATTAAAAAAATTTAACATATCATAACCCAAAAAAAAGGGTTTCATAAATTTTTTTTCATACCATAATCATTAGAAAATAGACAACTTCCATAATCAATTTATTATCTCACCATTGCATGAATCATAAAAATAAGTGTGTAAAATAAGTTTTTAATCATGGATAAGAAATAAGATTCATAAAAATTGGGTTATCATAATCATAAACCTTTCATATAAAGAATAATAATAGTATTTTTGGATCAAGTCCACTGTAAATAAATATTATCCTAAGAGAATGTCATATATGATGGAGAAGGATTATGAAATAAAAATCACATGGAATATTTCTTGGGGAAAATAACATTTACTTTAATATATTATTTTAATAAAATTATAAATTATATTATAATTAATTTTCATTGAAAATAACCAGGAAAACATATAACTGACACATGAAAAATAACCTTATCACATAATTGAGGAAAATATATTTTCTTCTTAGAAAATAAAATTAATAGAGAATAATTTGTGAAAATAAATTTAAATTTAAATAATATTGAATAAAATTATTTAAAAAATAATAAATTCTAATGGTCTTTATTGTTATAAATTCTATTCCTTATATACATGTTAAATATATTTCGTTTCATATTTTTTGTCAAATGAAAATATTTTTTTTTGTAAAAATACATAAAGTCTCCATTTAAAAAATATTAAAAAATACACTCATTAGTAATAAATACTTTAATAAGTCATTTTAATAATGATAAATTATTTTTTGAAATTTTTTTAATACATGAATTTAGAACAAAAATAGGTTTTTGAAGAATAGATAAATAAATACGAACATTCTTAAAATCATTTTCAAATTTATTTTAAGTATCAATGATTAGAAAAATGGTAATATTACATGAAAATATAATGAATTACCAGAGGATAAAAAAATTCATAAGTTTCATGAGATATTAATCATGTGATTTTATCATAATTATTGTAGTCATAAATATTCATGACAAGTGAATATATTGTACCATATAGTATTTACAACATTGTTAATGTCCAATAATATGTCCCATGACGTAATAACACATAATGGAAGAAAAAATATAATTATGGTAATGAAATTCAGGATATTATATTTAAATGATTCTATATATATGCCTCTTGAAGGAATATAACTCAATATCATAATATACGTATCATATGAGTACAATTCAGAAAAAAAAACCCTACCCAATTCAGAAATTTTGAAATTTAAAACCAATTTAATACATATCCTTAAATTGATATATAAATTAATAAAATTTAATTAAAATAATAATAAATTAAATCACTTTCATTATATACACCACATTAGATAATTCAGTGGTGAATATGGAATGTGTCTCACTGACTAATAAAATTAAGATAGAAATATATTACAACAATCCTTGAATTCCATTATATACATTCAAAAACCTTGTATAATAAAAAAAATTCTTATTATAAAAATATTATAGAATGATATTTATAAATATCATATGTCTTATTATTTTATTATGTAATTTTATTACCCATTTATAATCAATTCCATGCTAATGTTACATTTAAGGTAAAAATCACTATTTTTCTTATATGTTTCAATTTTTTATGTTTAATACTCTTAATTTGATCATGATTTTATATTATCTTTACTTTTAAACAATATATTAATATCAAATATATATTTTATATGTATTTAGATTAATCTAAAATATTTATCTATAGAAAATGAAATACACTATTATTGGTGATGGTACGATGTACATAAGATTGAATTTTAATTATATAATCATGTCGAATTGAAATAAAGAATGTTAAATGATATATTATAATTTATTAATATTTTTAATTTCATTTTATCACATATTTTAATTAAAATGGTTTTTTATAACATCAATATAATGAAATAAGAAATAAATCGCTTCGTGAGGCGGTAGTCTGACGTAGAAAAAAGTTATGTCATCATATTCAAAAAAAATGCAAATAATTAAGGAATTAGTGATATAATAATTAAAAATGAATAAAAGTATCACAAAATGTCATATATATAAATAATTAATCCATCACTAAAACCATTGAAAATATATTTTAATTGAGAAAATATTCAAATCGGGTTTTTAGTAGATATTCTACCACACACACAAATGATTATTTCATTATCAACTTGATATAAATGGGGATAACATAGAAACATATAAGTATATTTAATATAATTATTTTATTATATTATCATTGTATAAAAATAATTTAATGTTGTAGTGGATGTAATAAATCAAAAAATGTTCATTATTGAATGTTACCTCCTTTTCATGTATCCTTCAAAAGTTTACATGAAAAGACTTTCTATAATGGATTTATATCCATGATACCTATTATAATATGACATTAGGTAGGTTGGAATGTTATTTAGGTATGTATCAGATAAAACCAAATGGTTGGATTATGTTTATAAGAATGATGATGGGGTGGCCTTTTATAATTGAGGTAACTGGAATAATTGTTATAGTTTGAAAGAATAAATTACCATCACATTTTCGTTCATTCTCCAAGGGTCATGTAATGGAAAATTTTCAATATGAAAATATAAATTTTTAAAAAAAAATCCACAAAATTTGGGTTAAAAACACATTAGGATATATTTAACATTTTTTTTCAGTTAAACCTTTTAATAAAAGCATTTTTACCTTAAATATGATAGATAAATTTTAAATTCTAGATTAATAATTTTGATAAAAAATTATAGTGAACTTTTTAGATAATATAAATTATTCCAATTTTTAATAATGAATATATTATATAAAATTAATATCATAAAAGTGATTTTTTTAAATATAATCTCATAGGCGCGATAAGAATGGATGTTTGTAATAGTAAATATCCAAAAGATTACTATATTTTTTTATCAAAATTCAACATGAAATTGATTTCAGTGTCCTAAATAGTATTAATTTTTTTATTAGTTTCATATTTTTACGTTAAATACAATTTAAAATATAATTTAAATTTATTTTCCCCCCACACTCGGCATAGGAGGTACGCTCGAGGAGGGATTTGGGACATGGGTGGAGTCAAGTCCCCGAGCTAGTGGGTTTACTAGAATTTTTGTATTTGTCCATGCCACATTCAAGGTTATTCCTATCTTATTATTATTTATATTTTTTAATATATTAAAATAAATGGATATATACAATTAAAATATTCTATTTTACAATATTTATCAAAAAATGAAATAATTCAGAAAAATTTCAGAAAATCACCATATGATGAATTTGACACGTTGATGTTAAAAATTATGTTTTTACAACATAATGTTTCTAAAATTGGAAAAATATAGTTTTATAATTGTGTACACAATTTGTTAATTTTTTTTTAATATAGATTTAAACGTAAAATTTGATTCATAACAATGTCTAGTCAAGAAAACAATGAAGATGAATATAAAAAAATCGAATATATAATATACATATTTTGATACAATCATTCCAAACAGTGAATCATTTATTTTGTTGTGGAAAATAATGTTTTTGTTAATTAAACTTGTTTTCTAGAAAAAGATTTACATTATATTGAAAATTAACTTATTTCTATTTATAATTTATTTTTATCAAAGAATGAATTTACATAATCCTATTAATGCATTTCATTTAAACATCTTTGTAGTTAAAGACATATTAAATAATATTGATTTTTTATCATGTCATATTTCGTATAAACATGGTGGTGTATGTATTAAAAGAAATTCTCAGTGTTATGTAAAAGAAACTAATACTTTAGTTCTGTATTAATCAATATAATATTAGTTTAATGCGTAATGTATTCCAAACTCAGTGTTTCATGTCACATATGTTAAATTGAGTGTTTCATTTAATTTAAATTATTTAATTATTAAATTCATTTGAAAATAAATATGTAAAAAAATCTCTCTGTGTAACATTCTACCCCCCCTTTCACCCTCAAAATTCAACTCAGTTAATAAAGGATTAACATTCGAATAATCATTCATATAAACCCATTTTATAATAATGGTTAATAAATATCCTCATGAAATAGAGAATGTGATGTGCTAATATAATATTTAATAACACATAATTTGTTTATAATTTTGATAAAATATCTGGGAAGTCTACCCTTGTACATAATGGAGAAAAATAACACCATAATACTAATATAGAGTGATAAAGATCATGGAAATGACATTATTAATGAACATAAAACTAGAAACCAATGATTTTTGAATAAGGTCCCTAAGGATGGCCCTGTTCTCCCATGGAGTGCACCCTCGAGTGCGCCTTGCTTTCGCTTAGGGTTTCCTCTTGACGATGTGACTCTTCCGACCATTTTTTTCTTCTTTGTTCCTTTGATTGTTCCATCTATTTCAAATAACCATGAATCTGAGATCTTGTTCTGGTTCATTCATCATTTAAGTAGTTTCTGATGAAGGTTGTTTGTCGTGGAAGCCTCAGGCCGCTTCAGTTATCTCTGATCTCATGTTCCACCATGCCTCCCCATGATAGATCTGGGGTTATGGTTCTTCATGGTTTTTAGATTTTTAGATCAGTGGTCGATGGTTTTCAGGAACCCTTTAGAGTCAGATCATTCTATTCTATTTCATTGGTTTTAGCATTGTCAGGATGTCATCATTCGGAGCCCTTGACCATTCAAACCTTTTCCCGGACATCACATACCTCGGCTCTTATCCTGGTCAGATATAGATTGGTGGATCCTCAAGAGTTTTGGGAGGTGAGTTTTGATGGCCAAAGGTTCCACTCATGTGGTCTGTTATGGTTTTCTTCTCTCTCAATGTTCAGGTTTCAACATCATCTATTTTATGTATCGGTATTTTCAGTTTTATTTATTTGTGAAGGTTTGGTGCTTCAACAACATGATGTTTATTTGTTGTTGAATTTATTTATTGTTTATGGAGTGGTTTCGTTCAGGTTTGGTTATGTTGTTCAACGGAACAGGAATCAATACTGCTATTTGGATGTTTTTTCTAGTTTTATGTGGGACGATCAAGCTGACTTCAGCATTATGGTGTGCATTTGGAAGACATGGATGGTTGAGAGTGTTGTGTTATGTTGCTGATACTGCTTGTATTGAAAATGATAAAGATGATATGAGTTTTTTTTATTGAATTTGGATCACATGATATAGTTTTCAAAGGAGGATATCGTGGTTTGATGCTTTGTTAGGATGATTACCACCAATAGTTTGATGACCAAGGTTATCAACATAGAAGTCAGTTAGAGTAGTGGATGAAGGTGATGTTCAAAACGTTTATGGGAGGGTGATGAAAGTGATGTATGATGTCGATGGCAGTAATCTAGACTTATCTATTCAATACACGCATTCTTTTCAACCATGCGGTGGTCCAGTTTTCAAATTTTGTTGTGGTTATGTTGGTTTTGGTTTTGAAATTTTTAATTTTTAATTTATAATTTTGTTTATGTATTAGAGCTCTGAAATTTTTCTATTAACACTAACCCATGAAGTGGATTCCAGAAAATTTCAAAAAAAAAAGAGTTTTGGACCTGACTAAGGTCAATAATATCATTAAAAAATTTATTAAAATAATTTTTTTCATGGAATATCATTTTTCCTAACATTGGGTAAATTTATTCCATCTAGATAAAGAAAAAATTAAAAATGAAATACATTATATTTTTATTTCTAAGGAATAATTTACTCCATTAGTTGTTACTTGAACTATTTATAGCTTATCACTTACTCTAAATGAAACAAATTCGCGTATGAATCATTGAATGAGATCAGTTATAGAATAATAACCCTTTCATTTTATATCTATTAAAAATGATTGGAACTTCGTATACAATATGGAAAAATATTTATTAGGTGAACTAATATGTGATTCCCAAAAACATATATATAAGAATGAAATAAACCATTCATAAAATCGTAAAACATATAAACCTCTAATCATTTACACTGTATAATTATGTTTAACAAATTTCAATAAATCAACATAACATTAATATAACATATATCTTATTGTAGCTGTTAATTGTCACATACCAAACATGTTGATTCCTTCATCATGTATTATTTTGAGACATGGTGACAACCTAAAATATAATAGAACATTATTTAAATTCTTCTTCATTCTATATAATACATTTATTATTAATTATATTCCTTAAATCAAAAAGTAATATAAACTCCATCAATGATAACATAAAACAAATATTAAGTAAAACATTTATCATTTATGAGGATATCAATGTTATCCAATTTACTTTGTCAATATAAATAATATCTTTATTGAATATAAAAAAATATCATCCCCAGGAAAATATTTATGATTATATTCCCTAATTAATTTGTTTTCCATAAAATATTATCTTTATATTAAATGAAAATTCTTTGTCATCAATACTAAAAAACATATTCTTAAATACCATTAAAAATATATATACTTAAAAATCCTCATATATTTCATGATTCATTTAATATGTACATGATTATTAAACTTTAATCATTATTCCTCATCCTTAATATATTAAATATGATTCATCAATATATTCCATAAATCCTTTTTACTTTCATTAGACATTTATTGTCTCTACCACATCAATAAAAAATTAACTACTCATAATACCATGACTATTTTTTTCATGATAAATTCATTTATGAAATCGGTTTTCCTAATTCCATAATTTATACATTTAATACATTATATCTAATGATACATTATGGTTATAATTATTCTAAATGATTTCCTAAAAAATCATTTTTTATTTTCAATCACTTTTTTTTCTTTTTCAATTAATGTCTCATGACATATTTTCTCCATTATTAGAGATTCCCTTGAGTTCATAACACATTATTTACATATAGTAAACATAATAATCATTCCTATAGTGTCTTTAGAACTAGATGTCTCAGTGAACATCATTGTAATCTTCTTTGGTTAGTTTGAGAGTTGGTTATGGAGAATTTTGTTAATCATGTTATTTGATTATTAATTATGAATAATCCCAATATCCACATCTCAATTATTCATACATTTTAAAATAACATCATAAATTGTTCTATAAAATTCATTTTAAACGTAGTTCCTTTCTGTTTCCACAAATGACTAAAACCAAATAGTATAGTGTGAGATACACTAAAAAAACCGTGAACCACATAATAAAAAAAACATCATATAATATTTATAAATCATGAACCCTTTTTTAAAATATATGAAAAATTGGTCTTATCATATTTCATTCATATTTATCACATATTTAAACACATAAAGATGGTTTGTGAAGAGTTTATGAATTTCTAGAGCTTATCACCTTGAATGTCAAAAAATGTGTGAAGTAAGGTGTGTTTTCAATAGCTAGGTGCCAATTATTTTTAGACCGGTGCCCCATTTTGGTAGTTATTACCACCATTCACCTCTGTTCAAATTCCAAATCCACTTTTAGTATCCATAAATTGATATAATTTCATTGAAACCACTCGTTGAATCCTATAAAAAATACAATGTCATTTTTATTATACATTGATTGACCCTTAAACATATTCATATACATGACCTGAGGGATTATACTAAGGATTTATTATAATATATTAAAATGATTAACTAAAAATATCTTTATAAATAGTCTAAAAAAAACTAGGCATTCAATACATAGATATTACATCATTTTTGTTGCATATTAATTAATTTACGTTAAAATATTTATGAGGACAATAACAGTATAGTGCCTTAGGAATCATGAAAACAAAATAAACTAATGAATATTTATACTAATGAATATCCCACAATTAACATCATTAATAGATCCCATATTATAAATATCATATATTATACATTTCTAGATAACATGGAGAAAGGAAATATAAACAAGGTTGAGATCAGATTCTCAGTATGCATAAATAAGGGATATTCATAATAATAAAATGAACATAACTGTATGTGAACTTTAGAATTACATTTTAAAACCATACCCTATATCTCAATAATCATAATCATGAGTAAAAAAATAAGTATTTAGTTTTTATAAGACATAAATCATAACGAAATCCATGAACATTGGCCATGAAATAATAACATTGTCATTTGAAAATGAATTTTTAATACAGATATGTAAAGAGAATAATTTTGTTATTATTCAATGATAATTTCTATGTTGATCATAATGGAATGTGTACACTCCCAAAACAATCATGTTTGTCATTGTTCTGTACCAAGAACATCATTTTAGAGAATTTACATTACTAAATTAGGGTCAATTCTCATTTTAGTCCATTCATTATCAAGAAATAAAAAATTTTACCCAATGCAGGAGTGAACTCTATAGTTTCCACCCATCTCAGATTGTAAATTAATATTTATATGTTCTACATTATCATAAATAATCAACAAATAATAATACAAAAAATTAAATGAGTATCTTATACATTCCATAACAATATAACCTGTAAAAAATAAAAATGAACTATAATCTTTTCAAAATTTCATCATAGTATAACATATGAACAAAATTATGTTTAAAAATATCTCTATATGGGTATTACCCATTAATGAAAATTGGGTTTCATATATGTCACATTCTCATAAACATAAACAATTCATGGAATGTGTATGAATGGTATCTTGGGATCATATCCCCAAAAATGCATAGGCAACCTCAAAGGATTCCCTCTTGGATGGAGAATGATTAATTAAAAAAATTATATGGAACTTTTAATTAAGAAAATAACTATTAATTGAAAAGTATTTTTTAAAATTAATCATTATTAAATCTTTTTGAAAACATTTTTATTTACTTCGATAGAAAAACATATAAATGATGACTTAAAAATAACATTAAATAATTATTGTGGATAATATTATTTCCTCCTTATATTTTTTATCTAAATAAAAAACATTGTTAAATTATTTTTCTCTGAAAATAATCTAGAAAAATTATAATCTAATCATCAATCTAGAAATTGGTCTTGGAAGTGTTAATTTTTTTGGGCATTTTAATTAATTTCTATTCTTAATTTTGATAAAAGATAATTTGGAGTTGTATAGAAAATTAATTGATGATTTTAATAATTTGTATTCATAAAATGTAAAAGATATGTAAGAATTAATTTAATAAATAATATTTTGAATTTTAAAGAAAAATTAAATTTTTTTGGAAACCAAATTTTTTTGATGGAAAATATGTTTTTGAGAAAATACTTAAAAAAAATAATTTTTGTAAAATATTTCAATCAATTATTCCATGTAATGTAATTTTTTAAATGGTATTATTACATTAAAAAATCCTAAATTATTAGTGCAGAATAAAATTCAATAGTTTCTTGAAAAAAGAATCATTATATTCTTTCATCGGAAACATTATCTTAAATAATCTCGATCAATAATTAGATCGAGACATAAATTATTTGTAACTTGAGTCACTCTAGATAATATGTCCAAAAAAATAATTCTATAAAATGGAAATTAAAATAATATCAAGTTAATAAAATCATTATATTAAATTTCTAATGGATTTAATATAATCCTTCTAAAATAATATAGGAGCATACAATAATGCACCTCTCGAAGAATTCAAATTGAGAAAAAATACCTTTACAATTTTTTTTCTTTCAAACCATAATTCAATTGAATGATTGATAATAAAATTATTATATAAATTCCATAAAATTATTTTCAATAAACATAAAAAAATTTCATTTAATGTATATACATGACATAGAAGGATCATACGGTAAATATGGTATGTGACTCATAGAAAAATAAATGTAAGACCAAAATACATTATCATTAGTTCTGAAATCCATTAAAAAGTCATATATAATAAATATAAGTTTATTATAAAGCTATTATAGATAAATAATTATATAAATCATTATATATAAAATTTTTATATGACAATTTATTATCTTTGTATCTACCACTTCATGTGAATGTTAGGATTCAGGTAATATCCGCTTTATTTTTCGTTTATGTTTTAATTTTCGATTTTTTTCTTATTATTTGATAATTATTTCATTATATCTATAATTTTAACATTTATATAAATATTATATATACTAATTATATATTTATTTAGTGTAATTCATAAAATTTACAGATAAAAAATATATCACATTGTTCATGGAGATGGTAGACCGAATGTATGCACGAATATTGTCTCAATTTTCTTCTAAAATTGATAAAATTGAATTAAATTGATATATTTTTATTAAATAATAATTTTTATGTCATATATAAACATATTATCATAAAACCATCATTAATACATTACATCTACCGTATGAATGAATCACATCACTTTTGGAGGTGGTAGTACGACGTACACATGAGCATCATTATCGTATTCCCAAAGAAAGGAAACCAAGATGTTTTGTGGAATATAATAAATTCATAAGTATAATAATATAATAAATACAATATATAAACATATAATCAAATATTATATCCAATAATTAGAGGTAACATTAGAAAAACAAATTTTATCGGTTCATGTGGTAAGAGTCCGCCATAAACACGAATGATTATTTCACAAATCATTTGATAGAAGTGGATATTGTTATATTAAATGAAAAAAATAGAACAAAAAATAATCATATTGGAGATGATGAATATATTATATTATCATTTAATAATAAAAATAATCAATTTTTGAGAATAAATAAATAAAAAATATGTAATTATGAACGTTACCCCATCTTCATGTATCTTCCTTACATTTTCACCAAAATATTATTAGGTTGGATTTATTCCAAAATTAATAATTCTATGATTATAGGATTTAATTATTATGGTTAATTTTTGACATATTTTACTAACCAAATGTGTTTGATGTTGTTAATATGAGAGCCGAGTGGGTGGCCTTTTATTAGTGTGGTGACTGGCAAACTTGTAATTTATTAGTGAAAGAATTCCTCCCATGATTATTTCATTTAAAAATGATCCAATATTATAGCCTAATTTACCCAATATGATATTAGGTCATAATATGTAGATAATATATTTTTTAGACATGTTTCAGGTTATTTTTAACCCTTACCAATTTCATTTAGCCCCCATATATCTATATTTACCTTGATCAAGGTAATTGATTTTTGTTATATCAATTATTCATTTTGGTGAAAAATTATTTTGGTTTTTTTAAATAAATATTATTATTATACTAAATATGAAATCAATTTTTCGAAATTTAATTCACATGAGTTGAAAACATAATTATAGATTAATTACACATACGCGAGGAGAAAACGGGTTTTAAAGAGAAAATGTTCAAAATTTTATAATATATTTAGTAAATTTATATATGAAATTTATATAAATGATATAATATTGACTAGTGGTTGTATTATTAATGTAAAATAATTATTGAACCAAAATAATATATAATTTAACTTTATAATTAAATTAAATAAACATGATTTTTTGAATTAATATTTAGTATGATTTAGTATTGTTCAAAAATTAAAACATTTTTCGAAATATCACTATAATTAACCCTAATATAATATTGAAATGTTGATTTCAAAATAAAATATAAATAAAGATATATATTTTTAAAAAAATTGAAAAATTTTAATCAATGTGTTTTAATGAATATATAACTGTGATATTTATATAGTTTTAAGAAAAAAAATTGGATTGATTCTTGAATTTTTTCATGAAAACATAAAAGACTAATGATAAACATTTGATTGAATTGATAAAATTTATTTTCCAGTAAAAGAAATATCAAAAAGTGAATAATTCATTTAATTTGATATAATAATAATTTCATAAAAAACCATTCCTTATTCAATCTAATGAGTAAAATTAAAAACATAGTGTGGGTATAAAAAATCAATAATAAAAGTTAATAAAGAATTTATTAATATAATATTACATATTATTACAAATTCATTCAACTCATCACAAAATAAGTTTATCTCATATCACTGAATATTATCATTGGTTTTCAAATGTTATACACTACCCTTAATCAAAATTATTCTTAAAGAGATTGTAGATTAACTAAATAGCATTACCCCAGATTGTCAAAAATATTTTGGAGTAAGGCATATTTATGATTCCCTTGTTGAATTTGGAGTTATTACCCAACCATAGTTTTCATGGTTTAACCTCATGTTTTCTATATTCCAGTGTTATATCGTCATTATTAATTAGGATAGGAATTTAATTTATAGGAAACCACATAGTCTTTATCTCACAAAACCTCATGTTTTTAACCATTACATTGATTTGTCCCACGGGGTTTAAAAAAAGTTCTCCTATATTAATATCCCATAATTATTATACCACACTCTAATAAAAATAGTGATAACCCAAAAATTGTAAATCTATATAATATATCATTTAGTTTAATATTAATTATATCTCATAAAAATAAACATCTTCAAACCCTAAAATTTTAGTTTATTTGGAGACTACATAAATAAAGATATTATTTAATAAAACAATATATGTCCAAATGGTATTTTTTATTCTTAAACAATTGATACCAAAAAACATTCCACATAACCCAATGAAAATAAAAATAAATCCTTTTTGTAATTCAATATCATAAAATATATATATAAGAGTTATAATTCAATGAATGGGATAGTATAAAAAATAATACTTGTATTCCAATTTGACAATAAAATATGAATTTCCTATATAATCACTAAAAGATCATACCTCATGATTCCACACACCATGAATTGACCAGAAAATTATGTCATAAACGTGAAGAATAATAAATAATCAATTTTATGTCATGATTAAATATCCTAAAGACAAGAAATATGTTATTTACATAAACACAATAATTTAATTGTAGTAATTTTTAAATTCTAACTATATCATAGTGGAAAAATTACCATAGTATATTTGGTTTAATTACCATTCCATTATTTTCATAGTGATGTTTGATTACCAAGACTATAATACTAAATATATTCCCTTACTAACTAGGTTAACTCACAATTCCATAACTTTTTATATTATGAGATATTTTCCATAACCAGTGCATTGGAGTGATATATAATAGTAGTTTTACTCATCATCTAATTATAACCATTTTATATCCTCATATGTTTTGATAGTTAACCTGATGATCATTTATGTGTGATAGAAGTTTATTTCACAGCGGTTTGTCACGAGTTTTTCATATCTTTGTATAAAATATACAATAAATGGGTCACAAAAGCATGAAAATGCAATAAATTGATTTCCAAAGGAATGAAGTAAGTTTGGGTTTCATGAACAATAACGTTTAGGATCTCACATTGGTCAACAAGATTAGTGTTTGGAATCATAACAACCTTTGGGGGGAATTATTTTATATTGTAGGATTCTCTATTATATTAAATAAATGTTCACGAAGTACATTTTTTTCATCGATTTTATACTAGTTACTAATATCCCAATGACTTGATAAAGTCTATACAATGGCAATAATAATTAATGGTTTCATAGGTTATAAATCATTATATTTATCATTTTTATTAATTTAATTTATATACACATCTTAAATCTCTCATGTTTATCACCATCTAAATTAGTTTTTGGTGTCATTGGGATGGGATTGAACCTATAAAAGGTGTCCTACATATCCCGTGATATTAGTAATCAAAACCCACATATTTCATTTTTTATAGTTTATGGTCCTATGATAGGACTATACATTGGAATTTAACCATAGGTTGTAAAAATGTAAATATCAAGCTTGTTCATAAAAGATCCATCCCACGTATCCTATTATGATAGGAATAATCGTATAAAATATTTAATTTAATCATTTTCTACATTAGAAATATTGTGATATTAAAATCTTTTAGTTTGAATTATTCATATAAGGGTTCTTAGAGTTTACTCATCCATTGTATTACCCATTATGTGATGATTAGATGTAATTTTTCTTATAAGTTAATGTGGGGTCCAAAATTGAGAAATAATCATATTGTTTCTGTACAAACATCTCCAGTGTATAAGCTCCCAGGAGTGTTTCTTAGTGTGAGAAGTAATATATAAGTTAATATTGTACACATCACCTAAGATATATTTTTTATGATGATTACAAATCAAAGTACACATAGAGAGGTATGATAACTTGTCTCTTAAAAGATGTTTTATTATTCTTAATAATTTGGAAGTCATCATACACATCATTTTTATAATTAAAATCAAAGTAATTATATTAAAATTCATCCATAATCTTCTTATGGGTTTAAGGTACTTGATGGAATGTTTTGTGAATAAACATAAAAGGATTTCCATATATAAAACAACATTTTTTATAAAAATGAATATGGATGTATAACAGAATCATAATGTTTTTTGGGTTTTATAAGTTAAGGTAATTAGGAAATGAATAGAATGACACAATAGTTTATTCCCATTAGACTACAAGCCATATAAATTAGTCATATATATCCTATTTTGATGACAATTAGAATCCCCATAGTACAAATCATACCTAAACTATGGATTTTATTAATGAAATCAATATTTTTGACATGGAATTCACTTTAAATGGTTTTCCTGTATATTATCACATACCATATGATTATGGATAAGGATGGATGGAAGAATTATGGGACTATTTATTTATGTGGGTAAAGAATATTTTTGATATGAATGGTTATATAAAAGTGTGGATTCTCATCAGAGAATGAGCTATATGACATTATCTTACTTATCCTATTGGTACATGAATCAAATTTATCATACATTATTTTTTCATAACCCACTGATTTGTTGCAATGGATGATTTCACTCAATGTGATTATTATTATATGATATGTTTATGAATGTAACGATCCTATACCCGGATGGGTTCCCATTGAAAACTAATTTTCTACAAAATAATTTATAATGTGGGTGGTATAAAATAATGTTTTGTTCAATATGATTGGAAATAATTGGAGTCCTCTTTTGAGGTCATGGCATAAATAGGGGGCATGAGTGTGTAACCCTATCCTATTTATGGAAAATCACAATATAAATGGAGAACCATAAAGAAATACCATGGTCAAGGGTATAAATTGTACATGTCCAAATGTGCTGGAAAAATAGGGTTATCATTTCTCAATGATTCAACCTAAAATATCTTTATTTCCTTCCTAACATATCCTTATTATCTACTTAACCAGTCCTAAGTGTTTCTAGGACATGTCCATGATGTCTGTCTTACAATCCTCAATGACTACTTGAAATGGAAGATATTTCCTATGGTGTCTTCCAGACATGTCCCCAGTTAATTACTAACATATATTTCATGTCCATGTGTGTCTTCTTGATATGCCTCATGTTTTTCACGTGATCAATGATTTTAGGTCAAAGACTCCTCCAATGATAAAATAGGACATCATTAAATCCTTTTATGTGATCTAGTCTGATTTTGGCAGGGTGATTCACATTATCAATTTTTGAACATGTCACATCCTAATATTTTACAGTAAGTTTCTTTTTTAAAATAAACTCAATTGCTTGCACTATAGGCCACACCATGTTTAAGCACACTATGATCTATCAAACCGTCCCTTTAAAAAGTGATTATAAATAGTATTATCTGCATAATGTAATTTATAAATTTTAATTTACAAGAATTAATTCATTTTTGAATTCCCAATATAAAAATTATCTTAGGTATATTTTTGTGTATTTTTCTAGAAGTTTTCAATTTTTGATGAATAATGAAAAGTACTACTTTGTTCTCAATATATGAAATTTTCATTTAAATAATTAAATAATTATAAATTTTATTTATATTAACAACAGATAAATAAAAAAATATTAATCCAGTGTTTCGAATGAGAATACTTTTTTGTAATAGAATTATATATATAAATTTCTAATGTCTATTTTACCCACCTTCTAGCCACATTTTCAGGATTACCATTAAAAATATTTTTACCTCTTCCGTGAATTGAATTTTAAAAAATGGAAAAAATGGTTTTAATTCAAATGATTTAGTTTCTATTAGGAACAACATAATATTTAGGTAAATTTATATTCGGTAAATTTTTATTTATTTACTATAGTTATTGGTAAATTAGGGACTTCATGGTAAAATTAATATAAGAATTTATTAAAAATTAATTAAGTTTTATAATTTCATTGGTTATGTTTTTTTGACAAAATATATATACATGGGTCAATTTTGGTACCACATGTATGACTGTAATATATTTATAATATTTTATTTAATGAAAATACAATTTTTTTACTTTTGTTTTTAACAAGTTAAATATTTTTAATATGAGGTTATATAAGTAATATGATCAACTATAAATAGTCATTAGAAAGATAAAATGTTTATCTACATTGTCAATTTTTTAAATAAATTTATAAAATAAATTATTTAATAAAATGGTGACATAATTATCATCCAATAATTGATCAATGAAAGGATGAATAAAATAAATGATATAAATAATAATAATATAATAATTATTTGAAATATTTAATGCCATACATGATTGTTTTACTTGAAATTAAAATTTTAGGGATTATTTAATGTATTGTCTTTAACCGAATCAATTTTTATGATTTTATAAAAAGTAAAATAATAAATATTGTTAAAATTGACATAAACTAATTTTTAAAATAAATACTTTTTTATTAAATGATATATAATTCATAAAAATCTGTATTTCAACCAAATACGTTTGATAACATTTAATAATTAATAAATTGTCCAATTTGGGTTATTTTGGATTTTTTTTGTATCGATATTAATCTTATAGTCTAAAAAATTCATGTTGTTAGGGTAAGAGATAAATTGATTAAATAAGCGATAAAACAAAATGATTACCATTAAAAAATAATGAAAACACATCCAATATTTTTTATATGGATAATATATTAACTATATATCCTTATGAGAGCATTTTAATCATTTAATATTTGTATTACCATGAAAATGACATCGATATTATAGAAATAAAAAATGTGACAAAATGTCACACTCTAATTTCATATATGTTTTATAATTTTATTATGGGGATAACCATGATATAAATACAATAAAAATATTATTTGGAAATATAATATATGTTTATAAATGATAATTATTTATTTTACAATCTTATTGATTAAATAATTACCATATATAATGACCAAACAGTGAAATAGTAATTATTTTAATAATAGATATATAAAATAAATGAATTTAAAAATATAATGATAAATATAATTTGACTTAATTATGGTTATCCATGGCTTTCCTAGGTTAATATGACATGTTTTTCATTTATTAAATTATTTCCTTCTAATTTATCATCATGTTTGGATATTATTTAATGTTAATGTAATTATTAGTTTCAAAATTTACACTATTGATATTTTATAAAAATAAAACAATATTAAATGATTTTAAAATCATAAAAATCAATAAAAAATAAATAGTAATAATTCTGAGGTCTAAAATTTCATTAAATTTCCATTAATGGACAATTTATACCATTTTTGTAAATATTTATTACCATTTTATATTTATAATATTGTTAACATAATTAAAATTAAATTAATTAGTTAAGGATAAATCAATTGAAAAGGTTAAAAATAAAATCAAAACAAGTTTATATTTTATTTTTTGAGAGGATTTCTACAAACACCCATATTATCCTAAAAATAACTCTCTTTTTATCTATTTTAAATAGAAAATCTATATATAATAAATTAATATTTTTGAAATATCCAAAACTGCTCGTCCCCTCTCCTATAAAAAGGCACCTCTCTGATTTTTTTCACACCTCTATATCCCATTTTCATATATAAAATTTAATTTTCATCCATACTACCATAAATACATCCTATATTCCATTATTTATGTTTAAATCCAAACAATGTATTCCTTTAGTGAAAATCAAAAGGACACACTCGAAGTAGAGGTAATTGTTTTACAAACACTTTCAATGTTATTTTCTTCTTTTACTTCCTCTTCATATGTTACTTACATAATAACTTCATAACTATAATATCATATAAATTATAAGATTATATTATAATTATCATACAACCATATTCATCCTTCTAGCGATCTAACGAATAACAATATTACGATGCAGACAAATGTATGCTTTACCATTTCAACATTGTGGTGTAAAATGTTTTTCCTCTATAATTTATTTATCTGGGTATAATGATGAATATAAATGATGTAAATAAATAATATGATATGATATTGTATCTATATAATTCTTATTCCATCCAATTTCTTACCCTTTACCATTAAGAAAAGATATCGTTGTTCATGTGTATATAAAACTTACCGTCTCCATGTTGCGATGAGATTCATTCTCCACATTAACAATTAAAGAGTGATTATAAAACATATATAAAATGAATAATTATAAAATCAATGACATAATAATTATACTACAATAATATATATATATATGTTATTTAATTTCTTCAATTAAAAATGACAAGGAAATAGAAAAACATTTATTGCGTACGTACAGTATGTAATCTCCCTGAACTGTGTATTCCATTCCATATATCATTAATTTATATATATTTACATACTAAAAATATATATTATATAAATCATTTTAAATATTATGGTTGTAATTAAATAAATAAATATTTAATACAATCATGAATAACAAGTCAAAACACGTACAATAAACAATGTATTTATTACATGAATTGTTGATTTAACATGGAAATTGTTAAAAATAATATCATTTAAAGTCATATATGAATCATATATGATATGATAAATATTATTATGTCTTTGGTAGTGGTAAATAATATGTTCAAAAAAACCATTATATGAGTTTTTTGGAAACAGACTAGTGGAATAAGACCAACGATAATGTTAATTTTTAAATCTCGTTATTTTACGAGACTATTTATACAGAATTATTTATTATGAAATATTTATCATCCAAATAATGTATTCTTAAAAAATTCTGAAGGAATATTTTTACGTATTTATATAAGTTAAATTTTTCTAACATTTAATTTTCAGGAGATATAATCCTTTTTCACAAATTATTTCTAATGTGTGTTGTATGTACATCCCCTATTATATTTGATTTAATGAATACAATTATATTTATGGTATTAAAAGATTCATGTGAAGATATTTGTATTATCAATTAAAAGATTAATGTGATATGGGATTCCTTAATGTTTTAAGGAATTAATCCCTTATCCATGTCAATATTATTTATATTATCATAAATATTTATTTTAATGTAAATATAGGATTATAAATAATATTTTATTTCTATTTTTAATTTTATTTAATTTTTTTAAAAAGGAATATTTTTATGGTTTTTTCTACAGGACTCATTAACGAAAAAATTATTTTAAATATTTTAATGAATTATTCATCTAAATCATTTTCATTAAAGACCATGTTTTCTAAATGGTTTTAAGGGTTTATTTATATTAACCTGAATGTTATAAAATTTTAATTATTTCAAAATTTTAAAAGTTGTATGGGAAACAATGTTTCAAAAAAATTATAAATTTATTCGTTTATAAGTGTACTGATTTTGAATAAATTATTTGAAAGATAAAGGGGTATTTGTCTCAAGAAATTTTTAATGATTTTAATAGAGTATATTCAGTTATGTCAGCATCTTTTTTTAGATCCTATGGTTAATTGAGTTTGATCTCTAACGATATCATTTAACATATTTTATTTAATGGTTTATGATTAGTTTGACTATGGATTAGAAATTTAGATACAATTATCCATTCATGGTTAAAATATTCCTATTAAACATAATAAGTTTTTAATATGAATAATTATGTTTCTAATGTTTCATCATTTTAACATATTAAATTTATTTGACTCTGAAAATGATTAGAAGAACCCTCTATAGGTGCACGATGCCTCGGTATGTCTCGTGATATAAACTAGTTGGGGTTTTTACCCATTTATGTACAGTTTTTGTACGAGGCCTTGACTGTGTGGTTATGATGTCTATTATTATGAATTCCTTAATTTTGATATTAGTTATTGATATTTCATGTTATTATTATATGAGTATAATTTCTATGTGAATGTTTAAATAAAATTATTTGATATATTCGTTCCCTGTTATGTGGAATATTATTCTTAAAAGGATTCTATTATTGTTTTATACCTTACCTGAAAAGGTTATTCTTATTTATGATAGCTTTTTATTATATTGTTTACCCTTATTTAGTATCATAGCTCACCCATTTCTTAGTTTTTATTTTTCTAGGATTCTAAAAAGTCTTTTATATATTATATTAGTTTTTAATATATGAGAATAATTGATTTATCAATGAATTTTCAATGTTTTATATTTTGTTTTGAATTATAATGTAAGGTTCATTTATGTAATCTATTTTCCAGGACAATTAAACCAAAAAGTCATTTGGGATTTTATTCCTTGTAATCATAACAATTTCTTAAAATAACGCACTGGATTAAGGGTTTTGGTGTTGGGGTGTCAGTTTTGGTATTATGGAAAGTTTAGTATAAACCTTGAAAACTTGATTTTGAAATCAAATATGAGACAACATAACCCTTTGAATGTCTTTGAGGGTAAGTCTATGTGTAGGATATAATCATTTATATTTGCTAATGGAAATTATATATTAATTTCATTTAATATATTGATTGAGATGAAGATGAAATTACTTAGAGATCCAATAAATGATTCTTCTTGACTATATCACTATTATTAGTGTCACCGATATTTTAATTTTGGTTTTGGTTAATGGTTATAATCAATAAGGTTATACAGTTAATTAATATATAGTTGATAATGAAGTATCTAGAAAATAAAAATGACATGAAGGAGTTATTGAGGAAGAGTATGTTGAAGGGTAGATAATGGTTTAAGAGTGAAGTGTAATTACTAAGGTTATTTTGTGTTTGTATTCATGAATTATTATCTCAATGGATATATTCATATAATATTCATTAGATATATTAGGATTATACTGTATTAATTTTTCTTTAAATATTTGGAAGCATAATATTTTTCATTAAGGATTTAATGGTGATAAAATATTTAACATGTGACAATAAGATAAACATTAAATTGACTAAGGAATATATTGTTATGCTTTATTTTTGGAAATTTTGTGACCATTCTAGATAATGAATTTGGATGCAAGTATTTTTGTTGAGTCTTTAATATAAATGGAGTAAGTTGAACAATAGATATTATTGTTTAAAGATAATGTATGATTTATTGGATACATTGGCCTAACCTTTTTAGTTTTAGTAAACATATAGAGGATGAAGGAAATAATTTTGGACCTTATGATTTATCAAAAGAGATTCATTTGTGAAAAATTCATTTCTAGGAGTATGGTATTATTTAAAAATAGATCAAAGCACAAAAAAATGATAATATTATTTTTATAACATGGAAATTAATCATTTAAGTTCATGTTTGAATTATAAAATAATTATTCAACTCTATGGAAAGGATATTGAATCCAATAATGTTATATACGTAATTTTGATGATTAATAAAATGGTTTTTAGATCATCATATATTTATTGATTTTTGATCGTTAACCTTATCATAATAATGATATCTATCATTCTCCATCAGAACATGATCGTTAGTTTTTTCATTGATGTCCATTTTGAAATGACATACCCAAGAAACTGAACCTAAATTCTAAAATTGCAAGGAATAACTTTTTTCAAGGAGGGAAGAATGTAACACCCTAATATTTCATGTTACATTAATTTTTTTAAATAAGTTACATAGATTTCATTGTATGTTACACTGAGTTTGAGCACACAATGATCTATCAAACTAGCCATTTAAAAAGAGGCTATGAATAGTATTAACAACATAATGCAATTTATAATTATTATTTCTCATAATAGACATCATTTTTAAATTTTTAATATAAAAGTTATATTTTGGTTAATTTTTTGAACTTTCCAAAAATGTTTCAATTACTAATGAATAATGATAAATATTTCATTGATGTTAAAAATAGAACTTTTAATTTAAATAATTTTTTTACATTAAATTGATTTTAATGTCACAATAGAGAATATATATATATATATAAATATTAATCCCATGTAGGTAACTGGAATTATTTTTTTATTATAATTATATATAAAAATTTTGAACGTCGCTTTCACCCACCTACTAGCCACATTTGAGAGATTAACATTAAATGTAATATTACCTCTTTTCCTAATGGAATTTTGAAAAAAGGACATGCATGGTTGTAATTGGAATATTTTTTTCGTCTAATAGAAAAAACTTTTTTTTGTGAATTGTAACGTGAGTAAATTTTTTTTTATTTATCGTGTTTAAGGGTAAATCTGGTGTTTAAATATAGAAAAAAATATTTTAATATTTTAAAATTACCAATACACATGTCATAATTTTTTTATTAGTGTATTTAGATGAAAATAATACTTTGGTAGCATTTAAAACCACATGAATGACTTTAATATATTTATTATATTTTAATTAATGAAAATTCAATTTTGTTATAGTTTTGTTTTGAAAAATTAAAATACATTTATTATGAGGATATATAAGTGGCATCGTCAAGTACAGGTAGTAATTAGAGAAATTAATTTTTTATAGAAGATAAGGAAATTTATTTTCAATTTTATAAAATATACAATTAAATGAAATGGTGGCACAATGACGAGGCTATAACTGATTTAAAAAAAATGGAATCAAATAAATGATATTAATAATAGGAAAATAAATATAATTTCAAATAATTTATGCCAGCCACAATTTTTTTTTGATGAAATTGACATGTTAGGTATTAATTAATGTAGTTTTTTATAAGGATTCATGTTATTATTATTTTATAAATTATCTAATGATAAAAAGTGACAAAATTGACATAAATTAGATTTCGAAATAAATAATATTTTATTAAATTTTATATAACTATAAATATAAGGCCTCGGCCTTATACCTTACTTAATATTGAATTAAATGAATAATTCACATCGAGGATATTTTTAGGTTTAGAGTTTTAGAGAATTAGGACATAACTATTACATCTCAAAGGATTACAAAGTATTCACTTCTACTAAATTACCATATAATAAAATCTCTTAAAAAGAAATATGTCTAGTTCCATGTTTTAGATAGCATGACTTTCCCCTGATCCCATCCTTGACCCTATTCCACATTAATTCCTATGAAAAACATTTCAAAAAAACATGGGGTGAGAATAAAAAGATCAGTAAGGGATACACAAAGAATGAATATTGTTAGTTTTTTTAAAAAAACAAGTAAACCATGTATACTTTATCAAAGTAATACCTTTCACCTTTAAGAAGTAGTAAAAACTCTCCACTGAATAAAATATCATTACTTACCCTTTTGTAACCAAAATATTACCATAAAACCCATATAATGAACAAATACATATAAAGGAAACTTGGAACACGAACATACTTAAATGGAATAACCATACGGTTGACTTCCACACATATCACTTAATGGAATAGCCATACGGCTGACTTCCATACCCAATGCATTGGAGGTTATAACGTAACCACCCGTCCTGGTATTCACGGCACCACCCGTCATATGGTTTATCACTTAACCACCCGTAAAATGTCCAAGATCCATCATTACACATAAAATATTGAAAATATAAACATTTCAATAATAACATTTCATTTGCAATCACAATATGTAATTCCAAGATAAAAAATTAATCAATCCATTTTCAAAAACCATTTAAAAGATATTTTGTAATCAAAGTGTCCCATACCACATTGAATCTTTTAATGGAATTATAATTTTAAAACATTAATGTCCATATAAATAAATACTGAAAACCATTTTGAAAAAATGAACATTAAAGATAATGATTTAGAATAATGAATCTTTAGAACATTTAAAATGATATTTTTGTTAAAGAGTTTTTAACAAAATGAGAGACTCTTGAATACAAATAATTGCAGGATAATATTTAATCCAATATTTATAATATCATGAGAATAAAGGAATTCATGATATAATATGTCAAAGGACAGTATACACACCGTATAAGAGTGAATTGGTGCATAAAAACAATGAAGTCTCAATAGAAATGTAAATTGAGATGAAATCCGTTACAAACATGGTATCATTAAATTAAGGATAAATATATCACATAATTATGTGTGAGAAATATAAATACACCCAATATAAGTGGATATTAATTATGAAACAATCAGAGTTCATTCACACATAATCTTGGAAAAAAAACCAATGACATAGATATTTAACTCAATGAAATGAAATTGAATTATGATTTCCCATACAAGTTCATAAGAATTTATCAATGAGATGATTATGTGTAGAAATAGTATATATATGCAAAGGTTTTTGGATAATAAAACATAGATATTCCACACATAATATTAGCATAATAAAATCAATATGTAGAGGTTTAACCCAAAGAATTGAAAGTCGGTTAAGATGTTCCCTTACAGAAATCTGACAGCCTAACAGCGTCACATTAAAATTTATAAAATGAGTTGATGAGAGAAAAAATGGTCTCTCATCACTTGGAAATAAAATTTACTTAAATAAGGATATATAAGAACATATCCCAACATAATAGTATGTGAACTAAAAGACATAACAAAATAAGTCTTTTAAAAAGAGGAGGGTGAAAGGTCCCCTTACCGAGTAGGGTAACTTTTGAAACGTACAACCCATGGAAGAAGGTTAATACAATGAAGATGTAAATACCCATAAAAGAAATTATAATACACAAATTGTATAATAATGGGAAGTACATACACAACTCAAATTAAATAGTGGCAAATGTAGCATAAATGTCACGAGAATAAATGTGAGATGAAAAATCCCTTACAAAAACACGCATCCAAACGATGCTACTTAAAACATCCAAAAATGGAATTTTGAGATCAAATAAGTTCTCTCATAATATGAAAAGAAAAATTACAGTATTAGTAATATAAAAGAACATCCCCAAACATATGAAATATGAGCTTAAAAGAAATGACATAAAAGATAGTACTTAAAAACAAATAGAGAGGATGGATCCCTTACCTCAGGTCCGACTTGACTCGATCATTCTTTAACCTCCTGAATAATAAACTTGAGTTAATTTATAATTTCATAAGAAAAATTTTCAAGTTAATTATTCCTTTTATATCACTTATTAACATGTTAATTACACTATGTAATTATTTATGATAATAATGGACGTTTTTTCGATCCTTGGTACTTGAGTCAAAAATAAACTCTTTATAATTACAAGTTGTTCAAGTGGTAAAATATCCATTATATCAAGAATTAGATTCATGATGTAGATATCATATATATCTATATATCCATTGTATACATGAATTTATAATATTACATAATCATTTAGAGGTAAGAAATGAAATGCACCGTTCATTGAGATGGTAAGCCGTACGTAGGCATGAATGCTACTTTCATTTCTATGTCATGTTAATGAAATTAAAAATAAATGAGTGGTATGCATATTTTAATTCCAGAATTATATTCATCAGTTAGATGTAACATACATTATATATATCCATTATATATATGTACTTATAATAGTACATTACATTTAGGGATAAGAAATGAAATGTACGGTTCATGGACATGATAAGCCATACGTACGCATGAACGCTACTTTCATTTCTATATCATACTTTAATGGAGTGAAATCATAATGATATATAGTTATATTATAATTAAAGTATAATATCATATGTTATATCATTAAATCCATCCTTTATACATCCCACGTATGGCATTAACGAATCAAATCACTTTGAGGGGGCGGTAGTCCGCACTTCCTAAAATGAAATTATCATTTTTACCCACAATGGAAACCATAAAGGTATGCCAAAAATGAACAATAAATAAGTTTAAGTAAAAAATAAACATATTATATATCATATATATTTATATTTTCATCTTAATGTCCACCTTTTAAGGTGTTATATGAGTGTTGAACAATCATCGTTTCGTGAGGCAGAAATTCGCCATCCACAGAAACAATATGTTCTTTAACCATTAGGTGAAGGTGTGTGTAAGTGTAGCTCGAAAACTTATTATAAAAACATCCTAGTATATTTAGGATACTGTTTTTGTTACAAAATAAATGAATAAAAAGATTTTAGAGTGTTGGAGAAGAAAAATAAAACATAAGAACACAAGAGAATACACTACCCTTAAAACGTGTAACTCTTTTTGATTTGAGCTCAAAGGCTTCCTTGGGAAGACTTCTGACCAATGTGAGGATTCTAGGAGTAATAGAGGGATATGGAGAGACAAAAATATCAGATCTTTCTAGAACCAAAGGCTTGAGAGGTGTGGGTAAGGAGGTAGAGGTGGGGGCCTTTTATAAGAGGATAGGAGGGGCACTCTTGGAAAGTTAAGAAAAGATACATTATTATAAAATTATTTTCAGATAAAAGGGATCCAAAAATTTTATATTTAGAGGATAAGGTGATAAGGGTTCTAAATACACCTATCCAATAGGTTTTTGACATGTTTAGTTCTTATATTTTAAATTATCTTTTCATTTTATTTAAATCTTTAAATAATGAGGTAATCGCTGCATCATCATGGTGTCATAAATAATTTATTTTATATAATGTCTAAAAATTATTAAAAAACTATCATGATGTAGGAAATACTTTTATCTTTCTAATGAATATTTATAGTCAAAACTATGACTTTTATAACCCCATTGAAAATTTGTTTTAGTAAAACAACTCATGTTTGTGACATTTTTATTTTAACTTTAAATAAAAAGATATTAATGTCATTTTCCTACCAAAGTGGCTCCATGGGGTCCCCAAGTTGACCCATGGATTTTCCTGGTCGGCCATGACACATCCAATAATGGTAGGACCTGTGTCTAGATCATTTCATATTATTAAAACATTATTTTTACCTTAAACTACATTAATTACCTCTAATCGCAATTAAGAACATAAAAGTAACTATTCACCAATAAATTATTTTAATCCCATTGAACCTCATTTTACTTCCTAATGACAACCATGTATGTCAGATATTTGAAATTAAAAACACAGAGGTGGCAATGTTTCATTTAAAAGAAAAATCATTTTCTTTAACTACCACTTAGTTGTTTCACTATTCATCAAAAATTGAAGTTTTTTAGAAAAATACCAAAAAATCACCCTAAGCTATATTTGATATTCCGAACACAAAAATGATGTATATTTTACAAAATTAAAAACATATAAGTTTCATTAATAAATTTAATAATTAATTCCCACTGTCAAAACAATTAGCATGATTTTAAGAAACAATATCTATTAAAAGATTGACACTAATTAATGTCCAATTTCAAAGTAAAATTAATTCCAATGACCACTATTGGATTAAATGGTAAAAATATATTATAATTTTACATTAAAAAAAATTCAAAATATAATCTTATCATATAAAAATATTAGATTAAAAATAGGTTTCGAATTAAAATACAACACTTTTCACTATTCATTAAAAATGAACTTTATCGGAAAGATACCAAAAATTTACACAAAGTAAATTTTGATGTCTCGATTCTAAAGAAGAATTTTATTTTGTCAAATATAACACATAAAATTGAAAAAAATTTGATTTAAAAGAGGTTTTCCATCAAAAGACGGTTAATCGACCTTCTAAAATATATTAGAATGTTTACGCTTAAAATTTAATTCATTCACATTTTTAATCCTCTAACATTTATTGTAAAAAGTAAACATATTTGAGAAACATACATAATCATTTTGTAGTCAGTTCTGTTCATTCCATCCATTACAACGTCTAGGTGTTAACTACTATTTAAAATAATATTATTTTATTATTATAGTGAAACGTAAGATTTCAAAGGAACTCGTTGTTGCGTATTGGGTAATCCATCAAGCATAGCGTTCCATTTAAATTAATATTAACATTTTATTCACAAATAGGGATAAATATAAAAATGTCATATTCTTTATTTACCTGGGCTGTTATAATGAAGAATTTATATTTTGAAAAAAAAACATGGATAATGGAATATATATAATAAATTATTCAAATGGGGTTATTTTCTGAATTTTATAGTAACTATATTAACCTTATAGAGTTAAAAAGACATGTTGTCATGGTAAGAGTTAAATAGCTTAAATAAGGGTAAAAACATTTAAGCATAAAAAATATTAAAAACACATTCAAATAAATATTTTATGGATAATATTATAAACATACCATATTATGATCTATTTTGAATCATTTAATAGATATGGTTCCATGAATATTATAGAGATATTATAAAAATTAATGAATTTGAAAAAATGTCACACTATCATTTCTTATAAGTATAAAACTATTAATATGCAGATCACCAAGAGATAACATCAATAATAAATATTATTTGTGGAAATAATATAATTTTATACATTATATAAATTTATTTACTATATTTTTAGATTAAATAATTAACATAAATAATGACACAATATTGAAGATGTAATTACTTTTTAGTAGAAATATCAAATAAATGATTTAAAAAATATTGAAATAAGTTTAATTTGATTTAATTGATGTGATACATCAATTTTATAAGTTAATATGACAATATTTCATAGTATTAAATGGTTTGGTTTGAATTTATCTTTTTGTTTGGATTTTAGTTAATGTAATGATACGAATAGTGTCAAAATTAAAATTATTGATATTTTATAAACCTAATAATTTATTAAATTATACTACAATATTAAATATCTCCTAAAACTAAAATTTGAAAATTAAATGGTCTAAAATTTCTATATGTTTTGAGTAATGGATAATTTTAACCATATATGTAAATATTTATAACAATTTGATATTAATAATTTTATTACCGCAATTAAAATAAAATAGATTAAATAAGAGAAAATTTAAAAAAGGTAAGGATTAAAATAATATCATAACATGTATAAATTTCATTGGATGATAAGATTTATATCCATACTCATATTTTTATCTAAATTACTTACACTGTGGTATTTTAAATCTAAAATCAATTTTTAAAAAATTACTAATTTTGTAATTTCCAAATGCCCCCTCCCCTCTCGTAAAAAAGAAACCTCTCATTCCTTATTATTCACACATATAATCCATTTCTAATAGAAAAACCCTACCCATTTATCCTCCAATTTTTTTAATTCATCATTGAGGCGAAACATTTGGCACATATCAATCCTAGTGATTAATTTTTTGAAAATAAAAAGTATACACTCGAAGAAGAGGTAATTGTTTTACAAAATAATTCAATGTTATTTTATTCATCTATTATGTCTTCCTATTATGTTCCCTAATAAATTAAAAAATATACTATTATCTAAATTATTATATGTTATTATGTTTATGGTACAACCAAATTCCACCTTTTACCCATCGTACATAAAAATATCACCATGCATGTGTTTGTACGGATTACCATCCCCACATCATGGTGTAAACTGTTATACAACTATAATTTATTATGAATTGAATAAATATAAATATAATGGATGAAATAATAAATGTGGAATGATATTATTTTTATTTTTTCCATATTCAATCAAATTCTTGACCCTTTTCTATTTTGAAATTATATCATCAATCATGCATACGTACAAAATACCTTCTCCACCATGTGATGATATTCATTTCCCACGTTAAATATTCTAGAATAATTTTAAAAAAGGTACAATGAATAAGTATAAAAATCATGACATAATAATTCTACTAGAATTATATATATATATATCATTTAGATAATTCAATTCAATATGATAACAAAAATGAATCAATGGTTATGTCAACGTCTGACATACAGTCTCCGTGAACGGTTTATTACATTAAATATATTTGTCATTAAAATATATTTATATACTTAATATATATTTTTTATAAATCAAATCTGACATGTTTTAAATAATTAAATCATGATCTATGTAATACAATTAGAATGATAAGTCCAAACACGTACAATAAATAATGTTATTATTAAAAGAAATGTTTCTTTAAAAAAGAAATTATTAATAAACCGGTAATGTAATTTCATAAATGAATCATATATGATAAATAAGTATTATTATGATTCTTTTACAAGTTTATAATTTTTTTAAAACCACTATAAAAGTGTTTTAGAAACATATCGACTGAATTTGACATATGGTAATGGTAAAATTTTCAATCATGTTATTATCATAGATTATTTAGGTATAAGTAATTATTGAAACATATTTAACATCCATGACAATGTTTTTTAAAAATGGTTACAAAATTAATATTTTCAAGGTTTAATATAAGGTAATTCCATCAAATTGTTATTTTTTGATAGATATAAGCCATGATCACCACCTAATTCTCATGTGTGGTGGGTGTACATCCTCTATTATATTTTATATCCTGAATAAAATTATTATCATTGTATTTAAATGTAACACCCCAGGTAAATAAATAATATGAAATTTTCATATTAATCCATATTTGTGAATAAAGTATTAATATGACTTTAAAGGGGACGCTATGCTCGATGGCGTACCCAACACGCAACAAAAAGTTTCTTGGGAATCTTACGTTGCACTCTAATAATAAAATAATATTATTTTAAATGGTAGTTAACATGTAGCCATTGTATTGGCAGGAATGTATATAAATAACTAAAATATGATTATATATGTTTTTTAATGTTTTTACATTTATCTAATAAAAGTTAAAGGCATAAAATGCAGAAATAATTCGATTTTAGGCGTATATACCCTAGTTTTCACTAAAGGTTCACTTATCGCCTTTTGATGGAGAACCATCATTAAATATAGTTTTTTTCACTCCTATTCATCCTTTTTTTACCAAATAAAACTCTTCTTAAGAATTGGGACATCAAAATTTACTTTGTGTAAATTTTTGGTATCTTTCTGAAAAAGTTCATTTTTTAAATGAATAGTGTAAAATGTTGTATTTTAATTCATAACCTATTTTTAATCTAATTTATTTATATGATTAGATTATCTTTTTAATTGGTTATAAAGTTAAATTAGAATATATTTTTACCATTAAATCCAAAAGTGGTCGTTGGAATTAATTTCACTTTGAAATCATACTTAAACTAGAGTCAATCTTTTAATACTTATTGTTTCATAAAAACACGCTATTTGCTCTGACAGCGGGAATTAATTATTAATTTAATTAATGTGACTTATATGTTTTGAATTTTGTAAAATAAACATCATTTTTTAATTCGGAAGATCAAATATATCTTAGGGTGAATGTTTGAGATTTTTCGGAAAAACTTCAATTTTTGATGAATAGTGAAACCACTAAGTGGTACTTATAAAAACTGATTTTTCCGTTTAAATGAAATTTTTCCATCTTTGTGTTTTGAATTTAAAAAATCAGACATACATGGTTTTCATTAAGAATTAAAATGTAGTTCAATGGGATAAAAATATTTTTTTGGTGAATAGTAACTTAATAAGTTTTTAATCACGATTAGAGGTAATTAGTGTAGTTTATGGTACGAATAATGTTTTAATAAAATAAAATGATCTATACACATGTCCTACCCTCATTTTATGTGTAATGGCTGACCAAGACAATCCATGGGTCAACTTGGGGACCCCATGGAGCCACTTTGGATGGAAAATGACATAAATATCTTTTTATTTAATGTTAAAGTAAATAATGACACAACAATGAGATGTTTTACTAAAACAATTTTTACATGAGGTTATACAGGTCATATTTTTTACTATAAATATTCCGTGGAAAGATAAAACTATTTCCTACATCATAGTATTTTTTTAGAATTTTTAGACATTAAATAAATTAAATTATTTATGACATCATGACGATACAGCGATGACATCATTATTTAACGATTTAAAAAAAATGGAAAGATAATGTAATATCTAAGACCTAAACATTTAAAAAACCTATTGGATGAGTGGATTTCTAACCCTTATCACCTTATCCTCGAAACACATTAAATTTGGGACCTCTTAAATCTGAATACCATTTTAAAATAAAGTGACTTTTCTTTGCCTTCCAAGAGTGCCCCTCCTCTACTTTTATAAAAGGCCCCCACCTCTACCTCCTTACCCACACTCCCAAATCCTTTGGATAGGCAAACCCCTGCCCATTTTGTATCTCCACTTACCTATGTTACTCCTTTGAGCCTCACTTTGGGCATAAGTCTTCCCGAGGAAGCCTTTGAGCTCAAACCAAAGGGAGTTACCCGATTTTATGGTAATGTCTTCACTTGAGTCCTTTTGTTTTATTTTGCTTCTCCAACCCCCTAAACTCTTTTTATTCATTTCTTTTGTAACAAATACAGTATCATAAATATACTAGGCTGTTGTTATATGATGTATTCTAGCTACACTTTCACACACCTACATTTAATGGTTAAAGAACATACTGTTTTCGTGGATGGCGAATTTCAGCCTCCCGAAACGATGATTGTTCAACATTCTTTTAACACCTTCAAAGGTGGCCATTAAGATGACACTATATTTATATGTGATATATAATATGTTTATTTTTTCCTTAATCTTCTGTATTTATCATTTTGGGCATACCATTATGGTTTCCATTATGGGTAAACATGATATCTTCATTTAAGGAAGTGCGGACTACCGCCCCCTCAAAGTGATTTGATTCGTTAATACCATATGTGGTACGTATAAAGGATATATTTAATAATATTATATATGATACCATACTGGAATTAAAATACTATTATGTGTCATTATGTTTTAATTCCATTAAATATGAATTATAAATGGAAGTAGCGTTCATGCATACATATGGCTTACCGTCTCAATGAACGGTACATTTCATTTCTTATCTCAAAATGTTATGTAATATTATAAGTACATATATATAATGGATATATATGTAATATATTACATAAAAATTATGGATTTCATTCTGTAATTATAACATATATATATCTCTCTCATTTTGTTTTAATTCCATTAATATGACAAAAAATGAAAGTAGCGTTCATGCGTACGTACGGCCTACCGTCTCCATGAATGGTGCTTTTTGTTTTTTATCTCCAAATGATATGGAATAGTATGAAATGAATATTTACTGGATATATATGATATTTTAATCATTATTACTATTCTGGAAATTATTTACTTATAACTACATGGGCAATCTTTTTTCAAACAAGTTCGTTTTTGACTCATGTACCAAACATCGACAAAAATGTCTGATATGAACTAACATTATTAAATAATTTTTATAACATTATAATATGTGATAGGAACTGAATAATAATCTCTAAAGGAGGTACTTAGGCAATTATTAATTGACCAAAGTTTATTATTCAAGAATATAAAGAGACGAACAAGACAAGTTGGACTTGAGGTAAGGGATCTTACTCCTCTCTTTCTTTTTAAGTACACTCTTTTATGTCATTCCCTATAAAGATCATATTTCTTGTTATTGGGATGTTATTTTATATTACACATACTGTAATTTTTATTTTCATGTGATGAGAGACCCTATTATCTCTCATCAATCCATTTTGGAAGTTTTGAGGGGCGCCGTTAGGCTGCCGAATTTTCGTAAGAGATCTAACCTCTCTCTTTCTCTTTAAGTAATCCCCTTTATGTCACTTATTTTAAGATCCTATTTGTTATGATGGGGGATGTTATTTTATATTCCTTTTTATGTACATTTTATTGTAATGCAATGAGATACCCTATTTGATCTCATCAATCCAATTTTGGAAGTTTTAAGTGGCGCTGTTAGGCTGCGGAGTTTTCATAAGGGATTTTCATCTCACTTTTATTCCCATGAGATTTATGATACATTTACCACAATATCCTTTGAGTGGTATTTGTACTGACCATTATTTTACTCAGTGTGTAATATTATTTCTTTTATGAGTATTTACATCAATGTTGTATTGTCCTTCTTTCACGAGGTCTATGTTTCGAAAGATATCCATGTCGGTAAGGGAACCTTTCACCCTCCTCTTTTTAAAAGACTTCTTTTGTTGGGTCTTTTAATTTACATATTGTTATATTAGGGTATGTTCTCATATATCCTTATTTATGTAAATTTTATGTCCAAGTGATGAGATACCCTTTTTTTATCTCTCATCAACTCATTTTGGTGTGACGCCGTCAGGCTGTCAAGGGAACTTCTTAACCCAATTTCGATTTCTTTGGGATCAACATGTAGTTATAGAATATGTCATCCTTTGAATATGTGTGAATGACCTATGATTATTTTACACTTAATATCCACTTATATTTGCAGTATTCGTTGGTCACACATAATTATGTAATTGATTTATCCTTAAACCAAGGATACCGTCTTTGTATGGGACTTCGTCTCAATCTCCTTTCATTGAGGCATATTTTATTTTATACACAACTTTATTTTATACGGTATATAAACCCCTTTTACTTTTACGTTTATCCAAAAGAAATCTTTTTTATACGAAGTGTTTTACAAAACGACAAAAGGGAATGTTTTTGTCATACGTATGTGGCGACAACGACTTCTCCGCCACCGTGACCATTATTTGAGTTTCGGCTTCCTCTACAAGCCATAAATTCTTTTTAAAAGAAAAATAAATACCATGTTTTACTTTTCTTTTATTTTGGTATTGAAAATGGTTTTCATAGTGTTTTTATATCAATGTGTTGTATTGATATCTTGTGATTTAATGGTGGGAATGTAATGTTTCCTTTATGCATGTTTTATGTGATACAATTATGTTGAGGTTCTTGGGCATTATTATGAAGATGGGTGGTTCCGTGATAAACTAATGGCGGGTGATCCCGATATAGCTCTCCAATGCATTGGGTAATGCGAAGGAGTGAAACGTTAAGGTTTCTCAAAAGAGATTTAGGGAATATACTGTGATGGGTATTCCAAACATAACCAAGAGGGTTACTCCCTACGTAAGAATGTTATGAATTCCTCAAGATACTTTTATGTCTTTTGACTTCTATGATTTATTCATGTTTTGATGAGGTATGTTAAAGTGCCTATGTTTTATGGGTAATGTATGATTTCATTCTTATGTATATATGAACTCATGTTTCCTTTCCATATTTTTATAACCCTTACTGAGCTTTTTATGATCATCCCATGTTTTTTAAATGTTTTTCACAGGTCAAGGGAAAGGTACATGATGTGATGATAGAGTCAAGGATGTGTCAAGAAAGAATCCATGTTTTATTTTAAATATGTTTCCGTTGATGGGAAGAATGAATACTGTCTTTTATGTAACCACTTTGTTTAAATGTGGAATGTAATGCAAGTTTCATGATCTAATTCTCTAAAACTCTAAACTTGAAAAGATCCTCAATGTGTAATCTTGTAATAACTCAAGATTAAGTAAGGGTTAAGGCTGGGGCCTTATAGTTGGTATCAGAGGTCGGTTTAGATAACTTTAGAGGTTAGGGTATTCTTTAAGCATAAGTGGCATTACCATAATGGTTAGGATTTCAGAAAGAGTCCCAGTTTTAGCTAAAGTGAATGAGTAAGTGTATCTTAGTGTTTACCTTCCTCATTAGTAAATGATGGTTTTGTTGATATACTCACACTGAATTTCTATTTTTAGTGAATGGATGGATCTTGAAGGCACCAAAGAGACAACAGGTTTGAAGGAAACATTGGTGGTTCTATGATTAAGATACTAGATAAAATGGGGGATTCAATGAGGAAACTCCTGGTTGTTCTAAACCAACTATCAAGGAGTCATGATCAACCACTTGAACCTTGGTATGATCTTTAATGCATCATGTACGAGATGACCAATCGATGTGGAAGTTCAGGTAATAATTATAAAGGTAACCATTAGAGTTTATATGATCCTTACTTTTGAGGTAATTATGGGTTACTATATGTTATGATGGAAGTGAAAGGTATGAGATAAAATTTAGGTTAAATTATGTTATGGTTATTTTTGATGATTTTATCTCTTTTTGTGGAATGATTTGAGAATTATATAGTTTTGGAAAAAGGACAACATGCTGACCGTGTGACAACCCGTCGCATCGGACAAAGCTGCGGAAATCGAACCCACAACCAAAGTGCGACTGGTATTTATCGCCTACCATTGGACTACGTGAAGTCCCTGGTTAGTTTGACCGATTCTTTTTAGTTATATGATTTTATGAATTAGGAGTAAGTTGATTTTAGGTTATTTATGAAAATGATTAACCTATCATGGAGGATATGTGATTAGGTTAATTACTTTTCAATACGAGACTTTAGGAGCAACTGATATTGTTTGGAGATAAATGTTACGATTTAACATGGAAGACTATGTGACTAAATCCTTCAAATATTTGGGTTTCAATGTTAGATTGGTTTACTTTGAAGAATTTTATAGACAAATTGGTTATCGAATGGTCCTCGTTGAACTTTGGGTTTTGTTGGACAAATTTTGAGATTAAGAATATATTTTCTTTTTATAAAGGGTTATCCTTTTTTGGATTATCTGACCTTGTACTAAGCTTTATGGTTTTGGTTTTGGTTAAAGCCTAAAGACATGGGATGTATATTGTTCTCTTTTGTGGATTATGTTATTCTCTAGAAGTTGATTATAGTACTCTTAATGCGAACAAGTCTCCCTAAATACTCGTCTTTTGGAAAAAATATGAGTTTGATTAAGGAATCTAGTAAAAGTTGAAAGTCAACATGATAAGTGATTATGTTTCCATATGAATAAATTCCTCAATATAAAGTAACATAAAAAAAAATGTTGTCTATTAACTTTTCTTACTGGGGAACCCAACACCGTTTAACCCATCACAAGTTTGTGATTTTCTTATTGTTAACTTTCTCTTAAACATGTTTTCTATCACTCTCCATCAGAACATGACCCTATGTTTTCTCCTCCATGTCCATGTTTTCCTACATGGAGTCCTAGTATGGGTTAACTCGGGTGACCTCTATACTTATCTTTCTTTATTTTAAAGTGATTGTTTTACCAACTCTTGTTCCGATGTGGGATTTTCAAGGATGTTTCCATGCTAAATTTTAAAAATTGCGAGGACGCAATTCCCAAAAGGGGGGAAGGATGTAACACCCCAGGTAAATACAGAATATGAAATTTTCATATTTATCCATATTTGTGAATAAAGTATTAATATGACTTTAAATGGGACGCTATGCTCGATGGCGTACCCAACACACAACAATGAGTTTCTTGGGAATCTTACGTTGCACTCTAATAATAAAATAATATTATTTTAAATGGTAGTTAACATGTAGCCGTTGTATTGGCGGGAATGGATAGAAATAACTAAAATATGATTATATATGTTTTTTAATGTTTTTAAATTTATCCAAGAAAAGATAAAGGAATAAAATACGGAAATAATTCGATTTTAGGCGTATATGCCCTAGTTTTCACTAAAGGTTCACTTATCGCCTTTTGATGGAGAACCATCAATAAATATAGTATTGTTCACTCCTATACATCCTTTTGGACCAAATAAAACCCTTCTTATGAATTGGGACATCAAAATTTACTTTGTGTAAATTTCTGGTATCTTTCCGATAAAGTTCATTTTTTTAAATGAATAGTGTAAAATGTTGTATTTTAATTCAAAACCTATTCTTAATCTAATTTATTTATATGATTAGATTATCTTTTGGATTGGTTTTAAAGTGAAATTAGAATATATTTTTACCATTAAATACAATATTTGTTGTTGGAATTAATTTCACTTTGAAATCAGACTTAAACTAGAGTCAATCTTTTGATACTTATTGTTTCATAAAAACACGCTATTTGCTCTGACAGCGGGAATTAATTATTAAATAAATTAATGTGACTTATATGTATTTAATATTGTAAAACAGACTTCATTTTTGAATTTGGAAGATAAAATATAGCTTAGGGTGAATTTTTGGGATTATTCTGAAAAACTTCAATTTTTGATGAATAGTGAAACCACTAAGTGGTACTTATAAAAACTGATTTTTCCGTTTAAATGAAATTTTGCTATCTTTGTGTTTTTAATTTAAAAAATTTGACATACATGGTTTTCATTATGAAGTAAAATGTGGTTCAATGGGATAAAAATATTTTTTTTGGTGAATAGAAACTTATTAAGTTTTTAATCGCGATTAGAGGTAATTAGTGTAGTTTATGGTAAGAATAATGTTTTAATAAAATGAAATGACCTAGACACATCTCATACCCTCATTGGATGTGTAATTGCCGACCAAAAAAATCGATGGGTCAACTTGGGGACCCCATGGAGCCACTTTGGTTGGAAAATGACATAAATATCTTTTTATTTAATGTTAAAGTAAAAATGACACAAACATGAGATGGTTTACTAAAACAATTTTTACATGGGGTTAGAAAAGACATATTTTTTACTATAAATATTCATTGGAAATATAAAAATATTTCATACATCATATTAGTTTGTTTATAATTTTTAGACATTAAATAAATTAAATTATTTATGACATCATGATGATGCATCGATGACCTCATTATTTAACGATTTAAATAAAATGGAATGATAATGTAATATCTAAACCTAAACATGTCCAAAACCTATTGTATGAGTTGATTTCGAACCCTTATCACCTTACCCTCAAAAAAAATCAATGTGGGACCTCTTAAATCCGAATACCATTTTAAAATAAAGTGACTTTTCTTTACCTTTCAAGAGTGCCCCTCCTCTCATCTTATAAAAGGCCCCCACCTCTACCTCCTTACCCACACTCCCAAAGCCTTTGGCTTGGCCAACCCCTGCCCATTTTTTCTCTCCACTTCCCTCTCTTACTCCTTGAAGCCTAAAATTGGGCATAAGTCTTACCAAGGAATCCTTTGAGCTCAAACCAAAGGGAGTTACCCGATTTTAAGGTAATGTCTTCACTTGAGTCCTTTTGTTTTATTTTGCTTATCCAACCCCCTAAACTCTTTTTATTCATTTTTTTGTAACAAATACAGTATCATCAATATACTAGGATGTTTTTATAAGAAGTATTCGAGCTACACTTTTAGACAACTACATCTAATGGTTAAAGAACATACTGTTTCCATGGATGGTGAATTTCGGCCTCCCGAAACGATGATTGATCAAAATTCTTTTAACACCTTCAAAGGTGGACATTAAGATAAAACTATATTTATATTTGATATATAATATGTTTATGTTTTCCTTATGCTTCTGTATTTTTCATTTTGGGCATACCTTTATGGTTTCCATTATGGGTAAACGTGATATCTTTGTTTAAGGAAGTGCGGACTACCGCCCCCTTAAAGTGATTTGATTTTAATACCATATGTGGTACGTATAAAGGATATATTTAATAATATTATATATGATACCATAGTGGAATTAAAATACTATTATTTATCATTATGTTTTAATTCCATTAAATATGAAATTGAAATGGATGTAGCGTTCATGCGTACGTACGGCTTACCGTCTCCATGAACGGTACATTTCATTTCTTATCTCAAAATGTTACGTAATATTATAAGTAAATATATATAATTGATATATATGTAATATATTACATAAGAATTATGTATATAATTCTGGAATTATAACATATATATATCTCTCATTTTGTTTTAATTCCATTAATATGAAAAAAAATGAAAGTAGCGTTCATGCATACGTACGGCCTACCGTCTCCATGAACGGTGCTTTTCGTTTTTTATCTCCAAATGATATGGAATAGTATGAAATGAATATTTACTGGATATATATGATATTTTAATCATTATTACTAATCTTGAAATTATTTACTTATAACTACATGGGGAATCCTTTTTCAAACAAGTTCGTTTTTGACTCATGTACCAAACATCGGCAAAAAAGTCTGATATGAACTAACATTATTAAATAATTATTATAACATTATAATATGTGATATGAACTGAATAATAATGTCTAAAAGAGTTACATAGGAAATTATTAATTGACCAAAGATTATTATTTAGGAATATAAATAAACGAACAAGACAAGTTGGACTTGAGGTAAGGGATCTTACTCCTCTCTTTCTTTTTAAGTACACTCTTTTATGTCATTCCCTCTAAAGATCATCTTTATTGTTATTGAGATGTTATTTTATATTACACTTATTGTAATTTTTCTTTTCAGGTGATTAGAGACCCTATTCTCTCTCATCAATCCACTTTGGAAGTTTTGTGTGGCGCCATTAGGCTGTCGAATTTTCATAAGAGATCTAACCTCTCTCTTTCTATTTAAGTACTCCCCTTTATGTCACTCATTTTAAGCTCCTCTTTGTTATGATGTGGGATGTTCTTTTATATTCCTCTTTCTGTAAATTTTATTTTAATGTAATGAGATACCCTATTTGATCTCATCAATCCATTTTTGGATGTTTTAAGTGGCGCCGTTAGGCTGCCGAGTTTTCGTAAGGGATTTTTCATCTCACTTTTATTCCCGTGAGATTTATGCTACATTTTCCACAATTTCCTTTGAGTGGTTTATGTACTGACCATTATTTTACTCATTATGTAATATAATTTCTATTATGAGTATTTACATCAATGTTGTATTGTCCTTCTTTCACGAGGTGTATGTTTCGAAAGATACCCATGTCGGTAAGGGAACCTTTCACCCTCCTCTTTTTAAAAGACTTATTTTGTTAGGTCCTTTAATTTACATATTGTTATGTTGGTATATGTTCTAATATATCCTTATTTATGTAAATGTTATTTTCAAGTGATGAGATACCCTTTTTTATCTCTGATCAACTCATTTTGGTGTGACGCCGTTAGGCTGCCAAGGGAATTTCTTAACCCAATTTCGATTTCTTTGGGTTCAACATGTAGTTATTGAATATGTCATCCTTTGAATATGTGTGAATGACCTTTGAATATTTTAAACTTAATATCCACTTATATTTGGTGTATTCGTCTGTCACACATAATTATTTAATTTATTTATCCTTAAACCAAGGATACCATCTTTGTATGGTACTTCGTCTCAATCTCCTTTCATTGAGGCATATTTTATTTTATACACAACTTTCTTTTATACGGTGTATAAACCCCTTTTACTTTTATGTTTATCCAAAAGGAATCTTTTTTATACGAAGCGTTTTACAAAACGACAAAAGGGAATGTTTTTGTCGTATGTATGCGGCGATAACGACTTCTCCGCCACCGTGACCATTATTTGAGTTTTGGCTTCAACTACAAGCCATACTGTCTTTTTAAAAGAAAAATAAATACCATGTTTTACTTTTCTTTTATTTTGGTATTGAAAATGGTTTTCATAGTGTTTTTATATCAATGTGTTGTATTGATATCTTGTGATTTAAAGGTGGTAATGTTATGTTTCCTTTATGCATGTTTTATGTGATACGATTATGTTGAGGTTCTTGGGCATTATTATGAAGACGGGTGGTTCCGTGATAAACTAAGGGCGGGTGAGCCCGATATAGCTCTCCAATGCATTGGGGAATGCGAAGGAGTTAAACATTAAGGATTCTCCGAAGAGATTTAGGGAATATACTGTGATGGGTATTCCAAACGTAACCAAGAGGGTTACTCCCTACGTAAGAATGTTATGAATGCCTCAAGTTACATTTATGCCTTATGACTTCTATGATTTATTCATGATTTTATGAGGTATGTTAAAGTGCCTATGTATTATGGGTAAAGTATGATTTCCTTCTTATGTATATATGAACTCATGTTTCCTTTCCATATTTTTATAACCCTTACTGAGCTTTTTATGCTCATCCCAAGTTTTTGAAATGTTTTTCACTGGTCAAAGGAAAGGTACATGATGTGATGATAGTGTCAAGGATGTGTCAAGAAAGAATCCATGTTTTATTTTAAATATGTTTCTGTTGATGGGAAGAATGAATACTGTCTTTTATGTAACCGCTTTGTTTAAATGTGGAATGTAATGCAAGTTTCATGATCTAATTCTCTAAAACTCTAAACCTGAAAAGATCCTCAACGTGTAATATTGTAATAACTCAAGATTAAGTAAGGTTTAAGGATGGGGCCTTATATTAAATATTGATTTTAAGACTATGGGGGTATTATTTAAATTGGCAATGTTGTATGGGATTCCTTTAATGTTAATGTAATTAACATTTTTCCATTTCAATATTCTTGATATTATAATATGTATTTATTTATATTTGTATAAATGATTATAAATAAAATTTTATGTCTATTTTAAATTTCATTAAAGTTATTTCAATACGAATATTTTTAAGGTTTTATTTAAGTAACTCATTAACTAAGAGATCATTTTAAATGTTTTAATTATTTATTCTTTTAAATAAGTATCGTTAATTTTTATGTTGTAAAAATGGATATTAAGAATTTATTTATATAGAATTGAATGTTTTAATAAAATAATTATTTCTATAGATTCATTTTGGTATGTGACACTCTGATAAAAAAATCTCATTTTAAATTTCTTCTTTTATAAGTGCTCAAATTTTGGACAAATGATTTCCTAGAAAAAGTTGTATTTTTTCAAGATATTTTTAATGATTTTAATATTGTATTCTAATCCTGGTCAAGATGGTTTGTAGGATCTTATGATTAATTTAGGTTAATCAATTATGATATCATTTAAATTATTTTATTGAATGGTTTTGGATCAGTTTGATTGTGGATGTTTTATTTAGATACCATTAATGGTTTATTGTTAATGTATTCATATTTCATATACTCATTTTAAATATGAATGATTATGTAGTTTATTTTTAACCACTATCATATGAGGAATGTGTTGGACTTAATATGTTTCAGGCGATACCCATTATAGCCCCTCAATGAATCAGTAGGTCTCATGGGAAATACTAGTTTCAGTTTTTTCCTATTTATCTACTATCATGGCATAAGAACATGGCGATGTGGTTTTGATGTACATCATTATGCATTCCCTAATTAAGATACAAGTTATTGATATTACATGTTATTAATCGACTAGTAGACCATCTATGTCAATTTTTAAATAGAATTATTTAATTTATTCCTACTATTCTTTATGAAGATTATGTTTAAGAGGCTTTATTTTCAATTATATAGATTTATATAAATGTTTATTCTTATTTATGATATCTTTTGCTATATTTTTTACCCATACTGCGCATATGAGATCTCCCCTTTTTATGTTCTATTTTATCATAAACCCATGAAGTGTTTCTTGTTTGATATGTATGGATAAGCTAGGAGAATAATGGGGTTATAAGAGTATTAACTATATTGTATTTTATGTATTGAATTAAAAATTAAATTTCATGTGTCAAATATATTTTCAATAATACTAAAGTGATGAGTAAATTAGTTTTTGATTACTAGTAATCATGACAATGTATTAAAATAATGCACTGGATCCAGGCATCTGGGGTTGGGGTATTACAATTGGTATCAGAAACAGTTTTGTAGCAACCTATGAAATTAGATTTATATACAAATGATTAGAAAATATAACTATTTGACTAATTTTAGGACATTTGTATGTGAAAAAAATCATAATTTATATTTGTAAATAGATAACCTACAATAATCAAATGGACTTATTGATTTAGAAGAAGGCAATATCATTTAGAGATCTTATTAATGATTCTTCATGTCTGTATCACTATGATTAGTTTTTATGAGAATGTGATCTAGATTTTGTTCAATGGTTAGAATCAGAAAGGTTATACATGAATTGGATATACTGCTGATAATGAATAGTCTACAAATGAAAAATGAGATGAAGGGGGTATTAAGGACTATGTTGTTAAAGTGTGGTAAATGGTATAAGAGTGAAGTTGAATGATTAAAGTCTCATTGTGTTTAAATTGAATAATATTTACATCAATGGTTCTATGATAATATGATTCATGTAATATATATTGATTTTACTACAAAAAAGTCTTGATTAAGTATTTGGATTCATAAGAGTTATCATTACGGATTTAAAGGTGGCCAAATAATTTGTATGTGACTATTGGCACCAGAAAATGCTTCCACAAAATTTTCAAAATTCTACCATAATTGATCGAAGAGCTTACCCTAATTTTTAAACTTCTATTTTATTGGTTGTAGAGCCCAGACAGTGTTATGGATTAGGATTTATGGACATTTGGAATTTGGCCAGAAAACTGGTTCTTAGAGACCATTCACGAATCTCCCTCCGCAAACACGAAGTGTATGAACTTGACCGAAGCCCCTGGAGCCTCACAAATATTGAATAGATACCCTTTCATGAACCCACCATAAAGAAAAGTGGTAGGATGCACTGTGATCTGAATTTACATTCATGAACCCATAGTAGAGCAAAGAGGAGGGATGCCCCTCGAACTGATTGGATGTTCCCTAGCCCACTGTAGAGCAAGCTCCGTCCTCATGCTGAGCGAGCTCATCTTCACAGTTCCTCTTTCCTATAAATACTCGGATCACCCCCTTCATAAAAATAGTCACGCCTCCCCTTGTGTGGAATATATCCCAGTTTTTGGAGCTCCACTTTCTTTTGCAATGTGTGTTCGCGAGTGCTTGCTCCGCGAGTAGCTTCCTTCACGAAGCTGTTATGCAAGTCCATGCTACGCGAGTAGATTCCTTTGTGAATCTATCCCCTGAGTCCATAATCCATGAGTAGATTTCCTTCATCAAACTGCTCTACAATTCCATGCTCCGTAGGCACCTTTCCTTTGCAAAGATGCTCTACGAGACTCCATACTCCACGAGCCCCTTCACTCTGCGAGACTCCTTCATGATGACCAATCCTTTGCAAAGCTACTACTTTTGTGCCCACCAGTCCATACCGCGGGGGCTGCACCCTCTCACCCCCACTCGGGTTCAGTGCCGGGCTATGGTCCTTGCCCTTTGGCCCGGTCACTTCACTACCTTCATGGACCACATGAAAATTGGACAGTCGCATCACGATATTTTTGGGCTGGGACATTAGCACTTTCCTTTGCGCCCTTATGTGCTTCCACCTTCCACCTATGTGATACAATGAATTGAGATACTCCTCCACACACCATGAAACACCTTGAGTCGACATATACGCATTGGTCCATTTCTTATGTGCTATGTTGAGATACTCATCATCAATCCCCCCAATGAGTACCTTGAGTTGAACCATTCCTCAATCAACTCATCCAAACCCCATAACCTGACTACTATGCCAGGTTGAACTAGAAAGTTTGTCCCCTGTGTATGTCCCAACACAATCCATTTCTAGGACCCTTATGCTTAATTTTCATTTATATGACATTAAACTATATTATTCCCTATATGAAAAACATAGTACGCCTCTTGCTCTATACGAGAGATTCCTTATGCTCCAAGCTTAAGATGCTAGAAGTCCTATATAAATGACTATAAACATTAGTGAACCCTTTGTTCAAAACATAATATTAATCATGATCTAAACAAGAGATTCATTATTCTCCCAGCATAAGATTCCAGTAGTCATATCAACCTGACTATAAACTATAGTACCCCCTATGTTCCAAACATAGGATTCCTCTTTCTCCAAATGAGAGATGCCTTATGCCCCAAGGATGAGATGGTAACATTCCTTTCTACATTACAATAAACTATATTCCTCTCTATTTTCCTATCATAGGATGCCTCTAACCCAATATAAGAGATGAATTGTGCGCCAAACATAAGACACCAATAGTCCCCTCTACATAACTATAAACTGTATTATTTCCTATGTTCTAAATATAGGATGTCACTTAGTCTAAATGAGAGATGCCTTATTCCCCAAGAATAATATGCCAATAGTCATATTTGCATGACTCTAAATTTTATATTTCCCTATCATTCAATAATTGGGTTCCTCTATTTCCAAATAAGAAATTCCTTATGTAAAAAACATAAGATACCTCATTCCATGAATATAGTGGCATAATTTCTAGAGCATTAGAATCCATTCAATCATTCCATGACTCCTCCTCATGATTTCTATGTCCTTCATTTGGATATTCATCCACTTCCATGTCTGATGGGACCCCCTAAAGGCCTATCCCCATACCACAATATCTCACATACCGTCCTTGGCCAATGCCCCATAAGACATTGGATGACACTTCGAGTCTTGTACTATGTATTGAACACAGTTAACAGTTGACCCTTGTTTGTTTGTTCCCATTTCAGGCTAACATGATATGGATGGTGTGTTTTGAACACGTTTAGCAGTTAACCTCCATCATCAAGCCACCCTCACCATGTTCCAAATAATGGGACTATGATTCACACTTTTTATCCCCCTTTGTTCGGTCTGATTCCAATGCCCTTGGCATTACCCCTCCTGTGCACTAGCACATAGGTGAATGCCTCAACCCATCAGTGGGTTCGGATGCCCTCATGGCCAGACATAAGGAATAAATTACTCGAATCTTCCTTGTATAATTCAAATTCACCATTGCTGCTCCGTAACAGCACCCAGGTAGCTTCCTTGTGTAAGCTTCATTCACCATTTCTGCTCCATAGTGGCACCCGAGCATCATCCTTGAGTAAGCCCCATTAACCATCGTCGCTCCATAGCGGCACCCGTGTAGCTTCTTTGCACAAGCCCCATCCACCATTTCCTCTCCATAGCGGCACTCGGTAAGCTTCCATGTGTAAACCCCATCCACCATTGTCATTCTATAGTGGTAACCGAGCGGCTTCTATGTGTAAGACCGATCCACCATTGTCACTCCATAGAAACACCCAGAAAGATTCATCGCGGAACCATCGTTCACCATTTCCACTCCATAGAGGAACCCAGACAGCTTCCTTGCATAAACCCCATTCACCATTGTCACTCCATAGGGGCACTCGGGCAGCTTCCATGCGTAATTACCATGCACCATTGCCACTCCATAGTGGCACATGGGCTTCTTCCTTGTGTAAGCCACATCCACCATTTCCACACCATTGCGGCACCTGGCCAGTGTCCTAGCATAAGCTCCATCCACCATTTCCTCTCCATAGTGGCATCCGGGAAGCTTCCATGCGTAAGCCCCATCCACCATTGCTGCTCCCCACCAGCACCCGAGAAACTTCCTTGTGTATGTCCCATCCACCATTTCCACTCCATTATGGAACCTGTGAAAATACCATGTGTAATCCCCATTCACCATTTCTAGTATATAGTGACACTAGGGTAGCATCCTTGCGTAAGCCCCATCCACCATTGTTACTCCATAGATGCAACCGAGAAACATCATTGTGTAAGCCCCATGCACAATTTATACTCCTTAGCGGCACACAAGAATCATCCATGAGTGAGCCCTAATCACCACCATTCAAGGAAACACCTTTAATCTATGATCATTAGGTCCTTTATGCCTCTTGTTTCTCACACCGAGTATGAATCACTGGGCTTAGACTAAGCATCAACCTTGACATCCTCTGGATAGCTTAGAGTGTAAGCCCAAATCACCCTCATGAACTACATGGTTGTTGATCCTTCCAATGATGATGTGTGAAGGAACCCTCTTTGAGGTTCAAGCCCACCAACCATTGGTCCCGACTATCTCCACATCGGTTCACCAAACACCAAACTGTACTACATGGTCTTTGATCATTTCCAAGGCAAGGTACGTAGGAAGCCTCCTTGAGGTCAAAGCCCAACACCCATTTCTTCTAACCATCTTCATGTCGGGACCCACTCGTCCTGAACTACGTGGTTTTTGATCCATGCCTAGGCAAGGTACGTAGGATGCCTCCCTTAGGTTTATGTCAACCACCCATTGGTCCCGACTATCTCCACGTCAATTCAATAAAAAATACACCTGAACTATATGGTCTTTGATCTATGCCAAGGATAGGTATGGAGGGAGCCTCCCTGAGGTTCAATCCCACTATCCATTAGTTCTGACCCCCTTACTATTGGTCCACCCCCGACCTCCATGATGTTAAACTGTACGCCCCTTTTTTCCTGCATGAAACTAAACTGTTCTCTATATAGTGGTAAGCGGTTGTCAATCCCGTATCCAGCGGTAAGCCATTTTCAATCCCATCCAGCAGTGAGCCATTGTTGACCCCATTCAGCTGTATTCCATTTTCAACCTCATTCGGTGTTAATCCATTGATGTCCCCAATTGACGGTAAGTCATTGTTAGATGAACTATGCAGACATTGATTCCCTGCCAAGGGGATATATAGGAAGCCTCCATGAGGTTCAAGCCTATCACCCATGTCTCATCCTAGTCTATCCCTCAATCCCATGTGTTCTGAGAAGATCATGCCCCAATTTAAGAAGTTACATTTCTTAGATATCCCATCAATCCATCCATTCTCATGTGCTGCCTCTTCAGGTATCCCATCATCCCACCGAACTATGAGGCCTTTGATTCCCTGCCACTAGGATGCGTAGGAAATATCTTCAAGGCTCAATCCCAACACTATCGTCACCTATAAGACAATTCCATATCATTCCCCGTATACTTCATTAAACCTTCTATCATCCATCTTGATTCTTATCTGGGCCGCCAAATTTCGGTGAGATCATGTCATTCATTCCTGCGCCGATCCTTACAGAAACCAGGAAACTAACCATGCATAAGACACACTCAATCCCTAACCATCCACCCAAGAGTATCCCTCTTACGATGGGCCAGAATCTAGGCATATCCCCCAGTATGTTTACAGGTTTTTGTGCTTTCTGTACACCCAGATTCATCACCCCTTCGAACTACAAGGGTTTTTATCCCTGTCATAAACATAGGGTACGTAGGAAACATCCACGACATTCAGTCCCAGCCCATGTTAAACCATGGGGTTCCCCCATTCTGGGGTATACACTCCCCGATTGTCCCTAATTGGTGTCCAGACCATCCTTCGTGGTGTGGCATCATACCTTTATAGGACACACCATCTTGGGTCTTCTCTTATTGTGTGTTCTAATCCATCCACCTAGTAAACCTTCCAGATGCTCCCTCCTAGGGATTCACCAATCTAATCTATCTATATGGGACATTCTGATCACCCTCATTCTATCTCTGCAATATGTTAAACTAGCATCCCACCATGTCTTAAACATCAGATGCTTGAGGGAAACCTCTAAAGATGCGCCATTGGCGTAACCATCGTCGCAAGATGTTAAACTGATGGCCTACCTCGTGTTAAACATGTTATGCCTGATGAAAACCTATGAAGACATGACTTTGGCGTAACCGTCTCTACAAGATGTTAAACTCATATCCTTCCTCATGTTAAACATGATATGCCTATTGAAAACATCGGAAGACACACATTTAGTATAACCATCCCTACAGGGCGTTAATCTCAAGACCTACCTTGTGTTAAACATGAGATGACCAAGGGAATCCTCGGAATACATTCCATTGGAATAAACGTCTCGGAAATACATTAATCTCATGACCTACCTAGTGTTAAAACTGATATATATGAAGAAAACCTTGGAAGATATGCCTTTGGCGTAACTTTCTCTGTAAGACGATAAACCTGTTGCCTACCTCTTGTTATGCATGAGATGCCTGATGAAAACCTCGTAAGACATGTCTCTGATGTAACTATCTCTGCAATACATCAAACTCATATCCGAACTCATGTTAATCATGAGATGCATGAGGAAAACCTCGGAATACATGCATTTGGTGCAACTGTCTCCGCATAACGTTTAACTCATGGGATACCCCATGTCAAACATGGGAAGCTGAGGAAAACCTCAGAGACATGCCTTTGCCATAAGATACTCTGTGACGGACGTGGGATGCATTGGATTCTATGCCCTTGAGATGCCCCTTTTGAGGAGGAATACAGATTTCTCAATGTCTATGCATATAGCAATGTCCCGACATGCCTAAGGTTGCCATCTACTCTGAACGAAGGTTGCTACCATGACAAGTCCACATGGAATGTCCTGACAGAAGTAGTGTAATTAACCAGCTTCCACAAAGATATGTCACTAGGAATGAGATTCACAAACCAAAACATAATCATTAAGGGAGACCCGTAATAAGTGATGATTTCTGAGGAGGAATCCATGGAAGGAAGAACCGACATCCCATCATTTTGTTTCAGTCAAGGAGTAAACTTCCTTGAACAACGAACAGATGCCGCCTGCCTTTGGATAGAGAGAATTCTAGGCAACAAGTAGCGTTGTCATCCTTGAATAGTCGAACATGTGTGTATTGGGGAAAGCATGATAAACATTGAAAATAATAGAAAAATTACATTATTTAGGGAATCTGATGTGAAGGATGACTTTTGAAAATTTAGAGACCATTTTAGATGGAAGTGTTTTGGTAGAGACATAAGGTTAAATATATTAATATGAACATTAGATATTATTAATTAATTTTATTGGATTATTTATTGGATACATTGGGATAAACTTCTTATTTTTATAAAATGTTTGTGGATTATGGTTTTACATACAAGCCTTATGATATATGAAAAGTGATTCTAGATTAAAAAAATTCATTTTAACATTCATTTCATAGAGTAATGGATGACGTGGATATAGATCTAATCACAACCATAGAATGAGATTATTTATATAAAATAGAATTAAACCATTTTAATTTAAATGTCCCAAAAAATTTTCAATGAAATTTCTACCATATTGTAGTAATTCCATTATCACATAAAATCACATTAGGAAAATAATCCATGTCATGGTTAAATGAACTAAAATGTTACCTTTAAACCTAAATTTTACACTTCTATGTTTTGAATTTTGAAAAACTCACATACACAGTTATGATTAGTATGACATTTGGAGTTTGATTGAAAAACTCAATTTTTGGTGAATAATAACATACCATTAAGAATATTCATGTTACCATTATTATTAGTAATATGTCCCTTATGAATAGTAAATTGAAAAAGAGAATATGAACCTTACCAATGATATTATAAATAAAATATATCCATCCTATAAGTGAAAATATGATATTATTGCATTATTGTGTTAGTTTTTTTATAAGTCGTGAATATTTAATGATTATTTTAACAATTTAAAAGAAATTATATTTTTAGAAGTTGTATTAAAAAACATGTATTTAGATGACTTAGGTTTTTTTGATAATATAGTGAGACCTTAATTTATTTTTTAATGTGATAGAAAATTTATTTTTTATTTTTTATATTTCATTTAAATTATGATTTCTATTATTAATTAAACTAATCATATTTAGAAAAATATTTTCATAAAGTTATATACATTTTATAATTATATACGTCAAAAAATGGTAAGGTTGAATTTTTCATATTTTTCTAAATAACGTGAATTTTTCCGAAAATTGAAATTTGATAAATTACAAAATATGATAAATGAATGAATTTATGCATCATGCATGAGTCATGGAAGATGTAAATGGAAATTTTTTTGAACTCAATTGCTATTATTACTATTCTTAGTTAAATAAATACTCACTATATCTTGTCTTCTAGAGAAATAATAAATTACTGGATATAATATTGAGAAAACCCCTATCCCCTCTACTATTAATACCACCTCTCATAACCTCAGTTCCTCACACGTCACATGCCTTGTGCCTACCCCAAATTCTACTCAAAAAACTTCCTCATATCACCCCATGTCTATCTGTTGTTGGTATCATAAAAATACTGAAACCTCTCCCCTAAAGATGACCTCAAATAAGATATATTCAAGAGGTAATATCTTTCACTATTTTCATTCAAATTATTTTCAATTTAAATTTTTGTCTTTTATTATTCTCAACTTATCTAATAAAAAATTTATTATAACCCCATTATGATTTATATAATTGTATTATATGTATTTAGTGTAATATTATTCACCATACACATCCATCTCTCTCTATGTTTGTAAAAATTAAATTGTTCCATGTGATGTGTTAATTTACTAACGTCATGGGTTATGTACATCTATTTTCCATAAAATACTACAAGGATATTAATAAAAACATTAAATGGTTCAAAAATATTTTAATATTTACATCGTAAACCATTTTATGTTACGGAAACACATTTTACACATAACACTAAATGATTAAAAAATAGGTTCACTTTGATCCTGCCCAAAATAAACTAAACCGATCATCATTAAATTTTAATTAATTATTCTTCCACATGGTATATAAAATTACTCATTAATATATCTTTTAAACTAATGGAAGAACCATAATAAACTTTATTACCTGTTCCAAATGTTTATCCATGTTCAACACAAACATCAATTCATGTGTTCAAGTGAACTGTTCTTGAAAACTAAGAAAAAGAACACTCAAAAACAACGTATTTAAACACCATAACTCATCAAAAGGCCCATAAATGATAATAATAAAATCTTAATAAATAATTTTCATTTATAATAGGTTCTATAATTTTTAAATAATTAATCTATAATCATTATATATGATTTTAATGACAAGAAAGCATTCAAATACAAGGTAAATGGAATTCTCGAACCGAACTTTCTATCTTTGGGGGGTCTCCCTATTGAAATCCATTTTCTATATGGTTTTTCCTAAAAAAAGAATATATTGATCATTATCGAACTTTTCTTGTGATATACATGTTTTACAAGAGAGTTTAGGTAAAACATTTTGTTTTCAAAAATATTTTTTTATAAAACAAAGCCTTTAATTCTTACTCAGGGTTGATGATCTTTGTATCAAGTATGTTATTCCATATTTAATTTTGGAACCCAAAGTTTATAAATTTATGACATATAAAGTTAAATACATTACATTACATGTGTATTTTAATATTCAATATTGATATATTTTCTAAGTGGCATGAAAGCTAATTGACATGTTATGATGCGATGGGTGCACTCAGAATTATATAGCTGAATGAAAATTTTATGATGTGACATGTGCACCAAGAATTTTATAGAACTCTAATGAATTGGGTAAAGTGAAAAACATCATAGTTAAATATATGAAAGAAAAAATATGTGTGGTAGTTTACCACTATGACATGATGTTTTATTTTTATGCATTCCCACATTCCATGTATTTCTTAATGTTTACTATACAGTTTATGATACTATGATTATGTTATGATGATAATGATTATTATCAACACATGTTATATTGTTTAATGTTCTAATATATCTTCTTATTGGGATTTTATCTTACCTATTATTTTTTTTATCCCTCGGTGACTACTATGTACTAAGGAGAATTCAAGGTCCAATAAGAAGCTAGAGAACAGGGACATAAATAAATGTGTATGTTTATGTTTTAAAAGTTATGTATGATGTATTTTTTTTCATCAGACTAAGTCGTTGGATAATCACGATGTAATATTGTTATGTTTTATACGATTAAAATGAAGTAAAAGTAATTTAAAAAAATCAAGGTCATTATTTTTGGTATCAGAGGAACAATTTAGTTAATTTGGAAATTATGATTAGAATACCTTAGTGAAAACCGTGGTTTTAGACTATCTATTTGTAAGCACACAAGTAGATTTTATAAACATATGGAAGCTATATAATATGATTTCAGTGATAATTGAAAAATATAATAAACTATTTATTCATGAAATTTTGACTTATGCTTGTTATAACAATTTCTATTTTAGTAAATTTTGGGAATAAGGAGAAACCATTCCAACAATCCATGTGAGGAACAATACAGTGATTTACCAAACGTCATCCCCAATGATTTCTGAGTTGGAGTTCAGATTTTTAGGGTGATTATTACCAAATTATCTCAGGTTATGACTAATAACTGGAATAATGAGGTATTATCCCCTTCAAATAAGATGGTTAAACTGACTATCAAGTCTTTTATGTGGAAACAACCGCCAATTATTACTTGATATTCTGATTCCCTAGTTTCGAAATAATTTGTAAACTCGGTGAGGAATATAATTTTTGTGCTTTACTATTCTATGATATTGAAGGAAACTCTTTTCATTTATCATCTTGATAGAGATTCTGACCAATGGTGGGATTTGATTAAGATCACCAAGTTGAGTGATGAAATTAATTATATGGAGTGTGAATACATAAAGATAATGTTTCCTAACAAGTATTTACCACAAACACTTCATATGAACAAAGAGGAATAATTCATAGAGATAATGAAAAAGTATGGATTAATTTTCAAGGTCTATGATGTTAATTTCAAATGTAATTCAAGGTAAACTTAGGGATTTGTTAGTAAAAATGATAGAAATAGTGATAGATTGTTTATTAGATTAATACCTCACCTTCGGAAGGCACTTGAAATTCAAGAGTTTTGGATTTCTGAAGATATTATTCAATGTGATACAAAAGTGGATATGTAGTTTGGAGAATGGTCCCAAGGATATGGTGATAAGAAAATAAATATGGAATTTCATGCTGGAGGATCTAATGATAATGGTGGAAAGAAAACTCAACCACCCACATGTAAAAAATGTGGAAAATTTATAATGGGAATTTCCTCAAAGGGGTGTTTAAATGCTTTATGTGTCGGAGAGAAGGCCTCCAATATCCCCAGTGTCAAAAAAACATGATAAGGTAGGAGAATGTGGTTGAGGAAAGGAGCGCAACACCCATTGTTCAATGTTACAACTCTATGAAAAAATGTAACTATGCAGGCTAGTGTACTAAACCTCGATCCCTAGAGGGTAATCTGTGTCATCATTCACTGAAGCCAATAGAGTAATGAAAGGATTGTTCCATCACAAATACAGATGTTGAAAAAATTAGGTCATACATGATACACTTTCTACTCACTCAAGAGTCACAACATTCTTATTTGATTATTGTTCTACACACTAATTTATATCTCACAAGTTTTCTAGAACTATCGATTAGATTCCCTAAAATCTTGAAGTAGAGATATCTATAAAAACACCATGGGGTGAAATCATTGAAACCATACTATGGGACTCTTCTCATGTTTGCGTATGTGGGATGATTCTTCCAGAAAATCTCGTGATAATTTTCATAGTGTAATCTGACACTATAATGGGAATGGATTATCTCTCAATATATATATCCCATATAATTTTTTTATAAAATAAAATAACTTCTTATATTCGGAACCATCACATGATCCTCTAAAATTCAAGGAAGATCACAGATATCTTTTAAAGAATCCTTTAATGGTGATGGTGTGGATTCCATGGGAAGAGGTATACATCTCTAAAATGGTTGAGTCAAAGGAATGTGTAAACCAAGAGGAAATTCTCATCATGAGGGAATATAGTGATGTATATCCCAAAGAGTTACCCAAAATTCACCATATCATGAGTTATATTGTTTCATTGAACTCATACCCAGAGGAATTCTTATCTCAGTGTGTCACTATAGGATGGCTCCTATCAATCTGGAGGAGTTAAAGAAGCATATGTATGAGAATTAGGACAAAGGGATCAAATTCCCTAGTGAGTTACCACTGGGTGTGCTAGTGATCTTTGTGAAGAAGAAGGATTGAATAATGTGGATGTGTATCGATTATCAGTAACTCAACAAGATCACCATAAAGAACATTTATCCTCTTCCATAAATTAATGACTTGTTAGATAAATTTAGAGGAGTTAAATCCTTCTCAAATATGAATCATCGTTCTGCATATCATCACCTAAAGGTGATGAAGATGATAATTAGATGATTTACTTTATATAAGGTATGGGAACTATGTGTTTCTGGTGACACCCTTCAGACATAATAAATCCCCTAAAATAAAGATAGATTTTATAAATAGAGTCTTTAGACATTACCACAAGAAAATGGTAGTATTTATTGATGATATTCTCATATACTCCAAGAGAAATGAGGAATATGAAGAACATCTTAGACAGGTGTTAGAGAAATTGAGGAAGTATAAGTTATATTCCAATATCAAAAAGTGTGTCATTTTGATGATGTAATACAAGTCATTGGGATATATGATTAGAAGTGACAGAATTTTTGTGGAACCTTAAAAAACAAAGGCAATTGATGAATTTCCTAAAACCTAGACTGTTAGAGAAATAGATAGTTTTCTGGGATTAACTGGGTACTACTAACATTTTTTGATAAATTTATCATGATTTCATTACTTATAACTAAGTTAAAAAGGAAATTTGTAAAGTATGTCTGGATGGAAGATTGTGCGGAAATATTCATGGAGATAAAGAGAAATCTAATCATAGAATATATACACACATTAATGAAAAGTGGATTATTTTTTGTGATATTCGTTGATTCTTATAAGAATGGAATGGGTAGTATACTCATGAAATATTATAATGTGATAACCTATGCCTCACGTCAGTTGTAGATATTTTAGAAGAACTATCTAAGACATTATCTAGAGTTAGAATCTAGCATTTGTCCCTTGAAAATCAGGCAGTTCCACCTATATGGGGTTAAGTGTGACATATATACTGATCACAAGAGTCTAAAATATATATTTATATAAAATAAGATCAACATGAATCAACTACGATTCTTATAGGTAATCAATGTTTTTGATTTATCTATTTACTACCATCTTGGAAAGGTGAAAAGGTAGTTAATTCTCTAAGAAGAAAATAACTATCCACTCTATCAAAGATGTAGATTGGGAAATACTCTATGTTTATTGATATGTACAAGATAGATTTAGAAATCATAATGGAATGGAATTTATCTTACTTTTAAAAAATTACAACCCAAACTCCTTTCCAAGAGAAGATTAGGGAGGCACAAATGGATGCTCTAGAGTTATCGATGAAGGTGAATGCAGTAAAATAAGGGAAGATGTTACAGTTCCATATCGAAAATGATGGTGTGAATCAGTTTGGAATTCTGATTTGTGTTCCTTAATCACCTAGGATAAAGAAAGAGATATTGGAAAATGCACATATCTTATCATTTTATATCCATCTGATTATCAAGAAGATGTACTGAGATCTTGTAGAACACTTCTGTTGGGATACCATGAAGAAAGATATTGTAGAAAATATCTCAAGGTGCTTCATATGTCAAAAAATTAATGTAGATGAAAAACAGACAAAAGGTGTAATGTAACCATTTCCTTTATCCATGTGGAAATGGGAGAATTTCATTGTGGACTATGTAATGTTTCTCCTAAAGAAATCTATAAGAAATAATGCAAGATGGGTTTCAGTGGACCGAATCACCATCACATCCCACTTTATCACAATTTGGAAGACCTATCACTTAATCAACTTGAACTGATCCATGTGATGGAAGTGGTGAGGTTGCATGAGGTTCCACAAATGATTTTCTCTGATCGTGATCCATGATTCACATATATATTCTGCAGATGTCTTCAACATTCCTTGATTACAGAATTGAATTTCACCACATACTTTCACCACCAAACTATTATCCAATATAAAAGGACTATTTTGATTCTTGAATACATATTAATAACTATTTTATTATAATTTAAAGGTGTATGGGATCAAAATATCACATTGGTTGAGTTCTCATACAACAATAGCATTAACTTGATTATTTAGATGGAACCATATGAAACTCTGTATGGAATGCGATTTAGACCACTAACCTATTGTGATGAAGTTAGAGAAAGATAAATACATTGACATGATCTTGTGAAAGATATGATATTGAAGGTTTATTTCATCAATTAAAATATCAATGATTCTTAGAGTCAGAAAAAGAGTTCTACTGACAACCGTCGAAGGGAATTGGAGTACGGTATTTCAGATGATGTCTTCCTTCATATATCTCCATGGAATAGAGTCACGTTGTTTGGAATAAAAGGGAATATAAGACCATGGTACATTGTCCCCTTCGAGATACTTGACCACATAGGAGTAGTGGAATATCATCAATATGTCTCAATTTTATTATGTGTTCCACATATCACTCCTAAATAATATATACATGTTCCCTCAAATATACTGAACACATAGGTGGTGCGACTAGAAGATGATATTTATTATGAGGAGAAGCCGGTAATGATTCTAGATCGAAGCGATAAAATTCAACACAACAAGAAAACCTACTTTTTCACAACACTATGGAGATGAAGAAGAATCTTGGGAACCATAGTATGTGAGGAAGAAGAAGTACCCTCACCAGTTTATGTAAAATGAAATTTCAAGGGAAAATATTCAAAAGGGATAAGAACATAACAACCCCAAATTTTATTAATGAAATTTCTCACTTCATGATGTAATTTCATAATCACATAAAATCACATTAGAAAACACAATGACCCCTCATTCTTAAATGAACTACTATGTGACCTTTAAACATTAATATTTCAATTCTGGGTTTTGAATTCTGAAAATCTGATCTACACAGTTGTGATCAGTAAGATGTTTGGTGTCTGATACGAAAAACATAATTTTTGGTGAAGACTAACATAGACGTATGAATATTAATTCTACCCTTATTAATAGTAATATGTACCTTATTAATATTAAATCATCCACTTCAATAAGATTCTTACCAATGATAGTAAAAATAAAATTTACCCATCATATAAGTGACAATATGATATAATTACATTATATTGATGTTATTTATATTTGTAATGAATATTTAATGAATTATTTAATAATTTAAATAATATTAATTTTAATTAACCATAATCATAAACTATTATTTATATTTCTTATGATTATATGATAATTTTATGAGACATTAATTAATTTTTCAATGTGTTGGAAAAGCTATTTTGAAATTTAAAATTTGAATTTTTCATGTGAATTGTGGTTTTGATTAAAATATTACAACTCATATTTAGAATATTTTTTTCATAAAATGGAGTTAAATTTTTAAATATACACATCAAAAAATGGGTAATGTGATTTTTTTGGGATTTATCTAAAATACATGAATTTTTACTAAATATTGAAATTTCATATTTTACAAAATATTCTAAATATATGAATTTATACATAATGGTTGAGTAATAGATGTTGTATATTGACATTAGATCAGAATTAAATGCAATTATTACTATTTTTAGACATAATAACCCTCAATATTTCTTTCCTTGAAGATTAATAATAAATCAATGAATATAATATTGAGGCAACCCCTCTCCCCTCCACTATAAATATCACCCCTCACAATAGCATTTCTTCACAGATCTCAAGACTTGTACATACTCTAAATTCTATTAAAATCTCATACACAGCTCCCACCCCACATCCAGTGACCCTTTTACTCATAAATGGACCAGAACCTCCCCTCTAAATGGCGTCTATAAGAAGATATATTCAAGGGGTAATTTCTCTCTCTTCTCTTTCAAGTTCCAATAAAATTTCATTTCCTTTATTATACTATCATCATCTTCTATTATCCAAATGTCATGATAAATATAATATGATTGAAATAATGGTATTATTTATTGTTTATTGAGTATTATTCCTTATAATACTCCCCCATTCTATTATTTTAAATAAACTTTTTTCCCGTGATGTGTTAATTTTTGTATATCATGGGTGATGCACAATCATTTTCTATAAACTCCATCAATGATATCAATAATAGCTATTAAATTGGTGAAAAAATATTTTAATATATTTGTTTTATACCCTATTATGTTCTATAAATATTTTTTATTCATAATAATAAAAATTAAAACAAAACATGTTCGTTGTGATCCAAAAACCACACAAATTAACCTAAAATGATCATAATTAAATTTTACCTAATGATTCATCCACATTGTATATATCTCAAATAATTAAAAATTAATTTAAACTAATTTACGATCATTAATAGCATGGAATAATAGTCTTGTATGACTATTCATGTACTAAATGAACTACCATTCATGTTTAAAAGTGAACCATTCATGAAAACTACATAAAAGAACACTCCAAAACAATGAATTTAAACTCTATAACACATCATAAGTCCCATAAAATAACATAATGAAATAAAAATAAATCATGATTTTGTATTAATAGTTCTATAATTATAAATTAATGAATCAAATTTCATTATATAATACATTAATGTGAATCAAGTGTTAAGATACAATGTAAGGATAATTATCAAACCCAACTTTCACACATCGGTTTTTCCAACTTTCACTCCATTTTCATTATGGGGTTTCCTTAAAAATAATTAAATCATAATTATATAACATTTTCTTGGATATAAATTAGTTCTAATTGATTTTATGTTAAACAGAATGTTTTCCAAAAGAACTATTCCTTCAAAAACACACCATGTATATCTCACTTAATGGATGATAGTCATTATATCATGTATGTTATGCCAAATTTCTTTTGGGAAATCAATTTTTATGAATATATTCATTATTAAGTAAAACCCATTCCATTACATGGGGTTTTTATGTTCAATATTTGTATATTTTCTATGTGGAATTCATGATAATGTAAATCTTATGATGTGACAGGTGCACCTAGAATTATATAGTACAATGAAAACATTATGATGTAACGGGTGCGCCCAAAATTATATATTAATCCAATGCTTTTTGTAAGGTGACTAACATCATGAGTAAAGTGATGTATCTATTAACATGATGCTATCTTTTTAACAACTATGTTAGGTAGTGGACTACTAAGACATGATGTTACATTTTTATATATTTCCACATTCGATGATTTTTTATGTTTTCTATAATGATTATGATCATATTCCTATGTTACAATGATCATGATTATTCTGAACCCATGTTATCTTGATTCGTGTTCTTATCTATCCTTTTAATTGGAGTTTAGGAAACTAATTTCTAATTTATGTCCTCAAGTGACTACTTGTACGAAGGTGAATTCAAGGGACAATAAGAAGCTTGAGAATAAATAATTAAATAAATGTTTATGTTTATGTTATAAAATTTATGCATGTTACTAGTTACACCATGACACTAAACACTGGATACTCAGGGTGAAATTTTTTTTATGTCGTATATCATTAATATGATGTAAAGGTAACGAAATAATATCAGGGTCCCCATATAAATGATTATTTAAATAGTAATACAATTCATCAACTCTTGTGAAGGGATCCTGAAACCAAAAAAAAATCATAGTATTTTTATTCTTCTAAATGAAATGGTTCATTAGATCATCACATATTTAGATATATATGATCGTTAAATTTCTCCTAATAATGCTCTCTATCACTCTCAATAAAAACATGATGGTTTTTATTTTTTTCATGTCCATGTTTTATTAAATGGAACCCAAGTATGTGTTATCAATGGTAACATTTCTACTTCACTTTCTTTATATATAATTAGACATTTAATCGACCCATGTTCTGATGTGGGATTTCATTAAAAGAAATTTTGAATAGTCAAACCCGAGATACCGAAACTGAAATCGAAATATTGGAGGATGGAATTTCATAAAATATGGGAGAATTTGACACCTAATAATTTCAATGTTCATTTCATTTTATAATTATAATTAATATATTCCATTGTACACAACACTGTGTTCAGGAAAACTATGAAATATCAAATTGGTAATTTACAGAGCGTTTATGAATATTTTTAACTGCAAAATTAAATTTATAAATTATATTTTAAAAAAAATTCTTTTCAGAATTTAGAATATCAAAATTATCTTAGGTTGAAATTTTGGTATTTTATCAATGGTTTCAATTTTTGAGGAATACTGAAAAATACTGCATTGTAGTTAAAAATTTACATTTTAATTTAAATAATTATTTTACTCTAAATTTATTATATTTTCATAATAGATAAAAAGTACATATATTAATAAAAAAATTCATTTGAATCATTTTTATAATAATATTACATATAAAAATTTTCAACGTCTCTTTTACACGTATTCTGGCCATATTTATGGGATTTTTATTAAACCTAATTTTACCGCTTCTATGAATGGATTAAAAAAATGGATATATATATATATATAGTTGTAATTATTATGAGGTTTTTTGTCTAATAATAAAATGTTAATGTTTTGGTGAATAACAACTTTAGTAAATGTTTTTTTATTTACCATGATTAAGGGTAAATTTGTTAATTAAAGGAATAAATAATATTATAATATTTAATATTTAAGAAAAACAATTCCAAATTTAATTGGATATGTGTTTATTGACCAAAAGAAACCATGGGTTGATTTTGGGACATCTTTGATGAATTTTATATATTTATAATATTATATTTTATGAAAATCCAATTTTATTTTTTTTATGATTTTACCATATAAAATATTTTTAATATATGGTAATATAAGAGATATGGTTGAATTTAAATAATCATTAGTAATATAAGATTCTAATATAAATTAAGTTAATTTATTTTTTATTTTAGAAAACAAATAATTAAATTAAATGGTGTAATAATGATGATGCAGTAATTGATTTATTAATGGATGAGTCAAATAAATAATATTAATAATATTATAATGAATATCATATGAAACATTTTATGCCTTACATGATTTTTCTGGATGAAATTAACATTTTTGGTATGTTTTAATGTAGTTTTTCTAATTAATCATGTTGTTATGTTTTTATAAAAATTCAAATAATAAATAGTCTCAATAATGAAATAAATGTAATTTGAAGATAAATATTCGTTTATTAAATGATATAATATTATTAAAAATATATATTTCGACCAAATAAATATTTTAATGGTAATGATATCATAAATGATCCAAATTGGGTTTTGTTACATATTTTAGAAACAATATTAACCTTGTATTGTAAAAACACAAGATGCCATAGTGAGAGTTAAGTTTGTCAAATAAAATTAAAACCCATATTAGAAAAAATAAAAATTTATAGAAAATATAAAAAAAAATTTATGGATAATGTTAGTCCATTTTGAAATTATGATCTATTTTGAGTCTTTTAAGGACAAATTGTTCAGGAAAATGAAATTGATATTACAAAAATCAAGGAATGTGTCAAAATTTCACACTCTCATTTCTTATATATATAATATATTTATTATTAAAATAAAAAGAATATAACTTCGATCATAAATTTTATTTAGAAGTATAATAGAATTTTCTACTAAAAAGTAATTTATGTTTCACTTTTAGAGCCTAAATTATTACCATAAATAATGACATAATATTGAATAATTAATTATCTTATTAATTTAAATATCAAATATGAGGTTTTAAAATATTAAAATATATATAATTTGACTTAATTGAGGTCAATTAAGAATTTTATAGGTCACTATGACATTTTTGGAGTTTATTAAATGGTTTTGTTATGATTTATCATACTTTTTCATACTTTATTTAAAGTATGAAAAAGTATTGAATAGTGTCAAAATTGAAACCATTGGTATATTATACGAATATTAGTTTATTAAATTATTATAAAATTAAGAAAATATCAAAAATATAAAATTATAATTAATATAAGGTCTTGAATTTCATAATATTTTAATTCATTGTAATTTGAAACCATATAAATAAATATTCATAACCATTTAATATTTAGAATATTTTTAACCTATATAAAATAAAATAGATAAAATAAGGATATATAAAAATGATAATGTTTAAAATTAAATTAAAATAGGTATAAATTTAAATGGTTTAGATGATTGAAACACATAATCATATTATCATTTAAATAACCCACTTTTTATAAATATGAAACCGAGTATCATTTTATATTAAATTAATATTTTTGGAGTTTCCAGAAGTGCGACTCCAATCTCTTATAAAATAAACCTCTCCTTTTTTTGATTCACACATCTAAATCCCTTTTCTATGGAAAATATATAGCAATTTCTCCACACAAAATTTCTCAATTCATCCTATAGGACATAAATTAAGAATAAGGACAACCTAACATGTCCTTTTTTGCAAATGAAAAAGATACACTTGAAGAAGAGGTGATTGCTTTACCGACTCTACCAATGTTCTTTTCTTCTTCTACTACATATTCCCATGTTTATTCCACACTAAATTAAAAGATATAATATCTTAATCATTTTTTATAATCTTTTATTATTATGGTACCAATATATTTCTCCATTATCCATCATATGAAAAACAATATCACAATTCATGTGTACGTACGACATACCATCTCTACTCCATGATGTAAATTGTTTTTCGTCAATACATTATTTAGATGGATATTACATTAAAAATACACTATTTCAATAAAAAATAGGAAATTTTATTGTTTTTGTATAGTTAATATTCCTTCCAATTCATTGCCATTTTCCATTATGAAATGATATCATCTATCTTGTGTTCGTACGGGCAACAATCTATATGACATGATAAGATTTTATCTCCATGTTAATCATTCATGAATGATTATAATACACATATAATGAATAAGTATGAAATTTATTAAATAATAATTATACTGGAATAAAATAAATATATATATATATATACATGCATATATTCCATTTACTTTCTACCATTCAATACGATATGAAAATGGAAACAACGTTCATTCATATGTAAAAACTACCATCTCCACGAATTGTGTATTACATTAAATATATAATTAATATATATATATATAATGAATATATATGATATATAAATCATGTTTTACATTTATTATGTAATTAAATAATTATCTAAGTAATACAATCATTATTAATAAGGCAAAACACATTCAATAAAGAATGTGATTATAACCCAAAATACTGATTTGACATGGAAATTGATAATAAACTGGTAACGTAAATTCATAAATGAATTATATATGATATCTTTAATATTATTATGATTTTGTTAAAAGTTAATAATATATTTTAAACTACTATGTAGATGTTATAGACATGTATGGAGGGAATCTGACCTCTGGTGAGGGTTAATTTCACTAATCTCATTATTATATGAGATTTTTTATATATGAGTATTTATTGGGAAATATTAATTATCCATGTCCATATTTATTAGAAATTTTTTTAAATGGAACATTTTTATGGATTTATGTAATAGAATTCAGTCTCACTTTTATTTTTTTACATATAATCCACGTTTAACACCTATTTCATATGTGTTGTGTATGTACTACCCCTATTATATTGGATATCCTAAATAAATTAACCTTTGTTGTATTTAAAGAATCATTCGATGATATTGGAATTATCATTTAAATGTTCAAAGTGGTATTGTATTCTTTGAATGTTTAAATATTAATCCTCTATACATTTCATCATTCTAGATATTATCGCACATATTTATTATATATATATAAATTATTATAAAGAAAAAATTATGTATATTTTAATTTCATTAATTTTTTTTCAAAATTAATATATTAATGGTTTTATGTAAGTGAATTTTTTAATAAAACATCATTTTAAATTATTTTATGATGAATTGTTCTAACTGTTTCTCATTATTTTCCATGATTTCAAAATGGTTTTCTGATTTATTTATATATAGATAAATTTTTAAACATTTCAATTATTTAAAAAGAATCAAATTGGTATGGGATAGTTTGATTCCAAAATCACTTTAAAAATGTATTATTTTATAATTCGGTGTAATTTGAATAAATAATATCAATGAAAAAGTGGTATTTGTCTCATGATATTTTAAATGATTTTAATAGAATATTTTCTTCTTTTTCAACATCATTTGTCTGATCTTATGACCTATTTAGATTGATCTCTTTGGATATCATTTCACATATTTTATTGAGTATTTTTTGATGATTTTGATTGTGGATTTTCTATTTAGATTCAACTCTTGGATTATAGAGAGAGTAATCATATTTTGTAAATTTATTTTTAATTAGAATGATTATGTTATCTAGGTTTCACCATTTTTATACGATGAATTTGTTAGACATAATTAGTGATGTGAGTGGTGTGAAATAACCCCAAAATGCATTAGTTTTTCTAATGAGACAAAATAATTTTTGAATTTAATGTTTATGTGTTGTCCTGGAACATGGATTTTTAGTGTGGTTTGGATGTCCATCATTATGCATTCTGACTTTATGATATTAATTATTGATATCACATTTGATTATTTTACTTGTAGAATATCTATGATAATATATAAATGTAATTATTTGATTTATTATTTCTATGTTATACTGAATAATATTTTTAAATGGAATTTGTTTCAGTTTTATAACTTACCTTAAATGTTTAAGGTTATTTATGATATCTTTCGATATATTGTATAACTTTACTTGGAATCTGAGCTCACCCCTTCTTATGATTAATGTTCCCTGGATGCCAAGAATATTTTTATGTTTCATATTTGAGGTTAATATAAGAGAATAATGACATTCTAAATGGATTCACTGTGTAATATTTAATGTTTTGAATTGTAATGTATGTTTTATGTATTTAATATATATTCATAGACTGATAAAATGATCATTCTTTCAGGATTTGATTCATTTTATACATGGAAATGTATTCAAATAATTCATCTACAATGGGATTCTAGGATTTAGGTTTTACATAACATGCATATATAATTTCTTATGATCAATTAACTTGTATACGATGTATTATCTCTGATGAAGATGAATTATCTATGATTCCATCATGTGGTAAATTTGATTTGTCAGGGGAATATTTTATTGACAAAAAATACTTGTCTTGGATTTATTATTTTGATAAAAATTACTTATATAGGACATCTTCCTTTTACAAAAATAGATTTCCCCAAATCCCTTCAGATGATCAACCATACATTTTCCAGATATCTCATGAAAATAATAATATTTCAATGGTGTTTTTAATGATAAAGATTTAATTTATAGGGCCATATGATAGAAATGTGAGACTAGTGGGATATGAAATCGTGTAATCATGAATGAATTGAATGAGGGGATCTCAAAAATTTGTTTTTGATTGAATGAAAGAAAAATAGACAAAATATGAGTGATGAATAAACCTATATAAGGCTTTCATAATCATGTATTTAGTTAAAATACATTACAAGGGAGATAAGTGCATATCCACATGTGTTTCAATATAATAAGATTGTATAATTCCATGTATTGTTCACATTAAAAGGATTTATGTCTACAGAGATCTACTTTGGTGTCCCTCGTGATTGCGGGATTGTATTGAATTTCTGATAATATGCATAGAAATAATGAGGTCCTTCCTTTAAATTGATAAAATATTAGAAGCATATGACTGAACCTCATATTTCCATTGAAACATTAATGCCCACATGATAACATCTATAACGAATAGAACTGTTATAAATGATGTTTCACTTTGTGAATTAATTAAAAGTATTATAATTTAATATGGTTATAGGAAAACCAATATCTTATTTTGTAGAATATTTTTTGATGTGAATGAACATTAATAATATTTCCATTGATAATATAGTTGTTAAAAAGTGATCAATTGATTAATACTAATATAGCGATTCAACTAATCTAATTGACACATACAAAGGAAGTAACGTCATCATCTTGTAGGATTATACCCTAAGAATTCCATTTATTAGATATTATAAGGCAGATAACGTCACTTGGATTTTCCATTTTCCAAGACCATGTTGAGGTAAAATAATTTACGAATGGGATAAACAATTTACGGTACAAGTTCAAGCTCATCAAGATAATGACGCAAACCATGTTCTCCGAATGACCCCATGAGAGTATCACCATCACAAATATTACACTTTTGGCATATGATAGTGTAATAAATCGATTTGTATCATGAACATAATAATATTAATATATATATATATTATACAATATTTTATTTATTTTTATTTTGATTCAATTAAACAAAAGTTGTATTTTTGCGTAATATTCATATTCAACATAGTGATTTAGTTTGATGAATTATTTTATTTTCCAAATAAATAGTATTTAAATAATATACTATCATTAAATAATGTTTATTAATGATTATATAGATTTTGTGAAGTGATATGTACTTTTTTAGAATGGTTAAAAAACTCATATTATCAAAAAACACATAATGTTTCAATAACTGATAAATATTATTTTAAAAGTTACAATTCACATATATAAAAAATTATTTAGATAAAATTAATATTATTTTGGGAATACTAACATCGAAATTATACAATGGTAAATTTTTCATAATTTTCTGAGATTATAAAATTATCGGGTTAAAATTAAATACCGTATAAATATATGGTGTGTTTTATTACTTTATAATGACCCAAAAATGATTTCATAAAAACTATAATGGGTAACCCCAGAAAAATATATTTCATACCCTAAAAATAATTTTTATTTATTCATACTTGATTAAGCTTAATAATCCATTATGAATCCACCAAAACATTTAATATGTTTTATTATTTTAAATTCATTTATTTAAAAGTGTGTGTCACCTCCCAATAAGAAATGGATTTATGATAATATGATTGTCAAATTTACGAAAAAATAATGATAAAATAACCAATTTGGTAAAACCACGAGAATAATCCATGGGAATGATTATAGTTTTGAGTATTTTATTATATAGTGTGAAGGACATACATTTCAGACATATTAAATAATTTCCCTCTGATATTATATATAAACCCACCCAATATCAGACTTATATTCACTAAAAATCCTTTTATAACGTCCTTGATCATCCCTCCCCAAATTGAAAGCGTCACAAGTTTTCCCAAGCTCTCAAAACTCCCCTTTTCAGGCTTTTGGGGCCACGCATTCATGTAAGGGTACTTTCCTCTCTAATATATATCATTTTTATTTATATTTTTATTCCCTTTTATTTTCAATTAATAATGATGGGGTATGTTTTACACCTCACCTATACTAAAAATATTAATTATATATGATTATAGAACCCTTTGTATCTCATTAATCCCTCCCATGTACTTCAGTTACCATGCAGAAATTTTGTAGGCATACCTTCATTTGTTTTTTCAATTCATGTTTATTTATTATCATATGAATTATTTTCATAATTAAAAATGTGTAGAAATTATCTTCTATGTACCTATTACATTCAACTTCACATCAGAATTATCATAGAACAATTTCTCTCTCAACTACCCATTTTATGATTTTTTGTGACACCATTATAGTTTCGAATATTTGTAGTGATTTTCCATGCCAAACCAATTGTGTATTGAATGTCATTACCATTTCCAATCAATGGTGTCAAATATTATGAACATATAAAATTATCAATGTTACATTCATGTTTGTATTCCGTACAAATTTTTTGAGGAATAAATTATGATGTTGAATGAATACATGTTTTATGATCAATGTGGAACTCTTAATCATTATAATAAAATAAATATGACAATTGCTCCAAAAATTATATAGCGCTCCAGTGAATTGTGTAATATTTAGTATCATGATACGTCTGGTTGGGATAGGGGAGTACCTGATAACTTTATGGTAAATTTTCCATTGTGAAGGCTTTTGTGGTTTCTCTGTAACCTATGTTGCAATGTTTTAAGTTGTTACCACATTTCCTAGGTTATTATTACCTTTATATATTTGTCCACTAATTCATCTTCATACATTTACCTTTCATATTTATTTTCAAAAAAATACTATTATATTCCTGTTATTAAATATTTATTATAATACTGGGCTCCATGACTCACACATTTCTTATATATTACCCTAGTTTATCAAATGTAGTCTTAAGATCACGATTTTAATAGAATATTTCAATAAATATGTTGTAATTCATGGAATATAGGGTGAATGATTAGTGGTTAATGCAATGGATGTCCACCATCAGGTTTTCCAAGAGGATTGAATGTTCATGGTTTCTAGTATATCATGGATGAGGACCAATGAGGGTGAATCATGGTTGTACCATATGATAAGGATGCACGTTACAAAGCTGCATGTATGAATCAGACAATCAAAGGGTATACATGATTTTATTTTTTATGAGATCATGTGATATTTATGTGACTACATTATAGATTATCATGATGGAATCCTACGATTGGTTCTCATGATGGGAGGATCATGGTTACCAAATGATATACAATTAAGACATCATCTCTTCCCTCCTCTATTATTCTTCTTCCCTTTTATCTTTCCCTTATCTCCTCCCTCCCCCCACATGTGTCAATTTCTGGTGATTTGGGTTTATATAGTTAGAGGTATACTATGGTTTTTATTCTTTCCATTGAAAGGATGACATGCGAATCAGCTTTAGTTGGGTTAGGAAATGCCTGATCAATATCATGAGACTATGTGAGGGCCTCACATGATCAACATCATTCTATCACAATATTAATTCATATGATGTCATGCTCAAAAGATACCAATGATTCTATAATCAGATCCAAGGTTGTTTCATGATTTAAACTTTTTTATGAGATTTATTTCCAGCAAATACTTGTTGGATTCTCAAGAAAAATTTTGATTCTTCGTATGATCTATTTACCTTCATTAGATGTTGATATATTATCACATGATTATCCTGAATCATTATTTACATGAACATTTGTAATATAGAATTTAAACATTTTTTATAAGCTAAAAATAGGCATGGATTTATATGTTAAGCCTCAGTGGAATTTAAATATCATTAATGAGAATTAACCCTTGATCACATCATCTAATGAAATTATTATGTTGTATTCATTCACTATCATGATTAATTTCTTGAAGTTGTACTAGTTTCTTCTAAGGAAAGAATTCATCCTAAACAAAGATCCCTGCATGGCTATGGGATATTGAGAATGACACCTTTATTAGAGATTGATATTTAGATAAGGTCAATTAGGTTTTCTCAAATGGATGAGTCATCTAGATGTCCAGAGTCACTCATTGTGTCAAAATAGCGGCGCCGAAGACTGTGTTGGACAAGTAGGTGGTTGAAGATGATCGCATGAGGGGATCTGATGGTGCAATATGATTTAATTTGATAGTTTAGAATATTTACCTATATAGTGTTCATAGGAACAATTATGAACTCTTCCCACATCCAATATAATTTTCATGGGATTTATGGCACTTGTTAATAAGTATTGTAATGTCATCAACCTCTCATGACATAACTAGGGGAGAAAACTACATTATAAGCCACCAAACCCTCATCAAACACACCCAACCATTATGAATCACACATTGGAGAAATTTAATGTTCCATGAATTCTTACCACATATTTTATACTAGCTCACTCATTCAGCTAATTATTTAGCCGACTGGCTATTTGTTGAACTATTGTCGAGGTGACTCACACATGTTCCCCAAGATGAGTATATTTATTTTATAGACTAGAAAGAATTTATTATTTATATAAATATTATTATATTCATCATAATAATAATTGGATAAATAATGGACCCAAAAAATGTGTATTATTATAAAATTAATCTCGAGCCCTTATTCATCAAGGATACTACCTTGGAGTTCATCATGAATAATATACTGCTGTTTTCCATAAGCTTCACACTTATAAAATATCAATAAGAAATGATTTTGTTTCAAAATTATATATATGTTCACAAAATTACCCCCTTAATATTATATTCATTCAAATTGTAATGAATTCAGAATCAATGGTAAACATATATACGTTTTTTGGTTCCTGGACATCTGAAAGGCCACTGAGTACCACAAGAAGTATATTATTAACCCATGGAATCATTTTTTTTGAAATGGATATACTATAAATTTTTAATATGGGTGATATTTTCAAGTCATTTGGGTTTCCCATAATTAAAAACTTAACATGAGGCATGGATACTCTAAATTTGAGTGTCGGTACACATTTTAGGGTGGAAAAGATTGGTATGAAAATGGATTTTTTGTTTAATCAATCATAAGAGTCTTGAACGTCACTACACATCCCACGTGGTTGGGAATAAAGGAATTTGTAGTTATATGATAGAAAATTTTAATGCATATGAAGATCATGTATATGTAATATGGTATCATTTTTGAATTTCTCTATGATGAATGTCCTCATGTAGATCTATCTCATATATAGAATGAATAATCTCATTTTTTTAGATGATGTCATAAGAAGGGAACCATGTTTTTGTCAATTTATTTCCATTATATGGATCTCTTTCCACATTTTAGGATTAACAAGTTATTTATATATAATTATATTATGTTCTTGTATGATGGAAAATGTCTCATGTATTATTCTGGAATGTAGGGACAAGGATCCATTATATAGATCAAGAAAAATAAAGATGTTCTCTAACTGTTTTCCAAGATTTGGGGGGAATAGATAACATGTCTTGATTGATTAATGGGATAGATTACGGTCCATAATTTTTTTAGCCCTTCTAATTTATTTCCCAAATATTTATCTTGTATTTAAATGGGGAATTAAAGGTAGGAATGGAAATTGTTTTTTACTCAGGATACACTTTTTCGGCCCCATATGTTTTATTCCTTTTCAATTTTATGATTACTCAATATTTCATGGTTCAAAAAATGTGCATTTCTTGTGAGAAGAGACTTTACATTCTCTAATGGTTTCCATTATTAATTTTCAAACATTATTATAATTTTTACTCATTCAATAAAATGTTTTCTGTTATTGTAAAAAATATCATTATTGTTATGCAATTTATGGTCTTCAATGTTAGAACATATGCATATGTAATTTATGTTTTTCTATGATAGACCTTTTCTTATTGTAGTTTAAAATCTTATAATCACACATGGAAAGAGTAGCTTGTAGTTTTTGTGGAACCACTACAATCACTTCTCAATGGGTTGTTTTTAATCGATGGTTTATCTTTATGAGTTATAATTGTTTTGGAGTAAAAAGGGTGATGTTTGGGGGATTTTATCAAGGTCGAATAGTTATGGAACTTGGTTATATTAACCAAGAAGAATATATGTGAAAGGGTCATATGATTTGGTACAATGGTTAATCTCAAAATTCAACATATTTTTGTATCCCATGAAATACATGATAGTTGATAATTAGATGGTTTTTTTCATTTTGTTAAGCTATGTGAGCTAATTGTGAACCCAACATAAGAAAGGATATTTTGGTATTTCTCTTTATTTCTATGTGGGTTTTCTTCTCTTGGACACCACACTCTAAATAAAAAATCCTATATGTCTCCATGGGTGAATTATGGCTCATCCAATATCCTTATATGTGATTTCTATGCGGTTTCATAGTGATTTATTACCCAGATTTAATTGTTAGGGCTCCCCTATCTTTCTCATTTCATTTTCAACCATTTTCCCTTTCTCTTCTAACACTAGTGGCCTTTAATGGAACATTTTCTTTCCTATGGTGGTGCGAAGTTAAGGGTTCTACCTTATTAGGGTTTTATTGTGATGTTCTCACTTCTTAAAAAATTCATGGAGATGTTTCAGGTTGACATTGTTGATGTACATGCTAATTAAATTAGGTTTCAGCAACACTCTTCCATTAAATTTAAGGCACATTGGTTATAGTGACCATGCCTTTTCTTACATTATTATTACATCATTTTAAAGATAAATAACATAATAGTAGTAAATATAGAGGATCCAACTGTTTGGTGTCTTGGGAAAACCAAGAAAATACATAACAATTACAATGTCGAGCATAAACATTTATTCAATTTCTTATTCACTAGATTTTTACTGGAACTTGACCTCTCCTTGGTACATGTAGTCACCAGAGGATAAACATAATAGGGGTGAACTATAATCCTAGTAATGGTATATATAAGAATCATATAGCATTGGGTCAGCATAATCATAACATAGGAAAAGGATCATGAAAATAAGAGGATGCATAAATATAAGACATGAAAAGTGGCAATGCATAAAAATGAAACTTCATGTCTTAGTGGTTAACTACCACACATAATTTTGAACAAATCTAGCATATTTTTTACATCATATCACATTTAATAATGAGATTCATCTCTTTACCAAATGCATTGGAGTGCTGTATAATTCTGGGTGCACCCGTCACATCAAAACATTCATACTGCACTATATAATTCCGGGCCCAACCGTCACATCAAAACATTATCATTATCATGCATGAAACAAAAAACATATATCAATAATGAAAATAACTAACCAATGAAAATTAATTAGTTTCATCTCATAAGAACACACTCATAATCTATGGGTTCCCAAAATAAAGTGGGAACATCATACTTGATACAAGAACCATAAACATTGAATGAGAGGTAAAAGGTGAGTTCTTAAAATAATTGTTCTTTTGGGAAACAATTTTTATGACATAAACATGATTAGAAAACATTTATATCCCAGAACAAGTACGATAATGATGAATTTTTTTTAATAAGTTAACATACCAAATTCAGAGTGAAAGAGGGGGAACCCAAAGGATGAAAAATGGGTTCGAGAATTTCCCCTTATCTTATATCAAAACGCTTCCATCGCTTTAATGTCATGAAAAATTAAATTTTATTAATTAAATAGAAACTTTAGAACAATTTATAAATTTAATGTTCTAATTTTGGATTCATGAGGTTTTTATGGGCCTTTTGATGAGTTATAGTAATTAAAAACATTGTAATGGAATGTTTGTTTTTATGGTTTTCTTCATTGGTTCACTTGTATTAATAATTTGAAGTTCAGGTCGAACATGGGTAAACATAAAAAACTAATATAAGTTATTATTGATATTACAGGATTTTTAATGACCCTATAATTAATAAAATTGTATACCATGTGGATGAATCATTATATAGGAATTAAATGATGATTATTTGTGTTAATTTGGGCAGTTTTACGAACACAACAAACTTTTTTTGTTTACTAATTTAGTAATATGTACATAAGTTAGTTCCAAATATTTAATTAGGACATAATACTTAGTACATATTCTGTTTAAACCATAAAAACGGTATCATGACTAGATCTAAAGTTTCAAATAGAAAAAATAAAACATATCATTCTTGAAGATGATAGATTAACACCTCACGAAAAACAATTTATTTTATAAATTAATAAGAAGAGGAGAAAGTGTTTGGAAGATATAATATCCATATATTATAATAATATTCTAGTATATTTATGATACTAGAGTTACCATACCCTTTGGAAAAAGATATGTTGGGTGATAATAAGAAAATAACATCGAAGTGAAAGGAATTTAAAAGAAAAGAAAGAGAGAAATTAACTCTTGAATCATCTTCTTGAGATCCTCTTTAACGGGCATATTCTTGGACTTTTGAGGATAAAAAAAGCATTTGGAAGTTGGAGAGGGGCTAGGGAAGACTTTTGGTATGATTTTAGTCAAGTATTCAAAATTGAGGGGTGAGAAAATGAGGGTGTGAAGGGTGGTATTTATAGTGGGGAGGAGAGGGGTTTTCTAAATATAAAATTGATTAGTTTATTATTTCCCAAAAAGACAGGGAATAGTGGGTCCTTCATGACCAATAATAGTAATTTTATAATATAATCCCGAAAAAAGTGGGCTTACTTCAGCAAAACATCACACATGACTCTGTAATCAACTTATTTTGTTTATTTTAATAAATTATTGTTATTTCACTATTCATAAAAATTCAATTATTTCTGAAAATTCCCAAAATATTGCCCCAACCATTTTTAGATGTGTATAATGATAAAATGAACTCCATTTTTCATTAATAATTTACAAAATATTATTAATTTTATATTTAATTAAAATCATAATTTAATTGAAGAAAAACTGTTTTTAAAATTAAAAATGATATTATAATTTGTTCAAAATTTAATTGTGGTCTTATAAAGTTTTCTCAAATCAAAAATAAATTTATTTTTTAATTAATGAAAACATTTTAGAAAAATAAATTTACTTTTAAATTAATTAATTACTTATAATTATTTATTTTTTTCTTTCAAAAATACCAAAACGTTTACTATGGTCAAATTGTCACTTTCTAAGATGCCTAGATTTTATGTAATTATTAATGGGTAAGGTTACTCTTATTTTCAATGATTTAATAATAATAAGGGTAATACAATTATTTACAATGGTAGGTTACTATTAATAAGGGTAGGATACTTTTCACTAAATATGATGTTTTTCTTATTAGACCCCAAAAATCATCTTGAACACAACCGTGTATGTTGGATTTTTGAAATTGCAAACACATAACTGACAAACTGGTGTTTAAATGTCACATAGAACTTAGTTTTTCATTAATGGGTGCTTTCATATGTTTTTATGACATAATTATAAGAAAGGAATTTCCAATGAAAAACTTTGGGTCATTACATTTTCCCCCATTATGAAATTTCACCCCAGAAATTTCACATTCCACAAACAGGTGAGGGTACTTATCCTTCATACCCTCCTTTGGTTCCCACGTAGCTTCTTCAAACTTATGGTTACTCTACAACACTTTGAAAAGGTGGGTTGTCTTGTTTCATAGAACCTTATCTCTCTGGTCCAGGATCTCTATTGGCTACTCATTCTAAGAGAGATCATCTTCCAGATGTACCACCTCTGAGTTTAGTACATGTGAGGGATCAGGTATATACTTCCTCATGATATATATGAGAAAAACATCATGTACCTGAGCCACATTCGGTGGAAGTGCAATTTTATATTCCATGGCTCATATACGGTAAACAATATCAAATGGGACAATGTACCTTGGGGTTAGTTTCCCTTTCTTCCTAAATCACATGACTTTCATCCATTGTGATATTCGAAGGAAGATTTTATCTCCCATGTCAAAACTCAAGTCCCTTCGACGCTTGTCAGCTTATCTCTTTTTCCAAATCTGAGCAGATTTGATGTGTTTCTGGATCAATTGAACATTATATGTCATATCTTGCACAAGATCAGCTCCAAGTAGATTTCTTTCTCCAACTTCATCCCAACAGGATGGAGTTCTACATCGCTTTCCATAAAGGGATTCATATGGAGCCATCTGAAAACTCACGTGGAAGCTATTGTTGTATGAGAACTAAACTAATAAGAGATTTTGATCTCATCCAAATTAAAACTTTAGAGAGCATGCTCTTTCAATATCTTCAAGCATTTGAATAGTCCATTCCAATTGGCCATAAGTTTGGGGGTGATAGGCCCTAATGATATTTAATTAAGTACTCAAAGTATGTTGAAGGATCCCCTAGAATATAGATGTGGACCATGGATCATGGTCAGAGAGAATTGAGAGTCGAACACCATGCAGTCTCACCACATCCTTCACATATATCATTTCACGTTGTTCAAGTGATAGGTCATCACGAATACCTATAAAATGTTCAGTCTCGGTGTGTTGATAAACCACAACCCATATATCATTATTTCCCTTTGATGTCTTTAGGAGTCCCATGGAACATTACATAGTAACATTTTCCCATTTCTACATGTTTATAGGCTATGGTTGCATCATCCCTTTGGACTTTTTCCACTCTGCATTGACTTGATGACATACCAAGCTCTTTGATATATATTCTCCATGATCCTTCTTCATGTTTTTTCACCAGAAGTGTTCTCAGTGATCACAAATCATCTTGGTCCAACCAGGATGGATAGATAATATTGAGCTATGTGCATTCCCCAATAGCTCATTCATTATCCCAGGTGATGAAGTCACACAAACCTGCGTTCCAAACAAAATCACACCATTATTGTTGATTTGGAACTTGTGCATCTTCCCTTCCATTACTGCATTCTCGCTCTTTTGTATCATCATATCATCCCATTTTTCTTTCTTAATATTCTCTTGGATGGATGGTAGCACAATCATTTGAAAAAGGTAGAACTTATCCCATACCCTTACGATTAAAAAATCCATTATTTGCATATCGAAGATGATAGGGTCTTTCTCAATCCCCAGCATGGATAGAGTAGCATGTTCTTTTCTACTTAGAGTATAAACTACCTTGTTCGCCTTTCAAGAATGATAGTGAATAGAGAAATCATAATCCTTGATTATCTCCAACCATCTCCATTGATGCATTTTCATATCGTTTAGTGCAAATATATACTTTAGATTCTTGTGGTCAGTGTATATGAAACACTTCCTTCCATAAAGGTAGTGCTGCCAAATTTTAAAGGCAAAAATCACGACATCCATCTCTAGATCATGTGTTGGGTATTTATTCTAATGGATCATCAACTACCATGAGGAGTTGGCTATCACATTATCATTTTTCATTAATACACACCCCAAGTCATTCATTGATGTATCACCATATGTCAAAAAAAAATCCACTTTTTGTAGTGTGAGTACAGGTGCAGTGATCAGCCTTTACTTTAGATCCTTAAATCTTCCCTCACATTCTTCCATACAAACATACATTACCACTTTCCATGTTAACATAGATAATGGGCTTGACAATCATGAGAAGTTTCTCAAAAAACGTGAGTAGTACCAAGATAATAAATGAAAACTATGGATTTCTGTGACACTGGAGGGATTGGGTAATTCCTCAATTGCCTTTGTTTTTGAAGGATCCATAGAAATTACCTCACTTGTGATCACATGTTCCATGAATGTGACTTTCTCATCCAAAATTCACACTTTCTGAACGTGGCATACAACATCTCCTTTCTCAATGTCACCAACACAGGCCTTAAATGTTCTTTGTGTTCCTCCTTGCTCTTTTATTAGATGAGAATATCATCAACAAACACTACCACAAATTTTTCATGGTAATGTCTAAATACACTATTCAACAAATCTATATATATTTCAAGGTCATTAGTATGTTTGAAGTGCATAACTAGAAACACATAGTGACAATACATTGTACAGAAGGCAGTCTTATGAATATCATCCTTCTTCACCTTTAAATAATGATATCCTGAATGAAGATCTACCTTTGAGAAGTATTGAGCTCCTCTCAATAGATCAAACAAGTCACCAATCCTTTGAATAGGATACTTGTTCTTTATGGTGATATTGATGAGTTCCTGATATCGATACATGGCTTCATTGTCCGATCCTTCTTCTTCACAAAGGGAACTAGAGAACCCAAAGGTGACACACTAGGGTGTCTGAACCCTTTGTACAAATGTTTTGGTAGATGCATCTTTAACTCCTCCAGTTCTATAGGTGGAATCCAATATGCAAGCTTTGATATAGGAGTAGCTTTGGGTATGAGTTCTATTGAGAACTATACCTCACGATCTGCAGGAATTCTAGGTAATATTTTGGAAAATACGTCACCGTATTCCCTCACAATGGTCATTTCCGCAAGGTTGGTACCTTCCCATGACTCAACCATTTGTTAATGGTGTGCTTATTCATAGGGAATCAACATCCACAAAGATGATGGATTTTTCAAAGAGGATTCATGATCTTCCTTGAATTTTTATAGGGGCATGGGATGGTTCGGAATATGAAATGTTATTTCCTTTCCCCTATAGATTATATGTGCTCTATATAATGAGACACAATCAATTCCCATTATATCGTCGAAATACACCAAGGGAATTATTACAATATTGATGGAGGAATCATCCAACATACGCCAACAGGAGAAGAGTCAAACACTTGGGTTGAAATGATTGCACCAATTATTGTTTTTACATATAAATATACTTCATGATTTTGAGGCTTTGATTATATAGTTCAAGAAAACTTGCAAGATATAATGGAATTCATATAACTAAAATCATATAAGACTTTTTCCATTATTGAGTGAATATAAAGTGTTCCTTGTAACAATTTCTTATATTTATCCACTTCTGTAGTAGTTATGGCATAATCCTTCCCTTGTTCCATTGTCTTTGGTGGCTATTGTCACTTATTACCATCGAAAACTCAAGGTTTAGTGCACTAGTTTGCATAGTGACCAAGCTTCCTTGAGTTTTATAATTGAACCACGGATGGTTATATCCTTTCGTCCACAACATTCTCCTTCCTTTTAATGTGTTTTTACACTCTTAAGCATGGTTTCCTTTTTACCCAAACATGAATCATTTCCTCATCCCTTTGAAGTAGTTCCCATGGTTCAAGTTCCCACATTTTTGGCATGTGGGTCGTCGAGTTTTCCTCCAACTTTTGTCATTAGATCCACCAGTTTGAAACTCATTCATTCATTTACTATCACCATATCAATTGGACTATTCACCAAACTCCATCTCCACTTTGAGAGCACACTGATCAACTTCTTTATAAATCCTAAATTATCTAATTTCAAGATCCTTTTTATGGCGTGGTTTCAATTCACTAAATAATCTATCAATTTTGATATCACTGTTGATAAAAATACCCGAAGCATACCTTACAAGCCTTTTGAAATTCACTTCTTAGATTGTGATAGATTATTCTTTTTTTCTTGAGCTCAATGAATTATCTCTCCATTTTTGTGAGAAGTGTTCTTGGGAAATACTTTTTAGGAAACATTATCTTAATGTTTCCCATTCTGTCTCTTCAATTTCCTCCCTTAGCATGGTGTTCTTAATCAAATCCCACTATTGATCAACCTCTACATGTTGTAGATAAACGGATGGTGTCACCTTTTCCAACTCAGAACTATGAAGAACAAAATATAACTTCTCCATGGAGTTGACCCACTGTTCCGCAACTACTGGATCAGAAGATCCCCTAATCGTCGGTAGTCGTTGTGGCATAAAACATTTTATAACCAGTTCCTCTCTCCCTGGTGAAATATGATGATCACCATTATTATGGTTATTTTTCATAACATGTGATAATTGAGTAAGAATCGCTATGATTTTTTAAAGTCCACCACCCAAATCATTTGAGATGTCGCTCGGGCAATCGTTGCATTGGCCCCCGCTTGAGTTGTTGGCCTAATTTCTCCTGGTTCCCACTATTTTAAAAAATAGAAAAAGATAGAACAAAACATAAGTCAAAAATTCATGAATAAATAACTTATTCATTTAAAAATTTATTCTAAAAGAATAACTTAGGGTATTGCTATGTAAAGATTATTTAGTTCATATTTGTACTGAGTATCATGCTTGATGATTTCTCTAGGATTCACTAATCCTAATTCCCAAAGTAACTAAACCGTTACTCTGATACAAACTATAGTGAACCAGCATTTTCATAAATTACAATTACATCATTCTAAATATAAATAACATAATAGTATTAAAAATAGAGTATCCAACACTTTAGAGTCTTGGGACAAATAAGACCATACATAACAATTAAATCATCGAGCATAAACATTTATTCAATTTATTCTTCAATAGCTTATAACTGGCACTTGACCACTCTTAGTACATGTAGTCCCTTGAGGATATACATCAAATGGGATGATCTAGAAGCCTATTAATGGGACATATATAAATAATATATCATGGGCTGAGCATAATCATAAAATAAGTAAAGGATCAAGAACATAAGAGGATGCATAAATAAAAGACTTGAAATGTGGGAATGCATAAAAATAAAACATCAAGTCATATTTGTTAACTACCACACATACTAGTGAAAAAGATAGCATCTTTTTCACATAATTTCACATTTACTCATGAGATTAATCATATTACCCAATTCATTGGAGCACTGTATAATTATATGCTCACCCATCAAATCATAACATTCATATTGCGATATATAATTCTGGAAGTACCCGTCACATCATAACATTATCGTTATCATGCATTCAACATAGAACATATATCAATATTGAACATAAATTACCCATGTAATCTACGGTGTTTCATTTAATAAGAACACATTCATAATATTTGGCTTCCCAAAATAAATGGGGAGCAACATACTTGATGCAAGAACCATCAACATTGAATGAGTGGCAAAAGGCGAGTTCTTAAAAGAAGAGTTATTTTGGAAGAAAATTTGTTTGACATAAACATCATAAGAAAACATGTATATCCTAGAAAAGGTATTATAATTATAGAATAATTATTTTTAAAAATTGACCATACCAAATTTGTAGTGAAAGAGGGAGAACTTGAAGGATGAATGTTGGTATAAGAATTTCCCCTTACATTATATCAGAATGGTTCTTTTGATTTAATGCCCTGTATGATGACATTATATTCACTGATTAGTAACTCCAAAAACATTTATAAATTAAAAACGTTCATTTTTGTTTCAATTTAGTATTTTATGGGCCTTTTGACGAGTTATAGGTTTTAAAAAAATTGTTCTTGAATGTTTGTTTTTATGGTTTTCTTGAGATGTTCACTTATATTCTTAAATTGAAGATCGGGTAGAACATGGGTAAACATCACAAACTAAAATCACATGTTATTAATGATATTATAGGATTTTTAATTATCATATAATCAATTAAATTATATTCCCTGGGGATGAATCATTAGATAGTAATTAAATTATTATTGTTTGGGTTAATTTGGGCAGTTTTTCGACAACATCAAACTTGTTTTGTTTACTCATTTACTAATATGTACATAATTTAGATACAGAACTTTAATTAGAACATAATAAATAAAAAATATTATGGTTCAACCATAAAAATTGACTCATGAACATATCTAAATTTAGAAATGGAAAAAAGAAAACATGTCGAACTTTAAGGTGATAGATTAACACCTCACGGACAACGTTTTTCATTTCTAAAAAAAGAAGAGGAGAAGGGGGGTTGGATGATATAATATCCCATTAGTATTATAAAATAAAATTATATTTATGATACTGGAGTTATGGTACCATTTTATAAACTATAGGTGGGGAGAGATTAATAAAATAACTTGAAATTGAAAGGAATTTAATGGAAAATAAGGAGGGAAATTACACCTAAATCCTACTCTTGAGATCCTCCTTAAGGTGCCTACGCTTGGTCATTTGATGAGACTAGAAGCCTTTGGATGTGTGGGAGGGGCTAGGAAAGATTCTTGGGCAGTGTTTTGGAATTTATTGAAGCTTTAGAGGAGTGAGAAAATGAGGGTGTTAAGGGTGGTATTTATAGTGGAGGGGAGAGGGGTTTTCTCAATATAAAAATCATTAGTTTATTATTTCCACCCAAGACAAAAAAACACCGACTCTTAAATGACCAATAATAGAAATATTATAATGTATTCCCAAAATAATTGGTATTTCATAATCAAAACATCAGACATGACTCTATAATTAGCTTATTTAGCTTATTTTTGTAAATTACGTTATTTCACTATTCATCAAAAATTCAAGTATTTTATAAAAATCCCAAAATTTCAGCCCATACATTTTTCGACATATAGAATCCAAAAGAAGAAGTCAACGTTCCTGAAATATTTTTCTAAATATTATTAATTTAGTATTTATTTAAAATAACAATTTACTTGAAAAATACAGTTATTTAAATTAAAACTGATTTTATAATTCATTAAAAAATAATTGAGGTCTTATAAAATTATCATAAATCAAGAATACCTAAATTTATTAATTTTTGAACACTTTCTATGAAGGTAAAATTTCTCTTAAATTAAATAATTATTTATAATTATTTATTTATGGCTTACAAAAATACCAAAACGTTTACTATGGTCAAATTGTCACTTTCTAAGATTCCTAAATTTTATTTAACTATTCATGGGTAAAGATAATATTATTTTAAATTATATACTAATCATAAGGGTCATAATACTATTTATAATGGTAGGTTACTATTCATAATGGTTGGTTACTATTCAACAACAATTATGTTTTTCTTATTAGACCCCAAAAATCATCTTGAACACAACAGTGTATGTCAGGTTTTCAAAATTCCAAACACAGAAGTGAAAAGCATGTGTTTAAAGGCCACATAGAACTAAGTATTCATTAATGTATGTTTTCATGTGATTTTATGAAATAATTATATGAATGGAATTTTTCATTCAAAAAGTTAGGGTCGTGTCACAACCCAACCCAACGAAGCTCAAGCCGCGACTCCCAAAGCCTGCCTCCAATAGGCCAGGGGCTGGCGTCCAGCGCCGAGTAGGGTATCACACACATTGGAGAAATTAGCCTAAGTTACCTGTACAAATTCATCAACAAACACCTCCATGAAACAGTTCAAAGATATAGAAAACTGAAAAGTAAATGCATGCATACAAATATCCCACATCAAGAGTACATCAGATGTACACAATAGAAAAACAGGGCCCACCAAAAGAATACTACAAAAGTTCATCCAACCTTCTCTGAAGAAGGGGAAACGCTTCCACAAACACCTGACATAAATATCCCTCGGCACCGCATTGTTAAACACCCCGTTCATCCTTGCTCACTCTGCTCCACCAGCTCCGAGTACTCCTGGGACTCCGTCGAAAGGCATATGGTCTGCCCAAGACACAAACATGTGCGGGAAAAGCCGGGGTAGGGGTGAGTGTAAACATACTCAGTAGGCACCACATAAACCCAAAAAGGGAGAAACTTAAAGGCAACAATACGCTCATCCCATCCAGAGGGAACCAAGACAAGAGAGAAGCTCCATCTCGCGACCATGCTCAGCTAAACACAACTACTCAGCTCATCTCAGGTGTATGCCCATACATACGCCTTGAGCAATCCAGATATACTCAGCTCACGCAACATGCCACCTGAGTTACCGACCTCGTCACTAGAAACGATTCACAACCAGGAGAGCACACTCCATGATGATTGTTATCCAAGATGACACACATCCGAGAGATACACTCCATCAGGTTTCTCACCACCATATCAGATGCTTATTCAAGATATCTCACTCGTCGGATAGCGTCACTGACCAAACCTCCCTGAAAAAACATAATCACTAAACTCCTCGGATAGGGGATCGCTCCTAGGGTCATCTAGGGGATACCAAAAACCACTCCCCTAGATGAAGATATCACAGATAGGGGATCACTCCCAGGGTCCACTGGGGGATACCACAACCTGATCTGGCATTCATTGATCCAGATGATATGGGATCACTCCCAAGATCCGCTGGGGGATACCACAACCCGATCTGGCGCTCGACAGAAGCACGTCTCAGATAGAGGATTGTCCCCATATATAGGTGGTCCCGATGATACCGGAACCCTATCTCTTATAACATGCGATGTAGGGGATCGAACTGACGATGCCACAACCCTACAGAAACCAGACGTTGAGTAGGGGATCTCATAACCAATGATACTACAACCCTACTATAAACAAGATGCATAGCATGGGATCGTATACCTGACGATGCCACAATCATACTGAGCACGGCCCACTGCATAGGGTATCATATTACTGATGATTCCACAAACCCTATGGGGTCAACCTGCTAGATAGGGGATCACTGCCCATGAATAAGCGGTCACAGCAATACCAAGAACACTATCTAGGATAAAGATTCTAGAGGATCCTGCTTCGGGCCGACCAGAGGGATACCAAAACTCTAACTATTTAAACATCCCATCGAGGGGATCACAAAACAATAAAATGGTTGTGATGTCATGAGAAACCTTTTAGGAATGAACCAATGGAGTACCCTCAACCACTACTATTCCAGACGTCGCTAACCTAATCAACCTGAAAAAACACTACACTGCTTAGCAACAAGGCCGATACTGAGTCCACCATCGTGATCTATGCGGAAAAACACACAGGATAGGCTGTTTACTCGCCCGAAACGAACAACCGGTGAAAAGGGAACTACTCACCGTATCTAGCCCGTGCGGGGCCCAAACAACGATCCCAAAACTCCTCATGCGGATCATAACACGACGATCCCCTCAGAAAAACACACGAGATAGACTACACATTCACCAAAAACGGTCACTCAGTGAAAAAGGTACTATTCACCAGAGCCAGCCTGGGTGGGGCACACTTCATGATCCCGATACCCATCAAGAGGATCACACCATTGCGATCCTCTCAGAAAAACACACAGGATTGAATATTCATCTGCCATAATCGGTCTCCTCATGAGAAGGTTGAGTTTCTCCGCAAATGCAAAAACCCGGCATCATGTGGCCCACACCTGTTCTCAGTCCCAACACCCAGAAACCATCTCAATAAGTCTTCCATACCATCATGGTCTCAACGCCACTGACGGAACGTCGTTCGGACGCTTCAGGTAGAAGTTACAACGGCTCGAAGTCATAAAATAATAAAATATTATTATTTTATACGACGTTTCTAACTCTCGGGCCATGAACCTTACCCTTTAAACCATCAAAACCACACTGGACGGTTTTCCTCATCTCCAGGGTCACGTCGCAGCAAACGGTACGCTAATACGACTCCTGGATTGGAAGAAACTGTGGTTTAAATACACCATGGGTACTAAAACGTGGCTGGTCCTGCCGGCCCGGACCTGCCCGCCACCACAGGCCCACCCTGGCCGGCGGCCCACCGATGGGCGGCGCCCCACGCCACCATTCTCCGGTGGCTGGTCCGGCACGCCGCCATGCCGGTGTCATGCTGGCGAACCTTTCAAGGTCCGCCGGAGGCACCTCGGGGGTCCAAACGCAGATCCGGAAGCATCTGCACGCCCCCGGGACACGATCTACGCATCTGTAGGTTCAAAACAGAGACAAACACATAAATTTGCGATCCAAGATTTTCAATATGTAAAACGCCTACCGTTTGGTGGATCGCATACACTTTGGGTGTAGAATAGTGCCTGCGACGCCCTGAAGCTGGATCCGCAGATGAACAACGCTAAAAACAAATGATCGGGACTCGAATCGATGAAGAATAGAGGTGTGGAGGGGATTCTATTCTGCTGTGCATAGGAGGATGGGGGAGATGAAATGATTTATGTTTTTTTATAAAACAACTCATTTAACTCCTTGCCAACTCGCCCCCGTTCCGGCATCCGATGCAGAAAAAGTTAAGGTCATCCCTAGGGTAAACACAGCATTCTGAACGCAATGGCGGACTCAGATTTTCGATCTAAGACTCAATTCAGATATTATTCGAGCTGACGCTCGTAAACCAACATTTCCACTTATATATGAAAACTCCCCTGGTGGCGTTTTCCACAACAGGCCCGCGCCCACAAAGCTTACACCTCTCCTAGGGTAAACGGCATGTTCCGGACGCAACCATGCCCTCGGATTCTTGTTCCGAGCTACCGTTGTGGAGATATCACACCCCCACCACATGCATAGTATAAAAATACTTAATATTTTTATAAAATTAATTCTAGGCACTTTGGGCCTTGTAATCACATGCTGTCATCACGCCTAGATGTGGAATTATTCGTAGAAATAATCCAAAGTGTGACAAGGAAAAAACCCAAGTCGCTACATCTTCCCCACTTAGAACTTTTTGTCCCCAAAAATCCATAAGTACAAAGAAATTGACTGGACTCTCAACTGGGTCTCGCACAGCAGTGAGTTCGCCGACCAACACCCATTCCAAAACACAGAAGTCAGAGGGACTCATCCACCACACCTCAAAAACTATCCTCTTTAGACGGCACTAACTCGCCTGCACGGTTTTAATCGCATCACAAAAATGTGTTTCAGTGGGGGGAGTATCCCTCTTCCTCACTCATTTGAAGAACACCGAACAACACCCACACATGGTCTTACCAACGCCCTGAACAAAATTTGAGCAAGAAACAGAAAGGAAGGAGTCCTATTAAACTATTTCTATCAAACTACTACATAAAGTAGAAAGGACACAAGGCGTACCTCTATCCATCCACAGAGCCTCTAGGTCAACATCCTCTAGATCATGATTATGTCCTCGCCCTCAGCCACCAGCTCTCTAAGCATGGCGTGGACCACCAGGTGGTGGCGGTGGTGGTAACTGATACAACCTGCCACTGCCTCCTACTGCACTATCTCTGTTGCCACGTCTGCCACCCTGCGGACCTCCTTGCTCGTGACGCTGCCTCTACCATGGTGGTACATCGACCGGCATCCTCTTAGTAGCACGACGGGTCATAAATCTCTAGAAAGATGTCCCCATCCATCCCAAGCATAACACCGCCTCTCCTGTGGCTAACCAAAACTAGCCTGCGAGCCCTGAGCCTCATATCTTTCATCCTGGGGTCACCTACAGAAACGTCGGCCATATCCAAACCCATGTGTCTATCGTCGGATACCAAATACCGACGTCTCAGCTCTCACATTCCCAGCACTAAAAGGGGGAAACTACTCTGCCCGAAAGCTCTCCACCACCAACGCTCTCTTCAGCACTCCAGCATAGGTGGGAAGGCCTAAGGAAACTACACCTTATCATATTCCCTTTCATAATCCCTGGTCGAAGGTCCGATCCCTAACGAAAGGGTCCCGATCCATATCCAGAAGTAGTGTGACAGGTCCATAAACCTCGCTGAGTAGTCTGACACAGTCAGGCCCTCCTGTCGAAGCTGCAGAAGCTCCTAAATCCGCAATGACCTTAGTGTCACAGGATAGAACTCTTCTATGAAATGATGATCAAACTCTTCCCATATGAGCATCTCCTCATCATGGGACTGTGTCACCAAACTCCACCATCGCTCGACAGAACCATGAAGAAGGCTCGCTGCTAGGACCACCATCTAATTAGGAGATGTCTTCACTAGGTGGAAAAATCGGGTGACTGACTCAAGACAGTCATCAGCTGCCTGGGGGTTTGGATCACCCCGGAACCTTAGTGGTCGTTGTCTCTGGAACTCGGGTAGCACACTCAGCCTACTCGCAACCTCATCCTGCACTACCGGCACAACCAACTGCTCGACAGGTGGTGGCTCAACTAGTGGAATATCTCGAGGCCAAGACTCAAAACCTACACCCTGGTCTACAGCCTCTACACGGGGTGGATCATCACCACAATCCTACTGCAGAACCATCATTGGCATCATCGTGGAGGAATCTTGAAATACATTCAAGGCGCACCACTGTCAATGAGTATATCTAGAGAGCTGACTCAAGAAAGACAAGGAACAACCCAAAAAACCCAGTCTTATATGATTCAGGTACCGTTATGTCCCAGCGACCAGTGTATGAATGTCCAGAGCCGAAAGGCAGATTATTAGTGTCCTAGTGTATGGATATGTCTGCCTCTGCACAGACACTGGAGTCTATGGCCGAAAATTCAAGCTCGAAACATCATAACACTGTCGCTATGCAGCCCAATGAAAACTCACAGCTAGACCAGCTATGCTCTGGGATACCAAAGATGGAACCTCGCTCTGATACCACTCTTTCATGACCAAACCCAATGGGGCTCGAGCCGCGACTCCCCAAACCTGCCTCTGATAGGCCAGGGGCTGGGGTCCATCACCGAGTAGGCTATCACACACATGGGAGTCATTAGCCTAAGGTACCTGTACACACGCACCCATAAAATTCTCCATGAAACAGTGCATAGATATAGAAAACTGAAATGTAAATGAATGCATACAACTATCCCACAACCAGAGTACAATAGAAGTACAAAAGGGAAAACCAGGTCCCACCAAATGAAAATTACAAAAGCACATCCAACATGATCTGAATAAGGGATACGCTTCTATAAACACCCACCAGAAATATCCATTGGCACCACACCGGTAAACACCCCAGTCATCCTCGCTCACTCAGCACCGCCTACTCCGAGTCCTCCTCGGACTCCGCCGAAAGTCCTCTGGTCTGCACAAGACACAAACCTGTGCAGGCAATTCCCATGCAGGGGTGAGTATTAACAAACTCAATAAGCACCAAAAAACCGAAAAAAAAATAGGGCAACTGAAAGGCAACAATCCGCTCATCCCATCCATAGGGAACCCTGATGAGAGAGAAACTCCATCTCGTGACCTTCCTCGGCTAAACAAAACTAGTCAGCTCAGCTCGGGTGTATGCCCATACATACGCCTTGAGAAATCTAGATATACTCAGCTCACGCAACAAGACACCTGAGGTACCGACCTCGTCACCAACAACGGTTCATAACCAAGAGAGCACACTCCACTATCATTGTCATCCCAGATGACACACGTCCGAGAGATACACTACATCGTGTTTCTCACAACTATCTCAGATGATCATTTGAGAGATATCACTCGTCGGATAGTGTCAAAGTGGAAACCATACTCAAACAACTTAACCACCAAACTCCTAGGATATGGGATCACTTCGAGGGTCCGATAGGGGATACCAAAACCCACTTCAGTTGAAGAAGATCTCACAGATACGGGATCACTCCCAGGGTCCAATGGGGGATACCATAACCCAATTTGGCATTCATAGTTCTAACAGATAGGGGATCACTCCCAGGATCCGCTAGGGGATACCACAACCCAATCTGGCACTCAACAGAAGCACGTCTCAGATAGAGGATCATCGCCCACATAAAGGTGGTCCCAACGATACTGAAACCCTATGTGGTATAACTTATAAAGTAAAGGATTTAACTGAAAATTCCACATCCCAAAAAAAACCACGTATAGAGTAGGGGATCGCATAACCAACGATACCTCAACCCTACTATAAACCTGATGCTGAGCAGGGGATCGTATACCCGATGATTCCACAACCCTACTGAGCACTGCCCACTGCATAAGGGATCATATTCCCGATGATACCACAAACCCTACGGGGTTAACCTACTATATAGGGGATCGCCACCTGTGAATAAGTGGTCACAGCGATACCAAGAACCCGATCTAGGGAAAAGTTGCAAGAGGATCCCGCTCTGGGCCCACCGATGGGATGACACAACTCTGACAGTTTAAACATCCCATCGAGAGGATCACAAACATATAAAAAGGTTGTGATGTCGCACGAACCCTCGTAGGAACGAACCAAGGGAGTACCCCCAGCCCCTGCTGGTCCAGAGGTCGCTAGCCTGAGCGACCTGTAACAACTCCACACTACGTAGCACTAAGGCTGATAATAAGGCCACCACCGCGATCTTCGCGAAAAAACACACAGGATACGCTGTTTAATCGCCCGAAACGAAAAACCGGTGAAAAGGGAACTATTCACCATAGCTAGCCCTTGTAGGTCCCACACAACGATCCCATAACTTATCAAGTGGATCATACCATGGTGATCCCCTCGGAAAAACTCACAAGATAGACTACTCGTTCACCCAAAACGGGCACCCAGTGAAAAAGGTACTATTCACCAAGGCTAACCTGGGTGGGGACCACGCCACGATCCTGATTCCCATCGAGCAGATCACACCATTGCGATCCTATTAGAAAAACACACAGGATCGACTATTCATCCGCCAAAATCGGACTCCTGGTGCGAATGTTGTGTTTCTCTGCAAACGCCAAAACCCAGCCTCGTGGGACCAACACCGCATTCTCAGTCCCAACACATGGTAACCATATCAAAAAATCGGCAGAACCATCAGGGTCTCAACGCCATTGACGACACATCGTTCGGACGCTCCGGGTAGAAGTTACAACGGCCCGAAGTCGTAAAATAATAAAATATTATTATTTCATACGACGTTTCTAACACCTAAACTATGACCCTGAACTTTTAAACCCTTGAACTGACACTGGAGGGTTAGCCTCATCTCCAGGGTCGAATCACCACAAACAACACATGAATCTAACTCCCAGATTGCATGAAATGGGGGTTTCAAAACCCCCGTGTACTAAAATGTGTCTGGACCGGCCTGAACTAGCCGGTCAGGCCGGCCCACCCTGGCCGGCGGCCCTCCGCTGCGCGGCGCCCCGTACCACCATGCTCTGGAAGCTGGTCCGGCCCGCTGCCGTGCACCGCTGCCCACCGCCGCGAGCTGCCCCTGCCAGCGCCCAGGCGTCGGTGCCATACCGGCGGACCTTCTGAGGTCCGTTGGAGGCACATCAGGGGTCCAAACGCAGATCCAGAAGCATCTGCGTGCACCCTGGGACCCGATCTACACATCTATAGGTTCAAAATAGAGAAAAACTAAAAATTTGGGTTTTCGTATTTTCAAAACATAAAACACATACCAGTTGGCGGATCGCCGACACTTTGGGTGCAGAACGGCGCCCCTGACGCCCTGAAGCTGGATCCACAGATGAACGACACTGAAAACGGACGATCGGGGCTCGAATCAACGATGAACAAACATGGGGAGGGGATTCCATTCAGCTGCGCATAGGAGGTAAGGGGTGGGGGTAGATGAAATGATTTATGTTTTTTTATAAAACAACTCATATAACCTCCCACCAACTCGCCCCCATTCTAGAACCAGATGTAGACAAAGTTAAGGTCACCCCTATGGTAAAAACGCCATTATAAATGCAATGGAAGACTCAGATTTGCGATCCGAGACTCCATTCAGAGTTATTTGAGCCGACGATTGTAAAAAAAACATTTCCACTTATTAACGAAAATGCCCATGGGGGCGGTTTCCACGGTAGGCCTACGCCCGTGAAGTTTACACCTCACCTAGTGTAAACGACATGTTCTGGACTCAATCATGCCCTCAGATTCCCGTTATAAGCTACCTTTTTGGAGATATCACACCCCCACCACGTGAATAGTATAAAAATACTTATTATTTTTATAAAATTAATTTCGGGCACACCGGGCCTCGGAATCGCACATCGTCTTCGCGCCTAGCTCTGAATTTATTCGTAGACATAATCCAAAGTCTGACAGGGCCAAAACACGAGTCGCTACAAGTCGTTACATTTGTTTTTTCATTTTTCACCTTTCTTGGATGTTAAATAGTTATTTATGATTTTTAGAATAATTTTTTGCTATGAAAAGAGGCGGTTTTATGAATTATTGTGATTATATAGTGTGAAATTATTGTGTTTTTCGCACCGAATGTTCAAGAAAATTTCTAGTTGGATTGTTGTAATTGATAGTGAATCTTAAAATGTAATGGTTTGGATTTTTAAATGCATTACTGATATATAAAATGGTTTTTGGTGATTATATGATTTCATTCAAAATTATTTTGGTCTTTAAAAATGTTTGTGTTTGGTTTTTTGAAAATAGATTAGCATATAATAAAATATTTTGGGTTACTTTTAGGAAAAATATGATTTCTTAAATGGTGTTTGAGGACCATTTGTCACTTTTGTGAAAATAGTTGTTGTGAAAACGTTCCTTGGATAATTCACTTTCCTTGGTTATGATTGAAATTTTTTGGAGGCCCACACTGGGAGGCTCCCATGTGCAGGAATGGTTTAATGTACAATGGTTGTCTCTAAGGGTTACTCGGGGTGACTTGTTATGTGAGTTGGTTATGTTTGATATATATATATATATATATATATTTGTTTGTGTGCGTGTTATTATGATTGGATTTTAATTTGGAATAGGTTGGATCACTCCCTTCTAATTCATGAAATGTTAGGCTACCATAGCAATAAACATTTCAATTAAAGATTGTTGAATGATTTTAGATTATGCACTTTTTAGTGACCCATAGATTTGATTATCTTATTTGGAATTTGTGACCCTCTATCTAGCTAGGTAGGGAGTGATCGATCATTTGAGGGATACAATGTCATCAATTTAGGAAAGCCATCTAGACAAGTCACATGTGTAGCATGTTTTAGATTAATGATCATCTCATTGGTTCTTCCATGTTCTTTGGCACTAGGATGTCTATGGGGGATGATTGAGATGCATGTTAGTTGGAAACTATTGTGTTCTTACGTACATTCCCTTATTATGTGATCATTATTCTTTCTCTCTTGTGTATGATAATCCTTCTGTAATGTGATTGTATTTTTTTCAATTGTTTTTGGAAAAGTTTAGGAAAATTATTGTACATTTCGTTTTTATCCTTTTTATTTGAAATCATTATTATACTCATCTAATGTGAGAATGGTTCCTCCTTAAAAAATATACGACTTTTAATGGAATGAGAAATAGACCATGTTTGGTTTTAATGTGGAAAATGTTCCTGAACAACATATTTTTTTGATATTCTATTTCAAACAAGAGGTTTATTTTTATTTTATCTAAAAAAATTAAATTGGGAATAGTATTTTTGGGGACACTTACTGAATTTTAATACTCAATAATATAGTTCTTTCATGTTGGTAGCTTATATAGCTGATTATGGATTGGGTTTAATCATCATGGGTTATGGTTGGTTATGGAAATGTTGGTGACCCTAAGGGTCACATAGAGATATTGTGGGATTTAGGTTCATTTTGTGTTTTTTATATACTTTTGTTGTTTAGTTGTTTTATTTTATGTTTATATATAAATGATGTTATGTTTGGTAATTGTATTTATATTTGGATTATTTTTCCACATCCAATATTTGGCTTTGTTTTAATTGAATAAATCATTCCCTTGAACACTTTATTGATTCAATGCCAATACTTTCCAGCCTATGGGGATTGGGAATGCCCACCATGACTTATTGCGGACCATATATGGTGTTCAGTCTCATGGAATCCAGGCTTGGTTAGTGATAAAATGTTATTAGTGGTAGGATAGGATTTTATGAGGATGGTCCACTTAGAGAATTCTTTGTTATATGGAATGTCATGGAAGATGGAGGACTGTTAGAACATGGCGTGTATGTATGAGGGAGTATCTGGACAACATATTCTATATCAAATCTTCGAATTCCAGGGGATTTTAGGTTATGTTTGTTTTATTTTGTTCTTGTGGTTTGATAGGTGTTTAGGAAAAAAAGGGGATTGGGATAAAAGTATCAGTGTGGTCACATATCCTCAAAATCTAAGTGAAGACATGCACATGTCCTAGAATAATCCCTCGCATAGTGTTATTAATGAAAATTTTTTCCAACAATATGGACATGTATCCCATTAGAACATGTTTTCCACTATGAGTTGTTTTGGGTACCTCTAGATTGTAAATGTTTTCTAAAAACCATGAATAGAAAGAGTGAAAACATCATTTTAGGTTATAATGTGTTTGACTTTTGGGAAATATAAAATGAATGTGCATATTTGTTTATGAAAGGGTTTAATAATTTGATTTTTGTTTGAAAAATATTTGTGATTAAATGAGTCTTAATATAATTATTTTTTATGTAATTTTCTTTTAGTCAAATAATACATGATAAGATGGTATTTCATTAATTAGTTAAAATTTATTGAATGAGATTAATTGGTTTTATTGTGATTTGTTATGTTTTTCTTGGTATTACCATTGAGATTCCAGTAACTCTAATTTAAATTTTTTTAATGATTTTCAATAGTAGAGTAGTTTAGGTTCATGGTTAATGGGTAATCATGAAAGATCCAAAAGATGACTCTCTTTTCAGTACATTTTTAACATTAAGGGTTTGATTTTCACTTGTTCTACATGGTTTCATCCAAAATTTTCATTTCCAACGACAATCTTATGATATCCATGGGTGTTTATGTTTTATGGCATACACCATAAGCACAATTAAGAAAAAAATGCGGAAGGAATGCACATGGTTTTATAATTCTAGATAAAACCATGTTCTACAGTCTCCGAAAACATGAGGCCTAACCATGAACGTTATCTAGTGTATTGATATGTGAAAACCTGGGATGAATGAACTTTTTTGAAAGTGGGAATATATTTTGGTAAAACATTGGAATTCTTATGATATTTGAAATTTGATAATATGTACGAAATGGGGGAAAGTAGTTGGAATGATTGGACGGTTTCCTAGAATTGAATGATAATTCACATGTATTAGGACCTATAGAATATCATTGGTGATTGTTTAACCAATAATATTGTAATTTATTTTATAATGGATTTTTATGTGAAAAATAAATTGTGATGTTTTGGTAATTGGTGGGTTTGTAGCTTGTTTTCATATGTTTTTTGAATTTTTTTCTTATAAAATGTTTTGAGTATGAAAATTATTATTGAAGAAAGTTTTTTGATTAAGTTATTGGTTTTTATGTTTCTTATTGTATGACCCAAAATTATTTGATGGATATTCGAGGTGCGACTATTGGTGGTTCAATGTTAACAGACATTCTAGTTGATAAACCCATATAATTCCTTCTTGTGTTTCAAAAGTTAAATCCTCATCTCTTTTGTGGTAAAGGATATAACTTTATAGTGTAATCATAGATAAGGAAAATTGTGAGATAAGTTAGTTTCTTTGAGATTCATGAGTTATTAAAGATTTAGGTTTCTACCTTTTTTCTCGAAGTTCCACTCTAGATGTTGTAAAATTCAGTCTCTTATAAAAAGCCTCAAGATGATCTTACCTAGGAGTTCTTCAAGGGTTCATTCATCTAAGAAGTATCTCTCTTATGTTGTAAATATGGGAAAGGGGATAGAGATATTTTTTTATATAAATGTGATTTCAGAGTGTTGGAGTTATATCTAGGAAATATAGTTCTTGTTGCTCATCTAGAAGAGTTTGTAGAAGATGATTCCTTAATGGCATGGAATTTTTAGTATGAGTTTAATCTTGATATATAGTGTAATGTGTTACAGTTCGATAGAACCTCTTTTTCCAATGTTGTAAGGAAAGATTTTAAAGAGTAATTTTTTCCAGTAGGAGTTCATGAGGATGGAAAAAATATTCTAGTATCCAGATGTGTTGAAGGGAATCTTAGTAAGGAGATCAGAAAGCAACCTCAAGATGGTGTTGATATAAAAGGAATTTATAGGCCTTCATATCTTTCATCAGCCTCTTCGGAGCATAGGATACTATAGTAAAATTAGTGTGGAATGTGTGGTCCAAAATTGTCATCGTGTAGAAATAATCCAATGAACCTAAATATATTTGTATGTTAAGGTCACTAGAAAATATTTTTGGGGGATTTCCTAGAATAAGGATGGATCAAAGAAGAAATCTTAAATATTCACCCCTTCTTCTTTATGTGAGTAAGGTGTTGTCATTGGTTTAGTTTGTAAAAACCTTCTATTTTGGTGATTCATCTTCTTATCTGATTGTTTTTTTAGTTTTTCCCTTGCAATAAATTTTATTTTTTATTGTGTTTTATTATTCTTGTAACTAATAAGGATATAGTGTAGCTATTTTGAAAAGTTATTTTCATGAATGTGTGTATTTAGAAAATATTTTTTTTAATTTTTTCAAAGATGTGGTCAGTTTTTTTTGTGTTCCATGTTCAATTCATTTCTCATTATAGTGGAGTATGTTAATGTGTGTTAGACTTAAAAATACATGACCTGGTGAAAGATCCTCATTGGAGTTATGTGATTTTTTTGGTGTGTCATACTCTTTTGGTTCTTCCTAGATTGTTGTGTTTTTTCTTATGTCACAAAAGGAGTTCTGATTATGGATTCTCAGTTCCTGACTCTATGGAAACAACTGATTCATGACATTAAAGAACTATCCATAGGTATTATAGTAATTTTTTTACATAGTCATGAATCACATAGGTTCTAGGAAAACGTGGTCCATATATTGGCAGGGTTTTTAGTTTCATTCATTATGTCCTCCACTTATTATATGGTTTCAGTCTCCTTGGGTAATTTCTTGGCTAGTCCCTGACAGGTTTCCCATGTTGATCGATGCTGTTAGGTTTAAGATGGTTTGCTCCTAACAATGGTAAGACCCACAATGCAACTTATTGTGTTTTCATATATATTTGGTTAGTTTTTGTTGGTTTCTAATGGCACGGAGTCCGTTCTGGCCTTCCATGCTGACAAAATGATTTAGTCACTAGTGTTAGTTTTTTACTAAGTAGTTTTTCTTGGTTTTGTTTGATTTTGGGTTTTTTAATCATTATCTATATAAACAATTTAGAGTATGCCCAATTGTTTTTTGTGTGGAAAGGTTGTGGGGTTTTGGTTCAAGTCTTCCATAATTTTTTGAGAGTTTTTTTCATGATTTTCTTGTAGAAGTGTGTGTTTTTTGGTGATAATAACTGAATATTTAAAATTTGGGAATCACATCTTTTGTGGATGTGAACCCATATCTTTGATCGATCAACAATAGTTTTATTTGGCTATAAGAGGGTATAAAGTTTAATGGTTGGGAGAATATTGACACCATAATATTCAATTTCATCCATTTTTTCAAACTATCATTTGGTTCATGGTTTTTATCTCATATTCTCTATGTTAAATATTTGAATTTCGTTCATTGGATATTGTTGATATATAATTGGGTTAAAAGATGTTTTTGGTAGTATTTGGACTTATTAATGGAATGTGTCAATGTTGTGTTGATAAAGAGTAGTGTGAGGGGTTTTTTGATCCCAAATTGTAACTTCTAAATGCGATTTTTTTTATGGATATGTTATCCCCATTGGTTATGAGAGTTGTTGTGTGAAAAAGTTGATGTTTAGGGGATTTTATATAGGTCACATAGTTATGGAACATTGTTAGTTTAACCATGAATTCTAAGTGTGAATTGGTCTCATGGAAAATATAACCATTTAGTCTATGTTTGCAGCCTGGGAAATACTGGACACTGGTTAATTGTATGGTTTTCACATGGTATGTTAATCCTTTTAAGCTAACCGTGAAACCAACTTGGGAAAAGGTATTATCAAATTTTTCCTACTAATTATGTGTTTTTTCATCCCTTAGAAACCCCACTCTAAATCCCCCCACCTGGACACCAACCTTGAATCATTTTATATTCTCCATGCTCCCCATGGTGATTTTTATATTTCTTTATTGAGATTCATCACCCGGATCTGAAGGTTATTTCTAAACTATATTTATTTTTTTGTGTTTTCCATTTTTCCTTTCTCCTCTAAACCTAGTGGACATGTTTGGATGATTTTCATACCGAGGGTAGTGTGAAGTTAGGGGGTTTTCATTATTAGGGTTTTGTGCGTATGTTATTTCTCTTTAGAACCATCGTGGAGTTGAATGGGGTTGGTGTTGTTTAACTAAATTCGGTTTGATGTATATTTCCCTAATAGCCATCCTTAAAATTTAAGATTCATAAATTTCTTCATTTTTCAATATCCATATGCATTAAACAGTTGTGTATTATTTTCGAAATAATATTTACATGAAATTAGTTGGTTATCTTAATGGGATTGAATATATGGTGTATATTTTCTTATTTTTTTTCACACAAAGTGTTTGATTAATTGATATGTAGTATTTTGAATGTGTTTGGTTATTCTTAAAAAACCTGGTTTTGATTTTTAAATGTTTCTAAATCATCATGAATAGTGGTTGGTGTTTCTCAATTTGATTTCAAAATTGTTCTGTACTTGAATGTGGTGTATATTTTGTTCTTTTAAAACGGTTTGCCATGTGATGGAAATGTGTTGGGTTTTTTTAAACGAGTGATTTATCAAATGTTATTTAAGGCGCAGTTGTAAATTTTGGGAAACTTTTTGTGGTGAATAATTTCATTGCATAATTATTTTTCCTTGGTTATCATTGATTTTTTTAGGAGGACCATGTTTGGAGGCTCCCTTGTGATCGAAAGGTTAAAAGTAAATAGGTTCCTCCTTCATGTGAATAGGAGGTCACTTGTTGTGTGATATATATATGTGTGTGTGTGTATATGTGTGTGAGTGATTGTGTGTGTATGTGTTTATGATTGTGATTGGATTCTCAATTTTAATTAAATGGATAACCCCGTTTTCCTTTAGGACATGGGACTTGTGAACAATGTGCTAAATTTTGGTGAATGATTGAGTTACTAAATTATATTAAAAACTAGATAGTGGACCATATTATAGAATATCTTCTATGGTACTGTTCCATGCTACTATGCTAGGTAAGGTGAAATCAAACATTTGGGTGTTATGATGTCATATGGTAAGGAATACGTTAATGTAGACTCACATGTGAAGTATATTCTAGATTATTGTTTAGATCCTAGGGTTTCCCATGATATTTGGAACATAGTGCAATATGGAGGATGAATGAGATTTTAGTTAGTTGTTTAGATGAGTGTTCTTACTTCCATTTCCCTTCTTATGTGATTAATTTTAGAGATCTCTTATGGGGTGTAATACTTTTTCAATGAGATGAGTTCATTTTTAAATGTTTATGGAATATTTTTTGAAAATTATTTTACATTTATTTTTTTATTTTATGTAAAAGAATTATTCTCATCATTTAAAATATTAAAAGTTCATCCTTGGAAAATATTGGGTTTATTATTAAATTGGAACTCAACTATGTTTTGTTTTAATGTGGGAAAAGGAGTGTAAAAGAACTAGTTTTCTATATTTTATTTTAAAACTGATGATGATGTTTCTTTTTTTTAACGGATATTATTTGGGAATACATTTATTTTGGTATGCCTACTCTGTTTTAATACAAAAAACTACATTTTATTCTTATTTTAAACATCTACTACAGATTCCATCTTAGGTTTTATCATTATGGTTGATGGTTGGTTATGGATTGAAGGGAGACCAACAAGGTCACATAGGGATGTGGTGGTTGTTTGGTTTATTTTGGGTTTTTATGTATAATTTCTTTTTTCATTAGTTTTATTTTTATTTTATATATAAATTATATTTAGTTTGGTAATTATATTTATATTTGGATTCTTTATATAAATATATAGCTTATGTTCAGTCTAATGGGTGAAATAATTCCATTGGTTACTCTATTTATTACAACGATATAGCTTCCATCCCAAGGGAATTGGGAATTCCTGTTGGGACTTATCTCAGACCAGGTTAGGTATCAGGTTGGATGGAATCTAGGATTGGTATGTGGAACTTATCCAACACACCATCTATTACGGTTTTTTTACGTTCATCTACCTCACACCTTCTACTATTTGTATGTTACCAATCATGAATTAATTTTATCTATGCAGTTTATAATATGGTAGTAAGGTAATCCTCCATGATGTTTAACATGAATTTTTAAGTACATGTTCATTTTTTTTAACATCAAGTAGTAATGACTTTTTTCAATCATTTAAACTCAATTTGTGAAGGATTAAAAATGTTATACAGTTTATGGCCATATATCCCAAAAATAGGACACTATATATTTTAGATTCATTCTTCTATGACGTGATTTAATTAGGGTTATGTGAATCACACTGACATAGAGGGTATATTGGTCATTTAAATCATGTTCCAATGATTTTGAAATAATGAATATAGAATGTTGAATTCCTACATGGGATGGAAAAAACACTATAAGGTGATGTGTTTCTCAATGGGGTCACTGAGTATTAGGATTATTAGAGGACCATTGATGAAAGGAAGTTACATATCCTATTTTTGGGACGTAGTCCATTTTGCCGATCCCATAAGATTCACATACATAGTAAATTAGTGGTCTCCCCAATATTTTAAAAGTTAAATGGATGGTTTTTTATTTAATTTTTTAATGATGAAGAGAAATCAGAAAGTGTTTTAGTACCCTATGGATTATTTATTACTAGTTGTGAATCTGAATACCTAAACTATGTGTTTTTGAGTAATGTTGTATATACCTTCAAATTTTTGGAGAATGTATAGTCACATTCATTCATTGAGATATAGTGAAACACATATTGATGTAACATCAAGTATATATAATACTATTAAATATACTACTAATGGTTATTTTAAATCATCATCTAGGTATATATTTTTTAACTAGAGGTCGACACTAGTAGTTATATGTCAGGAATTTTTATTTGTGGGAGACAATATTCTACATGTTCAGGAAAACAACTCATGGATTTAAGAGAGACCATCCTCTAGAAAAAGCCTCCTTGACCATGATATATGGAATGGTTTAAATTAGAAAATTAATACTATTTGGTTCCTTCTATATTATCCACCCTCTTACAATTTTTATACATTTAAAAAAAAGGACCAAGGGAGAGGAGGTTCAATGAGTTCAAATAGAATGTTATCAACTTGAGTAATTTGTTATCTCGAATCATTCTATACAGTCATTAATGTGGTATATGTAAAACATACAAAAAATTTCTTTCTACCCATTTAACAAACTATCAAGGTTAGAAGATGTTTAAAATAATTACACAAACATTTATGTAGACAAAGGGTTTATAGATCCATGATCAACTTCTAATAAGGAAACACTGAGTGCCCTGTGATCTTTATTCATTGATTATTTATGATCTAAATTTTAATAATATAATAAAATATGAGTTTAGATATTTGACCCTTGAATGTTTGTAATTATTCCATTTGTGGGTTTTTATCCTAACATGTTTTATGAATCTTTTACTAGGAGTTTTAGGGTCTTCTGATTTTATAACCAAAGCCTAATGTTTATGGTAATATGGATAAGGCCATAGAAAATGTAGATTATTTTAATGATTCATGTAGACAATATAATAGTGTAATTTAACAAAATATTCTAATCAGGATACCCAAGATAAATATTATTTCATCATCGATTTGAGTAGGTGGTGACACTCAAAATTAACCATGTATAATGGTTTAACCATTCTCTTGTAGAACTGCTTGGGGTATCAAATCCTTAGAGACCTTAGATGATACCTAGAGAAGATACATTCTATGGGTGTTACATGGCTATCAATGGGAAAAATGGGTTTTAGATAAGTGGATAACTAAATAGTATTAATGAAATAATTGAATTCAATTTAATACAATTAGTTGATCCTTGGTTATCACATGGGGTCGATTAGATGAATTCAGTTTTAAATTATTTAAATTTCATTAAATCATGAGTTATTCAATCAGTGAGATCAATATAACCTCACCACTTACAGGTTTAACACCTTATCAGTAATATTATAATCACCTATATACTTGTAGTATCATTCTCCCGGGAACAACATGGTAATGGAGGTGTGGTGATAAAATTTAATAAAGAAGAGAAAGAATAAAAAAACTAAATCAAAAGAAAAAAAATAAAAGGATAAAAATTATTAAAATGAGAAATAAAATTCATTACATCCCATTTATACTCCCTTTTATTAACCCATTAGCGGGTTATCCCTCCATTACTTTTATTCTATAAATAGAATAGGTAAGTAGACTCATGAGGGTAGAATTTTGAATGAAAAAACAGTTAATAATGATCAATCCAAAATTATGAAATGAAATAAAAAACGATTATGTGAATACATTCAATCATTCATTAAAAAGTATTAATTCGATATGAATAATAATATAATAAGAATATAAGAATGTTTTTTTCAAGAAACAATTATGATTCGAACAACTTAGATGTGAAAGAACTATTGTGTGAATACAAATTGACAAAAAAAAATTAATGACCAAATTAATTCTCAAAAACCTCCTTAAATAAGATTATTTAGATATTCAAATGGTGGGTGAGAAATCAATGGAAATTTTATGTTTTAAATTTGACTAGAAAATTTAGACAAGAATCATCCCACTTTTTTATGTGATGGTAAAGAATTGAATATTTCTTAAACATTATTGTTATTATAAGTGATCAATTTTACTCATTGTGTCTAATAATAGGTGTAAAAATTTCATTACAATTGGATCATCCATTCAGTTATCATTATATAAATGATGGGATGATTTTATGGGCCATGAAATCTATCCCATAATTTAATCCTCATATATGACTCCCTAAATATCCTTGAAAACATCTGAATTAGATATGGACATAGATATATGAATGTATAACCATAATATATTCAATCCATAGTTACAATTTAAGATTCTATGTGATTTAATTGTGGGATCAACATATTTTGGATGTTCCTAAGGCCTTCTTTGCGTTGATCAAAATTTTATTGCATTCATGGTGATAAATTTCCATCTTCCATCATGATTTACCTATTAATCCGAATTTATAAAATGTTAAAAACAAATGGATTAATCATATATCAAAATATCACATTCAAATAATTATTATAATTTCATCCAAAATTAGATTAATTATTGTGACCAATTTGAAAGACTCTAAACTTGCATTGCACATGTGATGTCACTTGATGTTTAATAAACAAAATAAAAAAATTGGTATTTTTGGAAATTGAAAAAAATAAAAATATAATCTGTTAATATTAGCCTCTTTTAGTAGATAGTCAAACCCCAAATTTATTTTTTATAGTCTCATGAAAGGACTATCTAAAAAATGTTAAATTTAATTCTTTTTTTCTAAAACTAATTTTACAAAAAAAAATATTAAAAATGATCCATGAGAAAAAAATAATGAAACTTATCAAAAATAAATTCACACATTTTATTTTCAAAAGAATATTCCAAGAATAATCTCATTCAAATGTTCAAATTCATTAACACATTTCGTACAATTTTAGTAGATCATGATGATTATTGGTGGGTCACAAAAGAAATGTGGCCAATTTTCTTATTCATGTTAGTAAATGGAAGTGGAAGTAGGGATTCACAATAATACTTAAGATGAGTATACAATTTTTTTTGTTTTTGTTTTAGCCGAAATAGAGATGAAGTGGCTGCCTCTGGGAATGAAATATATGGTGTCATGATCCCCAAGTATCTAAATCCATGAATTATTTCATTTAAAAACTCTACAATAGACACATAATGCCATGACTTGAGAAAGAAAACTTTTTATTTAAGATACATAGAGTCAAATTCCACACATTAGAAAAATATAATTTCCTACATGCTCATTATTTTCATTTTTTGGATATGAAAATTAAAATATAGTACCACCAAATTCCATCCTATGAGGAATGGGAACCATTAACTGAAACATACACCCAAAATTCGATAGACATGAATTATTTCATTCTTAAGAAGAAAACATAAATTTTGAAAATCACATCGGACAACAACTATTTCCATAAAATATTCTCATGAACATAATCCTTAATTAATATTATAATAGTGGGTTTTAAAATCATTGGATATTCAGTTTTTATGTTTCACAATGTACATTATTTCATGAAAGGATAATGACTTTATTTTCTATTAAATATCATATTTTCACTCCCCCTAATATAGGATGACATATACCTCCGTGTAGAAAGATAATATAAGAGATATTTTATAATTGGGAATAAATAATCAGTGGTTATTTTAAATGAAATTATGAAAACAAATTCACATTGTTTGTTGTTTTGGACCCACAAATAATAAATTGATCAGATTAGAATCATGTAAAAAGTATATTTCTCAATGATTTTTAATGGCATGGTTTGAATCAGGGATGGAATATATTTCATTTAAAAATAGTAAACATATTGAAATGTTAAAAATCATACACAAGGAACATTATATCATATTGGAAACCCCAATGGGGTACCCTTGAAAAATACTCTAAAACATATTAAATAAATTAAATTGGAATTAACAATATCACAGAATCCAGTTTTCCTCCTAGAATGTAATTAGTTTGATATAATTATCTTTAAATGGAACCCCCCCCCCCAATGATACCAACATCATCATTCAACAATTTAAGCATTTCAGTATTCATTACCCCTACTAAATTAGGACACAATCTTTGTGGTTGGATGAGAGTTTTAGAATATGATTGATGAATAATCTTATCACTCGTTGTCATTGAGACACTCCCCTTAATATTGAAAATGGTATATCCAATTTATTTTTATGTAATTAATAAAATGTCAAGGATAATTTTCTTTTCATTATATTTGAGATAATTATGAAATAAAAATTGAGTGTTTGTATTTTTTCCAATGATATAAGACCGTGGAGATTGGGGATAGACATTTAATTCTAGCTTATGTTGGATACAAATTTCATACATAGTTGAAGTCCTATAATTGTACTCAGTTTCAGTTTCCAAATATTTCAACAGAATTGGTAAGTTTTGAATAGAAGTTTCTACCAAAAATATGGCTAGTTGAATTTCACAAATGTGAATGGACATGAATTTTATATTGTATCCCAATGGTTCATTATTCAGTGATCTTAAAAAATAAAATTTGGAGAAACCTAAAAGATATTCAATCCATGGATTGAGGTTTCCCTCATGTGAATATAGAAAAATTAATTCCCCTTAACTTAGATATCCAACATCAATTCTTTTATCATTTAAATTTTTATTTTTAATAGTACTTAACAAATTCACCTCATGACCATTATCATGATCACTAACATGATATCTTGAGTTATAGATTATGATATCAAGGATACTTTTTCAAAAATTAATTATAATGATTACATTCCAGACAAGGATGACTAAGTATATTTTTTCAATGAAGGGATGATCAAGGATGAGGAGGGTTTGGTAACTAATACCTAAGCATGTGTTATTTTCAAAGAAAATGAAGTCAGTAGGGTTAATGAAATTTTCAAGAATAACTAAACCATTCTTCAAGATACACTTTTGAATCTAAACACTATAATTAGTGAGTTGGAGAGTTATAATATTTGGTTCTAGATCCTTAAGACCTAACTTATAATGCACTAAATATGGAATGAGGTGCACACAATCTCATAGATCAAGTAAATACTTGATATTTATTTATCCACATTCCAAATTTATGTAGTGAAAATATGGGCTCCATAACTCTGGTTTCATGGTTCCTTGGATGGTGGGGCTCACGTTATCAATAAAAATTTTCTGGTTATTAGATGAAGACATCCTTTTTAATTTTCACAATACCTTATATTACATAGCATATGCAGGTATGTTTCTTATTTTAGATTGAATGGTTATATTAAAAATTACATGTGAGAGTATTTCACTAAATTGTGAATTTATTTTGGGTTTATATTATCCTCTCATGGAGTGAGGGAATGGAGTAGGTTGTAGTATTATTTTTGGAGGCGGTGGTTTATCAACATCATCACCTAGATTTTTATGTTCAAGTCTTTTTTCATCATCATTTACATGGGATTGTGATTCATTAGAGGTATTCTAAGGGTTTATTCAATTTTTTAATGGTTGTCCCAATTGATAGAATAGACACTGTATTGATTTTTTCATGAGAGGTTTTTGTTTAAATAGATTATCTCATTATGTTTTGGGTGGAGGAGAATTGAATAGGAATTAGTGTTGTATGGTTTTTAATGTTTTATGTAATGGTTGAGTGATAATACTTATGAGTTCACTTATAAATTTTTATTACATAATTGATCATGGATTATTGAGGTACATATTTGGAAGGGGAAAGTGTTTTTTCTTTAAAATAAGTGTATGCTTTGTCTTTTTGATGTAATGTTGATCAGGTTGTGGGATAGTTTCTCAGAAATAGAATAATGTATATTGGTATTGTACTAGTTATTGTTGAAACTGGTTATGAGTTTAATATTTTTATTATGGGTAATGTTTGATACATTTTTTTATTGGTTATTTATTATCATTCATATGAAATATTGGATTTTCAATGTACCATGGATTGAATTTTTTATTGAATATTTTGACTATTAAATGCATTGGCCATTTGTAATGTCTTGGATTATTCCATGTATTATTTTAATTTTATATGGTAATTATTTTGAGACTAGGCTCTGAGTCGGCGTGCAGTTCCGAGGACCAGTGAGCCCAGAACAAAAGTTTTAATTTAATTAAATAATTAAATTATACGTTCATATAGTTATCCTGAAAAAGTGGAATAAATACCGAATGGTTGCTCAGATCAGAAATATGATGGCACCGTTGCATTCAGAGCAACGATTTTACCTTAGGCGAGACCTAACATCGGCGGGCGCAGGTCGGTGGTGAAATCTAATTTTTGGACGTAACCGTAATAAAATATTTCATAAAAATATTGTATTAAATCTTTCTATAGTGAAATATTTTAATATTTTAAATTAAATATTTCATAGGGGATCAAGGTTACAGATCTCATAACACTGAATTTCCCCTGTAGGCGTTGGGAAGCTCAGGAGAAAACCACCCAACGGGACGACGACGTTCTTGAGGAGTTTTTCCAGAGACGACGATCCGGTGACCGAATCTTCGCCAATGAACGCCGAAGATCTTGGTAGGTCATTTGATATCTTTGTGGTTTCTTTCCCATTCTTGATACCCATGACAAACGAAGACCAATCAATGAACAGACTGGCATACAGATTGATCGTTATGCGGGATAGGTTATCTGCGAGATCTTATTTGGGGAATGATTCTTGAAAGTTATTTTGGTTTCATTTACCTTCTAATGGTGATTATCCAAGATTGACATGAACATCAATCGAGGTCCATCCCTCTCAATTTTTTGTGCCTTTCTTCCCCGATTTCTAACGTTCTTCATGTGTGTTCTATGTGTTCTTCATGGTGATATGAACGATGGATTGTTGTGCATCCATTTTGTGTCACAACGATCCCAAATTGAAGATCTGGCATCGGTATAACCCCACAAAGGTGCGGCTGCGGTGGCGATGGACGGATCAAAGTGAATCAGAAGATATCTTTCTCGAATGATTTCTACAAGGGTGACCAGAATCAAATTTCCTAGCCGATCAAAGGCCTGAAATCCACATATTCAGCATCACAATGACAAGTCGACATGAGATCTCAAGTTTCATAGAAAACGGATGACAGATCACGAATCTGGAGGTTCGGCGGAGGCAAGAGGAGGAATACGACAGTTCTGGATAAATCCGGACTACACGGCGTGTAGTATGGGATACACCGCGTGTGTTCATCGGTGGACCACATGGCATGTATTCCGAGAGTACATGGACATGGGTTGGGTACACGGGCAAGGACACGACATGTATTCCCTTCCCGATCTAGACTCATCCATATACACGGGATACCCCGTGTACTGGTACACGGGATGGGTGACATGGGTTGAGGCCGTGTACGGGCACATGGAAAGTGTACACGGAGTGAACCCCAGACACTCAGACACGACATGTATTCCTTCTACATTCCATGTAGTTAGTTTTTATACGACAAGCCTAGAGACATGGTCCATTTACACGATCAGTACACGAAGTCAAGGAACATGGGTTTTGATCCTCATGCATGTCGTGTAGTCTAGTTTTACACACCTGGACTAGAGGCACGGGCCGTTTACACAGATAGTACCCAGAGTCAAGGAACAAAGCCCGTGACATTACTGCACGCCATGTAACCTGTTTATACATGGCTTGATCCAGTTGTCTTCTTTGACTTGGACTAGTTTCCTTAGGGTTCTTCCCCTTGGTCATTGACCTGAAGGTTTCCTGTATCATTTTCTATGCACATGAGTATGATCCCATCAGTAGGACATCCTGAATAGAGTTTTTGTGATCCCCTCTATGAGACATAGATCCAGATCCTTTATTCCTTTGTGGTACCCTAGGTATAGATTTTTGGTATTGACGTGACCTACTTTACCCGGGAACTGATCCTCTACTTAGCTGGTTAGTTTAGACTGAGATGTTGGAATCACCCTATAGCTACTAGTTGTGATCCTCATCTGACGCATCATGTATCTTTATTCAGTACTCGTGGAGTGAGTTCTCCAGGAATGAGTGCAGCATATCTTTCTTCAGCCTCTTGAGTATGTTCTCCCAGTTACGTTCTTAGTGGAATCTTTGAGATGGATCTTAGTGGTGGTTTCATGATAGTCGATCGTGTTTGAGTATATCTGGATAATCTTGTTATATGATCTGTAAACATATACTGTGTAGTGTTGACTGTATCATTCCGTTGTGGTAATTACATTATTTTATTCCTTTTTTCTTTTCATGGTGTCCTACTGGGTATTGTTATACTCACCCTTGCATGGGCTTTTCCCACACGTGTCATTTCTTGTGCAGGCGAGAGAGCCTTTGATATTATTCTAGGTGGACCAGGACTGGACAGTGCTCAGTGAGATCAATAAGGCTGAGGTGTGTCCCTACGGCTACAGATTGTAGTCCTAGTACCATTCATTACAGGTTGGACTTTGTTACAGTCTTTCTTTTGGTGGTGTTGTACATTTGACCCCGGGTTTTTCATTAATGAACATTACTTTCCTTTCAAACTCTATTGTTTGGGATTTTAGTGTATTCATGCATTTCCATTTACAATAGTATTTACTTTTTAGCTTAGTGGTCTTGGAGATGTGTGTGTGTGTACAGGTTTATAGGCAATGCCTCCCACATTAGTGACATGCCTACTCGGTGCTAGTCACCAGCCCATGGCCTATTAGAGGCGGGCCTGGGGTGTTGTGGCACGGGCCCCACGGGGATGGGTCACGACAGAGTGGTATCAAAGGTGGTTGGTTATACCTTAGGACTGAGAGTCTGTGAGTTGGTTTGGCGCAATAGTGTTATGTTTTTTTGAGTTTGGAATTCAGGCCAGGGACCCTTGTGTTGGTACGGTTGGCCAACATATCCATACACCAGGACTCGGATAACTTGATTTTCGATTCAGAACATGAGAACACTAGTTGAAGGGGAAAATAATGGTACATGCATCATATAGGAATGGGTTGTGGATTCCATGTCATTCTTGTTTCATCTCTACAGATATATTCACTAACTACGATACATCATGTTTTTTTATATGATGCCTCCGCGATGCACAACTGCTATGATGCAGAAGCTCAATCATGAGGATGACCCCCTCAGTGATGAAGATTCGATACAGGGACCAGATCCCCCAATTTTACATTTGGGTGGTGTTCCAGTTATTCCACCACCTATAGAGCAGTGTTTAGTCCCTTCTGTACCAGTAGAGGATGGTTACAGGCTGAGAGCACTCCATTAGATTCAGAGACCGAGACCACTCAGGTTTTGAGGCGAGACTGGCCCTCAGGCAGAAGAGGACTGGCTTGAGGCAGTGGATAGTGTATTCTATTTGGTCAGGACACCAACAGACCAGATGGTGATCCTGGCAGCGAGCCTTCTACAGGACTCGGAAGGGCGATGGTGGAGTTTGGTTATCCAGACTCACGACGAGGACACTCTAGCATGGTCAGAGTTTGAGCATCTCTTAATAGAGGAGTTTTCACCGGTTACCCTAAAAGAAATACGTATATAATAGCTTCTTCAGCTCTAGCAGGGAACCATGACAGTGGCTGACTATCCATCAAGGTTTATTGACCTCTCACGGTACTCAATGTATATGGTCAGGGATCAGTACTTTAGATCTAGGTCTTGTGAGAGGGGCTTGCACAGAGAAATCTGAGCTAGAATCATCCCTATGAGCATTCTTACATATACTAGGGTGCTCGAGCAGGCTTTGGTGGTCGAATGCTTCTTGGAAGAGAAGATATAGCTAGTAGTTTTTAGTAGTGAGCGAGCTGAAGTAGAGACCTCAGCCTTAGGGAGCTGACGTCAGGGACCCAAGAATGGGAGATATTTTTAGCGGAGATCCCAGGACAGAGGATCTGCCATACAGGGTTCACAGGGCACATCCAGCCATCCTCGAGAGAGGCGATGAAACTCATGTGATTGAAAGGGACATCTCACTTGATATTGTTCGACCAACCATACTACTGACATGGGAGATGGGGATGGACCACCAAGGTAGAGGAAACATGTGGAGAAGATAGATCCGCTGGGCAGAAGATGTGGTAGAGGAGTTGGCAGAGGAACTGGAGGTGGTCATCATTTTGACCCTTTACCACCACCACCCCCAGGAGGTCCACCCCAGGCATAGGGAGCTGGTGGAAAGAGGCAGGGATAGCTGTAGGCAGAATAGGATGATGACGTAGGTACTCCCTGAATGATTAGAGGTACAATCTATTCCTTTTCTACTTTTTCTACCATACAGATTGACACAGGTGCTAGTCATTATTTTCTTGCTACTTATCTAGTTTGAGACCTTGATATTCTAGTTGAGCCATTGACTTGACCCTTCAACTTAGAGACACCGACAAGAGAGGATTGAGAGATCATACACCTTTCCAGATAGTGTGACCTCACCCTTGGATGTGAGTGTTTCGGTTGGAACATATTTATGGTAGCGTCGATGCCTTACGATGTAATTCATAGTATGGATTGGATATCCACAGTTCATGCCTGGACTGACTATTTTAGGCCATGGGTGTAGTGTGTCTGTAGTTATGGAATGAGGTTCTCCTTCATAGGTGAAAAAGAGACCCAAGCAGTGCAGGATGGACTACTGCGTAGGAAGGTACAACCGATTTCACATAATTGGGCTAGCCTAGCCCTTGGCGCAACAGATGTTTCGAGTTTCCAGTTTTCAGAAGTAGTGGATGAGTACGAAGGCATCATTCTGGTGTACACCCTCAGACTACCTCCACATCTGGAGATAGATTTCTGCATTGAGTTGCAACTGGGGACGACACCGATATCATCATCATCATATCGGATGGCTCATGCAGAGATTTGGGAGCTGAGATTGCAGCTGGAAGACATGCATAGGAAGTGCTTCTTGAGACCCAGTGTTTCACCATGGCCGGCCCTAGTGTTTTTTCCATGAAGGCAAACAGGATCTTGAGGCTGTTCATTGATTACCGGTTCTTGAATAAGGTTACCTTGAAGAACCTGTATTTACTACCAAAGATCGATGAACTCTTCAACCAGTTAATAGGGGCACAATAGTTCTCGATGGGTGATCTACGATCAGGAAATCACCAATTGTGTGAACGAGATGAGGTTATACTGAAGACAGCTTTCAGATGTCTCTACAGTCACTATGAGTACTTGGTGAGGTCCTTCGGTGTGACGAACGCTCTAGCAGTGATTATGGGGCTCATGATCGGGATCATTTAACCCTAACTAGATCGGTCCGTGGTGGTCTTCATCGATGATATACTTATGAACTCTGCATCCAAGGAGGAACACAGGAGGCACCAAAGGAGGGTTCTGGACACACTCTGAGAGCACTAGTTGTATGGGAAACACTCGAAGTGTCAATTCTGGATATAGGTGCTCCACTTTCAAGGAAACGTTATCTCATCAGATGGCGTAGCAGTGGACCCAACCATGGTAGAGGTAGTGTTATCAGGGGAGCCACCCTGGAGCATGATAGAGGTGGGGAGTTTTGTTGGGTTGGTAGGATACTATTGGAGAGTGATTCTTCATTTCTCCAAGATTTAAGCAACCAGGATAGCATTGACCAAAAAGGGGTAGCCTTTTGTGTGGACCGAGAGATACCAGCAGGCTTTTTAGCAATTGAGATAGAGTTTAATGAGCGCCCCGATATTGAGACTACCAGAAGAGGCTGTAGAGTACGTAGTGTTCTGCCACACATCAGGAACCAGGCGTGTTAGTGTCCGGATGCAGAGGTAAGCAGTGATTGCCTATGGCTCACATCAGTTGAGGCAACACGATCAGAACTACAAGACCCATGATCTTGAGGTGGAAGTTGTAGTCTTCACGTTGAATATGTGGTGGCATTAGCTGATGGGAGAGCAGTTTATCATTTACTCTTATCACAAGAGTCTCAGATATATCTATTATCAGAATTATCTGAATTAGAGACAGAGGTGGTGGATTGAGTTCCTCTAGGATTACAACCTTGAGATCATTTGTACACCTGGGAAGGGGAACGTTGTGGCAGATTCTCTCAGCTGGAAATCCAGTTCATAGTAGCTGGATAAGGTGAGGAGGCAGTTGGCCTCCTTATAGTTATCCTACGTGGATAGTGATGTGGGATCTTACCATCAATCCATGGTTGTTACCCCACCACTCTTACATCAATTCAGGGAAGCACAAGTTGAGGATTCTAGCTGTGAGACTCTACATTCTCAGATATATGCAGGTGATGCTGCCGATGGATATTAAAATGGTGGGGGAGCACGTTGCTCTTTTCAGAGGTCGTACTGTAGTACCAAAAATGTTGTGGGATGAGGTTCAGAGGGAGTTCCATACAACTCTTTTGGCGGTGCATACAGGAATGGAAAAGATGTATCAGGACCTCCAATGTAAGTTTTGGTGGTCAAGAATGAAGAAGAGGGTGGCAGAGTTTGTTTCTCAATGCCTTACTTCTTAGTAATTAAAGGCTGAGCCCCATGTTCCAGCTGATTTCAATCATCCCCTTGAGATTCTAGAGTAGAAGTGGGATGGGATATCCATGGAATTATTGATAGGGATTACCACTTACGTCCAGGGGAAATGATTCCATCTGGGTGATCATTGAATGACTCGCCAAGTCGGCCCAATTACTAGCCATTCGGGAATGGAGTTAAGTAGAGAGAATGAGACGCCTCTACGTGCAGAAGATAGTTCTACTTCATGGAGTGCCATCAATGATCATCTCAGATCATGATTCTCATTTCACATCCCATTTGTGGAAGGGATTACCTGAAGATTTTGGGGATGAGTTACGCTTGAGCACAACGTTTCATCCACAGAATGATGATTAGACAGAGCGAACCATCCATGTTCTGGAGGATATGCTATGATCTTTCATACTTGACTTCAGTTGTAGCTGGGACGATCACATACCACTGGTGTAATTTTCTTATAACAATATTTATCATTACACTATTGGTATGGTGCCATTGGAGGCATTGTACGAGTGACCTTGTAGGTCTCCACATTGTGGAACTGACATAGGAGAGTCAACAGTCATATGACCAGAGATGGTGTGAGCTACTATGGAGAAGGTGCATGTAATCCTGGAGTGGATGAAGACTACACAGAGTTGGAAGAAGTCTTATGCCGACAAGAGACAGAGGTCCATGGAGTTCTAGGAGGGAGACAATGTGTTTCTCTAGGTCTCACCTCAATGGCGATTGCGTTGATTTAGCCGAGGAGACAAGCTATCTCTGAGGTTCATTGGACCTTTTCACATTATGAGTAGAGTTGGAAAGGTTGTGAACCTCTTGGCTCTACCTCCTTAGATGGACCGGGTACACAACATCTTCCATGTGTCGCAGCTATAGAGGTACATGAATGATCCATTGCACGTTATCGACTGGGGAGAGCTGGACATCGATGATGGAGCATCCATTGCTGAGTACCCAGTGTAGATCGAGGATCGGTAAGAGAATATCCTTCGTGGGAGAGTTATTCCCTTGGTGCATGTCTTGTGGAAGCACGAGAATCTCTAAGAGAGAATGTGGGAGAGGGAGGCTCTTATTCGTGTGCAGTACCCACATCTTTTTGAGTAACCTTTGTTTTGGAATTTCGGGGATGTAAATCCCTAAGGTGGGTGGATGTAATGTACCAGATTTTTCCATGTATTATTTTAATATTATATGGGAATTATTTCGAGACCACACTCTGAGACGGTGTGCATTTCCGGGGCCCAGTGAGCCCGAAACAAATGTTTGAATTTAATTAAATTATTAAATTATGTGTGCATATAGTTTTCCTAAAAAAGTGGAATAACTCTTGACTGGGTGTTTAGATTAGAAATCCCAGGTCACTGTTGCGTTCGGAGTAGTAATTTTACCTTAGGTGAGACCTAACATCGGCTGGCAATGGTATGTGGTGAAATCTAGTGTTTGGACGTAACCATAATAAAATATTTAATAAAAATATTTTATTAAATATTTCTGCAATGAAATCGTTTAATATTTTAAATTAACGATTTCTCATGGGATCAGGATTACATATCGCATAACCCTAAATTTATTCTTGAGGCGCTGCGAAGCTCTGCAAGAAAACCTCCCAATGAGGTGACGACATTCTTGACAAGTTTCACCGGTGACGATGACACGACAACCAGATATTTTCCAATGAATTCTGAAAATCCACGTTGGGTGTTTGATCTCTTTTTGGTTTCATTCCCATTATTGATTTCCATGACTGACGTAGACAAATCAACGAATAGATTGGCCTACAGATTGATTGTTATGCGGGATGGGTTATCAGTGGAATCTTATTTGGGGATTTATTCTTGAAGGTTATTTTGTTTTTTTAGCCTTATAATAGTGACGAACCAAGATCGACATGAACATCGATTGATGTTCATCACTCTAGATTTTTTGTTCCTTTCTTCCCTGATTTCTCGCATTCTTCGTGTGCATTCTATGCATTGTTCACGGGGATATGAAAAATGGATCGTTATGCATCTGTTTTCTGACACAATGATCCCAAATTGATGATCTAGCATTGGGACAACCCCACAGAGGTCCGGATACGGTGGCGATGGACAGATCGTAGCGGATCATAAGATACCACTCTTCGAACGATTTCCACACGGGTGACCAGAATCAGATTTCAGAGCCGATCGAAGGCCCGAAAGCCACAGATTCGGCATAATGACGACGAGGCAACCTGAGATATTGAGTTTCGTGGAAAACGTATGACAGATCATGAATCTGGAGGTTTGGCTGAGGAGCAAGGAGGAAGACGACGGTTCTGGATAAATCCCGACTACACATTGTGTAGTATGGGCTACACAGTGTTTGTCCGTCGGCGGACCACCTGGCATGTACTACGGGGGTACATGGACCTGTGTTGAGTACATAGACAAGGACACAACTAGTATACCCATTCCCGAAAAGACCTGGCCAGATACATGGGATACCACATGTACTGGTACACGGGTAGGGCGACATTGGTTGAGGTCATGTACGAGCACATGGCCAGCGTAATAGGAGAAAACACCGGACACTCGGAAACAGTGTGTAATCCTTCTACACGCCATGTATTTATGTTTTATAAGACAAGCCAAGAGACATGGTCCAATCACACAAGCAGTACCCAAAGTCAAGGACCACAATGTGTGATCCTTCTATACGCCATGTAGTCTTGTTTTACACACGCGTACTGGAGACACAGGTCGTTTACACGGGTAGTACACGGAGTCAAGGAACACATCATGTGATCATACTACACACCATGTAACCTATTTATACATGGCTTGAGCCAGTTGTCTTCCATGACTTGGACTAGATTCCTAGGGGTTCGTCCCCTTGGTCATTCCCCTGATGTTTTCTGGTATCATTTCTTATGTACAGGGGTATGATCCCTTCGGCAGGACTTCCTGAATAGAGTAGATTGACTCCCCTCTATGAGACATAGAGTCGGATCCTCTATTCCTTCGTGGTACCATAGGTAGAGTTTCCTATTATTGATGTGACCTACTTTAAATGGGCTCAGAACATCTACTTAGAAGGTTAGTTCAGACTGAGTTTTTGGAATCACCCCATAGCTACTGGTTGTGATCCTCATCTGACACATCAAGTATCTTTCTTCAGTACTTGTGGGGTGCTTCCTCCCGGAACGAGTGCAGCATATCTTTATACAGACATAGGATTACATTCTCCTGGTTATGTGCTTAGTGGAATCTTCGAGCTGTATCTTAGTGGTGGTTTCGCGATAGGCAATCATGTATGAGTATATCTAGATATTCTTGTTATATGTTCTATAAACATATACTGTGTAGAGCTGACTATATCATTCCTTTTGTGGTATTTTCATTATTGTATTCCTTTGTGGTTTTCGGGGTGTCGTATTGGGTACTATTATACTCACCCCTGCACGGGATTTTCCCACACGTGTCATGTCTTGTGAAGACAAGTGTGCCATTGATAGGATTCTATGTGGACCAGGACTGGACAGTGCTAAGTGGGATCAGGCAGGCTGAGGTGTGTTCCTACTGCTATGGATTGCAGTCCCAATACCTTTCTTTAGAGGTTGGACTTTGTTACAAACTTTATTTTGGTGGGCTTGTACTTTTGTCCTAGGGTTTTACATTATTTTACTTTACTTTCCTATCATACTCTATTGGTTTGGATTTTAGTGTATACATGCATTACCTTTTTTAGTAGTTTGTACTTTTCATCTTTGTGGGCTTGGATATGTGTAACATCCCAGGTAAATAAAGAACATTACTTTTTCATATTTATTAATATTTGTGAATAAAATATTAATATTACTTTGAAGGGTATGGTATGTCGGATGGCGTACCCAATATGTAACAATGAGTTTCTTTGAAATCTTACATTGCACTCTAATAATAAAATAATATTATTTTAAATGGTAGCTAACGCTTAGTTTTTTTAATCGTGGGAATTAATGGTACTAACTACAAAATTATTATATATGTTTTTCAAATATTTTATCTTTTTTTCAATAAATGTTAGATGCTTAAAATGCGAATGAATCCAATTTTATGCATAAATATTCTAATATTCTTTAAAAGGTCGATTAACCGCCTTTTGATGGAGAACCTCTTTTAAATCAACCTTTTGACAATTTTATGAGTTATATTTGACAAATTAAAATTCTTTTTAGAATCGGGACATCAAAATTTACTTTGTGTAATGTTTTGGTATTTTTACGATAAAGTTCATTTTTAATTAAAAAGTGAAAAAATGTTGTATTTTTATTCGAAAACTCTTATTAATCTAACTTATTAATATTATTATATCATCATTTGAATTTGTTTTAAAGTTAAATTAGAATATAGTTTTACCATTTAATCCAATGGTGGTCAGTGGAATTAATTTCACTTTGAAATTGGACTTAAACAAGGGTCAATCTTTTAATAGATATTGTTTCTTAAAAACACGCTTTTTTGACAGAGGGAATTATTTATTAAATTAATTAAATCAACTTATATGTTTTTAATTTTTTAAAATATAGATAATTTTTGAAATCTTAAAATCAAATATAGCTTAGGGTGAATTTTTGGTATTTTTCTGAAAAACTTCAAATTTTGATGAATAATGAAAATACTATATGGCAGTTAAAAAAATTATTTTTCGATTAAATGAATCTTTACCAATAATGTTATTTGAATTTATAAAATCTTACATACATATTTTTCATTAGGAATTAAAATGTGGTTCAGTGAGATTAAAAAAAATTTGGTGAATAATAACTGTTATGTTTTATTAATCGCTATTAAAGATAATTAGTGTAATTTAAGGTAACGAAAATGTTATAATAATTTTAAATGACCTTGAAAAATATGCTACACTTATTGGATGTGTCATGGTCGACCATGACAGTCCATGGGTCAACATGGGGACCCCATGGCGCCTCATTGGGTGGAAAATGACATTAATAACTTTTTATTTAAAGTTAAAATTAAAATGTCACAAATATGTATTGTTTTAATAAAAAAATTACATGGGGTTATACAAGTCATATTTTTTAAAATAAATATTAATTAGAAAGATAAAAATATTTCCTAAATCATGATTTATTTTATAAATTTTAGACATTAAATAAATTTATTTATTTATGACACAGTGATGATGTAGTGATTACCTCATAAATGAACGATTTAAATAAAATGACATGATAGGGTAAAATATAATTCTTACACTTGTAACAAACCTATTGTATGGGTGTCTTTCGAAACCCTATCACCTAATCCTCTAAATATATCCTTTTGGGACATTTAAAATTCGAAAATCATTTTATAATAAAGTAATATTTTATAACCTTCCAAAAGTGACCATCCTCTTCTCTTATAAAAGGCCCCCATCTCTACCACCTTGACCACACCTCTCAAGCCTTTGGATCGGCCAAACCATTCCCATATAATCTCTCCACATACCTATCTTCATCATTGAAGAATCACCTTTGGCAGAAAGCTCTTCAAGAAACCCTTTTGGTTCAAACCAAGAAGAGTTACCCGATTTAAAGGTAATGTCTTCACTTGTGTTCTTTTGTTTTATTTTGCTTCTCCAAACCCCTAAACTCTTTTTATCTATTCTTTTGTAACAAAACCAGTATCTTAAATATACTAGTATGTTTTTATGTGATTTATTAGAGCAACACTTACAGACTCCTCCATCTAATGGTTAATGAACATACTGTTTCTGTGGATGGAGAATTACTGCCTCACGAAACGATGATTGTTCAATCTTCCCTTAACACCATTCGTGGTGGCTATTATGAGGTCACTATATTTTATATATGTTATATATGGTATTTATGTTTTCCATATGCTTATTTATATTATATTTAAAACATACCTTTATGCTTTGCATGTTGTGAAAATGCGATAATTTCATATGAGGATGCGTGGACTACCGCCCCCTCAAGGGATGTCACTCGTTCATGAAATTCATGGAATGTATAAAGAATGAAATTAATGGACTTATGTGACCTATAAAACATATATATTATACTGGAATTACAATATATATATCTCTCAATTTTTTTTTAATTTCATTAATGTGCCAAAGAAATGAATGTAGCGTTCATGCGTACGTACGACCTACCGTCTCCATGAACGGTGCATTTCATTTTTTTATCTCCAAATATTATGGAATAAGTATAAAACGAATATATACTGGATATATATGATATTTAAATTATTAATACTATTCTGTATATGATGTACATACAACTACATGGACAATAATTTTCAAGCAAGTTCATTTTAGACCCATGTACCAAACATCAACAAAAACGTCTAATATGAACTCACATTATTAACCAATTAATATAACATTATAATATGTGATATGAACAGAATAATAATATTTAAATTAGGACCTTATTAAATTATAAATTGACCAAAGATTATTATTCAGGAATATAATGAAACGGACAAGACAAGTCGAACTTGAGGTAAGGGATCCTACCACTGTCTTTCTTTTTAAGTACTCTATTTTATGTCATTTCTTTTAATCTCATATTTCATATATTGGGGGATGTTCTTTTATATTCTTCATACTGTAATTTTTATGTTTATATTATGAGAGACCCTATTTGATATCATCATACCATTTTTGGACGTTTTAAGTGGCACTGTTAGGCTGCTGAGTTTTCATAAGGGATTTTTCATCTCACATTTTTTTCCACGACATTTATGCTACGTTTTCCACCATTTCCTTTGAGTGGTGTATGTACTACCCGTTATTATACTCTTTTTGTAGTATAATTTCAATTATGGGTATTTAAATCTTCATTGTATTACCCTTCTTCCACGGGGTGTATGTTTCGAATGTTACCCAAGTCAGTAAGGGAACCTTTCACCCTCCTCTTTTTTAAAAGACTTCTTTTGTTAGGTCTTTTAATTGACATAATATTATGTAGGGATACGTTCTTATATATCTTTATAGATGTTAATTACTTGTCCAAGTGATTATATACCATTATTTCTCTCATCAACTCAGTTTATGAATTTTAAAGTGACGCCATTAGGCTGTTGAATTTTTGCAAGGGAACTTCATAACCCAATTACAATTCATTGGGTTAAACCTCTATTTCTTGATTATGTCATACTATGAATATGTGTGGATGGAATATGATTGTTTTACACTTAATATCCTCTTATATTGGGTGTATTTATATTTTTCACACATAATTATGTAATTGATTTATCCTTAATCTAAGGATATCGTCTTTGTAAGGAACTTCATCTCAATCTCCTATTATTGAGGCATATTTTGTTCCAATACAATAAATTATTTTATATGATGTATAAAACACATTTGTATTTTCATTTCATTCAAATGGAATATTTTTCTATGAAGCATATTACTAATTGATAAAAAGGAATGTTTATTTTAATGTACGTGGTGACAATGACCTTCTCCGCCACAGCGAGTATTATTTGGTATTTATCTTCCTCTACATGCGGTAATTTTTTTAAAATTAAATAAATACCATATACTCTTTTCTGTATTTTGGTATTGAAATTGATTTTTTTATAATGGATTTGTTATTTCAATATATTTAAGTGATATATTGTGATCGAAATGTGGAAATGTTTTCTTTCCAATATTTTTTTTTTATGTCTTACGATTTTATAATGGTACATGGACATTTGAAAGGTGGTTATGTGATAAACCATATGACGAGTGGTGTCGTGAATACCAGGATGGGTGGTTATGTTATAACCTCCAATTCATTGGGTATGGAAGTCGGCCGTATGGATATTCCATTAAGTATGTGTGGATGTCGACCGTATGGTTATTCCATTTAAGTATGTTTATGTCCCAAGTTGCCTTTATATGTTATGTGATCTTTATATGGGTTTTATGGTAATATTTTGGTTACAAAAGGTTAATTAATGATATTTTATTCAGTGATGAGTATTTACTACATCATAAAGGTGAAAAGTATTACTTTGATAATGTATTAATGGTTTACTTGTTGTTTTGAAAAAATAACAATTTTCTTTCTTTGTGTAACCATTTCTGAGCTTTTTATACCCATCCCATATTTTTTTTGAAATGTTTATCACAAGACATAAAGATTAATAGGGTCAAGGATTGGATCAAGGAAATTTCAAGCTGTCTAAAAAAGGATCTAGACATGACTCTTATGTTCAAGTGTTTTTATTTTTGGAAGCTGAGAAGATGTGTCTACTTTGAAATCTTTGAGATGTAATAGTAATTCCCTAATTATCTAAAACTCTAAACCTGATAAGATCCTCAATATGAATTATTCATTTAATTCAATAATAATTAATGTTTAAGACTGGGTCCTTATAGTTGGTATTAGAGGTCGGTTTAGATAACTTTAGAGGTTATATTGTTGTTTAAGCATAAGTGACAAGTTGTGTATAACCACAATGGTTATTATATTAGATAGATTAATTATTATTTTTGAATGTTGGAATGAGTTTGAGATAACTTGGATAAGTATATCTTAGTTTTTATCTTCCTCTTTATTACATGATGATTTTTTTGATATACTCACACTGACCTCATTAGTTTTACTAAATCGATGGATCTAGCAGGAATCAAAGTGACAATGGGTTTGAAGGAGACTGTGGTGGTTCTCTGATTAAGAGACTTGATGAAATGGGGGATTCAATGAGAAATATCGTGGTTATTCTAAACCAACTATTAGGAGTCACGATCAACTACTTGAACCTTGGTGATTTCTTTAATGTATCTTGTATGAGAGAACCAACTCGATGTGGATGTTCTGGTGATAATTATAAACGTAACCATAAATGTTTATATGATCCTTACTTTTGAGGTAATTATGAGTTACTATATGTTATGATGGAAAATGAAAGGCATGAGATAAACTTGAGGTTAAAATATGTTTTGATTATTTTTGAAGATTTTATCTCAATTTGGGGAATGTTTTAAGAATTATATTGTTTCGGAAAAACGACAACACGCAGACCATGTGACAAACCGTCACGTCGGACAAAGCTGTAGGAATCGAACCCACAACCAAAGTGCGACTAGTATTTATCGCCTACCACTGGAATACATGAAGTCCCTGGTTATTATGACTTATTTTTTTAGTTAAATGATTTTATGAATCAAGAATAAGTTTATTTTGGGTTATTTAGGAAAATATTTACCTATCATGGAGGATATATGATTAAGTTAATTACTTTTCAATATGAGACTTTATGAGAAACTGATGTTATTTGGAGATAAATAATAATTTGTACCTTAGAAGACTATGTGATTAAATCCTTCAAATATTTGGGTTTCAATCTTAGTTTGGTTTACTATGAAGAATTTTATGGACAAATTATTTATTGAATGGTCTTAGTTGAACTTTGGGTTTTGTTGGACAGATTTTGGAGATTAAGAATAGAATATCTTTCTTATAAAGGATTATCCATTTGTGGTTTATCTGATCTTGTTCAAAAAAATTTGGTTTTGTTTAAGGTCTAAAGACATGGGAAATGTATACTTCTTTTTTGTTGATTAGGTTATTCTCTAGAAGTTGATTATAGTACTCTTATTATTAACAAGTCTTCCTAAATACTCGTCTTTTGGAGAAAATATGAGTTTGTTTAAGAAATATCGTAAAAGATGAAAGTAAAAATGACAAGAAAGTATGATTACTTATGATTTAGTTAATCTCATAAATAAATTATTCTTTGAAATGTAACTTAAAACAAAAATTTTGTCGGTTAAAGTTTCTTACAGGGGAATCACATACCTTTTAACCCATCATAAGTTTGTCATTTTCTTGGGGTTAACTTTCTCCTAATCATGTTTTATATCACTCTACCTCAGAACATGAACCTTTATTTTTTCTTCCATATCCATGTTTTCCTATTTAGAATCCTAGTATGGGTTAACTCAGGTGACCACTATACTTCTCTTTATTTCTTTTAAAGTGAAAATTTTGCTGACTCTTTTTCCGATGTGGGAATTTCAATGATGTTTCCAAGCCCAATTTTAAAATTGCGAGGACCCAATTCCCAAAAGGGGGGAATGATGTAACATCCTAGGTAAATAAAGAATATTACTTTTTCATATTTATTAATATTTGTGAATAAAATATTAGTATTACATTAAAGGGAATGCTATGCCCGATGGCGTACCGAATACGCAACAACGAGTTTCTTTGGAATCTTTCGTTGCACTCTAATAATAAAATAATATTATTTTAAATGGTAGTTAACACCTAGATGTTGCAATGGTACGAATGAAGAGAACTAACTAAAAAATGATTATATATGTTTGACAAATATTTTTACTTTTTTCCAATAAATGTTTGATGGTTAAAATGAGAATGAATGCATTTTTAAGTGTAAATATTCTAATATTCTTTAAAAGGTCAATTAACCGCCATTTGATGGAGAACCTATTTTAAAACCACTTTTTGAAAATTTTATGTGTTATATTTGACAAAATAAAATTCTTTTTAGAATCGAGAAATCAAAATTTACTTTGTGTAAATTTTTGAATTTTTACAATAAAGTTCATTTTTAATGAATAAGTGAAAAAATGTGGTATTTTTATTCAAAACCTCTATTAATATTACTTATTTATATTATTATATCATCGTATGAATTTTTTTTAAACTGAAATTATAATATATTTTTACCATTTAATTCAATGGTGGTCATTGGAATTAATTTCAATTTAAAATTGGACTTAAACTAGTGTCAATCTTTTAATAGATATTTTATCTTAAAAACACGCTATTTGTTTTGAAAGCAGTAATTAATTAATAAATTAATTAATTAAAATTATATGTTTTTATTTTTTTAAAATAGTCATCATTTTTGAATTTGGAATATAAATTATATCATAGGGAGAATTTTTAATATTTTCCAGAAAAACATCAATTTTTGATGAATAGTGAAACCACTAACTGGTAGTTAAAAAACTGATTTTTCGATTAAATGAAACTTTCAACTTCTATTATTTTAATTTCAAAAATCCGACATACATGGTTCTAATTAGGAAGTAAAATGTGGTTCAGTGAGATTAAAATAATATTTTTGGTGAATAATAACGTTTATGTTTTATTAATCACGATTAAAGGTAATTATTGTAATTTAAGGTAAAGATAATTTTATAATAATATGAAATGACCTTAACAAATTTTCTACCCTTATTTTATGAGTCATTTCCGACCATGAAAATAAATGGGTCAACTTGGGGACCCCATGGAGCCACTTTGTTTGGAAAATGACATTAATAACTTTTTATTTAATGTTTAAATTAAAATGTCACAAATATTTATTATTTTACTAAAACAATTTTTAAATGGGGTTATACAAGTCATATTTTTTAAAATAAATATTCATTATAAATAAAAAATGATTTCCAACATCACGATATTTTTTATAATTTTTAGACATTAAATAAATTAATTCATTTTTGACACCGTGATGATGTAGTGATTACCTCATAAATGAACAATTTAAATAAAATGAGAGGATAGGGTAACATATAAGTCTTAAACTTGTCACAAACCTATTGGATGGGTGTATTTCGAAACCTTATCACCTTAGCCTCGATATATATCCTTTTGGGACCTTTAAAATTCGACAAGAATTTTATAATAAAGTAATATTTTATAACCTTCCAAGAGTGCCCCTCCTCTTCTCTTATAAAGGGTCCCCACCTCTACCACCTTACCCACACCTCTCTAGACTTTTTCTCGGCCAAACCCTGCCCATTTCATCTCTCCAGATCCCTATATTCATCATTGAAGCCTCACCTTTGGAAGAATTCTCTTCATAAAACCCTTTTGTTTCAAACCAAGGAGAGTTACCCGATTTAAATGTAATGTATTCACTTTTGTTATTTTGTTTTATTTTTCTTCTCCAATCCACTAAAATATTTTTATTACTTTATTTTGTAAAAAATCAAGTATTTTAAATATACTAGGATGTTTTTATGTGAAGGATTAGAGCTACACTTACACACACCTCCTTCTAATGGTTAAAGAACATACTATTTCTGTGGATGGCGAATTACTACCTCACGAAACGATGATTGTTCAATATTATCTTAACACCATTCATGGTGGCCAGTTTGATGTCACTGTCTTTTATATATGATATATATAGTATTTATGATTTCCATATGCTTCTGTATTTTATATTTAAAACATACCTTTATACTTTTCATGTTGTGCAAATGCGATAATTTCATACGAGGAAGTGTGGACTACCGCACCCTCAAGTGATGTGGCTTGTTCATGGAATACATGGAATGTATAAATAATGAAATTAATTAAATTATATGACCTATAAAACATATATATTATTCTGTAATTATAATATAAATATCTCTAAATTATTTTTAATTCCATTAATGTGCCAAAGCAATGAAAGTAGCATTCATGCGTACGTACGGCCTACCGTCTCCATGAACGGTGCATTTCATTTGTTTTTATCACAAAATGTTATGGAATAAGTATAAAACGAATATATAATGGATATATATGACATTTAAATCATTAATACTCTTCTCGATATTATTTACATACAACTACATGGATAATCATTTTCAAACAAGTTCATTTTTGACTCATGTACCAAACATCGACAAAAACGTCTGATATGAACTCACATTATTCACCAATTATGATAACATTTTAATCTGTGATATGAACTGAATAATAATATTTAAATGAGAAACATATGAAATTATAAATTGACCAAAGTTTATTATTTCGGAATATGATGAAATGAACAAGACAAGTCAGACTTGAGGTGAGGGATCCTACAAATGTCTTTCTTTTTAAGTACTCAATTTTATGTCATTTCTTTTAAGATCATCTTTATTATGTTGGGGGATGTTATTTTATATTCCTCTTACTGTAATTTTTATGTCAATATTATGAGAGACCCTATTTGATATCATCAAATCATTTTTTGGAGGTTTAAGTGGCGCTGTTAGGCTGCCGTGTTTTCGTAAATGATTTTTCATCTCACTTTTATTCCCGTGAAATTTATGCTACATTTTCCACCATTACCTTTGATTGGTGTATGTACTTAACATTATTATACTCTTTGTGTATTATAATTTCAATTATGGGTATTTAATTCTTCATTGTATGACCCTTCTTCCATGGGGTGTACGTTTCGAATGTTACCCAAGTTGGTAAGGGAACCTTTCACCCTCCTCTTTTTTAAAAGACTTCTTTTGTTATGACTTTTAATTCACATAATATTATGTTTGGATATGTTCTTCTATATCCTTATTTATCTAAATTTTATGTCCAAGTGATGAGATACCATTTTCTCTCTCATCAACTCATTTTCTGAATTTTAAAGTGACGTCGTTAGGCTGTCGAATCTTTGCAAGGGAACTTCTTAACGCAATTTCTATTCATTGGATTAAACCTCTATTTCTTGATTATGTCATACTATGAATATGTTTGGATGACCTCTGATTGTTTTAGACTTCTTATCCTCTTATATTGGGTGTATTTATCTTTTTCACACATAATTATTTAATTGATTTATCCTTAATCTAAGGACACCGTCTTTGTAAGGGACTTTGTCTCAATATCCTTTCATTGAGGCATATTTTGTTCTAATACACGGATTTATTTTATATGTTGTATAAACCACCATTGACTTATCATTTCATTAAAAGGGAAACTTTTTCTATGAATTGTTTTACTAAATGACAAAAAGGAATGTTTATTTTAACGTACGCGGTGACAATGACCTTCCTTGCCGCGGAGATTATTTTTTGATTCTTGGCTTCCTCTACAGGTCATAATGTTTTTAAAATAAAATAAATATCATATACTATTTTATGTATTTTGGTATTGAAAATGGTTTTTTTATAATGGATTTGTTATGTCAATATATTTAAGTGATATATTGTGATCGAAATGTGGAAATGTTTTATTTCCATTATATTTGTTTTATGTCTTTTGATTTTATAATGGTATTTGGAAATTTGATGGGTAGGTATGTGATAAACCATATGAAGGGTGGTTCCATGAATACCAGGATGGGTGGTTACTTTATAACCTCCAATGCATTGGGTATGGAAGTCGGCCTTATGGCTATTCCATTAAGTATGTGTGGAAGTCGACCGTATGGTTATTCCATTTAAGTATGTTTATGTCCCAAGTTACCATTATATGTTATGTGATCTTTATATGGGTGTTATGGTAATCTATTGGTTATAAAAGGGTAATTAATGATCTTTTATTCAGTGAAGAGTATTTAATACTTCATAAATGTGAAAAGTATTACTTTGATAAAGTATTCTTTGTTTACTTGTTGTTTTGAAAAACAAATAGTTTTCCTTCTTTGTGTAACCCTTACTGAGCCTTTTAAGCTCATACTAAGTTTTTTTTGAAATTTTTTTCATAGGACATAAAGATGAATAGGGTCAAGGATTGGATCAAGGAAATGCCAGGCTGTCTAATCAAGGAACTATAAATGAATCTTGTGTTTAAGTGTTTTTATTTTTGGAAGCTGAGTAGATGTTTCTACTTTGAAATCATTGAGATATAATAGTTATGTCCTAATTCTCTAAAACTCTAAACCTGAAAAGATCCTCAATGGGAATTATTCATTTAATTCAATAATAAGTAATGTTTAAGGTCGGGTCCTTATAATATATATGTGTGTGTGTGTGTAGTATCATAGGAAATTCCTCACATGTTAGTGACATGCCTACTCAGTGCTAGTCGCCAGCCCCTAGCCTATTGGAGGCAGGCATGGGGAGTTCGAGCACGATCCCCTCTAGGACGTGTTGTGGCACCATTGGTAGTGTCCCTCCTAAAATTTCAAATAGCTAATTCAAGATGTATCAAAAAAATTGAGATAAATATCAAAGAACATTTGGAAATATAATTCTTTCACAATTTAAAGTCAAATAACCAATTCACATAGAGTTTCCCTAAAATTAGAACTCCATGATATTGGATTTTATTACCACTGAAAATGTATCAGCTTTAGTGTTGGAAAATATGATGAAGAAAACAACAGATCAAATAGAAATAAAACTTTAATGACCTAAATAAATCATTTTTATATAAAATGAAATAAAATCAAATACATCAACTAGATAATCCCTTGGATCAACCCATAACATTTTTAAGCCTTCATTTATATTATTATATCAATTTAAGAATGTAGACTCATAATGGTGGGATTGAAGAAGAAAAACATTGAAATAATGATCACTACATAGTTTTGTATTGGATTCAAAATAATATGATGCTAATATATTTACTACCTTATAAAATTATTTCAATGATAGATGTAGAATAATGTAATAATATAAAAATAATTACTTTTATTAATAAATGATTGGTGATTTGAATAACTTATATGTGGAAGAAAAATATGTGAAAAAAATGTAGAGTAATTATACAATTTAATGAGAGAAATACACACTTAATTATATCTCCAACAACACCATAAATAGTTATATTAGGATCCATGGTTTTTCCCCAATCAATAAATTCCTTCCCCATTAATTGTTTTTGTCAATGTATGGTTGAAATTAAATTTAAATTTGAATTTTCAAAGTATACTAGAAAATTACGACCAGGTTCATCCCCTTATAAAAAATGAATATTTAACATTTAAGATGGCATAATATATACGAAATTTATAAAAGAAATATATTCTCCAATGTGTCCTGTAATATTTATGAAATTTTAATTCATATTGTATATTCTATTGAAAAAATAATATGAAAGTGTTCAGATAACATTTTGGGCCTCCAAATCTGGCCCATAAATTAAATGTCAAATTGGGCTCCTTTAATCTCATTTAAACCATCATAATTAGATCATATCATATTTTAATGAAATTATCCACATAATTTTACCTATCATAGATGATACTTTTATGTTAATTGGGATTCAATTTTTGGAACATATTTTATTTTATGCATATAAGGCTTATTATTCTTTGATAAAATATTTATAAATCTATAGCACACAATGTCCATATTATATTATGATTTATCCCTTCATCATAAAATAAAAAAATTTCTACATAAAGTATTTAATATTAACCCCACACATCAATTTACATTATTGAAAATAAATTAATCCACATTCATTTGAATAATATAGAATAATTTTACACACTCTAAACCTGAATTGCACGTGTGATGAAAAATTTAGTTCAATTTATAAAAAGAACTAAAATTGGTGTTTATGTACTTTTAAAAAATATAATACAAAAATATATTCAAACATTATTATTCTATTTCAGTGGATAATTAGTAGGATATGAAAATATTTTAAATAATGGATAAAGGATCAATAGTCATCAGAATTGATAAAAGATATATCATGATGAAAATGATCCTTATCACACTAGTGTGATTAGATACATGAGGATGACACCAGGGATCACAAGGATCAGAAAACAATTCTTATATTGGCACATTGAATTTGGTTGGTGGGACATAATCCCTTATTCAAATTCAATAATAGCTTGGAAATAAAGAGATATCATTTCATTATTACATAGTTTGTGGAATATTTTTAAAACCCGATGCCCCAATGAAATGATGTCTAATTTATATTATGAGGTGAGTAAAATATGATGGAAGCATATTTTACATTGATATACTGGGTTCATACTCCTTTTAAAAATTTTATTGAATTATTATGGGTCATGTTCTTCACATTTTACTGTTATATAGTGGGGATGTATATATCATGTGGTTTAACATAAAGTTATAATAATATTTTCTATGTACTTTAATGACATGCAATTAGTATATAAGAACCAATGTGATGTTTTGAAAGATATCCTTTTAGAATCCTTGAACTGTTCATGTGAATTAAAATTCATGAAGAACCTTTTATCCTTATCAATCTAATTGATGTGTAACCACATATAGAATCCCATTATGTAATGATTCATGTCATGCACCAAAAATCCTTATGTAGATCTGAATTGTACATAGAGATAGTGAATTAGTAAAAATTGGAAATATTTATATAGATGTTAATGTATTTATATTAAATTGGATTGGAATTCCATAAGTATATGATATGGGTAGTAATAATGCCATAATCAGATCCTTTAAATCAACCTATCTACTTAGATCCGAATCACATGTAGGGGAGAGAGTAATTTCAGCTTCTTCCCTTAGTAATCCTAGACATCATTGTTGGATAAGGGATCCATCACATAGGTTAGGGTCATAGGTAGGGATAGTGAGCTTCCATATTTAATTATGGTAAAGAAGTAACAAATTCATCCCCATCATAGATTCCCAGATAGGATTATGCACTCTAACTAGTTTTTATAATTTCTTGGTGGGACATATATAATATCGATTATAGTAAAGAAATTAGAACATTGTCACGAAATTAAAGAACATGAAACAAGAACATTGTCATTCAATTTATTTCCATGGAACAATGTTGTACTATATTTCCAATATAAGTCATGGTTACACCTTATAGAGAATCATGATAGGTTCTCAAAGAAAAATTATCCATACTCGATTTCACAGACCAAAGATAAGTAGAAAGTCAATGAAGTCACACAAGAGTATGTGATAAAGAATATAACATGGTTTTCATAATTTTTTGTGTCTGATTTTCTTGTCAAAAATATAGATATCATGGAAGAACATGAATAGGTGTGATGAAATACCTAGAATAGTCTATGAATGGAGGGTATATGTATCAATACGTATCCTATGATGATAGGAATCTACCCAAACATAGTTCTTAGATTGCATCTGATATAGATTGGAACCATATGAATGGTTGTAATTTATCATTATATATGATTTATATTGAACCGTGATTATAGATTTTAGTGACACTATATACCATAAAATAATAAGAACAAATAAATATGTAGCTCATGAGTAAAAAAATCTCCATATACGTCTGACCCATATGAAGAGGAGAACATTTTTCTAATTTATTGTAATAGTTGGACCCTACATCGGAGATTTGGGTGTCTGTATGTATCATGAAATGGATTGAATGAAACCACATAATTTTATTTAATGGATAATTCTCCATGAATGTATGAACCATTACTAAAGGGGGTTTTCATTTTCATTGATTCTATGGTTGGACTCAGGATTGGAGATCCAAGCATCACTATATATCATATACTAATATGAATCAAGCCACATGTTGTTCCTGAAAATAAATCATCCATGCTGGTCTAACCCATAAACATAGGGGTAATTTTTCCATATATAATTATTGATATACCCTTGATTAATGATCTTGGTGTCATTCTATATCTTATAGTAATAAGAATTGAGACTCACAAAGTTAATGAATGGAAAATGCTAAATGTAATTAAGACCCATATGCTGAGGGGGAATATTTTTCCATTGATATTTTGGTTTGACCCTTGATTAGAAATATAGGTTCCACTACATAACCTATAATAATAGGAATTAAGTAAAATGTATGTATTGAATGGAAAAAACTCCATGTAGGTTTGGACCATACATAGAGGGGATATTTTTTTCTTATTGATATTAAAAATGGACTTTAGATTTGAGATATGGGAATAACTATGTATCATATGGTATTAGGAATAATTACTCACACAGTTACTGAATGGAAAAATATAGAAATACTCTCTTAATATACCCTAAAATTACATAATTTTTTTAGAATACATAATACATTACACATATAGATGCCCAATGAGAGTATTAGATCTGTGCATTTTGAATCCAGTAAAAATAATTTCTAAAACATAAGTGATCTATATTATCTCCCACATGGATCTCCATTACTATAACCATTATTAGAAACATCAAACTGAATACATATATTTACAACAATGAGAAACGATACATGAAAATGGGTGATCTAACATGTTCAGTAATATTATAAATGGAGATATAAAAGAATAATCATGATCATAATTGAATTAGAACATGGTCATAAAATTAGAAGATCATAACATACATATCAATGATTGTAATCAAGAGTCATGTAATATATATTACATGTTCATATAGCATGAATCAATACGGAATGCCGAAAATAATCTATGAAACTATAACATTGGAATAAAATAATTAATTATAGAATATAGATAAATATATAAAATTATTTCAATACTATTAAAGGAATTACATCTAAGTCCATATTAGTAAAATGTTCTCACACCCCAAACCATCTTAGAAGTTAAGGTTCACTCCCATGACCATATAAGTTGACATAGTACTTGTATGAAATGATTTCACTCCCTTTTAAATCTATTTATATCTAATGAGATATAAATTATTCCCCAATTCATTAGAGTAAGATATAGGTGACACCAATATCATAATGAAATCAAATGTATGTGTGCAACTAGATCATATACAATCAAAATATCAAAACCCATGAAATGAAATGGGTATTATAAATATGTAATCATGTCATAACGTATTAAAACATGACATGTTTTATAATAATTTCATTAATTAATAACCCATGAAAATAAGTGGGTCTCATTATCATATAACATGTTGAACAAAAACAAGCTTCACTAACATCATGCCATTTTAACATTAAACTTTCAGACAATTACTATGGATGGAAACATCGGATCATTTTCCATGAAAGGAGTTACTTTCTCCATAAAATGTCATCATAAATGTAAAACTAATTGTAAAGTTATTTTTAAATCCATTCATTAGGAATATATCATTTCTTCATTGAAAAACATTTTATATTACAGAAAACATTGTTTAGAAAATTTTTCATCGAAAATATATTTGATAATTATAGAAGAATATTTAAAAACCATTAAAATTTTAAAACGCAATTTAATTGAATGTTTTCTTAAGAGAAAATCTTAATATATTTTTTAAAAACATTTTTGAAAAATTATACTTTAAATAATAATAATTATGATCAAAGAGAGAAATAAGGTGATAAATTCTAATAAAAAATATTGTTATTTATATTAAGTATAAAACAATGAAAAAATTTACACAATTCATTAATGTATTGAAAATAAATTGAAGTTAATAAAACACATTAGTTTTCATGATATATATATCATAAGATTTCATCAATGGAACCATAATCATAAAAAATCCTGATAAATGATTAGATATTTGAAATAAACTCTCAAAAAATGTGTATATTTAATAAAAGAACCCATGAGTGATAACTAAAATACATAAATGTTAATATATATTGAAAATTATGATGTTCCTAATATAAAAATTCAAAATTAATTGAATACACCTCATAATAAAATACAGTTTCAGAATAAAACATGTCTCGCAAAGAAGGAAAATTTAGACAATACTACCTTACTTATTTGGTAAATTTTGAAAAATAAAATTCATGAAATAGAAATCTTAAAATGGGTATGAAAATTAAAATAAATTTCGTATAATAACAAAATAATACATTATTGGGATGCATATACTGCACCCAAAACAAATGAGTGTTTAACATACCATAATCCTTCTCCATGTCTAATTTTTTTTTTCTAATAATCCATTTTTATAGGATAAATGAGAACCCTACAATAGATCCATTTATGAAAACAAAATATAAATCATAGAGAGATCAAAAAACCACCCCGACATTTCAAATTCAATTTTCAAATTTTAGGGTAAAATACCCAGCATCGAGCCCAGCACCCTCTGTCAACTCCTTGGGTTCTATGAAACCTCGGGTCCACCAACATGTTGCCTCAACACCCGCCGTGCATCATCATCACCTTGAACATAGCCCCATTTGGAAGAACATAATCAATGTCAACGAGAAACCTTGAAGAAAGTCAGAACCAACAACAGCCACACAAATTCATCAAAATGGACAAGAACCCGGCCAAAAACATCACTGAACACCATGACCAACAAATTCCATACTGATGGAACACCATCATAGTCACCACACATCAAGCCATTATTGCCACTCAGAACCCTCTCTACGAATGACGATCCACCAAAAATCGCTGGATGCAGAAACTCCTTTGAAACATCTCCATCCATATAGTCACATCATCATCGCCAAAATGATGTGATAATGTGAAATCAAACATAGAAGAGTCTCCTAGAAAACATCTGACACTTGATAAACACCTCTCATGCCACCATGAGAGCCTTCGTACAAGACCAATATAGAGTCCAGAAGAAAAGGATCAAGTGACAGAAGCAGAGAGAAAGAGAACAGAGACCTTAACCAGGATCCTCATATGAAAGAAATATCATGGAACAACTGTAAAAGAATTTGAAAGGGGGAATCAGGGATGAAACCCTAAGAAAAAGGAATAAGGAAGGAGGAACCGGGGATCAAACCCTAAGAACAATCCTGTAAGAAACGATATGATGAATGAGAGAAAATAAAGGAAAACCCCACCAAACGGGAAGGTCCATGTTACCACTGTTTCCATCATTGTAATCCCAAACTGGTCTGAGAATCCATCACACATAACCAATATTGGGTCGAGTGTGTCGAGCCAGACTAGCAGAGTAGTGTAAGAGGGGGAAATAGACCAAACCAGAGAGACTAGAGGACAAATCAGAGGGAAGAATAAAAAGGAATCGGAGAGCCCGAGCCAGGATGTAGGCAACCCCAGAAGGGAGGGGAAACCAAAAAGAAGGAAAAGAAAAAAGAATAAAGACAACCTGGAATGAAGAAGTCCGAAGAAGCGGGATAAGGGTCCATCGTCACCGAGAGACTCTCAAAAACCTAGTAGGGGGATAACTAAGGATGGGAGCGAGATCCAGAAAAATGGGGATCCATCTATTCTATTCATCATCGTTTAACATACCATAAGTCACACAATGATAAAAACGAGACTAAAAATGTATGTACATTTTTTATGAACACAATTTTTACTCATTAAAAGATTATATTGAATAAAACTAAGTATCATATACATCTATATAAAACCATATTCATTTATATAATTATTTATATAATTATCCTATGTGTTTTTTCTACCAATTTAATAACACATCGATGTTAATAATCTGTTTTGAGTAATAATCGCTTTCTTTTAATGAGTTTTGATTTGTTATATTTTTCGATCATACTTATATAATGATTTAACAATATCCATAGTTATATATAGATATAAATGTCATATATATTCTGTATAAATTTATTCATAATAATCTATAAAATTAAGAAATAGAAAATGAAGAACATTATTCATTGCGATGGTATGTCGTACGTACAGATGAAAATAGATCCCATTTTAGTTTAGTATTGAATGAAATATAGTAAATGGTAAATATATTGGAATTATAATACAATTAATATATTATATATATCATATATGTTATATAAACCAATCTTTAACACATTCCATGTAACGTGTGACCGACTAACATCACATTGAGGAGGCGGTAGTCTGAACACCCACAAATGAGGTTATCCTAATTCAAAAAAATGAAATTAATTAAGGTATGTGTTACAAAATAATTAAGAGAGAATAAATAAATAATAAATATCATATATATATACAGATGTTATAAAAACAAATATCACCTTATTATTTACAACTTTGAAAGGTGTCAATGGAAGAACAAGCGACATCAGTTCTGGAGGGGGTAGTCCATCATACACACGAACTATGATTGAATATATCATTTCATGGAAGTTTATGTGAGTGAAATTATAAAACATAAAATAAAAAAATATAATTATATTATTTAAAATATAGTTATTAAATAATAATGTAATCCTAAGAATTTATTGTGTGCAGAAAAGAAATAAAACAAAAAATATTTGGGAATGATGTTACCACTTCAATGAATAAATCCTTTTGGTATTCACCAATGTGATTACATGGTTTTTTTTGTTCAAAAAAATAATGTCTATATAATAATTTGACAGAAATGGTATGGGGTGGTTGAGAAAAAGGTATTGGGAGGTGTGAAGAAGTTAGGGGTGAGTTCCCTTTTATAGTGGAGGAGGAGTGACATTTCTGTAAACAACTATAAACACTATTCTATTGTCTCGCTTAAATGAAGTATCAATAATAATTTTATATTTTTGGGAAAAGAGTGATATTGGAATAATAATTTAAATCCAAATGATTTTCTACATAATTTATTGAAATTTCCTCTACAAATTACTGATAAACTACTATGTAATATTGTTTTTACCTTAATCATTTTAAATAATTATATTTACATTCTGTAAATATTTGGGTCAAAATATAAGTTGGGATTATTACATGTTATATGTTATTTTTAATCTAAATATGAATCCATTTTTTCCAAATTTTAGTCTCTTAATTTGATGATATTAATCTAAAATTAAATCAACATGTGCTACAACAAAAAAAATTTAGGAGAAAATGTTTAAAAAGTAAAATTTTTATATATCAAATTTGAATTTGAAATTAGTTTCAAGGACCTAGTTGGATTAATTTATATAATATTTATCTATTGAATAATTAAAATTAAATTAAAATACAATTTTAAAATATCTATTAATTAGATGAAAAATGTTTTTATGTATAAAAACTCATCATTTTTATCAATTTATCCAAAATGATGTTTTCAGAAAAAATGCCAAAAATTTAACCCAATATTTTTTATTGAAAGTAAGAACTAAATAATGAATTTTATTTTATCAAATTAAATTTTTATAGTTTCTAAATTTATTTTATTATTGTTAATATAAGGATATAAAAATAAGTTCATTAGAGAAAATATTATTTTCCAACATTTGATGGATTTACCAAAAATAATGTGTTTTATATTTATATAATATGATTAATAATAATATTTTAAAATTAATTATTACAGTTACTATTATAATTGTCAATTGATATTTTATAACTATATCATTAAATTTATAATAATAATGAAATTATATTTTATAGAAACGTAAGGTTGTGTGTAACGCATGCCAAGTGAATGTTTCATGTAGAAAAAATTTATCTTAATGTAATATATAACGAAATATTGAATTTGTGAGAATTCAATTCTTTAAATAAATTAAAATTATTTTATTCCTATAGAAATTCTCCTAAAAACTCATCATGTTACATTCTTTCCACTAAAAATGAATTTCAACCATAAAATTCATCACTCTTAAATAATCAAATAAAGATAATTTTTGCTCATAATATCCTAAACATCCTATATAGAATCCTATAAAATGTTATCTCTCTAAAAAAAATTACCAATTTAGAGGTATTATTTAATATAAATTTATCTATATGATCAATAATTTTAACCGGTTGTTCCACATATTAAACACCACCTTCCATCTGTATGAACTATGAGTTCATCAGATGTTAAGTGTTAGATATGTTATAACATATGAGTGTTATATGGAACACAACATGCACTTAAGACCAATTTTGTGGATGTTACAGGTGATACGATACTGTTGTGATTTGAACAAAAAATTCAAATGGATCGATATTACAATTGATTAGTGTTCCTTTCTTACTGAATATCATGACCTTCTTCTAGATAGATAATTATAGAAAAAAAATCTCACTATCATAAAATTATAGATCAGACTAATGGTTATCAGAATAACTTTTGTTCCATCATTGTGAAGACCTGAAGCATGAGGTACATAGTCATTACATTACTTTTGCGGAATACTTAATACATAACAAAAACAGACACACAAGGATCTTAACAGTTTAGTGTCTTTGGAAACATGGAATATGAACTTCTAATCATGTTGAAAGATCTTCAACAACTCCCATAACGATAATCCCCTTTTTGTTTCCTTAACTAAAAACATTCTTTTTTTCGGGGGAAAATAAAACATAAAAATGGTGAGCTCAAATTCTCAGTAAGGGAAAACATAGAAAACATAAATCAATCCATAAAAATTTGAAAGCAAAAATTTGAACGGGAAATTTAAACCTCAAAATCTTGAGCAAAGACATAAATCGTGGAAGTACGTAAGGCATATATCATAATAGAAAATCAACCATGATACAATATAATGGGAATAAAACATGTAATTGTGGTAACCATTCAGCACATATTAGGATTTCCATAGTAGAAAAGACATTGCTACCAAGACCATCTTAGTGGACAAAGTCCCTTTCTGAATCGATTTCAATCCTCGTTTCAGTCCTGTAACACTAAACCAGATTAACTTACTGTTCCATCCATGTCTATCTCATGTGTTATAAATATTTACCCAATGCATTGGAGGGAGATATTGGTCCCACCCATCTCATAATGAATTAATTCTTACTTGTGACACAAAATAAACTTAAAACATTCATAATAACCCAAAGAATAAAAAGTGTTTCATAAACATAATCCCATTATCACATAATCCATATAAAACAAATGGATATTTCATCATAAGAAAAGTGAATCCATGTAAATAATAGAGATATTATACATGAAACATACACATATTAAATAATGTCATCGTAGATGGAAAATGGTTTTGATAAAACACTTGAAATGAATTCTTGAGGAAAATATCCTTTATTCTTCAAAATCATTTTCGTTTCAAAAAATTCCATTCAATTTTAAATGAAAAGTATTTTGTTGAAAATAGTACTGAAATATTTTGGAGGAAGCTTAATGATAATAAGGCTTTATAAAACCATAAAAATCTGTTCACTCCTATATGTTAAAAATAAAATTTTTCTCGTACTTTTGTTTGAAAAGTCAAAAAGTACCTCTTAACGTAAAAAAAAGAGAGATTAATTACATACCATGTAGTAAAAGTAGAAATGGGTAAAAAGGAAATTAAAAATACATAAAAACACTTTCAGAAAACATGTACATGGATGTTAACAATAAACCTAGTAAATACTTACGTATAAGCAATATCAGATAAAAAAATGAGATTTCCAAAATTATCCCTTACCTTAGGTCCGATATGCTTCGTACGTTTCCAAACCTCCTGTATAATGATTTAAATAATGTCATTGACTTATTAAAAAATCTTATTAATTTTTATGATATCATATATGGTTCGCTTATGACTTATATATTACCCGTTCTTTTGTAAGATCCATGTCAAAGCAGTGTTTTGGGCTAAATCGTTTTATTTATTGTACGTGTTTGGACTTGTTCTTCGTGATATTATAACATATATCTGTATTTACTTAATTCCATAATTTAAAACATGATTTATATATAATATAAATTTCAGTATATACATATGATAGATCGATTAAACGAAATGAAATTCACCGTTCATGGAGACGGTAGGTCGTACGTACGCATGAACGCTGTTTTCGTTTCCTTATTTAATTAAATGAAAATAATTAGATGACATATATATATATACATAAATCCAGTCTCATTATTATTTCATATATTTCATGATTACATATTATATATTCTTTCGAATCATTTATGAATGGTTAACATGGAGAATGAATCTCATCGCGTCGTGGAGATGGTATTCCGTACGTATGCACGAGCGATGATATCATTCCCATTATCGTGGAATTGTTTTGGAGTGTATGTATACTATTTCAGAATCAATATCACTTTAAAATAATCATATATAGTTATAATTTACACCATTATACCAATCCATGTAAGGTGGTGGTAGAAAATAGATTACACCATGACGTGTAGACGGTATTCCGTATGTACACACGCGCGGTGATTTCATTTTCTGTAGGATAGATAGATGGTGAAATAGGGTTGTTTCGTACATATAATTACATATCATTATATGAGTGATACTTATGTTATTACTTCATAATGAATCAACTAAATAAGAATAAGTGGAAGAAGAAATAAAGATGAAAGAATCGATAGCGGACATTACCTCTTCTTTGAAACGCCTCTTTGAGACCTCCCCTTAGGGCACTAAAATTGGTCTTTGAAGAAAACCAGTACCTATAGGATGTTTCTATGGAATTGGAGAAGAGAATTTGGTAGGGTTTGGCCGATCTTGAAGGTTCAAAGTGGTGTGAGGAAGATAGGGAGGAGGTTCCCTTTTATAAGGGAGGAGAGGGGCAACTTTGGAAAAACTAAGAATATTATTTTATTATAAAGCCATATTCGGTTATAGATAGCTCCAAATTTATTTATTTCGAAGCTAAGGTGGGGATGGGTCAAAATCCTCTCATTAAATAAAATTTTTACAAGTTTAATTTTCTATTTTAACCTTATCATTTAGATTTAACTTTAAGTTAGATAATTTTACTTTTACCCTGTCTTTTTGTGTTCTTACACTATAAGGTTAATAAACTCACTATAACAAGTCAAAAGAACCCCAAGTTGTATATTATTAATATATATAACCTTATATAATTAATTGGGTCGAACCATAGATTTTTATGAATAAAAAAATAATTAATAATATAATATTTGTTTTAAAAACTATTTTATGTCAATTTTGAAAGTATTTTGTAATTGATTTCTGTGAAAATCTTAACAGAAAGCTTAGTTCGCAAAAAATTAATTAAATAAATACTAACATGTCATATTAACATATAAAATAATTGGAATTCATAAAAAGTCTCAAATTACATTTATTTTTGTATTTATAACATCAATTATGTCAATATTTTATTAATAATAAAATTACTGAATCATCATTGTGTCATAAATAAATTAAAATATTTAAAGTCAAAAAATTAAAAATAAAAGAAAATTATATAGGAAATATTTTTATCTTTATAATGAATATTTATAGTCGAATTTATATTATTTATAACCCTATACTAAAAATTATTTACTTATTAAAATTTGATTTTAACTATTTTAACCCTTCTTTAAATAAATTAATATTAAATGTCCTAATCTAATCCAAGTGGACCTAAATGGTCATATTTTATTCATAAGGTTGTATTTTGTCGAATTAAACTTATCCAATTGAATTAGAACATGTGTTAGGGTAATAAGAATATCATTTTTTACCATTACTTGCCCTATTTACTTTTAACCGTGGTAAATAAAAGTAAAAAGTTACTATTCATCAAAAATTATTTTTAATCTCATTGAACCACATTTTACTTACTGACATCAACTATGTCTCTCCAATTTTTGAAATTCCATTCACAAAAGTGGTAAAATTAAGATTTATGTAAATTTGCAAATTCTCCTAGGAGGTGGGTAAAGACGGTGAAAAGTTCAATAAAATTTTTATATATCTAAAATTATTATAAAATGACTCCAATGAATTGAATTGAGCTTATATAGGTATTAAGTATCAATTTTTAACTAAAATAAATTTAAATAAAATAAATAATTATTTAAATAAAATGTCGATTTTTAAATAGTAACCCAGTGTTTTCACTATTCATCAACAATTGAACGTTTTCAGAAAAATACAAAAAATTCACCCTAAGCTAATTTCGATATTCCAAATCCAAAAATGAAGTCAATTTTGAAAAATAAAATATATAAAATTTCAAAAATTTGTTATTACTATTCAAAATGGCTAGTTTTAATAATATTTTAATAGCATATCGTTGTTTAGTGAAACTTGGTATTGCGTAAAACGCAAGCTATCGAAGAAGGTCGTGATTGCGTGTAATGCAAGCCATGTCAGGGTTTCATGTAGTTCATGACTCCTTTGTTGTTTTATATAACAAAATCCAACCATATTTCATTAATACATTGAATATATATATATATACTCAATGTTGCGTAGAATAACTACTATCAAACAAACTTGAAATTGGGTGTAACACGATCCAAGATTAGTGTTGCATATACTGCAAGCTAATGTGGTGTTACGTATAATGCAAGATAATCTTGGATTATAATACAACACAATACATCAAATAAATTTAAAAAAAACTTCTCATAAAATCACGGGGTGTTACATTCTACCCCCCTTAAAATGAATTTCGCCCTCAAAATTCGTCGGGGATATAAATGGTTGACTACTTGAATGTTTCATTAATAGAAACCCACATACTAAAACTTAATTTTAAAAAGTGATGTATGAAACATAACGGTTACCCAAAATAACTCATCACTGGGATTCCTCATGGGAGAACAGAGGTGAAAATATGGATATGGAAGAGAAATCTAAACATCAAGTTCCGATGGATAGTGGTAGAGAACATGGATATGAAAAATCCAACAATCACAAAGCCATAGATTTATAATGATATAAGGTACCATATGATTCATAGGACATAAGTGCACTATGAAAAAAAATTTGGATTTCAGGATCATATCTCTAAGGTTGATGAATTTTCGAATTGAAAGAAATACTTACTTGATTTTGGTGGAATCTCATCGTTGTTCATGCTTTGAACAATTTCCACTTCATCTCTTATAGAAATGAAGTTGAATTTTTCATTCATTAAGTGTTATTAGATCATGTGATTGAATGATAAGTCATTCTATCTATTTCAAAAAAAAGGTTAGAAAAAGTTATCAAATATGAATTAGTCCATATATGGTGAGTTTAATCATATACGATTCCAAAAATGAACTTATACTTCATATATCAAACCACTTAATAAAATAAAACTAGTTTCTACTAACCAGGGACTTCTTGTAGGCCAGTGGTAGGTGATAAAGGCCAGCCAAACTTTGGTTGGGTGTTCGATTCCCACAGCCTTGTCCGACACGATGGGCTATCGCCCATCCTGCAGGTTGTCCTTTTTCTAAAAATACATTACTATAACATCCCATCAATATTATCGAAAAAAGTTATAGCCTTAACCAATACTATATTATATCCATCATAATCCATTTCAAATCTGTATGGTTATCCAAAATACTTCTGTCCAGGCTTATAGTATAAAGAAAATAATTACTAGAAATGTCATTTACCGAGCATGTGAATTCCTTCATTTGTCCCCGATATATCTTGTTGATCACATTCCAATTATGTGAATACCTTAATCATGTATTCTCTTGAAACATGAATTACCATAGAACCTTAGCGAAAACATGAATTGTGTTAAAATTTAACTCTTTCCACATACAAAAATCCCAAATAAAATATATATAATCAAATAATGATATCACTTTGACATTTTATCATCCATGAGCTCATGAATACAATCAAATATCTCATTATCTTCTTATCCCTTCATTATGCGCATATCATCTACTTTCCAAAAATATCTGAATAACCTTTCATGGTTACCGGTACCATTCAACATATAATTTCAAATAATTTAGGAAAAACAATAGTGTAACAATCCATAGATTATTCTTTATTCCCTAGTACCATTAACTTTACAACATAACTCTTGATAAACATAAAATCACTCAACTACCTTCGTAAACAACTGACTGTTCTTCAATACATCTTTCATCTCATATATCATTTGTAGTCTTCTCATCATCATCCACATAAATACTACCCATATGACCATTCTGATTCACTTCATGATAATTTCCCTTAGGAAATTGGTTTGCATAATCCCCGTACATTCCACATTTAAAACATCTAATCATTTTTGATGTCGTAGCAATTCCATTATCCTTGTCCATGGTGTTAACTGGACCTTTTCCTTTTCTCTTTCTGGCTTTGTGTCCTTCTTTTTCACACCCAAATCATCTTCCAGTTCCTTTGAAACAATCTCCCCAATGCCTCTTCCCACATGATTTACATGAGGGAAATTGAACTTTCTTTCCTCTATGATCGTCATGAAACTCCATCTTTCCCTTATTATCTGAGTCGGGAAACTTACCAAAGTTGAGATTATTGATCATATTATGAGATTTCTGATTAGGAATAATAACGATGTTTGGACTTCCAAATCCCATTTCATTTGGTTTCCCATGAAGAATATCATTCCATTGCCCGTCATATCCTCCATTATCCTGAATCTTCCTGTTTCCAGCTATTTTATAAAACCTAAAAAGAATACTGTGAGAGGAAAAAATCATGCTAAGGAATAAAACATAGTAAAGGGGGATTACACTCAATATCTAACATCTTAGGTTAAATTATAACATCGTACCGTAGTTCTAGGACTATATCCTATATGTATACTGATCCTTAGGTACATCCCTAAACATACCATAGAAATATCTTTCGGGTTCTCACTAATGTTTTTGCATTCTAGTTTCCAAAGGTTGAATAAACCTTTCCTCTGATACCAACTGTAATGACCCGAAGCTTGAAGTATATGGACATTACATTACTTTTTCGGAATACTTAATACATAACAAAAACAGACACACAATTATCGTAATAGTTTAGTGTCATTGGAAACATGGAATATATACTTCTAATCATGTTGAAAGATCATCAACAACTAACATAATGATCTTCCCCTTTTTGTTTCCTTACTTAAAACCTTTCTTTTTTTCCTAGGGAAAATAAAACATAAAACGGGTGAGCTCAAATGCTCAGTATGGGAAAACATAGAGAACATAAAATAATCCATAAACATTTGGAATCAAAAACGTGAACATTAAATTTAAACATCAAAATCTTGAGAAAAGAAATAAATCGTGGAAGTACGTAAGACATATATCATAATAAAATATCAACCATGATAAAATATAATGGGAATAAAACATTTAACTGTGTCAACCATTCATCACATGTTATTATTTCCATAGTTGCCAAGGCATTTCTTCCAAGACAATCTTAGTGGACAAAGTCCCTTTCTGAATCGAGTTTACTCCTTGTTTCTGTCCTGTAACACTGAACCGGATTAACTTACTGTTCCAGCCATGTCTATCTCAGGAGATATAAATCTTTAACCAATGCATTGGAGGGAGATATAGGTCCCACCCATCACATAATGAAATCAATCTTAATTATGCAACAAAATAAACTTAAAACATTCATCATAACCCAATGAATAAAATCGGTTTAATATACATCATCCCATCATCACATAATCCATATAAAACAAATGGATATTTCATCATAAGAAAAGTGAAACCATGAAAATCATAGAGACATTATACATGAAACATACACATATGAAATAATTTCATCTTAGATGGAAAATGGTTTTGATAAAACACTTTAAATGATTTTTTGAGGAAAATATCCTTTATTCATCAAAATCATTTTCGTTTCAAAAAATTCCATGCAATTTTAGATGAAAAGTATTTTGATGAAAATAGTAATGAAATCTTTTAGAGGAAGCTTCATGGAAATATGTCTTTATAAAACAATAAAAATCCGTTCACGCTGTATAAGTTAAAAATAACATTTTTCTCGTACTTTTGTCGAAAAAGTCAAAAAGTACCTCGTAACGTAAACAAAAGAGAGATTCCTTACATACCATGTAGTAAAATAAAAAATGGGTAAAAGTACATTAAAAATACATAAAAACACTTTTATAAAACATGGACATGGATGATAACAATAACCCCAATAAATACTTATGTATAAGCAATCTCGGATAAAAAAATGAGATTTCAAAAATAATCCATTACCTTCGGTCCGATATGCTTTGTACTTTTCTGAACCTCCTGTATAATGATTTAAATAATTTCATTGACTTATTATAGAATCATATTCATTGTTATTATATCATATATGTTTCACTTATGACTTATATATTACCCGTTCTTTTGTAAGTTCCATGTCAATGCAGTGTTTTGGGTTAAATCGTTTTATTTATCGTACGTGTTTGGACTTGTTGTTCGTGATATTATCACTTATATCCTGATTTACATAATTCCAGAATGTAAAACATTATTTTTTATATAATATAAATTTCATAATATACATATGATAGATCGATTAAACGAAATAAAATTCACCGTTCATGGAGACGGTAGGTCGTACGTATGCTTGAACGCTGTTTTCATTTCCTTATTGAATTAAATGAAATTAAGTAGATGACATACATATATATACATACATAAACCCATTATCATTAGTATTTCATATATTTCATTATTAGTTATTATATAAACATTATAATCAATAATGAATGGTTAACATGGAGAATGAATCTCATCGCGTCGTGGAGACGGTATTCCGTACGTACGCACGAGCGATGATATCGTTCCCATGATCATGGAATTGTTTTTAAGTGTATGTATATAATTTCAGAATCAATATCACTTTACAATAATCATATATATTTATTATTTACACCATTATACCCATCCAAGTAAGGTGGTGGTGGAAAATAGATTACACCACAACGTGGAGACGATATTCCGTACGTACGCACGCGCGGTGATTTCATTTTTCGTAGGATGGATAGATGGTGAAATAGGGTTGTTTCAAAAATATAATAACATATAAGTATATGAGTGATACTTATGTTATTACTTCATAATGAAACAACTAAAGATGAAGAATTGGAAGAAGAAATAAATTTGAATGAATCGGTAACGAACATTACCTCTTCTTTGAAGCGCCTCTTTGAGACCTCCTATTAGGTCACTAAAATTGGTCTTTGAAGAAAATCAGGACCTCTAGGATGTTTCTATGGAAGTGGAGAAGATAATTAGGCAGGGGTTGGCCGATCATGAAGGTCCAATGTGGTGTGAGGAAGAGAGGGAGGAGGTTCCCTTTTATAAGGGAGGAGAGGGGGAACCTTTGGATAAACTAAAACTATTATTTTATTATAAAGACATATTCGGTTTTAGATAGATCAAAATTGATTTATTTCGATGCTAAGGTTGGTATGGGTCAAAATCCTCTCATCAAATAAAATTTGAACAAGTTTAGTTTACTATTTTAACCTTATCATTTAGATTTAACTTTAAGTTAGATAATTTTACTTTTACCGTGTCTTTTTGTGTTCATACACTATAAGGTTAATAAACTTACCATAACAAGCCACAATAACCCCAAGTTGTTTATTATTAATATATATATCCTTATATAATTTATTTGGCCGAACATTAGATTTTTAGGAATAAAATAAAAATTAATAATATAATATTTGTTTTAAAATTTATGTTATGTCAATTTTCACACTATTTGGTAATTGATTTTTGTGAAAATTATAACAGAACTTTTAGTTCAAAAAAAGATATTTAAATCAATACTAACATGTCATATTAACATATAAAATTATTTTAATTCATAAAAAGTCTCAAATTACATTTATTTGGTTATTTATAACATCAATTATGTCAATATTTCATTAATAATATAATTATTGCATCATCATTGTGTCATATATAAATTAAATTATTTAAAGTCTAAAAACTAAAAATAAAATACTATTATGTAGAAAATCGTTTTAGCTTTCTAATGAATATTTATAGTCGAATTTTTCTTATATATAAACCTATATTAAAAATTATTGACTTATTAAACTTTGATTTTAACTATTTTAACCCTTCTTTAAATAAATTAATATCAAATGTCCTAATCTAATCCAAGTGGGACTAAATGGTCAAATTTTATTAATAAGGTTGTTTTTGGTCGAATTAACCTTATATAATAGAATTAGGACATGTGTTAGGGTAATAATAATATCATTTTTTACCATTAATTACCATATTTACTTTTAATCGTGGTAAATAAAAGTAAAATGTTACTATTCACCAAAAAATATTTACATCTCATTGAACAACATTTTACATACTGGCATCAACCGTGTCCCTCGGATTTTTAAAATTCCATTCACAAAAGTGGTAAAATTATGTTTTATGTAAATTTTAAAATTCTCCTAGGAGGTGGGTAAAAGACGGTGAAAAGTTCAATAATATTTTTATATATCTAAAATTTTTATAAAATGAGTCCAATGAATTGCATTGATCTTATATAGGTATTATGTATCAATTTTGACCTAAAATAAATTCAAATAAAATAAATAATTATTTAAATAAAAACTAGATTTTTAATTAGTAACCCAGTGTTTTCACTATACATCAAAAATTGAAAGTTTTCAGAAAAATACCAAAACTTCACCCTAAGATAATTTCGATATTCTGAATCCAAAAATGAAGTCCATTTTGAAAAATAAAATTTATTAAATTTCAAAAAGTGGATATTACTATTCAAAATGGCTAGTTTTAAAAATATTTTAATAGCATATCGTTGTTTAGTGAAACTCGGTATTGCGTACAACACAAGCTATCGAAGAAGGTTGTGATTGCGTGTAATGAAAGCCAAGTCAGGGTTGCGTGTAGTGCACGACTCCTTTGTTGTTTCGTATAAAAAAATCCAACCATATTTTGTAAATACATTGAATATATATATATACTCAATGTTGCGTAAAATAACTACTATCAAACAGACTTGAAATTGTGGGTAACACGATCCAAGATTAGTGTTGCATATACTGCAAGCTAATACAGTGTTGCGTCTAAGGCAAGAAAATATTGGGTTATCATAAAACACAATACATCAAATAAATTAAAAAGAATACTTCTCATAAAATATCGGGGTGTTACAATCATTGAGCTACACTAATATGCAACATAATGGTTCCAAACTACCAGACCATTTCCTCATCTATCTTAGGTCCCAATAGCTTTATTTCTATAATTTATTGCCATCACATGTGAGATTTACATATGTTCCCGTAGAGGTATTCAAAATGTTCTATTTGAATTTCTGAGTTAATGGTATTGTTCCATGAATACTCAACTAGAGGAAGGGTATGATCCCAACTAATTTTGAAATCCAATGAACAATAACACAACATATCCTCTGGGGTTGTAATTGTTCTTTTTGTACAACCATCCATATTGAGATGATAAAAAGTTCAAGAACTAAATTCGATATCAAATAATTTCAAAAAACCTCAATAAAACATTGAGGTAAACCTTAGATACCCATAAGATAAAATATTATGTGGCACTTCATGCAACCTTTACACTTCCTTAATTTGTATCCTCCCTAGATGATCCATAGGGAAATGTTGTTTTATTGAAATGATGTGCGTTGACATAGTAATGAAATCTACTAACACCCATATAACATTAATCCCCTTACTAGTTTTAGGATGTAAAATGGAAAGAATTATAGTGGTGTTCTATAATTTTTTTATTTTATATCTAATGAATAAGACATTTATATATACTTTTTCTTTCATATATAACATGATTTAATGACCAGTACCATTATAAAAACTCAATGATATTTATCTTCATTCAATCCCACCAGTAGTATTCTTTCAGGTCCCAATACATATTCATACATGCATGCTGAATAGATAATGATGAACTATGAGATTCCTATAATATACCCTTATTAAAATATTGTTTTTATGGAACACATACATATTTCATGAACATTTTCATTATATAATAATCAATGTTAAATTTTGGTACACTTCTAATCTTTTTCTTTAGTTTTACTAATTCCATCTATGCCTATATAATGTTCACTTATATATAGGGTCTAACATTAAATTCGGATGGAAAATAGTTTTCCTCATCCCTCATGACTTCCAAATCCATAATTTAAAAAACATTAAAAAATGGATCTTTTTCAATTGTCATTATCGATAAGCTAGGATGATCATTTCGACTCAATGAATCAAACCCATTTTTTGATTCCCAGGACGGTATTGTATTGAGCATTCATAATCTTCTATCATCTCTAGACACCTTCTCTAGCACATGTTCTTCTCCATATGTGTGAATATATATTTCATACTTTAGTGATCTATAAATATATCACACTTTTAATAATAAATATAATTCCACCATAACATTAATTGAAAAAATAACACAGCTAGATCCTAATATCGAGTTCGTTAATTTTTCTTATGAATCATCAATTTCTGCGGGGAATTAGATATATAAATTTTATTATGAATATTAACACATCCCAATACATTCATAGATTCATCATTGCACACTAAAACCCTTCCCCACTATATGGTATTGTAAAAACATATGCATTGTAACGAACCTGGTCGGACCTGAAATCCCAATAGGCTCGGCAACACTTGTGCCCTTTCCTCATGAAGATAGGATACCCCCACCCTTTTCAATTTTATAGGTTAAAACCTATTACATTACTATATAATATGTGGAAGGAATTATACCATTCATGACGAGGATTTTGATCCCCCCACACAACTCGAACTCATGACCATGGGATTAACGCCCAACTAGGAAGAGTTACGAGTACCACATGGTTAACAATAGAATGGTAAGCATTACAAATAACATAAGAATAACTGTGCCTCTTGTTTTTGAGTATTCAACCCAGAAAAGTCTTATAGGGTTCTATTTAGTCTCTTATAGTTGTTGGTTATACCCAAACTCATAACAGAGTGGTGGAATTGAATTATTTTTAGTTGTTGTCTATCATCCTTGTTGATCATGAACTATTAAAGGTAACAAACTGGATTAGTGATAAAATTGGTGTTCCCAGGTTTTTTGTAACTCCCAATGCTATAAGACCGCATATAGTTTCTAGTTCATTTGAGGGTTCAACTTTGGGTCGATGGAGGAGAAAACCCCAACATCATTGCATGATGGGATGTCAGGGATAATATTTAATACAACTATCATCTGATGGTTTATAGGTGAGGAAGTGATGGAATAGAACATGGAAGATCTCATGAGTGTTTAGAATGTCCAAATGAATAGTAAAGTCTTACATTAGAAATTTCAAGGGGATGATTCCCATTTAAATAGAGGTAGCATCGTGGAACCTTTCACATTTCTCTTTTCTGGTGTCATTGTCCATGTTTCAAGGACCGATTTTTTTTGTTTTTTTGGAAGGTTCCCCATACAGTGAGGAGAGAGAAACAAAGGAACCTATTTCACACATGTATTCTTGTCAATTATAACTTATATTACTCTGAACACTCTTTTGTTTTGTAATGGTGTAACTGGTAAGGGTACTTTATGTCACCATTTCATCTTTATCCAAAGGATTTCCATCAGTGTCACCATTTGGGGCACATGGAGGGGTTCCTCTACCAGCATCATCTGATGTAGTCTCAAATAAAAGATGTCATATTCGGACTACATGGCAGCTGATTACCAAGACATCCTAGCTCCATCCATAGGTCTCATAGTGAATATTTTCACACAGTTAGGAATCATTGGGTGTGGGTAACCTTGGTCAAATTTTTTTCTCATATCTCGAAATAGGGACGGATTATGTATCACTATTGTATATTTATAGTTTTTGATGGTTTTGTATAGTGTTAATAGTTGTAGATGACCAATTCTATCATTATGGTCTTTGTTCATTGAATACCACACACTGGTTGTAAGAAGGCATTATGATCTCATTTTCTTGTATCCATAGTAGTTCTGCCACTTCAAATTTGAGCTTTGAATATTGTATCTTTTTCATTGCAAGTATCGATATGATTGTGTCTCTCATGTGGAAAACTCTATTAGTGACCCATTACTATTTTAAAATGTGCTCGTTTTGGTGAAACATGCATCTAAGGAAATAATGAATAGGGTTTTGGTCCACCATTCAGTTTTGGGTTATTTTGTTGGGGACCCCACATGGTGGGGGTTTGTATAATGCGTAGAGTTTTGGGGTCTTTTTGTGTTTGGTTTCTCAATTGATTTATGTTAATTATCCTAAGCTGGTCGGTTCTTAACTGGTGGAAATATTCACCATGATTCTTTCTATTACATATTCGAGAGTTGTTTTCTGTGCATGTTTTGTTCTATGTTAGTGGTTTTTTATTTTGATCAAGTTATAAGTTCTAAAGATAGCTCATGATAAAAGTCTCAATATTGGTTTGTCTAGTCATGTTCTTGTGGTGGGGAGAACCCTTCTCATTTCATGTTAGATATTATTTTTATAATTCCCTTTAGAGTAGGTGGGGTGTGACTGATGCAGTTAAAATTCACATCTAGTTTAGGATTTTTTAACCTCATTCAGTTCCAATCATGAGTTTGATTCCTTATTTCGCTGGTTGGATTTCTAGGGGTAGAATGTTTATGTGGTGGGGATATTTTTCACACCCTGAAATGGAATCTTTCGATCATGGTTATTTATAAATATATATTTTCATTTTCATTTCTAAAACTATGAAAATTTATTACATAAAAATCAAAATTAAATTAAATAAACTAAATGAAAAAATATTTACTAATAATAATATTATTGTTTTAGGGTTAATAATATTATTATTATTAAGTTTATTGTTATTAATATTATAATGTAATTTTTAATATTATTATAATTATATGGTTTTCTTATAATTATTATCGGGTTTATTATTATATATTAAAATTTTATTTTATTTTATTTTATTTTTTTCATTTCCTCTTCTTTTCCATCACACTCCCCTTCCTCTCCAACATGCCCGACCTCCCCACCCCCTCTCCCTATATCGCACCACCTTTATGACCCCATCCCTGGACAAGGTCCTCCACGAATTCTTCCTCCTTCCTTCGTTGAAGACTCCCCTCATGCGTGGTGGACCCCTCCACTCTCGCATAGCCAACCTCCATCTCTTGTTCGCGCAACCCTACCAACTGGGAGAAGCTCTGTCCCACTGCTCTCCCCCTTCAGATATTGAATGACTTCTTATTTTGGTGTGTGAATCCCTCTTGTGAGCTTTTTCTCCCTTCGCATTCCTATATTTTATTGTTTTATTTAATTTAATGTGGTGAACATATCATGGTTGAACCCTATCGTGTTTTGGGGTTCTCATTTTGATTGATTATTTTTATTAAGTATTCATCGTGTTCTATTGAGGGTTTTTCTTGCCACTACAATCATGGGAAGTTGGATTTCTATAGTTTTTAGATATCTATTCTTGAATTTCATCATTAGGGATTAATTTTAATTTATGGGTCTTATGATTTTTGAGTTTTTGGTAATTTATTTTGAATATGAAACCTGTTTTTTCATTCGATTAAATTGGGTTTGATTTTTTATATGGCATTATTATCTGAAACGATGTGTGTTTTGGATATAATTTTTTATGGTAACTCTTTGTTGATTTTTATGACTTATACATTTGGTTTATTAGATTACAGAAGGTCTGAAAATTATATTTTAGTATGGTGTTAGTGTGCATTTGATTTGAAAAAATGGTTGTTCTGTGTGTTTTTGACGTAAGGCTGTGCAGTTCTAAATTTTACATTATTATAAATTTTCAAATGTATTATTAAATTATATTAATTGTGAATATCCTAATTTAATGCTTCCATGATGTGTGGTTTGTTCTAAAGAGGAATTTTAATTTAAATTTGGTGTATATTTACTTCAAAAATTTGTTGCGTCATTTTTTAAGGCTTTACAAACAACAAAATTGATTTTTTAAATTATTTGTCTGGTTCGAAAAACATTTTTGGTAGTATTCAGGATGTTTTATAATTTGAAAGATGTATTTTGACATGAAATTGGTTGTTTTATTGTGGGTCCCATGTTTCATCATTTGGGGTTGTTTTGTTACTTCTAGAGTGGATTTATTAAATGTTGTTATTGCTACGAAATCTGGATTATTATGGTATTGTTTTCCATTTTCCCTTAAAATATCAATTTTAAATGTGTTCCTTGTGAAAAGTGTTGTTTTACTTATTGAAATTGTTTTATGAAAAAGATATATAGTTTATTGAGTTACAAAAAGGGTGTAAGGGCATGTTGGGTACTGTTTGGTGCGTGTATGTTGAAAAGAGATTTTAATGGGAAATGTACACGTTTGAGCGTGTTAGCCTTGTTGTACTTTTCTTAGTATGTATTATAAATTATTTTAAAAAATGGAAAGTATGTTTTAATGTCACTTTGGTGTATGTTGGATTTTAATGATGTTTTTCTATTTGAAATTTAGTGTGTTATTGGTGAAAACCGAGGAGTTGTTATTTTGAAATATCTTACAGCGTTTTTAATTGTTTAATTGTTTTATTAATTTATATTTGTAGTCTTCGGGTCTAAGGAGACTCACCGGCATGTGTATAAGTAAGTATATATATATATGGGTTCCTTTGTTACATGTATACTCATCCATGATATTGAATATACATGTATAGGGAAAGGTGATCCCATGTATATATGTTATAATTCATACGTAGGAGAGTGGTGATTTGTATATGCTCATAAGCATATGTGTAAGGATCCCCTTACACATGTTCAAGGCCATGTGAGTGTGTGCATAGGGGCTAGGGTTTCTTACATGTATGTGATCATGCATATGCATAGTGGGGGAGAAATAGGATTTAGTTAGAAAGCACCAAGGGCTGAAATTTTGGTCTGGTTCCACTCTGAGGTAGGTTTCCTATGCACATTCCTTTAACATTAATTCCATAGTACCTTGATTTTTAAAAAATATGTTTCATATTTATGCTATATAAACATGATATTAAATCTGGTTGTGGTGTTAGAAATTATTATGAATTTCTTTAGAAAATCAAACTGTATTTCTAACACCCATTGGTCTTATGTGTCTTTTTTTGAAAAGTGATTTCGTAAGTGGTTTTAAATTGGTAATGAATATTTCAAAAGGAATTTCTCCATTCATATTGTTAGTAATAAAAATTTATCCTTGTACGTAATTAATACAATTTGGATCATTTAAAATGGTTTATGGAAAAGAAACCCCTTGTTTTTGAAAATTATGTGTTTTCCTTGAGATAAACTCACCACTGATTGAAATGGAGCACAATAGGAAACCTGGGTTTCTAGGTAAGAGGACAAGGAATAGTATGATAGATGATACATAAGTGGTCCATCTAGGTTTCAACTACTAGTATTGACACTAAAATAGTGACTAATTATTTTAAATATGATTAGAGACCACTAGGTTATGGGATTTTTCCCTACTAGTGTCTCTTACACGAGAACGTAGACCGTTGTGGTTCCTATTCCACATTTCACAAAGGTAAAAGGATTGTAGGACCCCAACTAACACTTTATTCTTAGTTATTTATCATAGTTCTTGTGATATGATTTTAATTCCATTAATTTTATACTTGATGTCTTATTTGTGAAAACCATATTGTAATCTATGTTGGTTTCCTTTCTCCTTGAAATGTTAATGCATGCATGTAACCTATTTTGAAAATGTAGTGGGAGAGAAACGCATTACATGAAAATAATAACTTGTTACATGAATTAGAAAATAATGGAAGCATTTTTTTTATTATGTCTTATTTTTAAAATAACATGTTTTGAATTTCTTATAAAAGTAATTGTCATAGGGTGTTTTGTATATTGGCATTCTTACTAAGAATCTCAATGCACATGTCTACATAACCTTTAAGTCTCTGGTTCCAATAATCTTGGATCTCTTTGGATTGTGTATATTTTATGTTCCATGGTGGCCCATGAGGTCACTTGAGTGATGTATCATTTCTTTGTTTATTCCTTTCACCAATACTAGCTTCATCAATTTATTTTAGTTTATTTTTCTATTTGTTAATTTTACGATTATTTATCAATGTTTTTATCGGCTAAATCATTCCAAACAAGTTAATTTTGATAACGGACACTATTTTACATCCTTTGGGGATTGGAAATTCCCTTTAGGCCTTATTGTGGGCCAACTCATATGACAAGTTCATGGTCTACCCTGGTTGGTTTGATACATGGCCTAACTAACATTATCTCTAATTCCATGAAAATTTCCTCATAATTATCTGTACAAATGAACATTTCACCATTTTGAGTTAACATAGTCATATTATTAGATTGTGGCATAGAAATTTCTAGAAAAAATGTATAATATAGATCTAACCCCTAGAAAGTAAAGATATCAGCCATTATGGTTGGTCATGCCATTATTTAATAGCCTCTTTCATTGATGGATAAACTACTATACCCTCTCTTGAAATTAAATAACCAATAATTAAAATCCTTTCAGAAAAAATTTAAAATTTGGAATTTTTTCGTATATTTTATCCTACATTAGAAACTTTAGTCTAATTTTTTGGTGTTCTTCATGCTCTTACATTCTCTTTGAATTTACATGCGTATCAACTTTAAATACTACCACAAACTAATCGAGGTAATATCTATAGACTATATTCATAAAATCCTAGATTATAGATGGGCGTATTGTAAGTATAAAGGGAATCAATTTGTATTTATAGTGTCCCTATATTATATGAAACTCCATATTGGGTATATCAACCTTTTGACCCTCTATTAATTATATCCAGAATAGAGGTAAATATTAGAAAAATATTGAGCACCACATAGTTGATCAAATAAGTCATCAATACAGGGACACATATACTTTATATTGATCATGATCTTGTTCTGTAACTATAATCAATGAAAATTCCCATTGATCATTTTTTATATTTCACTAATTTAATATAATCACCACATGGTGAATCACTTGGAATGATGAATCCCTTATTAATGTTTTCGTTGATTTTCTTCTAAAACTCAATTGTGTCTGTTCAATATAGAGTCATGAGATTGGTGTGGAACCTATTATGATTTCTATTGAGAACACAAATTTACATTTTGTGGATGTATATGAAACATTTTCAGAATTACATTCAAAAATTAATTAAGAATATCAATATCATCGATGTAGATTCCCCCAAACATTTGAGGTAATCATCCCTTATGAATTGGAATTATGACTCCTAAAATTGATGTAATCTCAAAAGAATGTTGATAATTATCATCACAGTGATATATGATCACATGTTTTTTTGAAATATCAAACCTAACTCCCCTAGTCAATAAATATTTTAGGATTCATATTGAGAATTCCAATCAATGACAATGATCACATTAAAATAAATAAGATGATGAATGGAATGATTCACGTGAAACACATTCCCACAAACATCAATCAGAGTGGAATCATAAAAATTATAGGAAATCTCTATAAAGTTAAGAGTTTTTAGAACAATATCGAATTTTTGATATTTTTTGTGTAATCTTAATTATCAATGGGAACTCTTCATAAGTGAAATTTTCGGTAGATATAGAATAAAATAAGAAATCTTTTGTTATATAGGAGATAGTAAGGGTTCATTTCACCACAACATTATCTCACCTCATATCAGAGACAATGATCACACGAGGTTTCCCATGGTCTCTTAGTATAATAGTTTTCTAACATCTATCATCATCATAAACCTTATAGTTTCATCACTAGTTTACATAATTATTATTTTACTTACACATGTATCCCTGAAGTGGGCGAGGTTTTTTTTCATTATCATTCTATACATTCTAATTGTGAGATAACTTCTACCCATCACCTATACAAATAAATTCCTAATGATGATAATATACAATCATAAAACATTTAAATAACCCCCTAATAAAATTTTATCTATGTTTCTTTGTATAATGACAGAATAAATGAAATATCATCACATTCTCTCCAATGTTTTTAGATTTTCCATTGAAATCTATCTATCTTTTTTATAAAACCATGATATTGATATGTTATTCAAACCTAAAACTGAAATTTCCTTTATCAATGAATAATATATTCATAGATTATATTAATTATTAAGGACAACACCCTTGTGAAACGTGGCATTAAGACACTAAAAAACCTATCAACATTACTATTTTAAGGATAATATGATAAGTTCACATCAAAATTATTGTGAAATTATCGTCATATATTCCAACCAATTCATCATCCATTTTCATTAAGTTATGGAAAATTTTCACTATAATTTAATGAATAATGTGATTTATTTATTTAATAAAATATATTTTCTTGAACTAGTACCAATCTATGGATTCAATTTCATTTTGTTATCTTGTATTACTAATTTGAGCCCACCATTGGACACCATTATCTTTAAACTGATAAATAGGCATAATGACTTTATAATTTTCTAAACACTTGATAGTAGAGAAGAACATTTAAGTGTTACTGATACATTGTTCAAAAACAATTGGATTAGAATACCCACTAATAGAAGGTGGTAATTTCCTTAAGACAAACTAAAAAAGAAAATTGTTCCCATTTTTTCTCATATAGATTTCCATAATGATTCATAAATTTGGAATGTTTTCTAATAATATAACTAGTTTTTTCATTCTAGATACCATATTATTTTTATTCATGTTGGAAATATAATTTAATTTCTTATCACACAAATTATCAAAAAAGTTCCATCAGGTTCCATCCATTGATTAAAAACAAAAATAATGGAGTAAGAAACCATTATCATACTTGGGAACCACAAATTAATGGAATTTCACTTATTATATGTTTAAATTATGGTGCGATATTTAAAATATTAAACATTGTGTTTATTCTATGTTATTCATGGACAACATATAGTTTATTCCTTCTTGATGGTTCATGAAATATTTGTAAACATTTAAGCAATATCCCATGGCAACGTCAAACAATGTGTCCAGTAAGGCCTATTTTTGTGCATCAATTCACGATTGACACTCGCTAAATATATTATTTTGAGGTTTTTAACCCTATGTACATATATTAAAATTCCAAAAAAATGTAGTATGTAGGCATTGATTTATTACTAAAAAACCTCTTACTCTATCCTTTAACAAAATTCCATGACATGTTCCTATAATTTGACATATCAATAGACATATCCGTTGAGAAATGTTCTTTGGGATCTCATCGAGGCTATCAGCCCATTGTTTCTAAAAGTTAGATAAAAATTTTATATATTACAAACTACAGAGATCCTTTCATTAAAAACATTAATATTACCTCATTTTTTGTTGAATTCTAAAGGTAATACACAAATTGACCCCAAAATGCAGTATTAGTTTAGTGAATTAGGGAACATGGAAACATAAACTATAATTCATAATAGATATACATTATCTCCCGCATGGTTCTCCATGAAAACCACCCTTCATTGAAATGTAAAATACAAAAAAAAAATCATCTTAAAATATCGAAATGAAGCATAAAAGGAGGTGGGCTCAGATTCATTGTTAGGGTAAATAAATGATATATGTAAGTCTAATCATGAAAATAAGCATATGGGATCATGATCATAACATTATATGATCGATACCTACATATAAATGATGATAATCAAGAGTCACAGAATAAATATTTGCAGATCAAAAGACATAAATCAAATGGAAATCAAGATAATAATCAATGAAATCATAATATAGGTATAATACATGAAATTGTTCAAGAAACCTCAGCATATAAAATTATTTCCATAGTAGACAAGGAATCACTTCAAATTCCATTTAGTGGAATGGGTTCACTCCTAAGACCATCATAGAATACAAAGTCCTTTACTGAAAAAACATCACTCACCATTACATCCATGTTTATCTCATTTGTTATAAATATTTAACCAATTCATTGAAGGGTGACATAGGTCCCATGTATCTCATGATGAAATATTAGATATGTTTATTATTAGATAATAAAAATTTATTATACCATAAAACATGAAATAAAATGGGTGTCAAAAAAATTTAAGAAATAGATAATGTATGAAAAGACACATGTTTTATTATCATCTCATCCAATAAGAACCCTTTAAATGTTGTGTGTCTAAAAACAATATTACCTGTGTATGTGAAAAATATTTCAAATACATCGTGTCATAAAAATACAAACCATTCTGAGAAAGAATATTAATGAAATAATTTCATACTTTCCCAAAAAGGATTGAGTAAAAACAAAAGATTCTTTCATTGATGGTAATTTATTTAGAAATATATTTTGTATATATTTTTTTAATATCCCAAATATTTTGTAAATATTGATTGAGAAAAATATTCTTCCATATCTAAAAAACAAATTTTATGATATAAAACATTATTAAAAACCTATTTCTTTGAAAATAGATTTGAAAACATATAATATAAGCTTTGAGAACAATAAAAAAATTTAAAAATCCATTTTGTTTAAAATTTTCTATTGATATAACATTAAAAACATTTTTGCAATCATCAATTTTTGAATAAAATGAATTTCTGACCGAATAGAGAAATAATGTCTGATTTTTAATTTTTTTTACTTATTTATCATTAGTATTAAAGAGTGGTTATATGGTACTAAAACATGATGATATATTAAATAAATATAGTTATAAAAATTTATGAGGTTTATTGAGATATGGAGAATTAGTTTCCAACATTGAAAAAAATGAAAAACTATCCAGAAAAACAAAGAGAATGTTGAAATAAAATCTTACGACATTATTAACGTTGATTGAAAATACAAATATTAGAAAATAAAATTTAAGTAAGTGTATAATATAACTAAAAGTATGAAAATAATGACATAACATGCAATATGGATGTAAATTTACCGGGTAAAACAATATATGTTGATAATAAAACACGTGTCTCAAATAATGAAAATTCAGACAATAATACCTTACTGATTTAGTAAATTTTCAACCGAAAACCCCTAGAAATAGGTATCATAAAATGAGTATGAAACTACCCATAAATTTAAAAATATGATTATATAATAAATTTATAGTAATTACACACTCCACATATATGAAATGAGTGGGGAATATTGTATAAGTCTCTAATAAATAAACGAGAGACTAGATATCCCCTTTCCTTATGTCTTCACTCCATTCACACTCATTAAGACCCCATGTATAGTAAATATATATTTATTATACATCTTTAAAAATATCACATTAAATTATATAATACCATATATTATTTTATTATGAAATTTTATTACCATTTTATTAACACTTCTAGGTTAATGTTACATTTCAGGTAATAACCACTATGTTTTTTTCACGTTACATGATCTGTTAAATTTTTTTCCTATTACATATATCATGATTTAACAATATTTATATGGATATTCATTTCATTAATATCATATATATTTAGTATAAATTTCTTCAAAATAGCCTATATGGAATATAAATATAAAATTAAATATGTCATTCATGTAGATGGTAGGCTATATGTATGTGTATACACTTTTTCCAAATTTCTATTATTGTGAATGAAATAATGTAAATAGAACATATACTATAATTAATATATGATTATTATTTAATATATATCATATATTTTTAATAAACACATCCTCAATATATTTCAGGTAAAACATGACTGAATCAGATCACTTTCAGGAGGCAGTAGTGCACATATCGGCAAAAAAAGATGTCATATATCAAAAAATTGAATAAATGATGTTTTGCGTTATATAATAATTAGATAAACATAGATAAATAATAAATATTATATATATCATCCGAAAACAAAATTTTCATAATTATACACAATATTTAAATGTGGAAATTTGATAATGACAAACATCTATTCGTGAGTTGATTGCCTTCTATACACATGAATTGTTATTGTGTATCCTATTTATTGAAAGTGATTATCAGGGTATGTCAAATACATAAAAAAACATATCTCCATATTTATGATATTTAAGTTACTATATAATAACATAATACTAATAATTTTGGTGGTTTTATATTTATATATTACAAAATATCTTTTTGAAGTATATTACCTCTTTATTGGGTAATAGATTTTGGTTGGCATCAAAGGGCTTTATTGGTTGGGTTTCCACAAAATGTGTGGATAATATATTTATGGTGTTAATTTTGTGATTATATTGTGGTAGGTTTTTTTGGAGGAAAATCGATTTAGGGGTGTTGATAAGTTAGGTGGTGATTCGCCTTTTATAGTGGAGTAGAAGTAACATTCTTGAAAATTTAAAAAGGTGAATCCCATTGAGATGCATTCCTTACATAATGTGCCAAAAATAATTGTCCATTTTAGATAAAAGAGGTTTATTGGTTCAAATATTTACAAAATATATATATATTACATGTTTATAGGTTATTTAGACTCATAAACATAAATTTTAACTACTATGTAATCTTATTTTTACTTCAATTGATGTAATTATTTATAATTACATTCCCTATTATTTTTGAAAAAAATAAGTTGAACATATCATAAATTATAAATTATTTTTATTATAAAAAATTAATCAAATTTTACAACTTATAATTGAATAATTTTCGGAAATTAATTTATAATTTATCCCACAAATGTGTTTCAACCTAAGAGTTTTAATCCAAAACTGATTAAATGGTTGAAATGTTTTTGTATCTAATTTAAATGTGAAATTAGTTCAAATGAAATATATTGAATTAATTAATTTAAAATTTATATATGTTATCATTAATATCAAATTACAATATAATTTAACTATATAAGTAAATTATAAAAAAAGTAGTTTTGAATTAAAATTCAATAAATTTCAATATTCATAAAAAATAGTATTTTTCTGAAAAATTACAAAATTTCACCCAAAGTCAATTTTGACATTATAAATTAAAAAATTAAATTTATTTTATCATGTTATATTTATATAAGTCTCTAAAATTAATATTAATATTATTCAAAAAAGGACATAAAAGTTGTTCAATTGGGAAAATAACATTTTCAACCATATAAGTTTTTTCCAGAAATTCTATATCGCTATTTTTTTTATAAAAAAATATAAATAATAATTAAAAATTAGTTATTAATAATAACAATTATATGTTTAACGACTATGTTATAACAATAATTATTAAATAATTATAACAACAAAATGTTTTTTCATAGAATCTAACTGGTTCCTTTAAGACAACCATTGTAGTTGTTGCATGTAGCTCAGAAATATCTTGGTGTAGAATATAAAAAATGTATAAATTGTTGTATATTTCAATTAAATACATTCAAGAAAACTAAATTATTAGAAAAAACGTCCACAAAAAATCGGATTGATAAAAGAACATTCTACACATTTTTGACCCAAATGCCTAGCGGTAGATTTCTTCAATTTATATGATTGGTGGAACCTAGATATGAGTTCCAAGTATAACTACATGCCCTACGATAGAAGGAATAAATCAACTCTTAGTTAATGAATTTAGGTGTGGTTGTATATCATCACCATCTATAGTGGTCCTCTTGGGTGATGTCCATAGTATCGAGTAGTTTTATGTCATGAAATACACATTGTACATGTAGTTTAACATCATGTGGTACAAGAGTCCGATGTCCATTTTAAGATATTTCGTCAAGGAACATTCTAAACATGATGTAAATTGATTAATATCTATCATGAATGTTAATCCATTACAAAAAATCTTAGTCTTACTTGGTCTATGATTGTTTTGATAAAAATGGAATTTATCCAGTTTCATTCAGTAAATATGGATGATTATGAGAAAGAACTTGGGTATATTTATCATATTGCGGTTGGGCGATGATATATGTTCTACGAATCATTACATATCTCATTTTATTTATATTCCATCCATATATAGTTTTGGGTTCATTTTAACAAAAAATTATATGTGAATACATTCTTCAGTTTAACATCAAGATATAATGAGGAAGGTTACCATGAATAAAACAACTGGTCATGAAGCCCCATAAACACTATACAAGAGATCAATAAATAATATCAAGGGAGGAATCCCATGTGTTTGACATCTCTAATACTATGATGGATTCATATTGAACTATATTCTTCATTTATAGGTTACAGCTACTTTGTAGAAGTATGTTTTGAATATGGTTCTGTATAGTTTAATGTCTTATTAATGGGATGATATGGTTCATTCATATTCTGGTCATTTGATTTTTATCCCTTTGAAAAATTTAGAATCATATAGTAATGTTTAAATATATACAATTTTAATTCATGTGGTAATGGAAAATTTAGTGTATTTCAATATCATTCCATGAGAACAGATGATGTTGTGAAATTTATTGTATTTCTTCCTCATCTGATGAAAATTTGATGTTTTGAGATTATATTCCAGGAATTATTCTGTTTAACATGAAACCATATGTTAAGGGTAAATGATTATTTACAATATAATTTCTTACTATAAGTACTTATTTCTCAGTTTAATATCTTGCTACTTGGATGTATCATGCAATTTAATGCCATGTTATTAGGATGTATAATAAATTTTATCATCATGTTATTAGTATGTATCATGTTGTTTAACATCATGTGACTACGATGTTTGTATTTTTTCAATTTAATGTCTTTATTCCATGATGTAGTAGAATTGGAGGGGATCATTATCATGTATGGATTCTTGATAAATAAATTCTAATTAGTTTAGAACAAATGATTTGTATCCACAACATGATTCCTCTCCAAAATCTCCATCTAATTCCAAGAGAACATGTATTGATGATTATTTTAGAATATAATATACATCCACTTCACCTGAAGATGCATGCAATCACAAATAAACATAGGAATAATGTGTTCTTAGGTTCCATTATTTACCTTTATAAGATCATGTATATTGGTGGAGATTTTGTCCTGATATATGAGAGGCATGTTCCTAAGGTCATACTATTCTTCTGTCATCATGGATTCTATACAAGAATTTATAGAAATAGTGGGTAACCTAAGGAAATATATGTCACTAACAAGTCACGAGGGGCCCTCAGAAGGGTCATTGTTATCCGGGAAATCTGATGTCATCATAGGGAAATTTTAGGGATGGGTGTTTATTTTAATTTTTCTATCAAGGTGAGGTGGATCCTAGATATTTTTTGTTTTTGAGGAATTTATTAGGTTCATCATAAATATTTCTGATTTATAGAGGGTATTATCACACCCAAAAAATGGAATTGGAATGATCCCATTTTAAATAATCCTCTTCATCTTACATGAAATCCATCACATGTACATGATCCAATTATGTTTTTTGATCTTAAACACTATTTGGAAAAAACAGTACCACCACAGTCAGGACAATGGGTATCACATTATTACTCTCAAGAATTTTGTAGGTATTTTCATTGGTGGTCCCCAGAAAAATAAGGGTTGAAACCATCATATTATCTTCCAACATTGATTGATTACATTTCTTTTCTAAAATATTTTTCATTGGTGTATATGGATTCACAAAATTCAATGGTGGAACTATCACATATAGTATGCCGACTATCCCATTGATGGGGTATTTCAACCATTGTGGAATTGTTTGACGTACTAATACATTTATATAAAGCCATTGTTTTCATCAATGACAATATATATCATGTCTTTACAGAATACCATGAACTCAGACTTAGATGTAATATCCCCAAACTGTTCATTTGGATTGATTTACCTGAGAGGCCTTGGTCACTCTTATCATACACTTGTATTGTTATCTATTTCAAGGTAAACCCCCACTCTATATCCTAAATGATGGTTTTTCCGATTCATAATGATGATGATCCGATAATAATTGTAAACCAAATCCTTCTAGATTTTGACATTATATAAGATTCATAAAACATTGAGAGGTTTGATATTCCCCTGAATTACATAGTCATGATCATTTTATGTAAAAGATAAGGGAAAATGGAATTATGGTGAAATATTATCCACTCAGTAAACCTAAAATATAGATAATTATAAATTAATATCTTATGGGATATGAAGGTATTTTTTAGTGACTCGTTGTGCAATTTTGAATGAAAGAGATCATTTAGTATTGACTATTTAGCAATAAAAACCAAAAATAAAATAAAATTATCACAACATTTACCAAAATTTAATGCTTAAAAAAGAATTCTTAACTATATAATGTGGATTAAGAGTTTATTTTTTTGATTTACAATCCTGGTGTTTGTACAGAGGTTGATGGAGAATCTAATGTAAGTGATGTTGGTCATGCCAGCCATCAAAATTGTCTATGATGATTAAAAGATGACACCCTATCTATTGATTAATTTAAAATACCTTGTCTTTAATAAAAAATGGTGGATTTTAAGGAATATCCATGATTCAATTAGGATTTAGGGAGTATCCCCAGCAGTTTCAAATGATTTCTCTGGTAAAATGTCTTTTCATTAACACCATGTGACTATGTTGTATCATACCATTAGAAGCCACATGGGAGGATTTTCTGATGGATTGTGGATGAATATTTTGAATATTTTAAGAGATTTAGGATCCTATAACTAAATAAATGATTAATTTACCCTATTTATATCAAATCCTTATACATAATGAACATCCTATTGTGTGCCTGAGATTTCAGTGGTTATAATAGTAATTATCATGCCTTATCGACCTCACTCTCCCAACATCCTTATATTTGGAAGTTCTATGACACATTATCCATGGAATATTTAATATTACTTAGGATATAATTTATTTTTAAGGAATCTAAATTGTTCCAACATTCATAAAAAAATGGGGTACAACATTGATTCTCCCACAATCATCACATACCTTTATTGGAGTGGAAAAATGGTTTTGTTTGGATTCTCGGGTGAAGAGACCTAATCATTATTGATTTTTGTGTAAGCTGTAATGCATTGGGTGCCTTGGAATTTTCATATGAATTCCACTAATTAATTTTAATTAAGTCCACATTGTACTTTTTTTAAATAGATTAGGTTAGATGTTTTTTTGTGTAACCTTGATTATGGAGTCAAAAGAATAGAAATTCTCCCAGCCATGTGCGATGAGGGTTTTTATGAATATGAAAAGTCACCGAACTATATGGGAAATCGTGATGTGGAATAATGTTAGGATTTCACCCAATGAGGGGAAATATAATACCCCATACATCCTTATGGACTAGGGCACTTCATTGCAAGACTGTCTTTTGTAGGATGGTGTATGTACGTCATTATGGGGAAGATAACCTATTAGTATTCAAAAATTTAAATCATATAGATCATTGTTTTTACATTTTAGTTAACTAATCTTATATTACATTGATATTTACTTGTCACCCTAAAGGTTTTTTTTGGATGGAGTCATGAAAGCATCCTTTCCTCGTTTAATTGTATGGGAAGTGGATAATGAAAGATGTCACAAGGTGGACCCTTGAGATTGAATCTTCTATTACTACTTCCCATATTATCAATTGAAATTTTTCTCAAAATAAATAATGAGGTAATTAATACCTTCTATATGTGAATAAATGATACGGTCAGACCATTCATTTATCATTATAATGGTAGAAAGAGGGGAAATCTGTTATTGATTAGATGACTGTAGAATGGTGTGATTATACTTTTCAGATGTATTATCATCGGGATCTAAAGATAAGTCCATATATTTAGTGGAAATCATATATATATATATATACGTACACATGGGTGATATGGTGCTCACATTCAACAAATTATCTCATTGGATAGGTCATTACCTGATATGTTGTTTGATGAGATGGTGACTGGTGTACCATTAAGAGGGTTGGTGATTGTTGTACCATTTGGGGGACAAGAATCGATAAAAATGATTATTCCATGGTAATTTTGAAAAAAACCCTTCAAATGTGGGAAGCAGTTATAGTGATAATCTGAGATTGATTATGGGTTATATTCATGATACACATGTGAGACTCTTATAGTATCTAAGTTACATAGATATAATTATAAATTTAATATTAATTGTTTGGATACTCCATGATTTCCTCATGTTTGATTCCCTTGTTTGAAATTATAAGTAAGGCACAATATCCATTGATGCTCCTGAATGAATTTTGGTCGTATGACAATCATGATGACCAAAAAGGATATGATCCCATGGGGGAATCCTATGAGTGGTTATGTTTTATGATTTATTTTCATCATCCCCCTCCCTATGTCATAAAAGGTATATGTTACTAAACTATATGGATATTCTACTAAAGTGAATGAGTGTGTAAATAAGGGAATCTTCTTCTTCTGTGGAATACTCTTGGAAAGACTATCCAAGTAGATTTATCCACTAGAGGATTTCAAGAGCTACATCCCAAGTTAGGTTGGAGTCATTGTTTTGCTACTCCTAAACCAAGATGTTAAATAATAGTAATCGGAGGTGTTATGTTGGTGATAGTTTACTTTAATGCCCCACTTCTAAGGCTTCCATGACAGAAAATTCATATCATCATAATGTCAGCTTGTTATTCAATGTAACATGATGTGTTTTGAAGTAATTTCATTCATTTCTATTGGTCATGAATCCTATTGAATCACTCTACGATTCTATCTGGATTGTGAGGAATCTTTTATGTCCCACAGAATAAACAATAAACCTAATCAATGTAATATTATACATAATATTACATGGTTAATAAATTATTTTCATAGTTAAAGCATTAATTGGTGGTCTAGTATTTTATGGAAGGTTCACCATAATTAAATTATTTAATTTTGGGATTTCAATTTTATTTCATAAAAAAATAGGAACAAAATAGCCCAATATAATATACTAATTATATCTATTTTAACCCATGAATAGAATGAAATAGTTTTATAATATCACCCTAGGTTCACCATTTTGTCTCCTAAAAAATTGTTATGGTTTCACATGACACTCGGTTGTGGGTGTTTAAGGGTGGGTTCACAACAATTTTACTATACATTACCATATATGTGTCTAACAGGTCATCAAACATCTCTCCAAATAAAGGCATTAAATTGATGATTCCAATCCAATAATTCATAAAAACTCACATTTGGTGAGAGGATCCGATTTTGAATCATCACTTCCTTTTAGGAGGAATTTTACCTATCCCAATACTCACTTATCTATTTCAATTTTTTTCATGTAATACATCCTAGGAATTGATACAATATGGGATACCCCTTTTCAATTGAATTGATCAAGACCTTGGGTTTTTTGGAATAATAATGTGTTTCATAGTTTATCAACCATTCTCATGCTCCTTTATGATTCTTTAGTTAATTTCTTTACCAGGGATATCTGGAGTTTATCACCATCCATGTCGGTGGTTGGTTTCTTGGAGTTGCGACTAAACCACTACAAGGTGTCCTAAATTTTTTTTGAGAATAGTATTCAAAAAAAATAGATCATTTAAATTAGATTATGGTTGTATGACATAAATATACCTTTTGGTTTAAAATCATGTCGTAAAGGAATAAATATAAGTTTCATGTCCCAAAGAGGAGTCCTATATATCATTTTTAGATAGGAATCAGTGTCCACATAGTTTATATTATGGGAATATGTGTAATATAGGTTTTGATAATAAAGGAATTATGTATACTAATTCCTATAATGCTATCATGAATTTCCATATTGGGAGAATACCTCTTTTTGTGAAGAATATATTTAATTATGATGACATATTTTTAAAGGGACCACTATTGGTGAATACATATCATGTTATTGGCATAATCATCACCTATTTCTATGCCACATGAGTGATTCTTGGTTAGATAAATAAAAGATAGTATAAGAAAAGAAACATCACATGAAATGAAATATATATGTGTCATAGAAATCGATGTTTCCCTTAGAGAGGTATTATAACTATTTTCATCGATTATATGGTATAGATTTCAGAAATTATGAAGTCATCCATCAAATAATAATTATGAATTGAATCAATTTCAACATTGTTTAATTCATCAGAAGTACACTGATGGGGTTAAGGAATATTAGGGAATGGTCTGGGCTTAAACTTATGATGATGTATCTATATAAAACCAACTCTTTTATACTGATAGATGTGAAGGAATGACAGAATCATATGAGGATTCAGGTTTTGTGAGAAAATTTATTTATAATATAAAGGTGATTATAATATGGTGGAATCCTTTTCATGATCGAGCCTTAGTAATGCATCCTATGTTTCATGTGTGGGATTGAATAAGAGTCATCATAGTTCAAGTAATCCCTAAACAATTAATGGATTTATGGTACTTAAGGTAATGTTGGTGGTTAGATATTAAAGGAATCTCAGATGGGATACAACTTCTTTTCTGCCGATGTATGAGGATCATTGGTATTCTTATGGGATAAGGCATTCCCATGAGTTAAAAATAAAATTGGATCTAAATGGAGATATAATATGCTGGATTCCCATTTTCACTATATATATATGATGAAATTATTCATACATTTATTGATAAGAATTATATTTATAAAAAATAAATAGTTTCTAATGAATTAATGAGTTGGGATGGCTAATTATTCTAGAAGGGATTATTATTATTCTAGAGGTTTAGGATTGTTCCGGGCTTATACTATGATGGATTCTAGTTTAATAATTTTTTTATCCTTTTTAAAAATAATTACGTATGGTGGATGTGATTTTTTTTATCAAATATGTTTGGTAAAACATAAAGGGATATTCTTAGAGTGAAATAAACTAGGTTTCATGAGTGAATAATTGTAACCCATTACAGAAACACACCATATAAGTGGGGAGACAAGATAAAGGTTCACGAGTGGTGGTTAACATGTTATATGTCCATTTGTGCCTACCAGAAGAGGTTATAATATCCTGGTGTGTCATTCAGACAAAACCTGAGTGTCTTCATGAAATATACTTGTTGTCTTCCTAACATTTATTTTGTGTTTGGATGACATTACCATTAGTTCAACTTGGTACATCCTAATTTCCATCCAGACATGGAATATATATCTGATAGTTTCCTACATACATATGTGAAGTTTATTCCTAACATGGAATACTTTTAAATGGGTGTCTACATGACCTATCTCACGTGCTTTTCATGATCAAGGATGACATGACCATGGTGTTTTGGATAATTGAATCTAACTAGTCTAGAGGCTTCATGTTATCTAATATGGCATGATCAAGGTGCTTCAAATGATTCATATGGACATTTCTAGGTACATTCTCATGATCAATTTACTTATTCAGGTTGTATTCATGTAATCATGTTGACTTTTCTAGGATATCTTCATATGATCATGATAAATCTTCATGGATGTCTTCACATGATCAAAATGACTAGTCGAGTTGAATATTTCACGAAAAATATGACTTATATGAGACATCTCGGTTTGATCAAACATAATTATCATGGAATGATTAATCTATCATGTCTTGGATGTGTCATGAAAATAATGATATGTGAATGGTTTTTTGAATGAAAATGATGAAATATCTAGTTCCACATGAAAGAATAATGAGACGCGTAAGTGATATGTTCTTGTGATCTTAATAGAGACACACTAAAAGGACCCATAAACATTCCCATAATCGCACACATGATAAAGAGAGCACATTATATGGTTGAAGAAGAAAATATCTGGGAATCATGATAATTTTTTCATGGAAAATAAATATCATGGGAGGTGGAGTGAATGTGGATGAGTGTTTTGATTTCATGGAAATGCTTAATTCCAAGGATTGTTCTCGTTAAAATTGTGTATATTTGTAGATATCAGCATGGTTGTCTCACATGACCTAGGTCCTAAACAGTATGGCCGAACATATGAATAATTATAATAAGGGGATGTATTGTTATTTATTTATGGACAAGAAGTGCATTTTTTAGCCTCATACATTCACTATATTAAAAAATCCTACAAGAGTACATCACATGATATTTATATCATCAGGTGATCAAATAATCTCTATGGGATAGTTGGATGGGTTCTATGAAAACATGCATGGGATATATAATATATATGCATGAATAGAAGGGGGTTTTCATTGAATTTAGGGTGTCTGTTCAAGGTTTAATGTCATGGTACATTCCTAAGGGTTATCAACAAGGAGTGAACATCCAAGAGTGATAGTGTTTCATGGATGAGGATCTACAGGGGTGTTGAATATTAGTATCTCCAGTTAAGGAGTCCCATTCCAAAGATTCAATTATGATTAAAATAATCATAGGGTCATAATGATGTTGTTTTTATCCTATGATTTCATGATATTATGGTGATTACACCATTTATTGTTATTATTCCATATCATGCGGGGCTCTCATTATAGAAGTCTTGTGGTTTCTTGAAGGAACTATTTGGAGAGAGTATCCCTTTCTTACTATGTTTTTATTTTACCCATTTCTCAATATTTATATTCATCACTACCCCCTTTACTATTTTTACATTTCATTGGAGAAAGGGTTTACATTTGTCGAGGTTAGATGAGGTTGTTTCGGTTTTCATGGTGTGGATGTTTCATAAAGGGGGTTAAGGTTATGGGAATGTTGCATGGTCGATATCTTGTGATCCTGATAAGTATTTTCATTACAAACATCATGAAGAAAAAAATGAGAAATTTCATGATGAAATGCTTGAAATAAACCGAGAAATCATATGGTTATCTCCAAGGTTGTCATATGATCACTATTTTTCATGCGATGGATTTATGGAAAATCCTTGACGTATTCATGTGATGAAATCAGAAAAATCACATGACTAAAACACCATCATGGGATTTTATTAGGTGATCAAATGGTCAACCTTCATCAATCATCACATGATAATATGGAAGTAAAAAATTGTGGGAGATTCCAATGATGGAAATATATGATCATATTTATATGAAGTGTTTCAGAAATAACTTCTCATGAGCATCGTGACATGATATCATGATCCTTATAAATACTTACAATGAATTTTTGATATTTAATGAACATTTATTACTGTTTCTCTAGCTTAATTGAACGAAGGAGTTAATGGGAAATAATATCGCATTAATGTCTCTGGGACGCCGATCATGTATCCTATTTATTAGTTTCATCATCAATGAAATCATACAAGGTGGTTTTCAAATGGTTGATACATGTACACATCAGGTGTGGAATGATGTGTAGAGATAAGGGTATCGATGAGTTCAATGGAAGAAAATAAGGATAAAGATTATCAAATAAGGTGATTATATATCCCGAAGTCCATTGTTCAAAATTTTGTGGATATGTATGAATATTATTTATTAAAGAAAAATGACACAATACATCAATCTACTACAAATATTTCACTTTGTTTTGGATGCATTTTGTAATGATAGGCATGCCATATTTTCCTTAACTATGAGCCTAGTTAGCACTATCAAAACCTGAACCTGAACCCTCACAATACTTCCTTCCCATTTCACGGACCACCTATGGATACCTACATGTGCCCTGCATGCTAACCATGTGTGTAAATCTCATTCAAATTGTCCGCCCCTAGTCAGTTGATCAAGTTGGCTGGTTATAAGGGCTTAGAAATATTTAATTCCTTATACACATATATAATTCATATATGTAAAAAAGTAAAATTAAGGGCCCAAAAATATTTTTATTTTTATGAAAAGAAGTCCAAGGCTTTATTCTAGAAGTATGATACATATATGTTCAAGGTGAAAGGTATATCAGTATTATAAATTGTCTTTAAACTTCTCAAATCTATAAAGACAATTTAATAGATATAAAATTATGGGTTTCCGGACATATATATGTCTTCCACAAAACCATAAGAAAATAATAAATTCATCATATCATATACCATTTAAATTATATTGTATTTATTATTATTGATTCATTTCTTTATATAATTACGTATGGGAATGAAATGTACCTCACAATGATTTTATCTTAATATCATCAGCATATGGGAAAGAAATTTTTTTCATATAAGAATACTAAAATCAAAAACCTGAAATTCAAGTTATAGAGATTATCATGGGTGGTATCATACGGTTTTATCACAATTTAAGAATTAATAACCATAAATAATTATTACATGGACAAAAACTACTCTATCTGATCATTTTATTATTTCATTTAAAACTAGGTATATATGATTTCATTCAGTAATATAAAAAATAAAATTCCAAATATTTTTATATTTTTTCAATAAAAAAGGAATATTTTAAATTAATCCCCAGTTAAATGAATAAATATGACATTGGAAAAAGTTGTTCATTCGGTAAACACAACAACTAATGTTACATTCACAATTTTAGGAAAAATTCAAATGTACCTCTGTATGAAATTGAAAAGAATATTCCTTTTAATTATTTTAAAATAATAGAAAAAATATTTTAAAATGGATTCTAATTATAAGTTTCTCATAGAATATAACATTCCATAAATAATTTTACAAAAAATGGATGTAAAATAAAATGTTAATCAACTAAGGAGGTAATAATGTCAGAATTTAAAAAAAAATCATTTTTCAACAATTTGTTGTACTAGAGAAAGGAAAATGGAACCAATACGTGAAAACTAAAGGAATAAAAGGATGATAAGAAAATATATCGTTTTCAAAACTTATTATCTATATAATTTCCCTTAATTGAAATTTAGAATAGGAAATTTAGAAAAAAATGTGTTCGTAACATAAAACCAAACAATATATCCCATGTTTGTTCATATATATTCAATCGTACAATATAAAAAATTTAAATATGTTATTCATTAATTATAGAACCATATTATTAAATAAAATACTTTATAAATTTATTTATTGTTTCCAATTATTTTTTTATTAAAAATTTATGATTTAAATGAACAATCAATGTGAGATATTATCCATTTCGAAAGAAATATTTGGTTAGATGGATCCAATACATTTTCCCTGGTGGTGGATTCACCATCACTAGAGTATTAATATTATCAAAAGTATATTTTTATTAATTAAATAAAATTTTATAAACTATCATATTAAATTGTGATGGATAATTAATTACTACTTTTTGTAGATACCATATTACTTAAAAAAGAAAAAATGATGTTTCTATAATTAGAGTAATTAAAATAAAGTGGTTAATAATAATACAAATTTTAAAAATAATAATTTCATCATAAATATCATATATATTAATTAATTGTATATGTATGACTATAAATTTACAGAAAAAATTAAAAACCAATCATTTTCCACTTGATGGGAAGAATTTATAAAATTATTTTAAGATTAACTAATATAATATTTAATATATTAATTAACGAATGATGATATTGTTATATATTATATTAATTGGGTTTAAGAAGAACAAATCATATAAAAATAAGAATGAATGTATAACTCTTCATTAGGTATCCCCCAATGAAATTCTTCTTCAGGATTCTTGGAATGATCTTTTATGAACAAAAAGTTCTCAAGTTAGTGAATAATGATATTGGGAGTTAAAAAATATTTTTTTGAAATATTTCTATTTAAATAATTTTATATCATTGATAAATTTTTTTTATGAAAAAAAATTGTAAAAAAACCATCTAACAATATTTTAATATTATGTGTCATTTATCAACTATTAAATACTTTAGATTTTATGAATAATAGTAACTAAATTATAAATAATATATTTTTTATATATTGTTAAATATTTATAATAATATTTTCAAAATTATTTTAAATATAATGAATCATTCATTTAATATAAATGGTACGTTTTTCTAAAAACATTTATTTATACATACAATAACTTCTAAATAAATAATTTAATTTAACCCTTATTGGTGTATGATATTAGTAAAGTATAAAAAAATTTACAAGGTAAAATTTTATAAATTTCCAACATGAATATTTCTATTCATTGGATAATAATAAATCGAGTTTTATACTTAAAATTTATTTTTCCCAAAAAAAGAGGATTACTACATTGTGAGCACTTAAATTAACATTAATTCAAAAAAATAATATATAATGAATAATAAATATGAATTTCATATTTTGAATTAGCAGGACCACTTTTTTTTAATATTCAATATGAATTGTACCATGGTAAAATTTATTATTTCCGTAAAGGGTTAACTGAGTTAATCTGGAATAAAAAAGCTGCTAAGGCAATAAGTATTGATATGAATTATTATTCAATGAATTAAATTAGGACCTAAACACAAATTTTTATAAATGGAATTATATCAATAATAAGTTTCTATTAAAATGATTTTTATATAATTTAAGTTAAAGAAAGTGAAAAATATCACTTTCTTAGTTTTAAGTATCATTTATGTTACCACATAATGAAACATTTATTTATGATTGTATAAAAAAATTTGTTCATAGTGAGACTATATTTTATATGAAAGTTTAATTTTTTTTTGAATTAATTATTAACTATAAATACCTCCACTGTGTGGATGCAACAATTATTCAATTAAAAGAAAATTTAAGTAAATGATATAAACAGTTTTAAATGATTTATAATCTGATATAATTAAAATGATCAAAAAAATTATAGATTATCATGGAATGATTGAAATGTGATAAAATTTATTTTTTAAAATTATATCTATTTTCTAATATTTATAATGTCAACAGAATGAATAGTCACAAACTTTATAATAATAATATTTTAGGAAACTGATATTTTATTAAATTCTTTAAATAACACAAAAATTATAAATAAGGAATTTTGGTATAAAATATGGTCGATAATATCATCCTATATCCCTTCATTAGTGAATAGATACCTTAGAAGTAAATTTATTAGGCTTTAAATGTTAATCATCTTTTACCCTAATTAATGCTAAAATAGGTTATTTAACGGGTTACTCTAAATAATAACGATTCAAATATCAAATAAACAAGTAAATGTTTTATTGGTAGACTATATATTAAAAATATCATACCCTATGATTTTATTAATGATCATTTAGAAGTATATTTATCCATAATAGTCATTTTATTTTTTATATTTTTAATGAAATTACAAATGGTCTCATCAAATCATTTATAAAAGGACTCATAATCCCTTACATCATTACCAAACATGAATCCTTTCATATATAATATATTATGGAAAAAATCTCATCTCTAATTCCCTAGACACATTGTAGAGATACTGGTCATCCCAAATACCAACCCAGGATCCCTTTAGAGGAGGTCTAAAGGAGAAGTTCGTAAGATGTGCAATAGCTCCAATTGATCAAATTATTTTTCTACTCTTATTTAATTACCCTTAATATATATATTTTATCATATAATAATTAATTCATTGTCACTAATATTATTAAATGTTATTATTAATATGATAACATCGTTATACATCCTCTTTCCAATCAAATAGAAATTGTAAGTATCGCTTGTGAATATGCAAGACATTCCATCTCAACGTAGTAATACAACTAACTTTTAATCATCATAATTTATGGATTGAAATTGTGATGGGTTTAATGTTATTATTTTATATTTATGAAACCATTATTATTTAGAAATAATAATATCGTATCAATCTTTTTATAATCAAATCTTTTGGAAAGGATAATGTATCTTGAAAGTATGTCTGGACTACCATATCTATGATGTAATGTGATTAGTTTTTCATTTACAAATTATATATGTTATAATAATGGAGAAGATAAAAATTATATATGTTATTTATGATAATTTTTCAATTTTTAATGATAAAATATTATTTTATTTTAATTCAATAAATCTTTTAAAAAATAGAAACAACGTTCATGCGTTCATTCAATCTTCCATATCCAGGATTGTTGTAATTTATTTTTCATTATTTACTTTTCCTGAATTATTATATATATTCATATAATTAATATATATTATTGTTATAAACACATTTAAATTCTTCAAAATTATAGGTCTATAATGAAAATATAACTATTGGGACTTTCAAATCAAAATATGCTTGAAAAATGAATCACCTACCACCCAGAAAAGTAATTCTACTAACAAATTATTAACAAAAAGGGGAAAACATTTCATCAATAAATCATAACTATTATGAAAAATATATTTTTATTGAATAAATGTATAAAAATAATACTCATTATATAGTAGTTTTTTATATTAACAGAAACATTTTGAGACATGAGGGATGATTTTAATTCCCAATATCATCATTATTTATGGGTTTTTATGTTTATGTATCTAATGGGAAATAATTCATTTCCATATCAATGTTTTATAAAAATAAATTTTAAAAAAACAATTCACTTTTATTTTATTTAATGTATTTGTACTGATGATTTAATTTTTACAAAAGGGTTTAAGAGGATATTTTATTTTAATTTTTAAAGGAGGCTCTTTGTGACTTCATCGAAAAAACCTGAAGGAATTACATTTAACATATAAAATATGTGACTATTTTTCTAATTTTATGATTATTTAATTATTTGAATATTCCAATACTGTTTTATTTGATTATATTCAATGAAATATTTTCTAATTAAATTGATGAATTTTAAATGAAAATTTATATAAAATGGAAATTTTATTTTCCGTAATAAATTTTCCTAGTCATTTTTCAAAATAATCTTCCATCAATGATGAATTCCATTGAGTTTTATATAAATTACTAGATATAGGATTTAAGGATACAATACTTATTCATTTTTTAAATGATTATGTCAATTATAATAGGTGAAATGATTATGATCCCCAATTATGATCAGTAGTTCTGATATGATGATTTTTTATTATCATTTTCAAAACATACGTATGATTTTCATAATTTTACTAGTGGGCCTGATATCTCCATCCAACGAATTGAGTGAAAATTTCAATCACATAGGATATTTTATTGAAACAATTCAATCTTCTTGGTCAATTAAGAGATACAAGTTTATGATCTTAATTGAATATAGTAAACATGTCATTGTGCTTGATCCATTATAGGAAAAAAGTAGATGTGATGAGTCCTCATTGAACAAAAAGTGTTGTTTCCTGAATGGATGATCTTGGAAATTATAATCCACATATATAATTGCCTCTATATCTATGATTATTCGACACAATATTGTGACATGATATTATAGTTCAATATTGAGTTATGAATAATTATAGATGTTATGAATCATGCCTTTTTACATTTTAATATTTTTTAAATAAAAGATTATTATGACCTTTGTCTAATTTCTTAGGAACTTTTTATTTCAGGGTAAATATATCAGGATTTTATACTTATATTATACACTCATTTGATCATAAATAGATATATACCAATTTTACCCATAATGATTTTATGAGATAACCCTTTTCTATTTTTCTATTCCCTAGTTTAAATGTAAAATTTTTAGTAGGGTATTCCTATGAAGAGTACAATGTAGGAGATTATTATTGTTGTAGTAATGGATCCTTCATAAATTATTATGATTATATATATCATATCCACAAACTAAAAACCATTATTCTCTGGGAATGGATTTATTGTTATATAATTATTATTTATCTAAATAAGTGTTATATTTATATATAACAATATCAATCTATTATATGTGGACTCAAATACATGTTTATTATATCATTGAATATTAGGGTTAGAAATATTTTTTGAAAGCCTTATGGGTTTTTTTGTTTATAGGATAAATTTCTATTTTATTTATAAAGATCGGGAATAACATATGATAATCCTGAGGTGTTTCATAATAAGGTGTAACAATTTAGAAATTATATAATTGTTTTTTATGGATTCTAATGTTTTTAAATATGATTATTGTTACCAGCACTTTGATTTTGGGTTTTAGGTAATTTTTGGAACCATAATAATACATTTAAATTATAAATATGATGGATCTTGAAAATTGTTACAACATATAGAACCAAATGTTTTTGGAGCGAGAATCTATAATATTTCTTTTATTATCAAGGAACAATGTCAGGCATCGAATAATGTATTGTTTCCAAATGATCAAATGTTTGAACAATATTATATTTAATCCTTCCTGAGGAAAATATCACCATTAATTTTTTTAATCATTTAATCATGTAATGTATAATATATGGATTAACACCATTGATAAATTAATTTCTACTATAAAAATTCAGGTTTCATGAAATTATATTCCTATTTGTTCATAATATTGAATAAATAGTAGATCAATAGGATAATAATATAAATAATAAAATTCAATGTTAGTAAATTGAATTGATGAAATGTGTTGAGTTTGAAGGGATATTATCTATAAGGAAAATTCTTCAAATTTAAAATAAAAATATGGAGGATCAATTTCTTGAGGTGATGAAAGGTATTAAAAATCCCGTGGTACTAATGAGGGAAGAAAGTCATTAATGTTTTAAAGTGATAAGAAATAGTGATTTTCCTGAAAACAAGAATAAATAATTTGGGGAAATAAATTACATCAAACAATATTCCCAAAATGTGGGAAGAAAACACAAGGGATGTGTTTTAATCGAACTGTGATATGAATTAAATGTAGAATAATGGTTAATAATGATCATGAATTTTGAAAGGAAACATATTGTCTCGGCCTTGAAATAGGGAAAAAAATGTCCCCAACTAATGAACATCCCATGATCCAATTATTAAAATAAAATGATTATGGAAATTATTCCAACCAATTCACGAATTTTGTGGTTTTTTGTATTAAGTTTTAACAACCTCCTAGGACTATTAATAAAGGTAATGTCAAGTGATCAAAAATTCTGAAGTGGGTTATGATAAATATGTGTGTAAATTTACATATAACATCAACCCTAGAAAAATTAAGGTATTGTTTTATTCTGGATCTATCCACTACTTTATTTCTCTTTAAAATTATATATGTATCATCTTATCACCAAAACAAAAGGATTTTTACTTTTATATGAAATATATTAACGAAAAAATGATGTCAACCCAATTTTTAATATTTTATTCTATTGAAATATCTATAAAATTTCATGAGGAAAATATTGGGATTCTATATTAAGTTGTAATTGAGGTGATTCCTTTCATGTATTTTATTTCTCTATACAAATAATTTTTTAATATTTGGGGAAGGGAATTCACATCTAATAATGCGAATAAACATATAACCATGTTTCAATGAAAGGATTATTTTGAAATTCTAATAGAAATTTTATCCATCATGTGGGTCATAATTCATATACATTAAGGGTGTTTGTAATACATTATTGGGGATGATATCATCATTTGGGATACAGCAATTATATGAGTGTTTTAGGTTTATTTTAAAAATAATTTATAGGTCTTCCACTGAATCATGATGTTGAGGTATAAATATGAGTCATACATAATTGTTTTCTTATTTAGAAGTCTCATAATTTAATGAATATAATTGAGTTATTGGAATTGAAGAAGAAACACCAATATAATATTCCTAATGGATTTATAATCCCAAGAATGTCACCTTATGGGGAACCAATATTTCTTGTTATGATGAACAATAGTTCAATTTTACTTGAATTTATTTAGAGTTTTTAACAAAATTAAAATCATAATAATATATCCTATACCTTATATAGATTTTGTATTTCAAAAAATATGTGGATCTAAAAACATTAGTAAGGTTGATATTTATTCTGGGTATAATATATTGATCTTAGATAATGATGACATACCCAAGACTACATTCTAAAAAAAGTATGGACACTGTGAATTTACAACAATGAATTTTGGTCTTAATCATTCTCTAGATATATTAATGGAATCAATTTTTAGAGTCTTTAGATAATATAATATTTTTTTGGAAGAACTTATATACAATTTTTTATAATAAAAGGGAAAGGTAAAGGTTGGAGATCACATGATGATTATTCTAATGAACTAGAATATGGATATTCTTTATAAATAAGTTACGAACTATAAATTTTGGATTCATAAAATTATCATTAAGGATAATATTATATCATGTTAGGGTATATTAGTGTATCCATCAATGTAATAAATTATTGATAAATGTCCTAGACCAACAAAAATGACTGAAATACAATGGTTTATTCTGATGAATTTATAATATTCGGTTTTTGAGAAATATTTCATAGGATTATCTAGTATAATAACCAATTTTACTCGGAATGGTGGTATTTTCTTATGGAATGTGTAATTTCCAAAAATTTCAAGGAACTAAAAAGAAACATGGTTAATGAAACAATAATCATATTAAACTATAGTTGAGAATGATTGTGATGTATTGTGATACACCAAAAAAGGGACATGGATCGGTCGTAAGGAAATAATATTTGTTGATTGTTTATTCCACCTATAAATTAGATGTTTCTTAATACAAATTACATAACTCAAGATTTAGAGATATCTACATTAATTTTTTCATAAATGATATGAAAAAACTACCTCTTTATATAAAGTTAGGATATATAAATTGGTCAATTATTTTTAATGTATATTTTCACTCAAAAGAGTTCAACATGAACCAAATAGTATAATTTTTGTTCATTAAATATTATGAATGCTAAATACATTATCACCCATGGAAATTGAAAAAGGTGTCATATGATATGATATGAAAGGATTATGATAGATTATCATTTCTATATATCACAAATGTTTCAATATTTATTGATTTACATAGGTTAGAAATTGAAGTCATAATGTATGGAGTAAAAATTTATCTATATCAAATATATTTTCTGGCATATATCTATGTGAGAATTAAATATCCATTGAATGAAGATATAGAGATTAAAAATAAGGTGTGAAATTGTACTAATTTCAAAAATTATTGTTTTGGAATAATTATGTTCATGAACCATTTACCTTTTTCAACAACACTATTTTTAAGGATGTATAGGTTGAAAATCTCCCATACTTCAATTTTATCATTTTATCTTGTTAGTACAATTATTTTTGGACAGATGAAATATTATTTATAGTGGGATGACATGAAGAGTAATATTATAAGATATTATTATCAATTCTAGTTTGGTTTTAAATTTATGGATGATAGATAGATGCCTAAGTGGATTTTAAAACCTTAAAACATTTCCGAATGGAAAGTGTAAAAAATCACATTTGATTTTAATGTTTGATATCATAGAACATTTAATGACCATAATGCTATAAGGGTTATATTCTAACACAATATAATATCAGAAACAATAATATGTTTTAGATAATACTTATCTATTTTTAATTTTTTCAGAGTATATATTACCAAAGATGTAATATTTCATAGAGTAGAAAATTGTTTTTCATCAGATGAGGATCTTAATTTAAACTCAGTGTTGGGAGAAATTCTTCAACTGGATATAGAGACAAGGTTTGTTTTAAAAACATTTATCATATTCAAGTATATTTTCAATTTAAGAGGTCCATGAATACTATACAATACATGTTTGGCACATTATTTATAGAGTTAAAATGTGGTTAGGACCAAAACATTATACAGGCGGATTTTCTTATAACAATAGGTTTCATTCTAGATTTCAGATGGATAATTATAAAAATATCTATGGTAATAAGTGAATAACTCCATAATACATGATTTATATTGGATAAATAATGATATTGTAACATGGTATAGTAAATAATATTTCTAATAAGTGTAGATACATTCAACAACACATAAGAGAAGATCAAAGTCAATAAAAAATTTCTACATTCAAACATCTAAATGATCTAGACATTGATTTTGGTGAAAAGAATTAGTATGTATATTTCATTAGAATTTTGTAATGATATTTTTAAATAGGTTTTTGATATTATAATGTTTTATCTTTTTTTTTTTAAATTCTAGGTCACGTCTGGAATGTATATTATTGATTGGATCTTCAATTAAATATCTCACATGTTCATGATATGTTCCATATATCTCTCCTAAGGATGTAATAACCTAATACTTCTCAATTAAAAAACTTATAGCTTGTACTTATAGATAAATATTATTAAAATTAAGAATAATAACTATATGTTATATATCATATAGGTAATGTTCTATAAAACAAGATCGCTCTCCTTTTTAATTTTTTATAGAGAAACCACCAATTTGAGGAACCTATGTGCGAAACTAAGGATGTGATGAGACATATTTATGATCATCTATTTTTATCTGAGTGATGAATTTATATTGTGAAATTAAATTTATGTGGGGTTTAATGTTACACAAAAATATTTTTATGAAATACTTCTCTATTAAAAAATTGATTTCATTGACAGCATGCATTGCCTGCAATGACTAGATTAAACGAACCATGTAACATAGTAAAGATATTATCTATCCATTATCACCTATGATTTAGATTGGTGATATTGAATAATAATACCTAAATTATAAATAATACAATATCTATAAATTTTTAAAAATTAATTAATTAGTTATCATATTATAATAATAATTAAAAATTAATTTTTTTTAAAAAATAAGTAGTTTTTTATGAATAAAATTTGTTTATGTATACAATGCATTTTATATAAATATATTAAAATAATTAATATTTTTTAATTATATTAATGAAATTTATTTTCTATTTACTAGATAAAATATTATAAACTTTTAGAAGATATATACATTATCTATGAATAAATTTAGTTTTAGTGTTAAAATTTATTATTCCTGAAAAGAAGTTTATAACACATATTGTGCACAGAAAATAAAGTTCATTCCTTATTTATATAGATACTAAAATTGATTTTTTTTTAATATTTATGATATTTAGGCTCATATTTGGTTGTTAATATTATTTTATTACTAGGGAATATGAACAATGACCATTGTAAAATTTATCATCACAGTATAGGGTAAATCATGTTAATCTAGACTAATAATATGTCATGAGGGTAAAATCATCAATAATATTTTTTATTCGATGTGTTAAATTAATCCATTATAACATAATATTCTATATTCATTTATCTTAAGGAAACATTTATTTAAAAATGACATAAATATTTTTTTATCCAGTGGATGTGAAAAATTAACTCTGTGTTTTAAATATCCTTTATATGTCCACAAACGGTGAACAATTAGTTATAAATGCATTGTAATTGAAATGATGGTCCTAATGTAATTTTTTATTGTGGTAATTTATTTATATGTTTCTGTAATTAAATAATAATAATAAAAACATTAAACTTATAAATTATGTAATTAACCAATTATGGAAAAAACGAAATAAATAATATTAAAAATTTAAATGTTTTTTTATTTAATATAATTAAAGATATTCATGAATTTTATATATTAAAATGAAATTTTGGGGATGTCTTAAAATCATTTATACCAGTTATATGTTTTAATTGATGTTATTTAAGTCAATGTGATGAATAATTTCAAAATTTTCAGTAATGATATTTTATGATATTATTTAAAATTTTAAAAATAAATTTAAATACTAAAAAATGTGGTAAAATATGGTAAAAAAATATGATCTATTCTTCAAATATGAGTTAATAGTTACCTTATATGTGAAATTATAACATTTTATGCATGAAAAAACATGGCGCCATGATAAATGATAAAATAGGTTAATTAATTGGTTAAACCAAAAAATAAGGTTTATCATTTCCCTAAAAATGTCCATGTTTTATATTTTTTACAATATTTCAATGATTTATTACCCTTGGATATAATTCATTACTTTATATATGTATTTGGATTTAAAATAGTCTTATTATGTATAAATTTTAATGAAAATTCAATTGCTCCCCTAAACTCAATTAAAAATGGAACCTCTCCGTCACTAAATTACACAAAACGTATCCTTATATATCATCTCTACACTACCAAATTATCTTCTCAACTTATCTATACATATTATATAGGTCCTATTATTCAATGAATTTCATCCCTAGAGCCCACTTGGGGAGATATCAAAATTATTTTTAAAGAATATGAAAACACTATAACAGATCATTTTATTTTTATTATTATATGTTACCACCTCGATGCTTATGATATTTATCTTAATATAATCAATTAAATATCCTAAATATTCTGATTTATTATTATTATTTTGAAAAAACCACTATAGGATATATTTTCTCTCAAATATGATGTTAATGTTTCACTTGTGTGAATTAATGTTTTACCATATCTACATTGCGATACTAATAAAATTTCATCACTATAAATATTGGATAAAAATTATGGTGGGAATAATGTTTATATATTATACATATGAAATAAATTTACATATGGAGTAAAAATATATAGTATAATTTCTTTCCATCAAATATTTTGGAAAACGATGACATTGCGCGTGCGTACATATAGACTACCACCTCCATGATGTGATGTGATTTCTTATTCATTAATATTTCACATTGACTATAATAAGGATTAATTTGATAAATATTTACGGTATATATGATAATTTAATTATTCTAGAAATAATTTAAATTATTTACATTTCATACATAACATTTTTAAATAATGGAAACAACGTTCATTCATATGTCTGACCTACCATCTACAAGAAAAACATAATTAATTTTTCTATCTCTATATTTTATGAATGATTATAAATATTTATATAATTAATTCACATGATTTTTTTACCATTATTAATAGTTTTGAGAATATGAATCTATTATAATTGGGCATGGATCATGAATGAAGAACAAAAACAAGCTTTCATAATGACGCAATTATCACCCAGAACAATGATTTTAATAAAAAAATTTAATAAATGGGTGATAAGTTATTATAAATAAATAATTAATTTTAATATATATATATATGGATTTTAAATACATGTACAATAAATTAATATTTTTATACCATAGGGTTAAGCATGATCATGGAATGTCAATATGTGAGGTAAGGTTTTACTTCACAATCTCGTTATTATTTATGATTTATTATCTATAATATAATATATTAAAATTTTTTACTATCATTTGAATTTTTAATAAAAAAATGAAATATGGTTCTCACTTTATGAATAAGTTTATTTTAAATTATTTTTACATAATCAGTATAATGGAATCGTTTCGTCATTTTCTAAATGATGTTCTTTATTATTATTCCAAAAAATATGGAAGGATTTATTTTAAATTTATAGTGTATGAGTATAGTTTCCTGATATCATGTTGTATTAATTATTTTATGGTTTATTTATTAGTAAAAAAATAATGCATTTTTTCATTTATAAGCGATAATTTTTTTAAAGAGCAATGATTTTAAAATAAAAATTTTCTATTCCTTAAATATTTTTTATAATTACAGGTAAAAATCATTTTACATCTAACATTATATATTTTGATGTTACTTATACTTTACTGGGGAAATGATTTTGGGATAATATTATTATTTTTTATCTAGATGAATATATTTAAGATGAAAATACTATATGTTTATGAAACAAATTTCTTTTCAAGGGATTTCATATGATAATGGTTTTATGGACATGTGGATCCCATATAAATGGTTTTTATTATTTGATGGTTGGTACCATTATCATCCTCTAACGCATTGTTTAATGTATTATATCTGCTGATATGTTTTTGGAAAAAAGTATATATGATTGATCATTTATGATAATCATGTAGATGTGACAGATCCATTAGTTTAAACATGTTGATGCGCATCATCTGATATAAGAAACAAGCCGATGTTATTGATCCACTATGAGAATAGAGTTATTTATTTTTTATCTTACTGTATTAGTATATAAGATTGAAATATGAAATAGTTTCTACAATTTATATGGTTACACAGAATATTACAACATTATATTTTGGTTAATGATTTAGTTATGATGAATTATCAATTATATGATTCTTGTATTTTTAAAATTTAATGTATTACCCTATAACCATTGTTTATGATCTTATACAAATTTATTATTATGTTTATATGTTTTTTAGGATCTAATGATTTTATTATTATATTATTCCTCTTTATGATCCTCAGTTGATGTCTCCAACTAATAAACTTACTAAACATCTATGAAACTCAATTATTCTGTTTCCATTACCCTAGTTATGAATAATATTATTAGTATGGAATGCCTATGTAGGGTTCAATATGGGACAATCATTTTGAGAGTTATTTATGATCATTCATAATATCAATGGATTTTATATCTAATCACTAAATAATTTATACATATATGGATATTTAATGGACTTTATTTCTATTTAATGAATATTCATCAAAATATATGTAATATTTCCCTATACAATTATATTTCTATTATAAATAGAGTATATATTTTAAGCATTTTGGGTAATCAACCGTGAATATTTATTATTAAAAAAAATAACCCCTTAATGGACAAGTAAATGGGGGAACCCATTACATGATCCAGATGAAAATATCGTAAAAGAATCATGACATGAATGTCTGACATAGTCCCAAATTCCAAATAAAGGACACACATCTTAACAAATACCAGTTTAACAATTCATTCCCCCCATCAGACAATGATCAATGATTCTATTCAATTCTTATTCACGTCCCCCATGTTATATATTTTACATTAATATCCACAAAATATTGCAGATCTCCTCCTACACAAAAATATATGGTAGTAAGACCATATGGTGGTTCCCATTGAAATAATCTCTCTTTAAAGCCTCCCATCTGATGGTGCTTGCAAGGACCCTGTACTATTATCAACCTGATCCACCCAAAAAAAAATTGAATTCACCCTGAAATAATCCATGTAATATTTCCCATATTTCAACCAAAAATTAGAAATGATGATTGAATGATGGGTGTCAACACACCCATCCCCCATTCGAGGCCTCCCACCCAGCGATGCTTACGATGTGTAGAAGCACATTCTATATGAAACAAGATCAAAAACCAATACTCACAATAATATATATTTCTTATCTAACTTATATTCCTAAGTAAAAAATCCCAAAAATTATACAAAGAAATCATTCTACACACATACTTTTTTTGAAAAACATATTAGAGGTAACAAAATCAAATCAACAAACATATAGAAAACAATCCACCCAACCCGAAAACCACTGCAAATCGGTGGACCAATGACGTCTAAATATCAAAGAAAATCAAACATGTGATCCCCTACTTGCATCCTTAAGAAACACTACATTTTTATTCAAATTACCCATTCCTAACTACTAAAAGATAATCTAATCTAATTATCTAACGATATCACTATGTGTCATAGAAATGGTGCCACCTGGCCAACAAACACTGATACCGAAGAGATAGATCGTAACTAATCCACATGATGATCCACCACCACCCACGATTTGAAAGGTAAATGATTGAAATAAAAACAAACATGGTAATCAATCTATACATGTGGGTAAATATTGGATCCATATCTAGGTAAATTGAATCCCAAAATAATGTTGAGTAGAAATAGAACCTGAAAACATTGTTCGATAATTTGGTAAAAAAATGGAAACTATAGAATACTCTTGAGAAGATTTATAAATTAATCTTCCACCCAATATTATGAAATTGACCTAGAGATCAGATAAATCTAAAATCTCCCACAGATGAAATAGGTAGAAGAATATTTAAACCACCATTGAAGGAAAACCAAAGAAGGGAGGAGGGATATGTAGTCTACTTTATCAAATCATGTTTGAGAAAAATTACTCAAGTGGTGTGTAGGAGATAGGTTAGTATTTTAACTTTTATATGTTATGGGATTTGTAAACTAATAAAATTCAGTACATTTAAATATAAAAAACTCATATTCAAGTAAAATTGGATGAAATGAAAACCCAATTCTATGAGATGATGGGTTTGGTACTAAATAAACATAAAAAATAGGGTTTTGAAAATGTTTTATATTTATTTACCATAATCTCTATTGATTAACCCCTAATTAACCCTTTTAATTGATATTGCAGTAATGAATATTTTTCTCGATTACTATACCTAATGAAAATAATGTCCCCACCTATGGAGTCACATGAACAGTTCCCATAGAAATTTCCCCAAATGGCCTCATGCATTCAACCCCATATTCATGATGATTTAGAAATTTAAAAAGTTTCCAATGATGATATGGTGGGGTTAAATTACCCACATTATATGATTATGACACTAGTAAGTAATAAATATTCATCAGTAGAAGAAGTAAAAAATAAATACCCAGGAAATAATTTAGATAAGATAGAATGGTGAAATATAATACAATCGTGAATTCCCATGTTATTCTTCAATACACATTTAAAAAGAAATATTTTTTGGAATTGAGTAATAATAAATAGTGAAATGAATAAAAAATAAAAGGTTATCTCCTTGAGAATTTTGATATTGGATCCAGTCATTTTTAGCTAATGTTTAATGTAAAAGTGTAATAATATATGGATAATCCATTATCAAGAACATGAAATCATGAAGTATATCTAGGTTCCAGTCGATGAACTGAAAATTGTCTGAGATAAACTTAGAAGGCATCCACGAAAAGAATATAATGAAGTAATGTAATTGAATATAAAATACATCACTCTGACTGTATAAAAAATATTATAGTATATATATAATCATGTCAGATTTAGGTTCCTCAAAGGAAAATTAGTTGACTTTATATGATTCTAGATAATCTATTATATATCTAATCATTGGTTACTATATATAATGGTATCAATATTTTTAAAGACATGAAAACATATTTGTACTATATTTTGAACACTTATAAGGCATATATATAGGTATGTAATACTAGACCAGACCTGAGGCATAACTCAGGTGTTGAAAATTAATAAAAAAAGCTTCATATTTTAAATAATGGTCTTTATAACCATCTATCCTAGTGAATAATTGGGGATCCCATGCCCATGTATCAAAATTTATAAGGTACATAATTCTAGAATATAAAAATGTATAAGGAATGTTATAACCATGTATCACAATTAGTAATAGATAACATTCCCAATCATCAAAATTTATAAGGACACCATGACATAGTGTAACAATCTATATAATACACCAATCTTGAATATCACAATTTATAATAGTTTTTAACTCAATTAACATACTTTATAAGTGACATAATACCTGCATATCATATTATATAAGGGACTCCACTACCATGAATAATAATCATATGTTTTAGATTGATGTTATTGTTTGTGATTTATATTTATAAAAGTCCTCCCAATCCCACATATAAGGTGGGATTTTACATTAATTTGGCATCACACACCATGGATTTTTAAATTGCATTTCATTATCCACCAAAACATAATATTTCATATCACACCATTTTAAATTTAATATTTAAGAGATAAAATGATTAATTTGAGTATACATTAACATTTATAATTATTTTTTTAATCCCAATTGGTCATTTCATCTATAAATTCAAAAACATTATTATATCAATTTAGAATAACAATGAGTCATCATAATATTTTTTATTAGATTTTAAATATAAAATGTCGTCCAACGAAATATCAATTCCATATAACTATCCAATTATCTAAGAGAGGACATATCACTACCATGTTCAATACATATAAGGGCCAAAAATGGCACGTGGAATTAATCCCATCAAAAATGTTTAGTCACTAATATTTAGTCAATACAATTTTCATGGAAATTTAAACATGCCTTAATAGTGTTTCGATCAATTAGGAGGACATTAATGAAGGCATACTAATAAACCTACCTGTGGGGGGGGGGATCATGTGGATTCATAAGCCTCCACACATAACTATGGCCGTCCTAACACGACTAAACCAAGTATAGGTGGTCATTTTGAGTCATATCATAATTTAGGTAAAACATTGGGATATTTTTCCACGTATTGATGCAATTTTTGTTACAAAAATAGAAATGTTATGTAAAATAAAATAGGCCCCCAACATCTTGATTAGAACACTTCACTCTTCCATTATTATTAAAATATTCGAGATGGTTTGAGAGGTAAAAAATAAAATAAACACCTAAAAATTGACCATATGAGCTCACATGGATTTATAATCCCAAATGGAACAATAATATATGGAAGGAGGAAGAAGTAATCATAGAATAATTGGATGGATTCAAATTCAATAGTAATTTATTGATACTTAGATCCGATAGAGTAGATCTTATCATTTATAAGAGGTGAGGAGGGGGATCCATGATTTGGCTGATTGGTTTATAGAATTATAAAATTGGGACAAACAATTAATATTAGAAGGATAATGTAGTTATATTAAATGAATTAAATTGGGGAAATTATTTGGCCTCATTGGTATTCCAAACCATCCACCAAACATGATGCTCTATTACTATAGAGTATTTAGTCATCCATTATAGATGCATGATTTTGGAAATTTAGGCGTAGACCCTGTGCTCCACTATATAACCCCAAATTGTTTCCCCTAGAGTGGCACATGGTTTTGGAGAATGGTTCCCTTATAAAATAAGGTTTAATAGTTTGGTATTCATAGATAGTATTTTCCATTTAACAACCGTTTCCCCCAATCTGTTTCAGCCAAAACTAAATTTTCAAATCCAGAAACTACCAAATCCTAGAAGAAAACCTGAAACACATTATGTGAATTAAAACAATTCTAAAATACACTATCCATGAATTAAAAATCATGTAATTCATTTATAATGCTCATTTTAACATTTTATCCATCTACAAAATAAAAAATGGAAATCAGAAACGAAAATTGAACCATTGTTAAACATGGTGAATTTTAATCTACCCACCAGAGAATATCTCATAATTGAGGAGCCTTGGGGAACAAATAATCATTACTCAACCATCATGGGTCACTGAAAACCTCAGAATAAACACATTTCATTATAAATTCTTATATTTCTTCTTTTATTTACACTATTTGAATAGTATAGAAGAAATTAAATCATAATTAAGAGGTCATATATATAACTAAAACTCTGAAAAGACACTTACCTATGTTCGTCAAATTTGATACAGCATCACATCATCATCTCAGTAACAATAGATCGTATGGAACTAAAAATGGTAGTTTCAATCATGAATGTATAATGTTAGGACACTATTCTTACATAATTATAATTTCCAACTGATTCTCAAATTTATTATTGTAAGAAAGAACTACAGAAAATTTAAAAAATCATTGAATGGTCGACATTGAATCGACCACATTAAGCCTGGTTGAGATAGGAAAATCCGTGTTTTACTAATGCAGTGCACATTCCCAATCATGAAGATGTTCTATAAGGGATTCATCATTTTCTGAATTTATCAAATAAAAATAAAAAAAATTTCAACAAACTATCAGATGACAATAGATGAAAATATTCACAATTAGTAGCTGGTGAAGGTAATACCTAATTATTATTCTTTTATTCAATATGGGATATATATGATCCCTCACACATAGATTATTATAATCCAAACATATCAATTGATCCTTAGTGTCATTCTAGTGAAACTCTATAATAAAAATTTGGATTCTAAATATATCATTCAATGTATTCCACTCACAATATTTTATATGTGAGACGTTGATTCAAATTTGAGACATTATTTAGTCAATAACACTTATGGACCCCAATAGAAGAATTTTCTCTAAGGTCGATTCAGGGAATATTTTTATGTCTATTCGGCCTACTCAATGCATTACTACATGGGATTCTGACTATCACATAGTAAATTACATGGAATTTTTTTTACAAATTCTCCCAGATCATAGATCTGAATGAGTCTATTTCTTGAGTAAATAATTCATTTACTTTCATTCATATTGTTGACTAATAACTGATTCTTTCTCAATGTACACTGTATAATGTCAATAAAAGGGGAAAATCATTAAAATTAGATGAGTATAATATGATGATAATGTTGATTTCCAATAACACCAGAAATTATACCTTGAAATGAAATTAAGTTCCTTTTATGGTTTCATCCAACTATATCCACAACACATAAGCACAAAATGTCGAACCACCTTAGTATTTTTTTAATAACTCAGTTTCACTTGCCAATGTTTAGAAAATAATAGAACATAATGATGTCACTAATAAGGTATTAAATGATTTTCTCACTAACACCCACTATTGTTCAAACTCAATTCAATGTTTCTATAATATTTTTGTATATAGAATACTAATTTATCATTATTCAACATAGTAAAAAATAGAAACTTGTTAGAAGTGTAACCTTTTTTTGTAAAATATATACCCATGTCTGAATCTTCTGTCCAAACATGAACCAAAACATAATTGGGATTTATTTTGAGTATCATTTATATGACTGGAATCTCAAACATACTAGACAAAAAAATTAAATTCAGTTATAAAAAACATTAATATTGATTCTCCCGGCTTTAGTAGTGTTTTAGTCATCATTTACTGAAAATGGGATCTTATCCCACAAAACATGCTTCATAATATTTGAAAAATAGTTTAAACAAGTGGAACATATGATTTTACAAGCTATAAAAAAGATTTAAGAAATCAATCCTCTTAAAAAGAAAACTAGATAAAATTTACTCAATATGTATGCAGGATATTCTCTCTAGCCATTCTCATGCATGTCACTAGATGGGAACATAGATTTAGTTAGTACTATTATAACACTCAGTCCATTCTCATATTTATCCCCCCATAATTTTGAAAATACAATTTCATCATACTCTTAAGTAATTATACTCCATATATGACCCCATCAATTTTTCATAATAGCTCAATGAATTAATAATTACTACTGAATTCATTATTTTTAAACAACATTTTAACAACATGATTGTTATATTGTTTATAAAAGTGTATTATGGGGATATTTAATCAATTTAAGGGTATGTCAAATGATAATATCAACAGGACTATCGACCACATAAATATCATTATATTATGCCTCATAAAAATATTGAGAATTTTTTATATTATCCCTTATTTTTGTTAATTTGAGAAAAGACCTCCTAGGTTTCTCATCACTGAAAAGTAAAAATGGGTCAGTTGACTTACAAATCAGTTGACCATTCCCTTGGAATGTAAACCCCACTAATTAATTTCATTACATGATGTTTATTCCTCCAATGAGTCTCAAAATACTATATAACCACCTATGCACCTGAGAATGTATTTCTAACCCTAAGATTCATACTTCATTTTAGAAACACAAAAATAGTAACTCTTTTATAAAAAATTTCATGAAAATTAACAACAATTTTACACCTTAGTGAGATACAAAAATATCCACCCCCTTATTTATAAATAGATTTCAATTTTAAATTGGATTCATGCTAAAAGTCTTTCTAGGATGCACCTCAAATCATTTAGGTTCAAGGGAAAGAAGAATAATATTGTAGGACACACTCACTTACTATTCGATGTCAATTATCATGGAAAATTTTTAATTTATCACTGAATGGATTTTTAATACATTAATTCCAATAAAAATAATCATTTGAGGTATTACATAAAATAAAATTTATTATCAACATAACATAGTAATGATTTTAAATAAAAACATTTACTAGTTATGAATAGAAAATAATATTAGTACTACATTAAGCTATCTCCTTTAGGAATCATTGGAAATTTATACTAAACATCCTTTCAAATATTATTTACATATCTATAATACATTAAATATTAGTAAATTTATATTATAAATTATTTCATCCCATATTACATATACAAAAATACATTTTTCTTGGTTTTGTTAAATTAAATGTAAATTTTAATCTATAGAGAAAGGCACTGAAAAGATTATAATTAGAATTCAAATTAACCTATACGTCACAAAAATACTATCCAAAATCATAACACAAGTTCATTATGATTTTATAGGAATTGTTTTAGTATGATTCAACAACTAATTTATATGTAACACTATATAAGTGAATTATAAAATATTAAATAAATATCCTGATATAATATTTTTATACCCCCACAAGATTATGTAGTAGAAAATATGAATATAATGGTGATCTATGAGGATACTATCATTCAACTTGGGTCCATTTAAATTTATCTAAATATATGTTAATTTTTTTTTTGATTTAATAAAACCTATAGTATGTTATTAATAAAATAACAAAATATCATTACTGACCAAATTAGTTTGAGTCAATTCAGTATCAAAATAGAACTTTTTAAAACCAACATAGTCTAGTCGATTCGAGAATAAGTTCCTATAAAATAAAATTACATTTAAGGGAGAAAATTTAATTAATTTTATTTTTAAACCAGGTTCATGTTAGTTTTTTCACGATTCTCATGTTATTAATATACATGCCTTTAAAATTTTAAATTGGAATTTTTGTAACTTCGGTAATATTTTTACCCTTGATAATAGAATGAAAAAAGTCAATGTTTGGTGTATTGATTATATGGGTCCCCCTTGAAAATTTATCAATGTCTATACATATTATAAAGTGTTTTTGGTTCTTATTAAATCACGACCACAGATGTTTCATCCCATTACACAAATATTTCATGTATCAAATTGTTCAATATTTTTCCGTTTGGGTTACAACATCCAGATATTCTTGAAAAGCACATTAAGATGATGTTGAAATATTAATAACAAACATTATATCATAATTATAATGAGTAATTCGATCATGTCAGTTATTAATATAGATCTATAAATAGGATATCCTAAAAACACTAAATATAAGAAAATCCACCCAAATAATCACCTAAACATTGTATACTAGTATGAATGTTTCTAAATCATACACGGAATGTAAAATATTTATATAGAAGTCATTAGATTCTAACTACATGTCATGAAAGTCAAATGGAATGTTAATATCAATGTTCCAATAATGATGCATGTAACAATACTACCTTGCAACATTTGGCAAGGGGAAAAAACTTATATCATTAAACAAAATAAATTTCACAAATAACTCAATGTGAAATAATAATCAACTATAAAAAGGAATAGTATGAACTGTAGTATCATCCCTGGAAACATAGACATTTCCCTATTCAGGGGTTCATCACAACTTGTAATAGATATTTACTATGTGATAAAAAATTCATATTCACCTTTCCACATATGGAAAATATTAATAATAATGAACAAATACAGGATTTAGTATTACATTGTAACATCCCAACCTAGGATCCACTTCAATGGTTCCCTGAATCGGTTTTCCACACAAAAACTAGTGCACCTCTCCAAAAACCAATGTATTCCTACTATCAATTAGGTTACATTGTTTTTATAGATGGGATATAACAGCATTATTATCATAGTAGCTCTATGTTAGATATGAAATAATAAATAGTAGAAGTAGTGTTAACGAAAGGTAATGAAAACAAATCAGATAACCATGAAATGAAAAATATAATACGTTCATGCATGACCATGTGAGGCTAAAATATACAAGATTAAAGCATACAAAATTAAATAAATAAACAAAAAATAATGAAAATATCAAAACAAAGAATATTTCATCACTATGTACTTATTTATATCTAACTCCATCTTGTGCTTTAAATCTACCATGTATAAGAGTATCAACATAAGCATAATCCATGATCTAGAACCTACAACCATAAAGACTATTATTGTGAAATTAGTGGACATAATAGGGTGTAATATTTTTATAGCAACACATTCCCAATGGTGTATAATTGAATATAGTACATGAATATAAAATAAAACTCTGCGGAGGTATAAAAAATAAGGGTGTAAATAAATAGAAATAATGAAGCATTATGTTGTTCCAAAAGGAAACATGGCTGACAATAACTGTATCGACCTAAGATAGAAGATCATTGACGATGTGTCACCATGGGTATAGGAATACATATTTTTAATAAATTTAGGTATATATATATAATTACATTATATGTGATAAAATATAATAACATACATCTTTGTAATACTATCCATGACATGTGGTGTAACATATGTTCTTACACTTGTTGGTGCCAAAATTCCATGCCTTGGAATAAATTAGGAAATGGAGTGATAATAATTTTAAAGGGGTCTATATTGAAAAAAGCCTTCATAAAGACCTCCTTCATCATGACCACCATAATGATTCCTAGAAGAATTTTTTATATCCACTTTATAGTCATTGACGAAGTCCTTCTAGAGTCTAATGAACCCGACCTAAGCCTCCGCGATCACTGTAAAGATAGTGAAATAGACATTAGAGGGTCTGAGAAAATTAACTGGAGCCTCTATATCTACTGAAAATGAATCAATGGAATCATCCATGAGTACAAGAAACATGATGGATATTCCTATTATTGTGAAGCATTATTTTCTTCACTGCAAGTCCTCATAGCATTACGATTCCCAGTAACTAAAAATACTCATCCCTCCCCCACTCAAAAGGATCGAGACCCTATACTTTGTCCATCCATCCTATAAATTTTTGATGAATCCATTCCTCTAAAAACCATCACAAAATGAACCATTTGATACATTTATGAATTTTGAATCCATTTTCCATTTTCTCCATTTTACTTCCACTTCATTTGGGGATTCCCTTCGTGAAACCATTTTCCCATCATGAAAGAAGGAGACCTATTTGGGTACTATGAAAATTGTGAAGCACTCTATCTTTATAAATCACTTTGATTTCATGAATCACCCCTAATGAATATGTAGACTCCATGCTTAGGGTGGGCCACTATTCTTGGTGAAGTAACATCCTTCACGAAGCCAGTCAATGTGATATATTTTTCATTATGAACCCCGCTTTTGTGGGGACCTCAAGAAAATTATGTATTAATTTCCTGGTCTCCTGAGTGTTCAGTCATGTAATGATTCCATACCTCATGTTTCATTACATAGGTGCACTAATGGAAATCACCTATTCAAATATCCATGATATCATGGACCCTTCAAGGTATCACTCCACATCTATATTAATCCACAACATTGAAGGTGCCTTCCATCCATCAAGGTTAAATGTGCACCAGTTATGTACTTCATAGGGGTGAGGAGTGAATCAACATCGTCCAAGATAAACAATGTCTATCTTCCAATCAATGTCATTCTCAACACCTGACATTGAACTATGATCACTGCGTGTGTGACTAGACAGGGATGAGTCGATGAAGGATGAAAATCAACACACTCTCACTCTCTCTCTCTACCATTGATCATTGTCTCCATGTATTCTTTGGGAAGCCCTTGTGTAATCCTTGACACATATTTATGGGGTTCTCCTTTAATGGTGGCCATATCCTCATTGTATTTCTGGATACCTTCCTCTCCCATCGGGTTTCCCTCATGGAGTAATTCCACATCATTCTCTCCTCCAGAATATAACCATGTGTTATCCCATTTTTCCTATTTTGTCTGCTATGCACACTTAAGACCCTCTCTACTTCTAACTGGCTCACCCTCATTGATGTGATCGTATTTTCTTTTTCTACATCTTGTTTCTCACACTAACTGTGGTTCATGTGTGCATAGAGTAACCATCGACCATGACATATTCCTTGTGCCTCCAGTCATGTGTAAACCCCATGCTCCACCCTAACAAACTACATGGACTTTTACTGCTTCCCTCAAAATATGGTACATTGGAATCTAAGCTACGGTTCAAGCCCCACATTCCCCATTATCATTGTGTCCCAACCATTTCACGTTAGTTCACTATTCATACCACATGATGTTAAACACTATTCCCCATCCTAATCTATGTAGGTTTGGATCCCTTTCGGGCATGTACAAAGTCTATTCGAGGTTCAATCACAAAAAATAGTAAACTCTTGGGATTTCTCCATTGTATGTACCTCTTGATGTGACATCATCCCTTTTTGGGGAATATCATCATGATCCACATACTTAAGGTGCTTCGATTCACTCATTAAGTTCAGTGTCATTTATGTAAACTCTAACTACATGTCCCATTTTCCCAAGCAGCTAACCTTGAATAAGCACTATTCTCAATACATACTACTATAACAAAACGTTTCCTTTTTTTGATGGGTTCTGTAACCTTTAATAATCCCCAACATGTCTATGGATTACATCCCATTGTGAACAACATTATTGAACGCCCCCCTCTGAAAAATATGGAATTTGATCATTTTATTTTTTGCGAAAGGTACGTAGGAAGCCTCCCTGAGGATCAATACAATATCCTATGTCCCATCCTAGTCCCTCCCTTAAGCCTTTGTGTCTTGGGAAGATCATTCCTTAATATGTTTCTTCCATTTCCTTAGGGTCCCGATCCCTGCATCCATTCTCACACGCTACCTCCTCAGGTGAATCATTTGTCCAAATTAAGAACTACATGGGGTTTGATTCCCTTCCATGAGGATAAAAAGGAAACCTATTTGAGGATCAACCCTTGTACTGTTGCCTTCACACCAATTTTTGGTTCAATCCCCATTCATCCCATCATTTGACAGTTCATCCATATCCTTTCTAATGTTTCACACCCCATCATATCCTTGTGAAACCACACCATCCTCTTTGGCCATATAACCATTTTGTATGCCCCATTCACCACATCACACTATGTAGAACCTAGGTTGATAACCACATATAAGCCCCATAATGATTCTAGGGTTGTTTTCTATTTCATACACCCCAATCCCAGGACCCACCCTCTCAAAATATATTGGTTCTTATCCCCATATTTTAAACCGGGTATGATGGAATCCTTTTCGAAGTTCAATCCAATCCAATGGTAAACTGTGATGTCCCCTTTGTGTGGACTCATACTCCTCTCTGATCCTCTCTTTTTTGTGTCTAAATAAGTATTTACAATGTGTAACCATACCCTTTTTGTGACACACTATCATAGGCCCATCCTTATTGGGAATTTTGATCCACCCATCCAGTAAACATTCTAGGATATCACTTCTAGCGATACACGCCTAAAATCCCCTTTTATAAGTGTTCTAATCAGTCTGATTTATCTCCACTAGAAATCAAACTGGCAGCATACCCCATGTTATACATGGGAAGCCAAGGAATAACATAGTGACATGCCGCCATCATAAAATTTCCCGTATTCAATTTGGGATGCATCCTGCTTCCACACCCAGGAAAAGTCATCTGATAAAAGAAAATATAGATTTTATAGTTTACTGGAGCCCAAAAATGCCAATGATTCCCAATGTGACTACTCTCCTGACAGAAGGTCACTTCATTGACCTGAATCATTATGAATGCCGTGATAGGAGTAACATAATTATCCGACATCCACAAAGATATGGAATTTGTAAGAGATTCATAAACAATGTCTTAATCATTATGTGATACTCAGACAAGGTGATGCATTATGAGAAAGAATCCATTGGAGGAGGAACTGACATACCATCATACAGTTTAGATCAAGGAGGAAACATACCTAATGAAGTGGAGGGATGATTCCCTCCTTTGAAAAGAGTGAATAGGGGGAAACAATGGGGCAATCATCAATGCATCTCAACATGCGCCCAATGGTGAGGCCTTCTCGGATAAAATAATTGGAATAAAAATGGTGAACCTGATGTGAAACTATTATCATCAATATGGGGTTAGTAGAGTTTTTTGAATCACTAGATGGATGTATCATCAGATCCAGCAATCCAATTATGGGCCCCACCATGAACACTGTGGGCATGGTGTAAAACCCACCATGATTTGGGACAGTTAATCATTGTGCATCGTAGCCAATGACAATGTTAGCATGAATCATTCTATCTATCCATGGATGATAGAACGATGATACAACACAAGGAATTCCATTCCTACTATTTGTACTAATGGATGAATATTCTTTTATTGCAGGGCCAAAGCTATAGTTTCAGGAAACCGATAAAATCTTGAAAACATATACAGGGGAAGGGGAAATACAAATTCATAAATCATGAATGGATTATCTTCTTATAAAACGAATCCCATGGACAATGTTTCTTAGTACCCATACACCATATTACCCTCTGAAGTTTATCAAGGGATGGTGATTGATAAACTTGTTCACTAGTAAAAACTAGAGAGGGACATCTTGACGTGGGATATGGCCTATCAAGATTTGTAGTCTTCTATGCCCCCATCGATTCCACCACCCCCAAGGGCCATGTAGGGATCCACTGCTGTCGTTTCTAATCATCAACAATTTTAAGAGATTCCACCTAGATCACTCTTATGACTAACTCCCTTATGTTGATGCAGTTAGGGATGTCAGAGTACTCGTAGATGTGACTTCATTCATGGGACCAGCAAGATGCCCCCCCACTAGGCCACATCATCCCTATCATCCGGTCTCACAAACATAGGAATAGGATATCTACATTCGTACATATTGGGCCTTAGCCTTGCTAACCTAACAAAAACATCGAGCATAAGATCAAGAGTATTCTCACCATGGGGTGTCATTTTCTATGACTTTAGTGGCCCGATCCACCACTATTGTGAGCTACCACATCCATGTTACTATAGAAAATCGAAATCTCTATTATCTATCAGGATTGAGGCCAAAACCACCCTATGGACAAGCTGATTTGACTCCTCAGGGCGCTGTCATAAGTTGAATCCATCGCGGGTCAATCCACGATAATGAAAATCAGTATGATGGTCATCCATGTAATTTCAATACATAAATTTGTGGTCCTCCTACCTCCTACATTATGCATGTATCTCCTCCCCAAGCCATTATTACTATTCACAATGGAGTTCAGCACAATGTTCATAATCCCAGGATTGGAGGTTTTCCCCATATTTCAGGTCATTAATGTGTAAGTCCCCCTCACATCATCACTATATCTTGCTTGGAACCTTCCCATGGAAGCACTAACTATAACAAAGGTCCTCCTCACACTGTCACCCATCATCCTAGAGGTCCTCCATGTGTTCCATTAAACATTTGTATTGGCTCCCTGACATCTTGGATCCTCAAAGTGACAGTCCTCTCCATTCCAAGATCAACCCATACAATGTTCTTCCCCCAGAAAAAAAATATACCCTTCCATGAAGAACCATCTTATGGAAGGAGGGTGGGTCCTCACCACAATAGATGATCCCTAAGAAACCAATGATATATTCAAATTCTTGCACTTTTAGAATCTAAAATAGAGTTTGAATCTGTGATGGAACTCTCAAGTTGATCCTTTATAACAGGGTATGGGGAAAGAACTAGATATATCATATTTGTCTTCCTGGAATGTGAGATGAAACATATCCTTGAATCCCTCTATATATAAATACAGTAGGAGTACAATTTTGCTCCTTTCTAGGGTCACACTGTATAATCCTCAATTCATTCACCATGATCATTCTCTTCTTCGACAATAGATCATAGATAATTGTTCTTGGGAACTTTAAATAATGATTACCAGCCTTATCATCCACCAATAACTATACTTGTGTCTAGGAATCAGTGATCAACACCTCATACAACATGGATGTAGTGATACAGTCAGTTCATTCCCCCATGGACAGCCCATGTTTTAGCAGTTTGTCGGCTCACAAACCGTACAACGCTTCAACCAGTACACAATATCAACAATCAAAGTTAGTTCCATTACCATTACCTTTATTTACCCTAATTGAAAAATTGTAAAACCTAGGGAAATTTCATTAGTTTTAGGAGTGATTTTTCTGGGACATTCTCAAAGTGGACCATATCCCTATAATTTTCTGGCTCATTGTAACTACAAACATCAATATTATGGTGTCTCTCGCCCAAGATGTGTTTTTCTGCTATCATCAAACCTTAGGGATGAATCATTTCCATCTCCATCATCAAAAGTTGGCTAACCCCAAAATCCATAAACACATTGACAACATTGGCCACCAGAACCTCGTTGAGTTTGCCACATTTTATATTGCTCAACACCATGCGTCACCTGGTAATCATCATAACCTCTAGTAATGATGAGTTCAAATCTTTAAATTTCATTGCAATGTTATTAAGTACACTTCCCCACATGTCTTGATCCTTGGATGGGGTAGTTTTCTACCATGAATTTCAATACTATCATGTGGAAACTTATTTCACACAGTTATATCAAGGATATGCCTTTGTGCATCATAAAAATATACATGGTCACTCAGGAGATATACCATGATGTGGGAATGGACACAAAGAATAGAGAAGATGAATAGAACATTGGGTAAGCCTAACAACCTATAGACACTGCAGGTGTCCACACTCACCAATGAGGGTAGATTCATGTTCTTATAGAACCATCAAAGTCATTGCCTATCGGTGTAGAGAATATTAAGGGAACAGAACATGATGGGAATGTCCAACCATTGACCCATCTGATTAAGTGATGAAGATGGAAGAGGATCCCATAATGTCCATATTTCATCAATAGACCATGAAATAGTGAAATATCATCGACGAGCTACTCACTGAGCATATAATGTAAAAGTGGCTGGATTATGGAGATCCCCGATATTTTATCAGCCTTCTTCCACTAGATATGTATGGATATGTACAAATCCCCCTACAGAAATGACGCCAGGTGATCTCAATAACCCTTCCCATATAGACAGGGTAGTTTCATGTGTTTGTTAAAAAATTCATGAATATTCATAGTCAAATTTACTCGATCTATGTGATAATCCTCCCTAGGTACCAGCTCAGGTTCCACTAGATGCTTCGAAGGTTTCATTGACCGTTCCATAAGTTCACCCAGTTGCCCCTCTGGTTATTCCACCTGTCGCTCAATGAGAAGGTCAGAAATTTTACCATGTTGAAGAACCTAAAAATGATTTGGATATTATGAATATTATCCATGATATGAATCCTCATCAAGATGATCCAATGTATGCTCTCATCACTCTAATCGAGGTCCTTGAAACCCGACACATGGATATCCCACTAGATGAAAAACCATATCCTGTATTGGTAGATGATATCCAGAACCACTGGGATTTGGGAGTCCTGTCTTCTCTCAGTTCTATGGGATGAATGACCCACAAAAACATATAGCCCACTTCATTTCAAGATGTCTACCCATGCTGGGATCTCTAGAACAACAAGAAGTTGCAAAGCTCTTGTGTTTTTTATAGACATTGGATGGACCCACATTCGTCTGTTATGACCAGTTAACCAGTGTGTCCATAGATGGTTGGGAGGATCTTTACATGAAGTCATTGTACCAGTTTAGTTCCACTACCCTCAAGACTAGTATTACATACCTCATCAAGTGAAAGAAAAGGAATGATGATTGAGTAACAGACTTTTCTTCTAAGTGGAAGGGCCTCACATATTCACTCGATATTCAAATGACTCTAACAGATGATAATGATGTCATAGGAAATGTAAATACTACACTATTCCCTTCTCACATCACTTAGAACATCCCTGGTGGATTTCAGGATTTATCTAAAAATGCTTTGTTTCTGAAATAGGCCTTACATAATAGCCAACTAGGCATGTCTATTACTGCCACAGCTGTCGTAAGTAGATTAACTAATGTCGAGACCACTGATGTTGAACATATAGAGGCCCATTGAAAGATTGAATTGTTACGGACAGAGCACATCTATAAGATCTCGAAGAAATACCACCTAAACCATAACCTCTCGCTCAGAATCACTCACCTCAGTATTGGTAGGCCCCACTATAAAATTCCCCACCAACATCTAGGCGAAACAACTAGGTTCCACCTCTTCACCAGGTCCCTGCCACTCATTAGTTCCATGCCCCCAGAGTCCATTTCCTTGATTAAAGAAACGTAACCTAGTCATTTAATTATTCTCAGGTCCTTGGCTATTTCCATAGTTCCATAGACCAGGGAATCCAATAGTTTCCAGAATGAAGGACGCCCAAAGAGGAATATCTCACTGATTTCCCCATTTACTACCCCTATCTCCAGTTCCTTGGACACACCCTCAAGTAGTGTTATGTTTACAATGATTAACTCTAGGACCACATCAATAACAACATAGACAGATTGGGTCTAGCCACAACACACGTGGCATCTATGTTTGAAATCATGATAGTGATAGTGAGGGAAAAAGACAACAGGTCTCCAGTCCCATTTCTCATATGTATGATGATTGGATATAACACAAGGTAGTTTCCTATAACCATAGTATTTTTTAGGCCCATTTTAATTATCCCAATACATTTGATGTCACTTTGTTAGCCTGAGATACTAAATTTTCATCGACGCATTTGCATTCTCCACCTCCAGAGTGCAAGCATCGACAAAACAAGGAGAAGAAAAATACTCCACCAATACCAAATCCATCCCATAGTCTTGGATATTTCGTGCCCTACAGGATGGGGATTGTACCCAATGTCCACCCACGTAATGGAGGATTCATCCATTGATCATATGGAGTATACATCAGTGAGCATTTTCGAGCAAGAAGACCTATACCTGGTCCCCAAAGATGAGGAATTCATGGAAGGCCCTCTTAATGTACCCAGTCAAATCCGTCGTTGATGGTTCCATGTTTATGTGAATTAACAGAATGTTTAGTAGAGTGATCCCAGCCAAGCTATACATTCCACTAAGACTGGAGAGCAATCCCATCATAGATCTTATCATGCGAATCTTTATCACACTGTTTCATCATATTCACCCCCACAACTATTCATTTTTCTTCATCAGGTAGATCAACCATGAAAACACTATGATCATACATGTTCAATTGTGGATAGTCCTCATTTATCTGATCATCATCTAGTGTTTACTCTACATGAGCCAATAGATGAGCAGTGGGATATCACTAACACAATATAAAATCTATTATTTCGACCAGTAACATATGTTATACCTCATACTATGGAGAAAACTATTATTTTTATATGTGTGAATCTCGAATGGAAGTATTATTTTATCAATTACCTTTACTGAAATCCTAGAATGATCTTATTCCATGGGGCTCTCTTCCTATCTGCGGATATGCGTGTAGCCTTCACTGATGCATTAAGAAGAGATCTCTAGTTTAAAATAGAGGTAGCAGCTGTAGAAGACTTTCATTATGAGGTAGTTTATCTTGAAGAACTATGGGACATCATCTCATTCTTATTAGAATATGAAGTTTCTATTTTATAGGGGAACACTCACCCAATTTAAATCATGGGTCTGTTCAATGAAGTGAAATTCAGCCGTTGTCTTTTTTTTAGGTTCTTGGATCAATTTTATCTTGACCCAGACATTCCGCAAGATGGGGCTGTCTAAAACAGATTTAAATTCTTATGACCTAATGATTTTTGGTTTTGATAGGACATATAGGATTATTTTTGGTAAAATCTACTTGATGACACAATTAGATGGCATTATTTTCAGCATAGAGTTCATTGTTGTCTTATAGGACATCTCTTATTATGATGGTGCCATTTGAAAGTGAAAGACCCCTACACACAATACCAATTCTAGTAGTACACCATTAATGGTTGATTTTGAATGTTTCAAGGTTAAGAGTCTCCATTTTTCTCTTCTTAAAACTGCTTCATAGATGCCGACTATTATAGGATAAAGGACAAGTAGGTTTAGGCCAATGATGATGAGCATACAACTATTGTCGATAAAGCTTGGGAAGACCAAGATGATGCATCCATTTTCTCAATAAACTGATTGGAGGCCACGAACGAAGACATGGGACACCTATTTTTCATCTCTAGGACTTGGGTAAATCACTTTTACCACTATAGGGAATGTAGAAATATCGCTTTGTACTCCTACACAAATCAGTCTTGAATGATCCCAGAACCCCTTACCCCTGTAAGGAATCAAGATGTTCAACCTAAGGTAAAATTAGTATGTCATACTTTATTTTTTCACCAGGATATTTTTAACTGGATCAAACCAACACACCTAAAATTCGTTGATGTTATCAACTATGGACCATTAGGTCAAAGGCCTGATGGAATCATATTGACAACATTCATCACCATGATTGCAGTAGTGCAGGATTCCCCCAATGAAGATCCCACCACTGCTCAGGCCAATAACAAAATTATATCATAATCAGATAATTAAGAATAAGTTCCCCATATTTATGATCATATCATTGTGAAAATGGAAGAGAATTTAGAGGATATCCCCTACGTTTGAGGATGGTCCTTCCACCATAATTGATGAATTGGTACAGGTGAATCTTGACACAATGATAGATCAGTAACCAACAGTGTTCAACGCAACAATGTCTACAGAGGAGAAATAGATGTATGTGGGTTTATTGAAAAGGTAATGGCCTAAATATCACTAATGATATCTTCCAATAAGCCACCAATATTGGAACCCAAATGGGAGGGGAAATATAGCATTCACAGGGTTTACCCAAATGGTGCGTAATTCCAAGTAACCATGTATGGTGAGCATATCACTACCCCACAATTGACAAATTAAACATGTAGTACTTTACATATTCGGTTACATTAATCCTAATTGATGATAAATGACCAACAGTCTGAGCTCTATGTATATAAACTATGATCCCTTTTATCCTGAATGATGATAAATAGGAAAAGGTGAATACGGATTTTGGTTCCAGCTCTACAACCATAAAATAATATCATTTCTATATTTTACCTAATGTAAAATTACCCATTACCCTCTCCCTGCAAGCTGATAAATGGAAAGCAGCATACATACCTCATGGTCTGAGATCTATAAAATTAAACTATGATCTCTCTGTTCCTTATTGTAATACGTTAAACTGTTTGGGTACCACCATGCTTTAGGTGCTCATTTTCATGGGTCCCCTTTATCCCTAACATATGAAGGGAACCTTGGGAGGTATGTATGCTCATCCTTATGGATCGAAATCTATTTTGGGCCAATGTCACAGAGGATATCAAATGAATATTTGGTACAAATCCCATATTACGATTATGGTCCGCAATTGAGGCTCAATTTTTTGTTCCCATTACAAGTAACATGGTATGGATACTGCATTCTGAGCATGGTTAACAGTTATCATATATCTCTATTTCCATCCCCATAGTCTCCCAAATATCAGTCGCGATGATTTAGCTTTTTATTCCCTTATGTCCCACGCACTACGTTACACATGGAATCTATTGTCCGAGATCTATGGACATAAATTAATATCTCCAACATCCTTACCCCATGACATTAAATTGTATTACATTTCATGAACTAAATGTTTCTTGATTCATTCCCACATAGGATATATAAAAATGCACTGAAATTTCATCATCTGGTCTAGCCGTAGGTACCACGTATTTTTCTTTCCTTATGGTCTCATGACAAATGTATCCCAGGAGCATGTGAGGAAAAGTGGAATTTTTTCCCCATTCATTTCCGATATACAACTACCACCTCATATGTCCCCTTTAGGGATCTCCCTATGTATCATTACTTCATGATGTTAAAATACACAATATCTTATGAACTAATTGTTATGTGATTCCCATCCTTATAGTATAAATAAGAACACCCATATGTTATTTTCATTGCGACCAACCCAATAAATCTCTCCATCTCATTGGTTTCCCCCTATAGGATTAGTTTTCTTTGAGGGATGAATATTTTATGTTGTGGAATCTATTTTCGTCATTTGTGTAGGGTTTTTAGCAGCCGCACCATGTTCCCCTCCCTCTATAACATCTCCTTTTACATTTCATCTTTACCGTATGATGTTAACTACACGAAATTTCAAGAACATTGTGTGGTTCGATAGGATCACCCAGATAATTTTTCTTTATGTCAAGCTAAGTTCCCTTGTCCTTTTTAGGGATCTTTTCTTAAAGATCCCCTTGGGATTCTTCACAATGTGGTGTGGAATTATCCTATCCTAATTGTTGTTGTGTATTATTTATCACACCATGAAAATTCCTATAAAACCCTCATAATTATCCTTAAGTCTTAAATGTATGATGTTAAACAAATTCAATAACTATGGGCATCATGATTCCATCCCACATAAGATACATTGGAATAATGGGGAATTCATTCCCTGGTTTTGGAATGGGATACAAAAATTAGGTCCTTAGTTCAACCAATCAACCATTATTCTTATAGGACTACATGGTGTGGAATGTGGAATTATTTTTTCCCGTTCATGTCAATTATATAATAGTATCACTATATACTCCCCCTATAGGATTTTACTTTCATATATATCCATACCTTCTAACATTAAACTATACCACACATCTAATTCAACATTTGGATTGATTCAAATCTTTATAGGAGACATAAGAATGACAAAAAAGTTCATCATCTTGTCCTACCCTATATTCCTCATCCATTTCGGCCCTTTCGGCCTTATCTTATGGTCCATCTTCTACAACCTTAATCTAGGATCTCAAAATTCATACATTACATTAAACTATTTTATCATACATTGATCACAATAAAATGAAAATAATTCATGGTCCCTTATGAGTGACATTAATATTTTATTACCCCTTTATCCTACATGACGTTAAACTATAGGACATGTTTCCAAAATCCCCATCATCTGACCCCATGTCCTGAGTGGTATCTTGGATGGGCGTGGTGTGGTACGAGGTTTCTTTATCCTTATTCTTGTCGGGATATTTTTACATGCAATATTCATTCTCCTTTTTATTTATTCCATTCACCCAAGTCCATAGCACATGAATTTAAACTATATAGAATTTTAGAACTAGGTGTTTCTTGATTATCACCCACGTGAGGTATGTTGTGACACCCTGGAACTTACCCCAAGTTCAACAACAGATTCAGGAATATTCTTCACCCATCATAGTCTGTGTTTTCTTATTTAGAAAGGTGGAGTTTGATGTTGACTTTATTTTTCATTATTCACGTTGGGTTTCCAAATCACACAATAATAATCCTCTCTACCCCATGTGGTCCAAACTCTATAACATTTAATCTAAGACCAGTAGTGTCCTAGTTAGCATGAAATTAAACTTTTTAATAACTATGATTTTTCTCACATGAGAGGATATCATTCTTTTTTTTATTTTTCATATTCCATACCTTTGTTATGAACTTTGTGCTGCTTGATTCCCATTCTCATGAAATACGTAGTGACTCCTAGACTCATCATCTATGGTTCAGCCCCACCCCCCTTCATTTTTCAAGCCACATGGCCCAAACACCCTTTCAAGATCATGTGGTGTAGTGGGGGATTATTTTTTCCTCATTCACATCAGGTTTACATACTACACCACATATCTCTCCTTTTGGATGATGATATACTTCAATACATGACATTAATCTATGGAACCACCCTTTATTAGTGAGGATTCCCCATGAAAATTAAGGGATGATTCAGTATCGATGACAAAGAGGATTATCCCCCACCATTGTTGGTTTCTATGCATGCTAATATTTATGAACTATGTTTATCTTCAACTATACACTCACAAGATTTGTAGGGATTCCTTAGAACCTCACCTCGGTCCCAACAACAATTTCGTTCACTCTTCTGGCTCTTTGCCCCAAATTATGGAAAACAATCTATGTACCTGAATTAAGAGTCCCTAGTCCATGTAACATGGCTTTAAAAATATTTTACAAGTTGTATGAAATATGACATTAAACTATTATTAACGCTCTGAATATATTATGTTAAATATTTAATGCATCTTTCACAATGTATGACATTTCGACATTCTATCTATCATCATCATTTTCGTGACATAAAACTACGAGGTATTCTAGGTACCCACAGTAGAGGTCTCATTTGGAAATATGTTTGATCCTGATTCTTGTCAATACACCAACCCAATCCATGTTCGTCATAGTGATGGAGTTTTACAAGATTAATACTTCATTCAATCAACCCATCACCCCATTTCAATGTTTTTCAAGACTTTTATTCGAGATCCTCATCCTCTTCCACATCTAAATAAACCCTCAACATAATGGTTTATCAGCCTCATGGGTCACCTTATATCCTGGGCTAATGTTTAATAAGCTATCAGACATTATATCAAGTTATGGTCCGATGTTTTGAATTTGGTGAATGAATTGTTCATTGTTTTTCCCTCAATTTTAGGATAATATGATGTAGATTATATGTTACACACATGGTCAAATGTTATCCTCCACCATCGATACACACTCACCACTTTACTAATTTTGTGTATCGTGATTTACACATTCCATTATCCTTAATTTGGATTCAATCCAACTCTCCTAGTGTTATCCCACTCGTGGAATAGGTCTTGTTGGGTAAGGGATATTTAGATATTTGGAGAACTCAATTAACTTACCATGGACCCCTATTTCCTCTTGAAAACATAGAGTGATCATTTAGGCCACATTTGTATTGTGATTTGTTGGCACACTCATATTAATACTGAATAATTACATGGTCATCCCTTATTTCTCAAACTGAGCATTACCGACATGAGATTATGTATTCATCCCGAGTAATTTAAAACATATGATTGAGATGTAGTAATGAAATTTGATAATGAGACTCAAGTATGCAACAAAAATAAGATATAAATCTTGAATGTATGTTTGTGAGTTTGTGACCCTGTGAGAATTACAACCCCCATGGATTTACCCCTCATATATATCGATTGACCACATCAAAGAAGTGTCGCAGCTCCATCACCCACAGGCTTGTGGCATAAATGATTTTCTGCCACCTACTAAGCTCCCACTCTTCTACGCTGGATATATGGAGTGGTTCATTGCCACATATTTGTGCAGACTCTCATCATATTTGATGTTATCCATCTCTTAGGATGCTCACCTAATCTTCTTATCAATCTCTACAAATTATGCCTTCAATAATAATATTATTTAGGATTGTGCATTGATTAAAGATGAGTTTTTATTCACCTACATCCTCAAGCATTGGATGTCTTGTTCATATTCTTGATGTTTCTTTTTATTCATTGAATTCCTTCGCAACTCTCCAACACCATGGATGAGATCATATTCCATTATTTTCATTTCCATTTAATATTTAATGAGCATATTGGGGAATCATCCATCCACTCCTCTAGCACATAGTTATTCCACTCCATAATCGTGTCCCCATGTATGGTTTACCCACTAATCTTATGGGTTTTCCTTGATGAAGCGCTTCATCAGTTTCCATGACTAGAAGTGGACAACCTTGATATCCTTTTCATTAGAAACGATCTTATCTTTCTCTTTTCGGTCAGTAGGTACATATTTAGGGAAAACTTCATGAAATTAAGTAGTGAGATATTCCTCTAGTGTCCTATAAGAATGGTTAGTTTCCTCATCATGTGGATGGTTTTTATCACTACATCCCACCACAACGATTTTCTGTTTCATCTCACCATTCACCATACTCGGGGCCATAGCTGATATGATTGTTTTAGCATGGGCATCCAATTCCAATATAATTGGAATTTCTTTAAGAAGAGGAGTGCTTGGAGCCCTATCCATCCTCCCTAATATAGACCTCCCCATTTGAAGAACTATTTAGGAAGAAATATAAATATATCAGTTGGATTAGTTCAATGTACAATAGTTATGAATTTTATGAGGGGGAGGACTTATAGAGATAAAATAATAGCACTCTCCCTCATGTATCAACCATCAGATCCTTATGACGTCTACCCCTCATATATGGTTGGAGGGTATGTATATTTCAGAAGTGTCACCCTACTTATCGTAACCCTACTAGATTCTTCACTCACCATCATCCTTGGCCCAGACCATGAAGATACATCAACTCATTTATGGTAATTTTTTTGTGTAAAAGCTTCTCTTGTAAATAAAATATTTTAGTAGAGAAATCCTTGGTGACCTGAGAATGAGACATACAAGATTGGATTGGATATTTCATAAATAGTATTAGAAAAATTTTATAGCTTTAAGGATGGAACCTCCCTGAACTCCAAAGGGCTCCCCATACAGGCCTCTTCTACCTAGTAGGACTCCTTAATTCTTCACGTAAATTGAAAAAATTCCCCCATCTTGGTAGTGTAAAATTATGGTAGGGATGTTTTATCAAGAAAAACATTCTTTAGATCCATTGTTGGACATGGGGTGCCCCGATGATGCACAAAATATTCCACCTCATCCATGCATTGGTCCCCTTATGACCGACAAACCAAAAAACAAACCTTGACATGGACGATCTCAGATAGATATATCTTGATATGGTTAATACATCCCCTTATTTTGGATGGAATTAGAAATTACATATTGGTGTACTAGTTATATCAGACCTTGGTAAAAAGAATCCTCATTCATTTCTATGTGGCACAACCGCTTCCCAGGATCTTGTGTGGATCTCCGGTCGAACCCTCTTGGTGGACTCCCTTCCTACCATATATACTCAACTTGGATCGTCAGGTCTACCACAGTAACATGTCTCTTGACTATTACTGGCCCTATAATTATTTACATTGATGCTTCCATAACACCAATACAATGAAATGCTCTTTACATTTTACAACCCCATCCTTGAGGTTAAAAAGTAACCCCCAAATTCGCATGAACATTTAATTATTTATGCATATCACATGGGTAAGTTGCTTCCCCACTATTTTTATACTTTTTAAATATCCCATTAATAGTGGTAGAGGGATGGAGATCATTCTTTATTTTCCCACTATCCCATGTAAACAGATGCCACATCTTCATCATCACACATCGATGATCCTCGTGGAGTACCCCTTGTTAGACTTTCATGGTCAATGTCTACATGCACCAGAACTTCCCCAAAATTTAATGTCGGGTATATGGCTCTCCAATGGGCTCACAGTCGACTTGTTCCAACTGAACTCTTCACCAGAAGTCCAGGAGTTAGGATTGAGGATCATCAATTCCATGAATTTCATCAGTGAATAATATTTCTAAGGGAAATAGATAGAAGTTTAATTCATCCCCCTCCAATCCTTGTTTATGGCTTGTTGTGAAATCATTTTGTCCAGAAATCTCCAAACTGCTTTCAGGATGGATGTTCAAATGTATGACTCAATAGGAGAAATAAATTTTGTATATTTATATAAATTCATGTGTGCCACTATCCACCCAAACAAAAAGTGGATATGTCGACATACCCACTGTGGTTTATTCCCTTGGATGATGTTCCACAGGACCATATACAATTTTACAAGCACTGAGATCCCATGGTTGACATAATGCCCCATAGAAAATGTCGATTCCATAAGTAACATCCGTGTTTTCATGTTTGTATTCATATAAATGACTGAAAAAATCCTTCTAAAAATAAGAGAAAAGATAAATCCATCTAACCTAACAATCAGTTGATTCTCATTGTTGACGTCGTACCGTCATAACATCAATTGGCTATCCTCCAGGATCAGCTCTCTTAAAAAATTGGGATGCCTTACGAGTAGATTTTAAGCCACCTCCACCCCTTTGGAATCATGCTCTGGTGGGATTTTTTGGAAACATTTAAATGGAAACTTGAAATGTACATCCCTCACTGACTATTTTTCATCGCCCGAAACCATATACATCTTCACCTTTTCCAACCACATCAACTGCATTGAATCCTCCCACGAGTTCTCCACAATAAAGAACTTGTCATACATCACCCCTAGACTTGGAATTTCAGATATTTTATGGAGATCCCAATGGATGATGTTGACATCCCTATGATGTAAATGGAATCTTTTAGTCTTCTATGACCACTTTCCCAGAAACCCTAGACACATATGTTTCGTTTGGTATATTTGGAATTAGGAAGGACATATTTCTTTATAAAGTACTTACTTCTTTAGCTCCACCTTTAAATCATCACGTGATACATAGATCATGTAATTCATTGACCAATAATATGTTAATTTGTCATCCTAGTCTAGGTCCCAATAATCGGTCAACCCCTTATTCATATTCCACAATATTTCCTTGTGATTGGTGTGGTACTGTATTGTAGATACCAATGGCTAAAATGATTTCACATCAACATTATTGATGTGATTATATTAATAGTTGGGAACATCATGTTTATGTTCTTCCCTTAAATACCCATTGAAAACCATCAACCCCTAGCGTAGACATGGAATGATCCTAATCTAGTATGACCGTTCATCCCCAATTGATCTCGTGATGAATGAAACTTCCCTTAGACCCAAGATGCATAGTAGAATTACATTTTAATGTGGTTAGTTCTTTTTCCCTTATATCAACATATCCATTAGGGACTCATGATTTGAGTAGCTTCACACATATTCTGTTATCCCTGGATTTTCCTCCATATCTTCCCTTCGAGTGCCATCTACAAGGAATTGTGATCAACTTCTGGTTTGGACAATTGGTTTAGAGACTCTAATAGCTTTCTTTTATCTTTTCCTGGCTTGATCATATATCATGGTCACAAAGAGTGTCTACAGAGCATTCAGTCATAGATCCTAATTACATTCTACACAATACATGGAAGCATGGGATCATGGTGCTCCAATTCACTAAGCATCATTCTCGGAGAACCGATATGTAAAGGTTGTTTTGGAAAGCACATTCACAGAGTACAAATATTAACGATTCATGATCTCAACACATGATCATAGGGATATATATAGAAAACATTAGGGTCCTCGCATCATTTTTATAGTTGAGAATGTCCCAGGTTGTGTGTAACACTTGGCCTTGGAGAGATTCAAGGAGTTCTCAAATTGGTTTCCGCCTACCCCCACCATAATTAATATTTGTGATCTACATAAATTTTAGTGAAATACCTTCAGAATCCAACCCCCATTTTCTCTATGGCTCATATTTTGAGGGGGGAATTTTTGGCACCAAAATTACGTTCCATTGAAATGATTGGGAAAGGGAATAGTTTTTTTTAAATAGGTACTATATTGTGAAACACATACAAAAATTCCTCCATCATCGTGACCACTACAAGATCTCATGGAAGGCATTTTTGAGACTGCTTTAATGACAATTATGGAAGCCTTCCTGAGTCGGAGAAACTTCACTGGAGCCACCATAACCACTGGAATGACATTGAAAAATGCCTTCCTGAATCAAAGGAACTTGATCAGAGCCTTTAAGAACAATGCAAAGGCCTAAACGGAAGCCTCCCTAAGTTCGGAAAACATGACATATTTACATCTGATTATGATGTGTGATTTTGTTTTCATCATTTACTCATATAATTACGATTCTTAGTGCCTATAAATACTCGTCCCGCCTCGACTCCAAAGGACCAAGACCCTAACCTTTTCCCTTCCATGTTATCAATTCAAAAAGTACACATTGCTATGTGAACCATCATGAAAATGAAAAATATGACGTATTAGAGAATTGTGAATATACTTTCCCATTTCTCCGTCTTACCTTCAATTCATGTGGGGATTCCCTTCATGAAACATTTTGGCCACCACAAAAAAAAGGACACCCCTTTTGGTACTTGTAACTTTACAGAGGACTCGGTAATCACGAAGAAACAACCCAAAACATGTAGACACTATGGCTAGACTACTTCACTATGCTTAATTAAGTACTCTCTTTCATGAATCCCTTCCCCTTTGTGAAGCACCAGAGCATCACAAGGCCCTTCTTTGTGAGGAAATTTGCTTCCCAAGCCCCACTTCATTTCAGACCTCCATGACAGTATGTAGTGATTGAATTGTCCCCAAAGCGGTTCATCATGTTATTTTCCCTGCCTCAATATTATTCTCATTGGAATGTTAAACACTAACACATCTTCACATATCCAAGATAACATCGACCCTTCAGTAGATCACTCCACAACACCATTAATACAAGGCATTGATTGTGCATTCCATCAACCAAGGGTTAGGATGCTCTAGTTATGTTATTTTTAAGGGTGAGAAGTGAATAATCATCATCCTAGTTTCATGAAGTAGAACTGATACGAACCTTTTTCCTCTATATAAAACCATAAACTGTGATCACCGACTATGAGGTAATCCATGGACCAGTAAAGATAGGATGAGAATCAACACCCTCTCACTCTATCTATCCCAAAGTTCTTTATTTCCATTTTTGATTTGGGTAGCCCCAGCATAATCCCTAACCCACCCTGAGAGGGATCTGCATATACAATGGTCATATCATCCGCATACTTCTAGACTACCTCCATTCTCATCAGGTTTCCATCTTGGAGTAATTACCAATATTCCTCTTCTGAAGACACTAACCATGTGTACGCCCATATTTCCTCATTTTAATGAAACCCACACGCTAGCCCTGCTGTACTTCTCATTGACACACCCTCTATGACATGATCGTCGGGTCCATTACTACCTCATGTTTCTCTTACCAAGTATGGAGCACCTGGTCTTAGAGTATGAATCAACCATGATATCCACTTTAGCCCGCTAGCCATGTGTAACCCCCTGACCCATCGTACCGAATTACATGGACATTAAACTCTTCCTTCTAACGAGGGTACGTAGGAAGCCTCATTATGGTTGAAGCCCCTCATTCCCCATTATCCATCTGTCCCAACCATTTTACTTTGTTTCACTCCTTTTCCTATATGATGTTAAACTGAATACCCCATACTGAACTACATAGGTTTTTATCCCTTTCGAGTATATAAGAATCCTATTCATGGATCCATCTCAACAAGTTGTAAACAATGGTTCTCCCTCATCAGGATGTACTATATGAATCTGACATCTTCCAATAGTTGGACAGATCACCCAGATCTGACTCCTTGAGGTGTTCTAATCCACTCAGTTGGGATGTTTTCCTATGTGTACACCCCGACTACTTGTCCCATTTTCATGGGACATAAACCATGTGTAATAACCATACTCGATCCATATTTATACATTCAGGTTTGTCCCTATTATGATGCAATTCTAACAATGCATAATCCACAACATGTATCAACGTTAGTATCCTTTGTGTACTCCTTTATTATATGCCCCCCCCCCCCCCCCGCTGAACTACGTGAACTTTGATATATGACCTTTTTGAGCAAGGTACATAGGCATCCTACCCGAGAATCAATCCTATATCCAATGTCCTATCCTAGTCTACCCCTTAAAACATTGTGTCTCAAGAAGATCATTCCTTAACCTATTGTTTCCATATCCTTCCATCCCCCAATCACGCATCCATTCTCATGAGGCACCTCTTCATGTGAATTACCACTCCAGTTATAGAAATACATAGACTTTGATTCCTTTCCATGAAAATAATTAGTAAAAATCATTGAGGTTCAATCCCTTTACATTCACCTTCTCAATAGTTTTCAATTCCCATTGCATTAGTTCCATCTTTTGGACACTTCATCTATATCCATTCGAATTTTTTCTGGGCTACCACATCCCGATGAAATCATGAAATCCTATTTGGGATCGAACAATGTGTGATCCCCATTCACCTCATCACTATCTGTATCACCTGGGCCACTAATCATGCGTAATCCCTATCATGATTCCAGGTTTTGGTCTATTTCATACAACCTGATCCCATGACACACCATCTCGATCTACATGGATTCTGATCCCTACATTTTAAATAGAGTACATAGTAAACCTCTTTATGGATAAATCTCATCCAATGGTAAAACATGGTGCCCCCATTGTGTCGACCCATCCTCAACTCTGATCCACCTATTTTGGTGTCCAAATCAGTCATTAAAGTGTGAAACCTTCCTCATTTTAGGACACACGATCCAAGGGCTCTCCTTATTGGGTAATTTGATCCACCAATCTAGTAAAATTTCTTGTTGATACCTCCTAGGGATACACACATTTTATCAACATTCATAGGTTTTTTAATCCGTATGAGTTGTCTCATCTAGATGATAAACTCAAGGAATACCCCCTGTTAAACATTGGAAGAATAAGAAAAAATTAAAGATGAGTCTCTAACATACTATTCCCCGTATTCGATGTGGGATGACTCAAGATTCTGCACCCTCGATAATACCTATGATAACTGAAAATATAGATATTATAGTCTACCAACTCCCAGATATATAAGTGATGCCCAATGTGACAACTCTCTGGACCGAAGGTTACTACCCTTACTTGAACCCTTTATAATATCATGATAGGATCAATGTAATTAACCGGCTTCGACAAATATATGGTGATAAGACGAGTTTCAGAAAAAATTATAATATTTAAGGGAGACAAGGACTTGGAGATACATTTTGAGGAATAATCCAAAGAATGAGGAATCAACATCCCATCACCCTATTTTTACCAATGAAAAAATGCCCCTCAAGTGTGTGAAAAATGCATATTGCCTTTAGAAAGTAAAAAATTGGGGCAACAACGCAACTATTGGCAGAGCATCCCATCATTCATGGCACGCTGACTTACTCCCCAGTGAAGCAATCATAAACAACAATTAATTCGAACAGTAAAGTATTTAAAAAAAAGATTTTAATGAAAAAATATATCAAGGAATATTGATTGATTCCATTCTTGATTAGAAATTTTTTTAAGTGATTCCATGACCCAATAAAAAATTTTAAAATAGATGACATGTTCGATTATCACACTTTTTAAGAACACTATGATAAAGGCTTAAAATTTTATAATGGACTCCATGCATGGGTATCAAAATTTAAAACCTATGAAATGAGTTTTTATCCCATTTTATAAATGATTTCAAGAATGAGTATCACAATTTTTATTAAATTTCATTCTCGAGTATCATAATTTATAAGGGATTCAATTCTGGAGTATCATAATTTTATGGGGTTCAATTCCCATGTAAAATAAGAATACATTTAAAGGAAATTTTATTGTACATTCTATTAAATGTATAAATGTGGAACTAAACCCTCATAGAATGCGTTTGGAAAACCAATGGTAGAAATCATGCACAAATGTGTTTCACAGGCCATGTGATTATTGATGTAAACATGCAATAATATATTGCACATTTTAATATCTTATTTATTAGAAATAGAATGGGACATGCTAATACAGATTCACATTTCTTAATAAAAAAATTTACAATTTACATTAGAAATTCAATTAGTAAATGCTATGTAAAAGTTATTCATTTCATTTATAGGATGAAACAAGGTTCTCAATCTTGAATCTATTATAATTTAATCATAATATAGTTTTTCAAGTAAATAACATTACCACATAGACATAAAATTATCTATGATGGAATTACTAACCCTATATAATACATATATAATGTAAAATATTTATTAATAAAACACTTCCCTTATGTAAAGATTAATTAAATAGATTAGGTCCATAAAATTATCAAGTATTGTCAAACACACTTTAGAAATGTTATATTCAATAATAATATATGTTTTAAAGGAATACTAATTAATCAATAGATAGGGTGTCTTGTGTTGAGTTCATCAACATCCCACATTTTATATTAGAGTAATATCATGAATAAAACATGTATTGTTGACCAATTTGATTCATTTAATAAATTAGGTAAAACATTTTGAATATCTGCTTTGTTTAATAATGAAAATAATTTATAAATGATTCCACTTTAGATACAAGCATATAGAATACCTATCAAATTATGAGGAAGCTTCACTCATTCCTTATCATCCATTTATTTGATCTAGTTTGAGAGAAAAAATTGTAATAAAACAATCAATGGAAATTGGAATTTTGATATTATGTGGACTCAATATCCCATAATGGGAGAGAAATTAGGTTGGAAAAATGAATCATAGATCAATTTAGGGGAATCCAATGCAATATATAGTTGGTGATTATGAGCTCAGATATAAGATATCTCCCCATTCTTTTGATGAGATGAGGAGATGTCCTTTGGATAAGGGATGCAAAGTAGCGAGATTAAAAGAATAGTTAAGAATGAGTTAATGAATGAACCATAGAAATGGTAATTTCACCCCTTCAATTACGTAATGTATTTTGGCATCATGGTTTGCAAAAATGTGCACCATCCATATGGATCCCATTTTTAAATAGAAATAATCATACATGACAGGAACACGATTTTTGAAAACCATGCACAGTCCATGATCCCCTTTGAGTACCAAATGTTGTACTATAAACTCTTTCTCATGGAGGGGTTCATGGTTATGTAGAATCATGATCCTATATAACCATAGAACACAATTTGGACAACATAGTTAAAAATATTTCTCATGATTCAGTTATTTCATTTAATATCATCTATTCCCATATATATGTGATGGTAGTAAAATTCAATTATATTATTTAATAGTATATTAATTATTTTAAAACATGGTGTTACTTGTAAAGATGGATTTCAATGTAGGAAATCTTATTAATGGTAACTTTTTCATAAAATAATTTGGTGTTACAATGATCAGTCAAATAATAAATAGTTAAAAAAGATGTTGAATATTAAAATTTGATTTTTTTTAGGATGCTCATAGTGAGGGAGACAACTTTAAGCCGATATATGGTTATAAATCTCAGTTCATTTTTAGGTGATTAGGAATGTTTAATTAAGGTGGTGATAAACATTGAAAATTTTTAAGACATGGAACTACACATCGATCTATTTTTGATTAATTTAAGATGAATAATAACCATGGATCGTGATATTTTCATTGAAAACATTATTCATGTTAAAAAGGATATATTAAACTGTTATGAAATTGAAGAGATTTCAATTTCTATATTCATTTATGTTTTTTTTCCTATTTATTGAAAAATATGGGATCTATATATAAGGCCCCGAACTTATAACATTACATAATATTGAATTACATTGAATAATTCACATTGAGCATCTTTTCAGGTTTAGAGTTTTAGAGAATTAGGTCATACCTATTACATATCAATGATTACAAAGTAGACACATCTACACAGCTTCCATCTTTTCCACAAAATACAAACTCTTGAACAAAAGAGTCATGTCTAGTTCCTTTTTTTAGACATCCTGACATTTCCTTGATCCCATCCTTGACCCTATTAAACTTTATGTCCTCAGAAAACATTTCAAAAACCTGGGATGAGCATTAAAATCTCAGTAAGGGTTATAACTATATGGATAGAAAACATCAGTCCATGTATATATAAATATCAATGAAATCATACTTTACTCATAAAACATAAGCAATTTAACATACCTCATGAAATCATTAGATTTATGCATAACTCAATAAAAATCATAAGGAATAAAGGTTACTTGAGGCATTCATAACATTATTACGCAGGGAGTAACCCTCATGGTTATGTTTGGAATTCCCATCATAGTATATTCCCTAAATCTCTTCGGAGAAACCTTAACGTCTAACTCCTTTGCGTTACCCAATGCATTGGAGAGCTATATCGGGCTCACCCGCCCTTAGTTTATCACAAAACCACCCGTCTTCATAAGAATGCCCAAGAACTATAACATAATAATAGAACATAACTTAATCATAAATGAAATATAACATTACCACATTGCAATAACAATATAACATTTTAAGATATTGAAATAATGAATCAATTCTAAAAACTATTTTCAAAACCATTTAAAACATTTAATAAAGAGATCATTGAATCAAAGTGTCCCATACCACTTTGAAGCATTTAACATTATAAAACATTTATATCCATATAAATACATCCTTAAAAACATTTTTAAAACATGGATATTAATGAGAAACATTTATAAGAATAAATCATTAAAACATTTAAAATGATCAGAACTTTATAATATCATCAGAATAAATGCATTACTGATATATTATTCCAAAGGATAGTATATACACCATATAAGAGTGAATTGGTGAATAACAACAATAATGTCTCAATAGAAATGTAAAATGAGATTAAATCCCCTCTAAAGAAGGTATCCTTAAATTAAGGATAAATAAATCTCAGAATTATGTGTGAAAATTATAAATACACCCAATATAAGTGGATATTAAGTGTAAAACAATCAATGGTCATTCAAAAATATTCAAAGGATGAAATATTCAATAACTACATGTTGAACCCAAAGAAATCAAAATTGGGTTAAGAAGTTTCCTTGGTAAAATTCGACAGCCTAACGATGTCACATTAAAATTCAAAAAATGAGTTGATGAGAGATTAAAAGGGTATCTCATCACTTGGAAATAAAATTTACATCAATAAGGATATATAATAATATATCCCAACATTACAATATGAAAATTAAAATACCCAACAATATAAGGCTTTTAAAAAGAGGAGGGTGAAAAGTTCCCTTACCGACTTGGGTATCTTTCGAAACATACACCCCATGAAAGAATGAAAATACAACATTAATGTAAATACTAATCAACAAAATTATATTACACAAAGAGTATAATATTGTGCAGTAAATATACCACTCAGAGGAAATGGTGGAAAATGTAGCATAAATCTCACGAGAATAAAAGTGAGATGAAAAAATACCTTATGAAAACATGGAAGACTAACGACGCTGCTTAAAACTTCCAAAATTGTATTGATAAGATAAAATAAGGCCACTAATCTTATTAAAATAATATTTAAGGAAATATTAATATAAAATAACATCCCCAAACATAACAAATAGGAGACTAAAAGAAGTGACATAAAGGAGAGTACTTAAAAATAAAGAGAGAGGTAGGATCCCTTACAAAAATTCGCCAGCCTAACAGCGCCACATAAAAAATTCATAAAATGAATTGATGAGTGTAGGTGAGGGTAACTCATCATATGAAAATACGAATTACAGTATGGTGAATTTTAAATAACATCCTCTAACATAATAACATGAAGCATAAATGAAATGACATAAAAGAGGGTACTTGAAAATGAAGAGAGAGGTCGGATCCCTTACCTCAAGTCCGACTTGTCATGTTCGTTTCTTTATATTACTGAATAATAAACATTGTCCAATTTATAATTTCTTAAGGTCCTGCTTTAAGTATTATTATTCATTTCATATCACATATTATAATCTAATAATAATTGGTTAATATTGTGATTTCATATCAGACGTTTTTGTCAATGTTTGCTACATGAGTAAAAAATGAACTTGTTTGAAAATTTCTATCCATGTAGTGATAAGTAAATCATCTCCAGAATAGTATTAATGATTTAAATCTCTTATATATCCTGTACATATTCATTTTATACTATTCCATAAAATTTAATGATATAAATAAATGAAATGCATCGTTCATGGAGATGGTAGGTCGTACGTATGTATGAATGCTACTTTCATTTATTTGACTTATTAATGGAATTAAAAAAATAATTGAGAGATATATATATATTATAAAACCAGTATAATATATATTTTATATAGGTCACATATGTTCATTAATTTCCTTCTTTATACATTCTATGTATTGAATGAATGAGTCACATCACTTGAGGGGGGCGGTAGTCCACACTTCCTCGTATGAAATCATCGCATTTGCACTACATGAAAAGCATAAAGGAATGTTTTATATATAAAATTAAGAAGCATATAAAAAACATAAATACTATATATATCATATATAAAATATAGTGACTCATAATGGCCACCATGAAAGGTGTTAAGAGATGATTGAACTATCATCGTTTCGTGAGGCAGAAATCCGTCATCCACAGAAACAGTATGTTCTTTAACCATTAGGCAAAGGTGTGTGTAACTGTATCTCTAATAAATCACATAAAAACATCCTAGTATATTGAATATACTGGTGTTGTTACAATATAAATGAATAAAAAGTGTTTAGAGGGTTGGAGAACAAAATAATATAAAAGAACACAAGGGAAGACATTACCTTTAAATCGGGTAACTCTTTTTGATTTGAGCTCAAATGCATTCTTGTAAAAGATTCTGCACAAAGGTGAGGCTTAAATGATTAAGAGAGAGATTTGAAGAGATTAAATGGGAAGGGGTTTTAGAGCCAAAGTCTTGAGAGGTGTGGGTAACGAGGTAGAGGGTGGAGCCTTTTATAAGAGGAGAGGAAGGGCACTCTTGGAATGTCAAAAAAAAGGTACATTATTTTCAAATGAGTTTCGAATTTTAAAGGTCCCACATTGATAAATTTCGAGGATAAGGTGATAAGGTTTCGAAATAGACCCATCCAATAGGTTTTAGAAATTTTTATGTCTTAGATTTTACATTATCTTTTCATTGTATTTAAATAGTTAAATAATGTGGTAATCATTGCATCATAATTATGTCATAAATAATTTAATTTATTTAATGTCTAAAAATTATAAAAAAATACTATGATTTAAGAAATATTTTTATCTTTCTAATGAATATTTATAGAAAAAAATATGACTTGTATAACTCCATGTAAAATTTTTTTTAGTAAAATAATACAGGTTTGTGTAATTTTTTACTTTTACTTTAAATAAAAGGCATTAATGTCATTTTCTTACCCAAGTGGCTCCATGGGGTCCCAAAAATCCAACCATGGGATGTCTTGGTCTTCCATGACTCATACAATGGGTTTAGGACAAGTTTCAAGATATTTTCATTTTATTATAATTTTATTTTTACTTTAAATCACACTAATTACCTTTAATCGCGATTAATAAAACTTATAAGTTACTATTCACCAAAAATTATTTTAATCTTATTGAACCAAATTTTACTTTCTAATGGAAACCATGTAAGTTGGATTTTTGAAAATAAAATCACAGAAGTGGTAACGTTTCATTTAAACGAAAATTCAGTTTCTTTAACTACCACATAGTGGTTTCACTATTCATCAAAAATTGAAGTTTTTTAGAAAAATACCAAAAATTCACCCTAAGTTATATTTGATACACTAAATTAAAAAATGATGTAATTTTTAAAAAATTCAAAACTTATAAGTCTCATTAATTAATTTAATAATTAATTCCCACTTTCAAAACAAAGAGCATGTTTTTAAGAAACGATATCTATTAAAAGATTAACACTAGTTTAAGTCCAATTTCAAAGTGAAATTAATTCCAATGACCACCATTGGATTAAATGGTAAAAATATATTTTAAATACACTTTAATCTCAATTAGAAATATAATCTATCTCTATAAATAAATCAGATTAAATGGATGTTTTCAATTAAAATGCAACATTTTCACTTAAAAATGATCTTTATTGGAAAAATAACAAAAAATTACACAAAGAAAAATTTGATGACCAGATTCTAAATAAGGATTTTATTTTGCAAAAAACAACATATAAAATTGTCAAAATTATATTTAAAAACGGTTCTCCATCCATAGGCGGTTAATCGACCTTTTAAAGAATATTAGAAGATTTATGCTTAAAATTGTATTCATTTTCATTTTACGCCTCTAACATTTATTAGATAAAAGTAAAAATATATGAAAAACATATATAATCATTTTTTAGTTAGTTTTTTTCATTCTAGTCATTACAATGGCTAGGTGTAAACATCCATTTAAAATAAATTTTTTGATTATTAGAGTGCAACGTAAGATTTCAAAGGAACTCGTTGTTGCGTATTGGGTAAGCCATCGAGCATAGCGTTCCCTTTAAATTAATATTTACATTTTATTCACAAATATGGATAAATGTGAAAATTTTATATTATTTTTTTACCTTGGGTGTTACACTATATGTACCAAATTGCTATATTATTTTGTTCATAGAGGGTTTTATGTAATCTTTTCAATGAAATTAATCAACAATTACCATTATTAAGATTTAATAAATGAAATTTCCCATGTGAGTCTTTAGGGAACAATATTTCTACGATAGCTGACAAAAAAAATATTGAAATGCATTTAGTAAGTAAAAAAATTATTTTCAAGGAGCTCCAATAGTGTTCTGTGAATATGAATATGAAAAAATGAGTAGGTAATCTATTCCTTCATTGTATTTGGAATTGTTTTTATTTTGGTGTTGTCATTCTAATCCTCGATATTTTGAAGGATGTTAAATTTAACTATATAGGAAAAAATAAAGAGAAATTTTTTAGTATAAATATTATCAATTAAGATCCAAGAAGACATAAATCAGATATCAAAATATAATCTAAATATATAAGGAAAAACATTTTTAACCAGTTACTAATGAAAATCATGTGGGATTTTCATAATTTTATAAGAAAGGGCAGATTCATTGTGAAAATGAAAATATTTTGTGAATTTAGTTAAAAAAAATTTGGTTATTGTTTTTGTCAACTAGAATTTTTCTCAAGGAGAATCGTCAATATAATTATGGAATAGAAGAATACAATAAATCTTTTGATAATTTATGTTTACAGCAAATATATTCTATATATATGGGAAGGAGATAAGTGGAATTATTTTTTCATCAAGGATATATAAATATAGGGATTAATGAGGTAGTGTATATCATATCTTGATAATAAAGGAACCAATTTCACCTAATTTTATTTACTTCTTTATTCTTTTATATTTTCTATGATTAATTTCTTCAATTATTAGGATATGAATCAACTATATTAATAAAGGGTATTTCATGTCATGATGCTTTTAAATAATTAATTATTATATTTTAATATTTTTAGATTTTAATCCATTTTAAATAGGATCTTTTTAATTTTATTTATTCCTTTTTTTGTTATTGTTTTGATAGATGAAAAATATTTTTTTTCAAAACCTTAGGGTCACATACCCAATCAAATTTTTTATATATTTTGAAGTTAGAATTTTAAAATATAGATTTTAAATTTTTATTTCTATTTTGGTCTCATCAATGGCCCTTCCATCACATTCATTGATCAAAAATAATAAATTTACCCTTCTAAATAAGGATTAGCTTTTGTATAATGGTATTTCAATGTCATTATTGAGATTATAATTCATCGTAGTGATATATATATAACTTTATTTGAAAACATCTTAATTTGATTTATTCATATAATATGATTCAACATTTTTACTCCACCTTAAATTTATGTTTTATGTATCTAGTCCATAATATTATTTTACCACATAGAAAAAATCACAAACTAATTTTATATATAATTTCTAATCTAAATTCCACTTTCCATTTATCATAACTTTCAACAAAATTTTTATAAGCTTATAATTAGTTAATCCCATAAAGCATTCACTAAAAATATATATGATTTCACCCATGACAACCATATTGGTTCAAAAAATTATATATTACATATTTAAGGTCATGATCACCACTATAACTTTTAGATTGTTAATGGGGTTAACATACAATTTGGATTACTTCATCTATAGTGTGTCATGGTTTATATTTCATGAAAAATACTCTCATTTTATTAACAAAATAAAAAGGGAGTGTGTATTTACTTGGACCATAATCTTGAACTGAAATTGTTATAAATCAAGAAAATTTATTAAATAATTTGGAAAAAAAATTCCTTCTCTCTCCTTAAATGAGATTTGGTGTATATACATATCTATTTCTTAAATTGTATAAATATGAACATTATCCTCCAAAAATAGTTTAAAAATATATATATCAATCACTGACCTATTATGTATTTTCTCTTACTTATAAAAATTATTAAGGATATTTTAAAATGGTTATCCCTTGATATATATATTTATTTTGTTTTATCTTCTTACATACTAAATGAAAATAAAAATCTATACACATAATTCTGTAATTTCTCTACTATTAATTAATATTATTTATTAAAAAGATAATTTAAATATTTTTGATAATATAATTGACTTTGACACATGGATTATATAGGATGAATGACCATTCATGAATGTCTCTATCAAAATATTTTAATTCATGAATTTAATATTATTTATATTTTTTTATCTTACAAAATATATTTTATATGAAACTCAATATATTGTATCACACAAATACTTTTCAGTGGTTTTGGAATTGTATAAACATTTAATCTACAATTTTAATATTATTTTAAAATTGAGTAAACTCAAAAAAATGTATAAATTTCATTATATTTGTGTAATTTGAAAATCTTATTCTATTATTTAAAATTATGTTTCATTGAAGTACATATTCTATTAATCACTTTTCATCTATTGAATAACCCTATAACAGCTTCATAAAAAAGAATCAATGAATTTATTTTTGGGATTTAATTTTATAATAGACATTCATTCACAAATTTTGTTAATATTTCTCAAGAATATATTTCATGGTGTTGTATGTGTAATTTTATTTTTATAAACCTTAAATAACATAATAATGTTCTTTTATTTTCTCTATTAAAAATGTGGTAAAAAAATTATTCTAAAATGAACTATAAAAGATAACAATATAATAATATGATATGTAAATATTATTCAATCATGGAACAACTTAATATATTAATATCTTGCTTCATGATATTTATCAGTATTCATAAAAATGAATTAAAATGGACCAACATCATATTTTCATAGCAATATACAGAATCCTTCAAGTGAATACATATAGTATGTTTTTTTATGATATTTACTATCAATATTAGTTTCTAAAAATCCATATGAAAATAAAATATTCAATGAAATTTTATAATAAAATTTAAAACATCGCTCTAATGATCGACTAATCATATACGTCAATAATAATCATAATAATTCCTTTATATTTTCTTATACATAACCATAATTTACATCATGGATACAAATACATGTATAATTTGTTAAATAAATTATTGAATCCAATGAATAAACTTTTTTTCTCGTGATCCCTTCCGGTGATTTCACTCTAATCAATAGATACATGAAACTCTTCCATAATTATTTTCAATCGACTAAAAAACATTAATAGAAAAAGATTATATATTTTGGTTTTTTTAATCATGTTCACACAAGATATGTTTTTAAATAATATTTTTTCTATATTTTTCATATTTTCATGAATTTAATAAGATATATCTTGATTATAACATAAATATATTTAATATTTTATTTAATTTATTATAATCATTATTCAGTCATAGAATCTGATATTATTTTTATATTCATTTTACATTGAAAGAGCATCATAAAATGGTTGTATGAACTCTTCTCACATGGAATATAGATAATCAACTCGATTATCCAAATGGACAAATGGAACGTTCAAGATATGAACCCACAATTGTGAAAAAACCTCTATTTAACTATTGACAACATTAAAATAAATTATCATATCAATAAATACATTTGATTTTAAAATATAAGATGTGATACTCTAAACATATAATATTGGATATTATGAAAACAAAAAATTCCTTATATATCATATCAAATCTCAATTATAGATTATCATAAACTATAATTTAATAATAACATGCCATAATGAAAATATTTCCATATATATTTTCCAATGATCATTTCGAAATATTGTATTTAGATAAATGATACATAATAATAATAAATAAATCCCATGACTTTTTCACATATTTTTTTTACAAATATAAAAATGAATTCATAAAATATAATATGTCCTCTTAATTCAAATTTTTTTTTGAACATGATATTTTGTTTAATAAATATTATATGTAATAACATTCATATCACCAAATAGAAATTGGAAATAAAATTTCCTAGTTAAAATTATCAATAAGGGTAAATTTATATCCGAATATACAATGGTATGAATTATTTTATTAGAATAATTAAGAGAAGAATAGTGGGATATAAATGAACACATATTCTTGAAAATTCCACATATCTCACAAAAATGATGAAAATACCATGGATAAAAATAATAGTTTTCAAGGTGATGAAATGTACACATTTTAAGATATTTTTATCATCATAGATATAACTAAGACAACATTATTTTCATCAATTTCATATGTAAGACATAATTATATCCACATATTAAACAATGAATAAAATAAAATTTTCATGAAGGTTTTATAAGAAATCATTCCAAAAATGTGTAAGCATAACCAAAATTCACAAACCCAATGTCTCAGAAGAATAAAAAAATCATTGGGGGGCAATATAAAATTAGGATTCCCCCAACAATTATTTAAGACCAATTCATTCACCACGTGAATGCTATTTTTCTCAATTTTAATTCATAACCATCATTCATTATTAATTAATACACATCCATATTAAGATACAAATATTTTGAATGTAAATACATTTCAATTCATTAAATAAACCTAGTTTATCAAGAGATTAAAGGTGGATGATTTAAAATTACATACCCAACATGAATTAGTAAGAAATATTCACCCACATCAGAATTAAAAATATATTGATTTTTAATATTTCCCTAGTGAACAAATGGATGTTATTTGCCTATAATAATCCCAAAAATAAAACCATATATAGATGTTGTTTTACTAAATATGCAATCATTTTATAAAATAAATTGATGTATGGAATATTTTTTGATACACATACATCAATAGAATGAAATATAATGTTTTCATAATGGAATGTAATTTGATTGAAATCATACCAATAACAGATGGTGTTTTTGAAGACAATGGAAATGATACATATCCATACGTTTTAATATATAAAATAATGTGTTTTCAGTGTGCATAGAATATTGTAGATGATTTATGGATCCACGAAGGTAAAATTTATATACCATACAGAGTAATATATAAGAGAAATTGTAAAAAAAATTCAGAATACATTTTTAACAACTGTATGAAACATGATGCTATAAAATATTTTTAGAGGTCACTTTCAAAATGGTGGCGTACTGTTTTTCGAAACAAACTCATTTTGCAGGAATACTCAATAATGAATCATTTAAAAATGACATAATTATCTTAAACAATAAAAATAAAATTTTTTATTTTATTTTTTTCTAAAAAGATGGAAAACCATTTTAATATTTTCAAATATATTTTTAGATAAATAACACAGGAAAAAGTGTAAAAAATTAATCAATAGAGGTAATGGAAACCGGGGACGCTGCATTATATGACATTTATTTAGGATTTCAATCCTAATGATGAACATTATGAGGAATTAATAATATGGATAACAAAGGAAAACCATCATTAATGATGATGGAAATTATTCTCACCAATGATATACATATTGAGAATAAGATTATATAAACATAAAATATCAGATATGAAATAAATTATCCACCATATGGAAAGATAAGTTTTAATAAAAATAATTATTATGGATGAAAAAACCATCTTTCGTGGAGTGAATTTTGAGAAGAACCATTTTATCTCAATGAAGGGAGTCCATTTAACAAAAAAACCATCATGTTAATTGTAATGTTGGAAAAAAAGAATAAGAAATAGAGATATAATAAAATAGATATTAAAATATTGTTAAATTAAATATATTCATTATACTTAAATAAATGCAGTGGTTGATATACTTTGTAATAGAAATAATAATTCATAAGAAAAAAATGTCTCCTAAATTTGAATAATAAGTTAAAAAAACTTAATTTATAAATATAATATAAATAAATACACATTAAGTAGACTGAAAATGAAACTTCACATAAAATAAAATTAATTAAATTTTATGAAACTGTATACAAAATACTCTATATGTTAACCGTATGAAATTATATTGATGCATAACAAGAAGAATGTGAAATTTAATTGAAATTTAGAAAAAAAACTCTTTGATGTGAATGAATTTTTTAGATTTGAATCATATAATACTATGGTTTTAAATAATAATTGTACAAAACTTGAAAATAATGATTATTTTAATAAATAAAATAATTAGGATCAATAAATTAGTCATTTAACAATTTATCTCAATAAGACATGTCGGTACACAATTGAATAAAATTGGTCTTTCATAAAACCTTCCCTTGGTCATGATTAACACTACACCTAATTCAAACATCCAAAATAAAAAAATTTATTTATTGGATAAATTATTATTAATGTAATTATACTATTATTTATTCACATTTTATCATTTATAATCATATGATATTTATTTATTATATTTTTTTTCATATGTTGTCTATTTTATGTGGTTTGATCAATTAATAGGGAATAATTTTAGTATGATGACCTTTGATAAAATTTATATAGTGTGAAACTCTAATATAAATAATTTTATGAATTAAGATCATATATTATTATATAATTTTTTAATGATATATATTTATTTATAAAATGTACTCATATAAGGAAAGTTAATCTGATATATTCATTTTAGGTGGTTTTGAAAACTATAGAGGTTTATTATTATTATTTATTATAGAGTATTAATATATATTATTAATAGGGTAATAATAGTCATTTCTTACTTAAATAAAATTTAAATTACAGTCGTTTTAGGTGGGATCAAAAATCAAATATTATCCCTTCGTAGAGGTGGGAGTCCCCACAAACGCTTGATTAATGATCTTTTGTTTTCCACAATGGATGTAAATGGATAAATAAGGGTATTTAAATTAATAAAATAAAAACAGTAGTTTCATAATGACACTGAGGTCATTAAATTTCAATGTTTTTCATATTTTTGGATAATAATTATTACTAATGAAAGGCTATGAACTATGTAATACGAACATTGGAACATCAACCATTCTAGTGAAATAATCATTGGAAATGAAGATATTAGGCTCAAAAATTGAGAGAATCATATTATAAAATTGATATGGAATTATAAAATGATAAAACTGAGTAATTACATAATGAAATTTGAAAGGATATCTATATCTAAAAGTATGGGATTTTTTCCGGTTTTAGAAATGAAGAAAAATAATCATTTTTAAAAACACATTACTTTTTAATAATGGATCTATAAATTTCATGATAAAAAATTTTCAATAGTGTTAAATAATTATTATGGTATTTTATAAGGATATAATATCCTAAAAATCATTTATAGAAACTTTTTAAACATTTTTCATGTCATTTAATCTTAGTTATTTTACATTTTCCTTTTTTGTTACACTGTGGTAACAAATTTGAGCTATATAAATTAATGATATTTTCAGTAAAAAATAATTAATGCTTCATAATTTATAAATAATTAATAAAAATATGAAATTAATTTTATCATCTAATATTTATATATAAAATAAAAATTATTTTCAAAATTTTTTACATGTAATGTGTTAGACCCCTTTTTTAAAATATTGTATTTTAACGTCTAGAATTTATCTGTATAATAAAATTATTGGTGATTTTTTTCATGATATAAATAATTTATTTATAAATAATGTTATCTGGATTTTGAATCAATGTTAATATTAATTTTTCAAAATAATATTATATTTCAAATAGACTAAGAACAATTTCATTTATTTGAATATATTAATTATGTTTATAGAATAATTATAATAGATTTCAAAATTTTCGAATAGTATTTATTAGAAAAATAGATTTCATTATTAAATTAATCTTTTATCAATTGATTGAATATACTTATCGGTATTTATTCAATAATTATAATGTCATGAAATTTAATGTTTTTGAAAAAATATAATTTTTCACCAATAACATCAAAACTGTTATTTTAAAATTTTCAAAAAATAATCTTAAGATAATATTGAAATGGTGAATCTAAAAATGAAGTGTAAATTGTTATTTTATTATTTTGATATACTAAAATTTAAAATATAAATAAATACCTACTAAAATAATTAAAACTATTTTTTTAATTTACTGAACTTTTATAAATTACATTTCTTTCTCATTTTAATAAAATGTTTTGTTATATGTTATAGATATATAAAAACCCAAACATATTTGGTTATAATATATCCTATATAATTTATAAGGCCATTAATAATCATTATTTTTTATAATAAATTTTTTGGGAAAAGTGAACACTTGATTAGTATAAATATAGCTTTTGATGAAATGATATTGGAAAAGATAGAGGAAGTACAAGAAGAAACTAGTAGGATCGTACCATATGAATCTCATTTATCAGATCATCTAAGGTATATTGATTCATTGGGGGTTTACCTTGAATAATAAAAATTTGAGATCCAATTTCTTTTTCTTGAGATAAACCGTTTATAAGAGAAGTTCAAAGTAATTATGATCATGACCTAGACCATGTACACCAAACCACAAAATGAAAGTCTCACAATCGTGAACCCTAACATTATGGTGTTTTCTAGTTTAGTAAAAATATATGTATCAAGACTATAATAATATAATAAATATATTTTTTATTTTCAAGAGAATAATTATCCAAATTTCTTCTTATCCTTACATTTTAAATGATATTGGTTTTTATACAACACAACGCAACTTGTATTTTCTAGAATTATAAAAATAAAATTTAGGTGTTTATATTTTTGAATGAATATATTTTTGAGATTAATATATTTTTCATAACATAATATTATTATTTAATATTTATAAAATATAAATGATCATATAATTTTTATGAAGTCAAATATAATTTTTTAAAGGTTCAAAAGTTCTTATTGTCAAAAACGCCATCATTTCTCAATACATGTTGAATACTATTTTAAAAGAGTAAAGTCACATATTTAGAAATTTATATTTGTAACCTGATTATTATATTAGGAATTTTTACGTCATAAGTATCCAATGGTTCATTTTTCATAAATTTCTAAGGCAGTAATTGTTTTGTAAAAGTTAAGTGTTGCATAAATATACAATGTGTATTGTGACATAATAAAAACCCAAAAGTGATATAAAAAATAATTTAAAGGGTGTATAAGAACAAATATATTTTCCCATTTAAAATAATATGTATTTAAATAAATTTTTTTATGAATCCATTATGAATCCTTCAAAACTGATAATATATTTTACGGTTTTGAAATCATTTCATAAAGAGTACAACTCACTGACACATCAGAGTGGGTTTTAATTTATTATTTTTTGACCTTGGAATTTTAAAATAATTTAAACCACTCTCAATTGGTGGAAACCATTGAAAACCCTTTATAAAGGTTTGTGGTTTCAATTATTTTTTTAATAATGTCAAAAAAAAAATTTGATAAATAATAAAGATTTCCAAATATGTTTCTATATAAACTCACCCAAGATCCCAATAATCATCACATATAATCCTTGGGAAATGTACTTAATAATCCTCAACCTCTCAAGAGTCATCTAAAGATTCTTTTAACCCCTCAAGAATCTCCTTCAAATCATTTGAAGTCAAAATCTCCATGTATGGGTTCTTTTACTTATACTATTTATTCATGTTTTTTCATTATTTTATAAATTCCTTTTCCAATTCTTATTATTGGGATATTATTTGACCATTTACATATTACTATAAATTTTCTATCCAAATGATGAGATACACTCTTATCTCTCATCAACCAACTTTATGAATTTTTATGTGACATCATTATGTTGTCGAAGATCCATTATGATTTTCCATGGAAACAATTGTCGATTGAATAACCATACACATTTCCTATAAATGGTGTCCAAATTAATGAACATATACCTATTTATTAGTAAATTAAAGTATATTTATATACACAACATAGTCATGGAATAAATTGTGATGATAAATGGCTCCAGGTATTATGATCTATATGGAACACTTAATCATGAGAATAAAATAAATATGATGGGTTCGATCGAATTTATATATCACTCCAATGAATTGGATACTATTTAGTCTAGGGAAAAATAATTTTGGGAGGTAGAGTAAAAATCATTCATATATGGTACTTTTTCATCGTGTTGTCTAGGTATTTATCTTTGAAAAATGGTTATGATGTATTGTTTTAAGTTGTTTCTACATTTTTCATGATACCTTTAGGTTATCATGTTATATCATGAATCATTGTTCATTTAAATGATTATAACACCTTTTATGTACCATTAATAAGAAATTTCCTAACATGTATCAATTTATTAATTTTTTCCATGAAAATTCCATTATGGGGATTTATATCTCACCCCATTTTTATCTAAGTCCTGGGGTTATCCCATGCTATTTCAAGTACTAAAGAATATTATGAACATGTTAAAGATAATTTCAACAAAGATGATGTCTTCATTGAATTTATATGTTACATAATGTATCTAATTATCAAATTCACTACAATTATCAATCTTTTGGGTTTTACTAGGTGTAAAATTTTGAAATAAATTATAAATTTGTTGATAATAAAGAGCTGGGCAGTTATAATTGGTATAAGAAGGAATTGTTTAGTTATTTTGGGATTCTAATTAAAAAATAAACCAAAATTATAAAAGATAAGACTACATATTAGAAAACACACTGAAATATATATAACTATATAGTGAGTGGTTATTAAAAAATAAATCCCTAAAAGGATACAAAAGGTGGATGTGGTTCTAAAAATATGTACATATTGGTAAAACAAAAAAACCATTCTGTTGATCTTGAGTCGGCCGGGAACCGGGGTAGGAGAATAGGCCAGATGCAATCCTGGTTTGTAAAATCTTCTGGTATATAACTTGGTAAGTCCATAATTTCATTACAAACAATTATTAAGGAAAAAATAACTCATATTAATATATGTTAAGAAATAGATCATCGATAATATATATTGAATCCTAGAAATTCATATGTCTCGAAAATAAATTTAATTTATATATTATTTCATTAATGTAATTTTATTCACTTCAATGAGAATAATACATTATAAGTATCCATACATAATATTCCCTATATTATAATCAATGGATAAAAATTAGAGGAATCATGTAGACAATCAATGTGACGAGCAATGTTGTGTCAACCCTATGAGATTCCCAACCTAGTGGGAGTGGAAATAAAAATCATTGCAACGATTACTTGTCATTCAACATGGTTTTTGAATAGAATATAGTTCGTGAGGTTCACCAAAATCCCCTGAGTAAAAAATATATTCAATTAAGTGATTTTTGAGAAAAATTCCACTAACATTCAATATATCATCTGATACCTTAATTATGGATTAATGGATAAACATTATTTTGAATATAATCACCATCATTATATTATATAAAAAAGATAAGGTTATAATAGATTTTTATCATATTTAAGGTCATTGATATGGAATATGATTCACAAGTAATCAATCAATGAAATCAAGTGAATGGAATTTTGAAAAATTATATTGATAAATATTTTCCTCACACACATAAACTTAAAATTGAAAGGTATTTTATTTCAATAAATCAAAAAGAAGAAGAGTCTACCAGGGAATATAAGGAAAAAATAACAAGTCATTCAATGTTTGCCTCTGCATTTTCAGTCCACCAAAATGAAATTTTGATGCTTTATTACTAGGTTAAAACCAAGTATAATAAATTCCTTGGGGGTCTGAGATACCGATATCAATGATAAAATTGTTTGATGTTCCATCAATGTTGAAACGAGCTTTGGAAAATATGAAGGGAATCACATGGATATGAAGCGAATAAGTAATGTATTATTCTCATTGTTAGATGGAGTAATCTTATAGTAAGGCTATATTTCGTCATCCCAATTATCAATGGTAGTGATAGAAGATTCCTGGAAATTGCATAAGGGGGATGTGGGGAAGCTTTATGTGGGGGAATGAAGGTTACAATGAAAGAAATTTCTAATTAGAGAAACCCACATATGCGATGGATGAAAGGAATGATCCTGTTAACCCTCAATACAATGTTCTTTTCATCGAATAAATTGAAATAAGACAGTTTTCAAACCAGCGCACTATGACTAGGGTTTTTAGAGACAAAAAACTACCTCCAAGATATCAAGGGAGTTTTTTTCCATCACAACTGTGAATGAAGATCCTGAAAATGATGTGATGATAGGTATGATAGTTATTCATTCAATAATACTGAAGATACAATTTGATCATGATTATATATATTCCTTAGTAACATTAATGTTGATTATAAATATTCAAACATCACCAAACAATATGTATGTAGGTATGTCACTGAAAACAAAAAATGAGACAAATATTTTTTCCCAATTATATAATTCCGCATATAATATTTTTGGACGAAAAATCCTAGAAACAATTTTCATGCTCATTTTTATATAATTTGGTTGAATTATATTTATGGATGGCATTTCCCTGTATATGAACCAACATAATTTTCCATGAGAAGGAAATCACCCTTTATATCAGGAATCAACCCCCGATTCATTACATTTATAAGGTGGAGGATGAGTCTTATTTAGAAACAACATCTAAATAATGTATATAATTTTATTACAAGTAATAGTATCTATGTCAAATTATTGAGTCTAATGAAATGAAAATTCTTGATTAAATTTTCATTGTGAGTGAATATGTTCATGTGATTCTAGAATAATTTTGGTGTCTTCCTCTTAGATAGTATGTTAAATTTTTATTGGATCTTATACCTGGGAGAATACATTATCGAAGAAATATTAAATAAAGGTTATCGTGTAACATAAGGGGTTAAATAAAGATGAATAAGAGATTCTGGATAATGAGTTCATATTCTCAAATTCTTCACTGTGGGGTTGAATAGTCCTCATTAATAAGAAGACGGATGGGTCAATTTTCCAATGCATTAATTATTTTCAGCTCAACAAGATCATCATAATGAAAAATTTATCGTCTACCATGCATTATTGACTTGTTTGATCAAATATGTGTAGAAAAATACTTATACAAGGAGGATCTATGGTTGGGGTATTATGGAGTTTGGGTGAAAAAATGAGGGTATCACAAAGACTACTTTTCATACAAGGAACGGGCACTATGTGCTCATAGTAATTCCATTCAGACCCATTTGAACTCTATAAAAATTAATCGATATTATAAATAGAGTATTTGGATTTTAATTTGAAAACAATTTTCAAGACTTTATTGATGATATTATATTGTACTCCAAAATCAATTTGGATCATATGGAGCATTTGAGTATTATGACAAAGACCATGTAATAGGAGAATCATTATTCCATGTAAAAAAAATTTGGGTTCTATTTAAAGATGTCTTATTATCAGGGAAAATCATTAAAACAATAGTAATATATGTTAACCCCTTAATGATACAAACAATTTATGGATGGTTAAGGACAACATATATGATATATATATATAACATCTATGGAATAATGGGAAACAATCGTCGACTTTTGAGAAATTTATCATTATTATCAATCCCTATAACCATGTTATCTCTGAAGGGATTAAAGTTGGTTGGATTTATTATTGTGAAGATAACATTTTGGTGTAGAAAATTGGGTTTATAATTTCACATGTAATCACACTACGTAGAAGTGGAGAACATTTCATTATATTCAGTGATGCTTCTAATTAGGTCTTGGGATGATTGTTAATGAATAATGAAAAATTTGTAGATCAGGCTTTACATTAGTTGATATTTCATGTATATAAGCACCCAAAGAATGATATATAGTTAGAATAAGTTTCATTTTTGTAGAAAATATAGATATATTATCATTTTGGGTAGAAGTGGGAAATATATAGGAATTAGAAAAGGCATAAGTCAATATTCACACAGAAATAACTGAATATTCACTAATCAATATGGTTAGAGCTAATCCAAGACTATTACTGCTCAACTAAATACCCTCACTAGATATAGTATAAAGTGGTAGAAAATATTTTGATGAAGGACCCATAAATTATAACATTAAATATAACATATAGGGAGCAAATATTTTTATATTTAGAAAGGATATTGATGAGATTCATAATGGAAAGAACATTTTCAATATCTATACAAATGATTTATCATCCATCTATTCAAGAGATGTTCAATGATGATCAATTACATGTTGTGGTAATTTATATGAATGTAGAAACAATATGGTAGGGGAAATCCTCAGAGTTCAAAGATAATGAATAAGGAGTTTTATTATTTGGGTTATGACATTGTGTACCATCAAATTCTACTACAAAGAAGGAGTTTCCATATTATGAGCCGATTTTTTAATTTCTCCATCCAACAAGGATGCACAATGATTTATAAAGATCATTAATAGAACTATTTTTAGACAATATTAATATGGAGATCATGGAATATATAAAATATATCTTTTATGACAACAGTTGAAGTAGAAAAGGTGAAAATCCAAGTGGGGGATACAACAATTACCCATAGCTACACGGAAATGAGGAAAATCCCCGTGCCATTTTCATTACTGTTCAAATTAAATAAAGTGAAAATAATGCAACATGAGTTTTAGTGGATTGTATTACAATCAATCCTTTATTCATTTCAATTAAATAGGATATCTCAGTAGATAAACATTAAATGATATACAATATAGAAGTGACAGGTCTGGATCGACCACCACAGTAGATTATATATGACTGAGACCCATGATTTACCTCCATATTCTAAAAGAGTCTCTAACAGACTCTGAATTATGAGTTTTAATCCACCAAGGCTTATCACCCTCACAATGATGAACAATATGATCAGACTATCCAGAAACTTGAGTAAGTGTGGATTGAATTCAAAATTATCTTCATAGGAGGATGTGATGAATATCTTCATATGTTTCAGTTCTCATACAATTACAGTTTCAACACTAGCTTCTAAATTCCCACACTAAGAAGACCTTTATGGGAAATAGTGTAGAAATCCAGAACATTTTGGATGAAGTTAGGAATCAGAAAATGAACGTTCCTTAAATGGTCATGCTAATAGTGAAACATTTCAATACCATTTGGCAGCACATCATATATACATAGAGTCGAAAAATGATATATGCTATCAATAATTGATAAGAAAAATTGTTTGATGTTAGATACAAGTTACTTCTCCACATTTATCCATGGAATAAATTCATGAGATTTTGTAATAATGTAGAGATTATTCTATGATACACTGACCCCTATGATATCCTTGATCACCTAGAAGCGACAGAATATCGACCATTACTCCAACCTAACCAATCTCATGTACATGATGTATTCCATGTAACACTACTGATGAAGTAAATAAGATACCCCTAAAATTAAGTCAATTGAAATGTGGTTCCATTGGAGAAATATCTATCAAATTAGAATAATTTGGAGTATATATAAGATAATACAGTCAAAATTCTATAATATAAGACAATTTCCTTTGTTAATTTGATATAGAGAAACTAAAAGATTAATTAAGCAATACGGGAACCATGGGAGGTAATGAAACAACAATACAATCATTTTTAATTATGATAAATTAAAAATTTTGTACTGAAATTTCAGAATGGGGGATGATTGTTATGTCTTGAACATTAATAAATAAAATTTCCCCTAAATTTTAATCAAATTTATAACTATTTTTTATGGATAAATAAAACACATGAACTTATGCCGATTTATTATATCATAGAATATATAGAATACTATTAATAATCATTACCATTGATAATATAGTAATTGAATAGATATAACATGATTAGTATAAATATAGTGTTTTAAAAAATCTAATTGACAAAGAAAAAGATATTCATTGCCTCAACCAGTACAGCTATACCATATGAAGCCCATTTATCATAGCCTCCAAGGGAGATAGAATCATTGTGATTTTCCCCAGACCAAACCCAAGCTTGTATCTAACAACTTAATCACGAGTGAAACTATATGTTCGAGGAGTTCATTCTCTTCTAGATCACTAAGAAAACCATATATACCAAACTGACATATGAAAGTATCACCTTCACACAATAGCTCTTTATGGAGTTCTATGGCATATTAAAGGTATATGAATCATGATGATAATTTTATTCATATTCATATTTTATATTCAATAGAATAATTTTCACATTTTATTCTTATTGTCACATTATAAATGATTTTTAGTTTTGTTAAATAAAACAAATATTCAATTTTTGGTTATCATTCTAGTTTAAGTAATGAATTTATATAAATGAATTAATATATTTTTTAAATAAAAAAAATATTTTTATGTAATATTATTATTATATAATATTTATTAAATATTAGTGATTATATAATTTTTATGATGTCAAATTTGAAATTTATAATTCTTCAAGAACTATTATTGTCCAAAAAACACAACAATCCTAAATAAATGCTGATTATTATCTACCTATTAAATTTCACATAACGATAAAAACATTTTTTAAAACTAATAATATTTTTTCAATCATAATTATTATATTATGTGATATTTATTTTTTTATAATTTTCTGGGGCATTCGATTTTTTGGGTAAAAATTAAATATGATATTAATATTTGGTTTCTATTATGACAACATAATGACCAAAATTGATGCAATAAATTTAATAGATGGTATCGACAACGAAATCTAGGTTTACCATTTAAAATAATTTGATTTTATGTTTATTTTATTTATTTTTTAAACGAATTATGAATCCACCAAAATTTATAATATATTTTATGGTTTAAATAATTTCTTTAGGAGTATGAATCACTTAAAAATTTGAAAGGGTATTATGTTAATTTTTTATTCCCTTGGTCTTATAAAATAATTCAATACACTCAAAATTTGAAGAAAACATGGAATAAAAATTAAATGCCCTGACCCCAAAAGCCCAGAGTCGGTGCATTATTTTAATACATATGCATGATTTTAAGGAATCATGTCCCCAAAGACTGGTCAGTTTTGCCGTCATGGAAAATTGATTACATACATGAATGTTACATTACACATTAGAAAATAAAACACAACATAAATGGTCCGTTTAAAATTCCATTAATCCCTTATATTAACCATTATTATCCTTCATAATGCACTTCTTGGAATCTGGAGAAATTTAAAACATTGGAAGGGGTCAGCTCAGATGCTCAGTGGGGATAGCAATATAATAGAAACATTAATAAACAAGCATAAACATTTAAGGAAATTTATAAGACTAAATAAAACTCCTTTTAAACATAAACATCAGCTTAATATAGAAAAGATACAATAAAGTAATGCCATTTACTTATTCACATGTATATTCAACTAGTCAAATAATCACATGAAATATCAATATCCACTTTCATAATGATGGAATGCATAATACCAGAATTTAATTTCTCTGTCAAGGCCTCGTGCCAGAACCTAGGGGAAAACATTAACTGAACCCCAACCCTGAGAGCCTCTATAATCGGACTCCAACCCAGATAGCCTCTGTAACCGGACTCCAACCTGGAAGGTCTGCAATAACTGGACCCCAACTCAGAGGGATTGCTTTTACCGGTCCCCAACCCGGAACATACTGGTCTAACACATTCATCTTAAGAAGATGTTGAAATTTAACATAAACATTTGTATTAAAACGAGCATACAAAATGTCAATACATTAACCATAAACCAATAATGGAATAAAAATAAATCACCCACAGTCAAAAAAATAACAAAATCTTCAATAATATATGGAATATTTGTATCGTAGTAAATTAAATTCAAACAATTTTAAAATCCATAAATGGATGTTGATATAGATTAAAATGATTTGAAAAAATATTTGATAGAAATACCCCCTTTTCATAAAAAACAATTTATAAAGGAATATATTTAAATACTTTTTTGAATAATAGTTTCAAATACCGCATAGAATATTTTTCAAGGAATTAAAATTTTAAAAACATTCATGTCCATATAAAAAAATACTTCAAAACCATTTTGAAAACATTGACATCAATGAGAGTTATTTATAAATGTAAATATTTAAAACATTAAAAATAATGTTTTAGTAAAAAAAATTCCCTTAAAAAGAATTCATTTGAAATATATTTTATGAAACATGGACATGGATAATAAATATGTCTCGTTAGATACATACATAAAAACAACCTCGTATAATATAGAGATTGAGAAATTAACACTTACCGCGTTATAATCAATCGAGTAGTATGACCAAAAGTTAATAACCACCAAATCCTTCATAGAATACATTGAATATAAATAGAATCCTGATAATATATATGAAATTGTAGTACACAATAAACCACATGCAATAAGTGGCAAACAATGGAAATCTCACAAAATTAATAGTTAGATATAAAACCACTTACCTTGCACTTTCCATTAGTCGAAGGTATGTTTAACCTCTTGTATAAAGACCGTAGTATGTTATTAAATTATACCATAACCATATGAATATTTATGATATCATACATGACTCATTTATGACTTTATACTAAGAATTTAAGAATAATTTCCATGTTAAATTAACATTTTATGTAATAATCACTTTCTTTATTGTACGTGTTTTAACTTGTTACTCTTGATTGTATCACATAGATCATGATTTAAATACTTCCATAATATAAAATATGATTTATATATGAAATATATTTTTTAATATAAATATTTATAATAGTTGTATATATATATGAAATAGAAAACACCATTTATACAGATGGTAGGCCATACATACGCATAAACGTTGTTTCCGTTTTCATATCATATTGAACGAAACTATGTGGATATGATATATGTAATTACATGAATATTTATATATATATGTATATATATCCAGTGTCATTATTATTTCATATATTAAATAAATATTAATGATTTATATTTTATAATCATCATTGAATGGTGAACGTGGAAATGAATCTCATCGCGTCGTGGATACGGTAATCCATACATCTGCACGAGCGATAATATCAATATATTGATGTATAAATTGTATGTAATTGGATGTTATATCATAGATAAACAATAATTAAAATTTTATACTTATTATTTACATCAGTTATACTCATTAGTATACCCATCCCAATAATGATGTGTTTGAATAACAAACTACACCACGACGTGGAGATGGAAATCTGTACGTACGCACGTATGGTTAAATATTCATTTATATAATGGATATAATAATGAATATTGTTGTACAATTTTTATAATAATGTCACAATATATATAATATTCTGTAGCTATTATTTTATAATGGAAACAACAAATAAAGAGGATGTGGAAGAAGAAAAGAACTTTAAATATGTGATTAAATATTTACCTCTTCTTCTAGTTCTGCCTTTTTATTTGATCAAAAGGACTCCTTAGGTTGACTTCCATACTAAAGGAATACCTCACGGATGAAGGTATTAATTTTTTAATGATATTAATGAATGGGTGGGCCTAACAAAAAGTCTTTGGAGGTGTGAAATTAAGAGAAGGGGAAGTTCCCTTTTATAAGACGGTTGAGTGTCACTTTAGGAATTGATTAAAATATTAATTTATTATATAATAATATTCGGTTTATAATGGATAAAAATTAATTTATTTCGAGACATAGGTTGTTATGGGTAGAAATACTTCCAAAAAAATAGGTTTTATACAAGATTAGGTTACCATTTTAAACTTATCTTTTACATTTTACTCTTAGTTAAATAGTTTAACTTTTATTGTGTCTTCTTGTATTCTAACATTATATGGAAAATAAACATACTATAAACTTCCTAGAGAACCTCAAGTGAATCATTAATGAAATATATAATACTAATTAAGAAATTTTGATGAACCATTGATTTTTAGGATTATTATATCAACCAATAATATAATATTTGTTTTAAAATTTCAATTATATCAATTTTTACATTAATTATTTAATGACTTTTGTTAAAGTCCTAATAACTTTATTACATAACATTAATTTCATATGTTAAATCATAACATGTCATATTAACCTTGAAATTTTTTGGAATTCATCAATAGTCTGTAATTACATTTATTTTTATATTTATAATATCAATTGTTTTAATATTTCATTATTAAGGTAATTACTACGTCATCATTGTGTCATAAATAAATAAAATTATTTAATATCTAAAATTTTTAAATAAAATATAATTATATAGGAAAATTTTTATCTTTATAATAAAAATTTATACTCTAATATATATTATGTATAACACTATATTAAAAATTGTTTAGTTATTAAACATTAAATTTAACTCTTTTAACTCTTCTTTAAATAAAATAATAATAAATGTCCTAATCTAATCCAAGTGGACCAAAGAGAATCATATTTTATTACTAAGGTTGTTTTTTTTTCTAATTTAAAATATCCAATATAACTAGGACACGTGTTAAAGTAATAATAATATAATTTTTACCATTAATTACACTATTTTCTATTAACTGAGGAAATTAAAAGTCAAAAGTTATTATTCACCAAAAATTATTTTAATCTTATTGAACCACATTTTAAATACTTATGTCAACTGTGTGTCTCTAATTTTATAAATTCAACTCATAGAAGCGGTAAAATTATGTTTTATGAAAATTTGAAAATGCTTCTAAAAGGTGGGTAAAAAATGTTAAAAAGTTTGATAAAAATTTATATATATAAACATATTGTAAAATAAATCCAATGAATTAAGTTTAACATATTAAGGTATTATGATTATATTTTGAAATAAAATAATGGAAAATAATATAACTATTTATTTATATATAATGTCTATTTTAACCAATAACACAGTCTTTTTTAACTATTCATAAAAAAATTCAATGTTTTCAGCAAAACACCAAAAATTAACCCTTAGATAATTTTGATATTCTGAATTAAATAATGAATTCTATTTTACCAAATTCAAATCATATATTTTTAATTTCATAATTTAATGTTAATTTTAGTTTTCAAAACCAAAGTGCGGGTTTTTTAAAAGGAAAAACTATCAAAAGATTGATATGTGTTAATATCGAATTTAATAGTGAAATAACCTATAATGACCAACATTGTATTAAATTATAAAAATATATTCTAATTTTACTTACAAACCATTAAAATTATTATTTTAGAACTATTAATTATTTTGATAAAAAATGTTTTTTTAATACTAATTTAGTAATTTTCACTATTCATCAAAATATGATAGTTATCAGAAATGTACCAAAAATTTATCAAAACAAAATTTTTATTTCCCAATTCTAATGAATAATTTAATTTAATTTAATTTAATATATAAAATTTTCATATATTGGTTTTAAAAGGGTTTCTCCATTAAAATGTGATAAAATTACATTTTTTGAAAAATACATATTTTATCCAAAGAAATGAATTTATTTTTATATTATGTATTTGAAACACATAATATGGATGTTAAAATTATATAGAGTATAAAATATTCAAAGTGCAGTTAATAATATTCATAACCTCTTTTTGAATAGTTAGTTTAATAAGTTGTGGTGTGCTCAAACTCAATGTGGTTTGTAACAGAAGATATTGAATTACATTAATGAGATAATGTACTATGAATTAATGGGGTGTTACATTCTCCCATACTTAAATAAACTGAATCCTCACAATTTGGAATTGATTTTCAAAAATAAATGGTTAAAATAGAAAAAAACCATTAGGGGATACCGACATCAGAAATTGGTTTAATAAAAGTTATAGTCAATAAATGGGAATGGGAAATGAATAAGTCACCAACAATTTATGATCTCGATTAGGAAAACATTGGTAGAAATTAGAAACATATAATTGGAGGAAAAACAAAAATATTTATAGGGAGCGATTGAGGTCATCAATCATAAACATGCCGAAAATTGAGGGCCTCAATGCCATCAATCTGTGATGAATTAAAATATTGTTAGTTAAAAAACATAATTTATTAGGATAAAAAAAATTTGGTTTTAAGATTCATTCCCTAATGATTAAAAAATCATTTATTCATATAATAAGAGGGTAAAAAATATTTGACAAGTAGAGTTTCATCCTTCAACAAAATCCTTCCACAAAATCATCTTTCACTCAAAAGATAATAGAATTAAAAAATATTCTATTTATCCTAATCACATAGGGTTCCAAAAATAATGAATTTATAATTTATTTGTTAGAATATTTAAAAAAACTACATTATAAAAACCAGGAAATCATGTATACCAGAGGTAGGTGATCCACCCTTTTCATCCTTTGGTTGTGGGTTCATGTCTCCCGACCTTGTCAGACGCGACGAGTTGTCACCCATCCTCCGGGTTGTCCTTTTTTTGACAATCAAAAAATAATATCAAGAATTGATTTATCCATAAAAATTGTATCCAATGTCAAACTTAATCGATTCCAACCATTAAACTTATCCAAAATACATCTATCAAAACTCAAAGAAAAAAATTTATAAGGTAAACACAATAAAGATCATTTTTTCCATGTAATAACATATGAAAAAATTAATCATGTATTCTTTAAAAACACAGTATCACCCAGAATTATCATTTAACCATATTAGATACATTAATGATCTATTATTCCTTATATAATAATAGATATACTCATTATATCTAAAAATGTTGTAAACTCCAACAATGAGGGAATAAACAAACCAATTACCTATTCCAAGGATGTCAATAATAGTCAATATAATTTATCCAAATCAATAATCTCTTATTCCAAAATCAATACCTCGGTATCAAAAACATATTAATTTTTTTTCTTTCCTTCAACCATGTTTTTTCCAAAATGTTTAACTTTCCATTAAGTCACTTTACTTGGTTCCACACAATCTCAAGTTATTAATGAAATCGTATTGTAGTACAATTCTTATATACTCTATAATTCGTATAACATGTACGTCATTAATAAAATACTTAAATGACACAATACTTTAATAAAAACATAAGAACTCTTAATTATTCATCTTCATCTTCAGTAGTATGATAACATGATTATTAACCAATAGCAGCATTTGGGGAATACTCTAATGATTTGGACATTGATTCGTGTAGTTTCCCAACTCCTTGTAGATGAAGAATTGTACGTTTGAAACCTTTTATCACCCTTGAAATCATGTACATGGTTTCATTTTTACCCACACTTATAAAAAATTCCCATTCCCTTCAAAAATTTACCAAGTTGATTTTTTCCACAGTTATGACATATGAGAAAATCACTCATTCCCTTATTCTCTATATCCATATTTCTCTATACAATCCTTTTCTTCTCTGGCTTCCATTCAATGATGTAGGAATAAAACAATTATTTACTTATCTTATTAACACATGATACTATTTCTTCATATTATTATAATACATGGGAGACTATTTCCTTTATATATTGTTTCTTAATACCATGACAAATCTGATCCTTCTTAATATTTGGATCATGTATATTGCTAGAGGTCCCATTCCATCTATTGGGCGCCATTTCTAAAAAATGGAATACACTTGGTTATTTTATGATTCACAATGCATAATTCCAAACATGTAAAACAGTTAACATAAATTGAACAGTTCAAGGATATAACCCACAATCATAAAAATGTTTTCTTTGAGGTAGTATATACTCATAAACCCTTAACAGTGGTTTGTAAATAAAACGATAATTATCCTAAACATATCCCCCTGGAGTGTCGTAACCAAGAGTTCAACAAGGCCTGTTGTTATGCACTAGTACCCATTCATGTCTAGATCAAAGCGGTGTTTTCATGATTTATACCTAAGATCATTTGTGCCAGAGTCACCTCAAACTGCTCGTACCCACACAGGGATGTATTCTTGGAAATCTCAAAAAATAATACAGTACCAAAATTCTAGGATGTTCTTCTATAATAATTCTCAAATACTATCTTAGGATAGTGTTCTCTAAATAGAGTTTTTCTAAATCTAGTATCCAAGGTTATTTCTGAACATCTTCTGATACCAACTATAATACCTCGACCCCAGAAGGCCAGAGTCGGTGAATTATTTTAATACATTGGCATGATTACAAGGATTAAAGTACTGAATGACCGATTAGTTTAGTAGTCTTGGAAAATAGATTACATACAGGATTAATACATTACACATTAGAAAATAAAACACAACATAAATGATCATTTGAGAACGCCATTAATCCCTTAGCATAACCCTTCTTATCAATCATAATACAGTTCTTGGAATCCAGGGAAATTAAAAACATAGAAAGGGGTGAGCCTAGATTCTCAGTATGGATAAAAATATAGTGGAAACATTAATAAATAATTATAAATATTTAACGCAATGTATAAAAAAAGCCTTTTAAACTTAAACTTCATCATAACATGGAAATGATACAATAAAATAATTCCATTTACTTATTCACATGGATATTATACTAGTCAAATAATCACATGAAAAATCAATAGCCACTTTTATAATGATGTAATTCATAATGCCGGACATTAATATTTATCTCAATGCCTCATGCCTGGACTTGGGGATAACTGTTATAGGACCCTAACCCAGAGAGCCTCTGGAACCAGACTCCAACCCAGGGATCCTCTACAACCGGACTCCAACCTGGGGAGTCTTTGTAACCAGAATCCTACCCAGAGATCCTATGTAACCGGACTCCAACCAAGAGGGTCTACTATAACCGGACCACAACATAGAGGGATTTCTTTTACTGATCCCAAACCCGGAATATACTAATTCAACACATTCATATTAAGAAGATGTTGAAATATAACATAAACATTTGAATTAAAAATTTCATTTGAATTGTCAAACATTATCCAAAAACCATGAATGACATAAAAATAAATCATCCATGGACAAACATATCACAATACCTTCAATATGATTTGGATTGTTTGTATTACAAAAAAATCAACTTCAAACAAGTTTTACATTACATCAAGGGATGTTGATATAGATGAAAATGATTTGTAAATATACTTGAGAGAAATATCTATTTTTCTTAATAAAATACTTTACAAAAGAAGAAATTTAAAGACATTTTTGAATCAAAGTGTCGCATACCACTTTCAAACTTTTGAAATGAATTAACATTTTAAACAAATTCATGTCTATATAAATAAATCCTTAAAAACCATTCTAAAAACGTGGAAATTAATGAAAATGATTTAGAAGAATAAATATTAAAAACATTTAAAATGATGATTTTTTAAAAAAAGTACCATGAAAATAATCCCTTTGAAAATTATTTTATGAAACATGGACATTGATAATAAATATGCCCCAAGAAAAACTTATGTAAAACTATCCTCTTATTATAAAGATATTGTGAAATTAACCCTTACCACGTTGTAAACAATCGAGTCGTATGAACCAAAGTTAGTAACCACCAGATCATTCCTAGAATACTATGAATATAAAGTGAATCATGATAGTATATATCAAATTTAAGTACACAATGCACTACATGCAAAAATTGTTGAACAATGGAAATCTCAAGGAATTAAAAGTTAGATAAGAAACCCCTTACCTGGCACTTTCCTTTAGTCATCTGTATGTTTAACCTCAAGTATAAAGATATAAGTATGTTATTAAATTATACCATAACCATATTAATATTTTTGATATCATACATGATTCATTTATCACTTTATTTTATCTATTTAATATTAATTTCCATGTCAAATTAGCATTCCGTGTAATAATCATTTTCTATATCATACATGTTTTAACTTGTTACAATTGATTGTATCAAATATATAAAGATTTAAATACTTCCAGAATATAAAACATGATTTATATATCATATATATTTAGAATATAAATACGTTTATAGAAATACATTTATATGAAATGGAAAACACCGATTATGGAGACGGTAGGCCGTACGTATGCAGAGACGCTGTTTCCGTTTTCATATCGTATTGAATGGAACTAAGTGAATATGATATATGTAAGTACACACACACACAAATATATATATATATATATATATATATATATCTAGTATCATTATTATTTTATATATTACATAATTATTAATTATATATATTTTATAATCATCGTTTTTTGGTGAATGTGGAAATGAATTTCCACTTATTGTGGAGACGGTAATACATATGTACACACGAGCAACAATATAATTATATTATTGGAGAAATAGTGTAACACCCCAGGTAAATAAAGAGTATGAAATTTTCACATTTATCCATATTTGTGAATAAAATATTAATATAACTTTAAAGGGGACGCTATGCTCGATGGCATACCCAACAACCAACAACGAGTTTCTTTGGAATCTTACGTTGCACTCTAATAATAAAATAATATTATTTTAAATGGTAGTTAACGCCTAGATGTTTTGATGGAGGGAATGAATAGAACTAACTACAAAATGATTATATATGTTTTTCAAATATTTTTACTCTTTACAATAAATTTTATAGGATTAAAAATGCGAATGAATCCAATTTTTTAGTATAAACATTCTAATATTCATTAAAAGGTCGATTAACCACCTTTTGATGGAGAAACTCTTTTAAATACACTTTTTGACAATTTTATGTGTTATATTTGAAAAAATAAAATTCTTCTTTAGAATCGGGACATCAAAATTTACTTTGTGTAAATTTTTGGTATTTTTCCGATAAAGTTCATTTTTTTAATGAATAGTGAAAAATGTTGTATTTTTATTCAAAAACACTTTTTAATCTAATTTATTTATATGATTAGATTATATTTTGAATTGGTTTTAAATTTCAATTAGAATATATTTTTACCATTTAATCCAATAGTGGTCTTTGGAATTAATTTCATCTTGAAATTGGATTTAAACTAGAGTCAATCGTTTGATACTTATTGTTTCTTAAAAACACGCAATTTGTTTTGTTAGCAGGAATTAATTATTCAATTAATTAATGCAAATTATATGTTTTTAATTTTGTAAAAAAGACTTCATTTTTGAATTCAGAATATCAAATATAACTTAGGGTGAATTTTTGGTAATTTTCTGAAAAACTTTAATTTTTGATGAATAGTTAAACCACTAAGTGGTACTTATAAAAACTGATTTTCCGTTTAAAAGAAATTTTTCCACCTTTGTGTTTTGAATTTAAAAAATCTTACATACATGTTTGTCATTAAGAAGTAAATTGTGGTTCAATGGGATTAAAATAATTTTTTTGTGAATACTAACTTATTATGTTTTTAATCGCGATTATAGGTATTTAGTGTAGTTTAAGGTAAGAATAATGTTTTAATAAAATTAAATGGCCTAGACACATGTATCACCATCATTTGACGTGTCATGCCCGACCAAGACAATCCATGGGTAAACTTGGGGACCCCATGGAGCCACTTTGTTTGGAAAATGACATAAATATTTTTTTATTTAATGTTAAAGTAAAAATGACACAAACATGAAATGTTTTACTTAATCAATTTTTAAATGAGTTTATAAAAGTCATATTTTTGACTATAAATATTCATTGGAAAGATAATACGATTTCATACATCATAGTATTTTTTTATAATTTTTATACATTAAATAAATTAAATTATATATGACATCATGATGATGCAGTGATGACCTCATTATTTAACTATTTAAATAAAATTTAAAGATAATGTAAAATCAAATACCTACATATGTCCAAAACATATTATATGGGTGGATTTCAAACCATTATCACCTTATCCTCGAAAAAAATAAATTTGGGACCATTAAAATCCGAAACTCATTCTAAAATAAAGTAACATTTCCTTACTTTCCAAGAGTGCCCCTCCTATCCTCTTATAAAAGGCCCCCACCTCTACCTCCTTACCAACACTCCCAAAGCCTTTGGATCAGCCAAAACCTGCCCATTTTGTCTCACCACATCCCTATATAACTCCTTGAAGCCACACCTTGGGCAGAAGTCTTCCCAAGGAAGCCTTTGAGCTCAATCCAAAGGGAGTTACCCGATTTTAAGGTAATGTCTTTACTTGTGTCCTTTTGTTTTATTTTGCTTCTCCAACCCCCTAAACTCTTTTTATTAATTTCTTTTGTAACAAATAAAGTATCTTAAATATACTAGGATGTTTTTTTAATAATTATTCAAGCTACACATACACACACCTTCGTCTAATGGTTAAGGAACATATTATTTCTGTGGTTGGCGATTTTCTGCCTCACGAAACGATGATTGTTCAATATTCTTTTAACACCTTTAAAGGTGGCCATTATGATGTCAATGTATTTTATATATGATATATATGGTATTTATGTTTACTATATGCTTCTGTATTTTATATTTAAACCATACCTTTATTCTTTTCATGTTGTGTAAATGCGATAATTTCATATGAGGAAGTGCGGACTACTGCCCCCTCAAGTGATGTGACTCGTACATGAAATACATGGAATGTATGAAGAATGAAATTAATGAACATATGAGAACTATATAACATATATATTATACTGTAATTATAATATATAATATTTATCATTTATTTTTAATTCCATTAATATGAAAATGAAAAAAATGAAAGTAGCGTTCATGCGTACGTACGGCCTACCGTCTCCATGAACGGTGCTTTTCGTTTTTTATCTCCAAATGATATGGAATAGTATAAAATGAATATGTACTGGATATATATGATATATATGATATATACATCACTATTATAACTATGTATATAATGGATAGATGAACACCTTGTAAATATAAAGAGCATATTTTGACTCAAGTACCAATGATCGTTTAAACGACCGTTATTAACTGAAATAATTACATAGTGTTCATTACATGGTAATAAGTGATATAAAATGAATATTTAACTTGAAAAAGGTTCTTAAGGAAGTATAAATTAAATCATGTTTATTATTCGGGAGATTAATGAACGATCAAGTCAAGTCGGACCCAAGGTAAGGGATCCTACTCCTCTCTTTCTTTTTAAGTACACCCTTTTATGTCATTCATTTTAAGCTCATATTTCATGTGATTGGGAAGTAATTTTATATTACCCTTACTGTAATTTTTATGTTCATATGATAAGAGACCCTATTTCCTCTCATCAATCCATTTTGTAAGTTTTATGTGGTGCCGTAAGGCTGCCGAGTTTTCGTAAGGGATTTTTCATCTCACTTTTATTCCCCTGAGATTTATGCTACATTTTCCACAATTTCCTTTGAGTGGTATATTTACTGCCCATTATTATAAACTTTGGGTATTATAATTTCATTTATGGTTATTCACATCTTCATTGTGTGGCCCTTCTTCCATGGGGTGTACATTTCAAAATTTACCCTACTCAGTAAGGGGACCTTTCACCCTCCTCTTTTTAAAAGACTTCTTTTGTTATGCCTTTTAATTCACATACTATTATGTTGGGATATGTTATTTTATATCCATATTGATGTAAATTTTATTTCCATGTGATGAGATTCCCTTTTTATCTCCCATAAAATCATTTTCTGAATTTTGAAGTGATGTCGTTAGGCAGTCAAATTTTACCAAGGGAACTTTTTAACCCAATTTCGATTTCTTTGGGTTCAACATGTAGTTATTGAATATGTCATCTTTTGAATATTTTTGAATGACCTTTTATTTTTTTACACTTAATATACACTTATAATGGGTGTATTTATATTTTTCACACAAAATTTTGATATTTAATTATCCTCAATTTAAGGATACCTTCTTTATAAGGGATTTCATCACATTTGACACTTCATTGTTGTTATGCACCAATTCACTATTATATGGTGTATGTACTGTCCTTTGGAATATTATATCATGAATCCATTTATTCTCATGATATTATAATGTTCTGACTAAATGTTATTCCTCAATTATTGTATTCAAGTGTCTCTAATTTTGGTAGAACCCCTTAACCAAAATATCACTTTTAATGTTTTAATTATTTTTTCTTATTAATATCCATGTTTTCAAAATGGTTTTAAGGATTTATTTATATGGATATTAATGGCTTAAAGTTTTAAAATCTTTAAGGTGGTATGGGACACTTTGATTCAAAAATATCTTTATTAAATGTTTTAAATGGCTTTGGAAATGGTTTTTTTTAATGGATTCATTATTTCAATATACTAAAATATTATATTGTGATTTAAATGTGGAAATGTTATGTTTCCTTTATGCATGTTTTATGTGATACGTTTATGTTATGTTTCTTTGTCATTGTTATGAAAACGGGTGGTTCCGTGATAAACTAATGGAGGGTGAGCCCGATATAGCTCTCCAATGCATTGGGTAACGCGAAGGAGTGAAACGTTAAGGTTTCTCTGAAGAGATTTAGGGAATATACTATGATGGGTATTCCAAACATAACCAAGAGGGTTACTCCCTATGTAGGAATGATATGAATGAATCAAGTTACCTTTATGTCTAATGAATTCTATGATTTATTCATGATTTGATGAGGTATGTTAAAGTGATTATTTTTTATGGGTAAAGTATGATTTCATTCTTATGTATATATGAACTCATGCTTCCTTTATATATTTTTTATAACCCTTTCTGACCTTTTTATGCTCATCCCATGTTTTTTTTTGAAATTTTTTTCACAGGTCAAGGGAAAGCTACATGATATGATGATAGTGTCAAGGAAGTGTCAAGAATGAATCCATGTTTTATTTTAAATATGTTTCCATTTATGGGAAAAATGAATACTATCTTTATGTAACCACTTTGTTTATATGTGGAATGTAATGCAAGTTTTATGTTTTAATTCTCTAAAACTCTAAACCTGAAAAGATCCTCAATGTGTAATCTTGTAATAACTCAAGATTAAGTAAGGTTTATGGATGGGGCCTTATAAATAGTATCTAATTGGATGCTATATCATATATAAACAATCATTAAAATGTTATATTTATTATTTAAATAAGTTATACTCATTATTATACCCATCCAAATAATGACGAGTTTGAATAACAAATTACACCATGACGTGGAGACGTTAATCCGTCCCTACGCACGTATGGTGAATTTTTCATTTATAGGATGAATAGAATAATGAATATGGATTTAGTAATTTTATGTAACATCATAGTATATAGAATATTCTGGAGTTATTATATTATTATGGAAACAACAAAGAAAGAGGAAATGGAAGAAGAAATGAACTTGAAAGAGGAGATTAAATATTTACATCTTTTTTAGGTTATTCATTTTAATTTTCTCAAAGAGGAACCATAGGTTGACTTTATGAGCAAATAAATATCTCTATAATGAAGTGAGAAATGTTTAGATGATATTTGGGTTGGGGTAGGCCGATCCAATAGGCTTTGGAGGTGGTAAATTAAGAGAAGGGGAAGTTCCCTTTAATAAGAGTGGTGAGTGACTCTTTAAGAAAGGATTAAAATGATAAATTTTATAAAATAATATTCAGTTAATAAAGTCTCCAAATGAATTTATTTCGAGCCTTATATGGTTATGGGTTGAAATCCTCCCAAAAAATAGGTTTTAGAAAAGTTTAGGTTACCATTTTAACCTTATATTTTTTATTTAACTCTTTGTTCAATAGTTTTACATGTACCGTGTCTTCTTGTATTATTACAATATATGGTTAATAAACATACTGTAAACTACCAAGAGAACCACAAGTGGTTAATAAATGACATATATAATATTATTTAAGCCATTTTTCTAAACCTTAGGTTTTTAGGATTATAATATCAACCAATAATATAGTATTTGTTTTAAAAACTCATTTACGTCCATTTTGATATTATTTATTAAATGATTTGTGTTAAATTCTTAAAAAAATTATTACTTCAAAATAAATTCATATGTTCAATAATAAAATGTCATACTAAACTATAAAATTAATTTAATTCATTCATTCTCTCAAATTAAATTTATTTGGATATTTATAATATATATTATTCTAATATTTCATTATTAAAGTAATTACTGTGTCATTATTGTGTCATAAATATATTAGATTATTTAATGTCTAATTTTTTTATAAAATATAATTATATAGGAAATCCTTTTATCTATTTGATTTATATTTATAGTCGAATTTATATTTTGTATAACCCTATATTAAAAATGATTTAGTTATTAAACATTAAATTTAAATCTTTCAACTCCTCTTTAAATAAAATAATTATAAATGTCCTAATCGAATCCACTTGGACTAAAAAGAATCATATATTTTTTTAAAGTTTGTTTTTTGTCGAATTATACTTATGCAATAGAATTAGGACATGAGTTAGGGTAATAATAATATCATTTTTACACTTAATTACCTTTTTTTAACCGTGGTAAATAAAACTCAAAATTTAATATTCACCAAAAAATATTTTCATCTCATTGAAAAAAAAATTTCTTACTGATGTCAACTGTGTCTCTCAGATTTTTGAAATTTATCTCAAAGAAGCGGTAAAATTATGATTTATGCAAATTTTCAAATGCTCCTAGAAGGTGGGTAAAAAATGAAAAATGTTCGATAAAATTTTATGAATCTAAACGTATTATAAATTGACTAAAATGAATTAAATTGAACTTATATATGTATTATTTATCTATTTTGACCTAAATTAAATTAATATAAAATAAATTTTTATTTAAATAAAAAAGGCATTTTTAACCAATAACTCATCGTTTTTTCACTATTCATAATAAAATTGAAAGTTTCTAGAAAAATAAAATAATTCACTCGAAGATAATTTTTATATTAAAAATTCTATAATGAAGTATATTTTACCATATTAAAATAATATATGTTTCATTTATTAATTTAAAATTAATTCTTGTTGTCAAAAAAATTGGGACTTTAAAAAGTAAAAACATTCTAAAGATTGACATGTTCTTATGTCAAATTTAAATGTGAATCTACTTATAATAACCAACATTGTATTAAATGACAAAAATATAATATAATTATAATTACAAAACATTAAATTTCAAAATTTATCACTGTTAATTATTTCTATTAAAAAAGTTGTTTATAATTATAATTTAGTAATTTTAACTATTAATCAAAATATGAATGTTATCATAAATGTACCAAAAACTAATCCAAAATAAATTTTTATGTTATAATTATAAATAATAATTTAATTTCATTAAATTGATTATATAAAAATGTCAAATATTGGGTTTAAAAAGGGTTCTCCATTAAAAGGCTATAAAATTGCATTTTCTAAAAAATATTATTTTATCCAAAAAAATAAATTTGTTGTTATATTATGTCTTTCAATCATATAATATGGATGGTAAGATTATATAGAGTATATAAGATTCAAAATTAAGTTAACACTATTCATAACAGATTTTAGAACGGTTAGATTAATAAGTTGTGGTGCGCTCGAACTCGGTGTTGTGTGTAGCGCAAACTACTGAATTACTTTAATGAGATAACGTACTATGAAATCATCGGGTGTAACAAAAATAGTGGATGGTTTGTGGTTTCAGTTATTTTTTTTACACTCATTCCAAAACCAAATTTTCATAAAATATGATGAATTCCCCAATCATTTCATATATAAACCCACTATAAAATTACCAATTATCTCACATATCTTACATAAAATTCCATGGATAACGTTATTAATCATTCCAAACCTCTTAAGAGTCCTCAAAAGGTTCACCCAATCTTACAAGAATCTCCTCCCATGCATTTATAGTCACACTCTCTAGGTATGGGATCTTTTCTTTCTCTTATTCATTCATGTTTCTTCATTGTCCTATGAATTCTATTTCTAATTTATATTTTTTGGGATTTGATGTCACGACCCGCCTTCACCAAAAGGAGGGAAGGGTCAGCAGATTGCCAGGCCCGTCCTTATTTATGTTGAAGGAGATATAATGACCCCTGAAACCCTCCTTCAATAGGTCCCGGAGTAGCGACTAGCACCAAGGGTATAGAAATTTCTCGCAAATGGAAGGCACTACCCTTTTTATTTTATAGCATCGAGAGATAAGGAGAAGAAAACCCAACAACACCAAGGCAGAAAGTAAAGTAATGCCAAAAGTAAACCATTCCCATATGCATGTTTTAAAAGTAAAAGCCACAAGGTGCAAAAGGTGACAACACGGTATGTACCAAAGAGGAAAAGAAAACAAAAACTACAACTGTTCCAAAGGTCCGAGCTAGTAAGGTCATGCGTGATCCCCGAAGTCCCCCTGGAAACCTGAAAGCAGTTTTATATACGTATGTTGAGCATACAAGTACACTCAGTAGGGAGAACCAAAGACTCTCGTGCACAAGTGGGGGAACGTACTAAAGTCCTGTGAGAAAAGGAGTAAACCAAACATCTATCAAGGTAAACTATCCACCCCAGGACTCACCCAGGCACACTCTCCAATTAACGCAAGTCATGTAATATATATAATAAGAGCACATCGATGTTTGGGTACCCCGCGCCACTTTCCCACTCGTTATTGAGACATCCTACGCATCGGACCAATCCCGCCATTCTCACCGCAGTCCCACTGCTGCACCCGCCCGCACACACCTAGGCCACAACCACACGCAGTCCCACTGCCGAACCCACCCGAACACACCTGGGCCACAACCACACGCAGTCCCACTCCCGAACCCCACCCACACACACCTGGGCCACAACTGTCACATGTAACCATGCCTGCAAACAACTAGGCCAGAACAACCACCACCACTCTTGAAGGCACCTGGGCTAAAGGATCCACTGCCACACCCAAAGACACCTGGGCCTCATCCCGAAGACACTTGGGAAACCACCTGCCGCACACACCTGGCAAACCACCACACTACCCAACCCAAAGGTTCTTGGGCTAATAATGGGCTTCAGGCCATTACAGCCTTCCCGAAGATACTTGGGCTATCCAGGAAATGAAGCAGAAAAGGAGCTAATAATCAGTCACTATGAATAGTGTTGGTAAAAACACCCTCCCCCGTGAAATGGGGGTGTTCGGCACTAAGTGCTCAACTTGGGTGGGGTGCGAATAAGAAAAACAAAGCTACAAGTATATATATATGTGTGTAACAAGCACTCACCCAAAGCTAGGTTTTTCTTCAAATAGCCTACAGGTCATAACAACACTCAAGTCCGAGTCACAACTCACGCTAACAACCCATTTTTCCCCTTTCTTATTTCACGTTCAGTAATAGTGTTTATGTTTAAGCACTACTGGGAAAATAGGAGGCATAGGCCTAAGTCTAGTAAAGTAAACAGTCAAGAAACAACCATAACACCTATACCTGGTTCTCAACAACAGAGGATTCCACCCTAATTCGTGATATAAACAAGTATCCACCCGGATTTAAAACTCACAACCACCGAATCCACACCAACAGGAGATCCCATCCCCACATTCACACAACCACCGAGAGTAAAAAAAGAACAGGGGATCCCATCCCCTCCCACATCTCCAGCAATCTGTCCAAAAGGAAAACAACCAACTACCAACATCAACACAAGCAGGGCCTTGTAGGTATTTTCAAATTTAAACGACTTAACACGACCATGATTCAAATTTCCTTGTGTTCTAACCGGGAGTTATCACAGAAGGGTTGATCCTGGTGCTTCCAATTTATTCAGCCGGATATACGTGATTAACCGATTCACTTTTCACAGCAGAAGTTTACAACCACAAACAAGCCATTTTAAACATCAGCAGGGTTCATTAGTGCACAAACAACGACCACCAACGGCCTCGATTTTCAGGAGGCATAAGCCAGCACAACTCAACAAGATGGTCATAGAAGAAATAACATCAGAATATAAAACACCATCAATGATCACAACCCCCCTCTGTTTCTTTACTGAATTCATTCATTATCTTTAATTAGGTCTGGTTTACCCAATTCTACAGAATCAAAAGCACGCCCACCCCGCATGATACACAAAAGAGAGAGATGGAGGATAAATTCCCTACTTGTTGATAGATGATCGACGTTTAGTTCGGGGGCGTGGAACTTTACGGATAACGATGTGGTGGGCCCGATTCACCAGAAGTTGTTTGTGAAAAGCCACGATCGACGAAAGGAGAAACCACGACTAACCCTTAGTTTATAAGAGACGGGGACGGTTGAGGTGAAAATGCGAAACCGCGTAAGGCGCGGGGGTCGTGGGTTGACCATGCGGCTCTACTCGTCACAAAAAAAGGGGTCGGGTGGTTTAAGCTGACTCATGAATTGATGAAGTATTTAATTAAAACTCCTATGGGCGTTACGGGTCTTAAAAAAATTCTCTTAAACGAGTCAGAATAGGGTTTAAAACCCTATTTATGCAAAGGAGCGCTAATGGAAACAACTTGACAAGGCCGGGTGACGCCGATCGGTCTCACCGATCAGTCTCGCGGATCGGACGCGCCGATCGGTCTCGCCGATCGGTCTCACCGATCGGTCTCGCAGATCGGTTGCGCCGGTCGGTCTCGCCGATCGGTCTCACCGATCAGCCTCACCGATCGGTATCACCGGTCGGTCTCACCGAGACGCCACTCCTTTAGAACCCGGATTTTGGAAATTGGAAGGACCAAGAGAGTCGGGGTCATCACATCATATACCTCTAAAAATATTCTCGTCCCCGAGAATTCAAACAACCTATAAGGAAAGGTTGGGTCCGAAAAACCACCCCAAAAGATACCTATCATGAGTGAACCTCATCGTTAACTAAGAACATCTTCCTGTGATGAACCAAGAAACATACCATGCCAAATTGCCCGGGCACGTGGGTTGGGGAGTCTCCTCCCCCATGTCAAGATATTATCCACTTTGGGCGGCACTGACTTGCCCGTACGGGTTTAATCGCATCCACCTTAATGCGTCTCGATTATGGGTCGGGTTCTCTCCTTCCCCATAGCCGGGGCTTTTCATACACAAGCAGAGGAAGAAAACCAGTACATTTCATATCCAAAAGACAAAACGTTCTATCACAACAGGTACAACATGGAACAAAACTTAAAACAACTTTGGGTACTGGGTACGCATCTGTGATTCCCTCTCCCACGTACTCTCCTCAAGCCCACCATGTCTCCACAACACGCGAACCAAGGGAATGGTTCACCCGCGAAGCACCTTTCCTTGAGATCCTCGATCACCATTGGTCTCTCCACAAAGGTCACGTCGTCCTCAATGTCCAGCTCACCCCAATCAAGGACATGTGAATCATCGTGCAGATACCGATGGAGCTGGGACACATGAAAGACATCATGTATCCTTAGTAGCAGCAGTGGCAACGCTAGCTGGTAAGCCACTTCGCCGACCTACCGCAACACTTGGAAGGGTCTGATGAATCTGGGAGAAAGCTTAATCCCTTTGTCGAACCTCCGCTGCCCACGGCGAGGGGAGACCTTTAAGAACATGTGGTCACCAACCTCAAACTCCAAGGGCCTCCTCCTGTTATCAGTGTACGACTTATTTCGGTCCTGGGCCGCCTTCATCCTTTCCCGTATGAGCTGAACCTTCTCTGTCGTGTTCTGCACCACCACCGGACCAAGGATGCCTTCCTCTCCTACTTCGGTCCAACACACAGGCGAACGACATGGCCTCCTGTACAAATCTTCAAACGGGGCCATGAAAATGGTAGAGTGGTAGATATTATTGTAGGAAAACTCTAAAAGAGGCAAGTATTTCACCCAGGACCCTCCTAAGTCCAGAACACATGCTCGCAGCATATCCTCCAAGGTCTGGATGGTGCGCTCTGTTTGTCCATCCGTCTGGGGAAGGAAAGCCGTGCTAAGGCATAACTAGGTGCCAAACGCATGCTGCAGTCCTCTCCAGACTCGCGAGGTAAACCGTGCATCCCTATCCGAGTCTATAGACCTCGGAACTCCATGAAACTACACCACCTCATCCATGTACTTCCGTGCCAAAGAATCCACATCACTCGACTCCCTGATCGCCAGAAAGTGAGCCGATATCGTCAACCTGTCCACTACCACCCAGATGGCGTCTTACCCTCCTTGGGCCTTGGGTAGTCCCGTGAAAAAATCCATTGATATGTCATATCACTTCCACTCGGGGACATCTGGGGGCTGTAGTAGGCCTCCTGGAACTCGGTGTTCAGCCTTCACTTGCTGACACACTAGCCACTTGGCCACAAACTCTTCCATCGCTCGCTTAACTCCGGGCCACCAAAACTACCTCTTCAACCCCTGGTACATCTTGGAAACTCATGGGTGTACCGCCAGGGGTGACTTGTGAAACTCACTGAGATCCTTGCCACACATCGCCTCTGGGACAAACAACCTTCCCTGGAAAAGCATCCGGTTCCGACCATCCTCGGTCCATCCTTCCGGAGCATTGCCCTGGTCAACTTGGTTACACATCACTTCACACTCTATGTCTCCCAACTGAGACTCCTCCACCTGCTAAAACAGGGATGACTGCACTGTCATCTGATATAGGCAGCCTCTGCCGCTATCCACCCTCGCATATAGGTGCAAGGTAACCAACTCTCCCATCGCTTTCCAGGTGTCCGTCGACTCTCGGACGGTATCATTCTGCATCCTCCTACTCAAGGCATCGGCCACCACATTGCCCTTGCCCTCAGTATAAGAGATCTCGAAATCGTAATCCTGGAGGAACTCCACCCATCTCCGCTGTCGCAAGTTTAAGTCCCGCTGGGAGAAGATATAATTCAAGCATTTGTGTTCCGTGAAGACCACAAAGCGTTCCCCGATGAGGTAGTGCCCCCATAACTTTAGCGCAAAAACGACCGCTGCTATCTCTAGGTCGTGGGTGGCGTAATTACGCTCATGGGAACGCAGCTTCCTGGACCTATAAGAGATCACCCCTTGTCCCTACATCCACACGCATCCCAGGTCCTATCCCGAAGCATCACAGAACACCTCATAAGCCGCCCCTTATTTTGGTAATCTCAGCACTAGGGCACTGACCAACTTCTCTTTCAGATAGATGAAGGCTGACTGGCACTGCTCACTCCATACGAAAGCCTGGTCCTTCTTGGTCAGAGCCATCAAAGGGGCTGCTACTCGGGAGAATTTGGGTACGAATCTCTGGTAGTAACCCACAAGTCCGAGGAAACTTCGGACTTCTGCCACATTCTTGGGTGCTTCCCAAGAAACAACTGCCTCAACCTTTGATGGGCCCACCGCTACCCCCTGCTCGGACACCACATGCCCGAGGAAGTTCACTTCTCGTGTCCAGAACGTGCATTTTGACAACTTCCCATAGAGATGGTGCTGTTGGAGGACCTCTAAAACTGTCCTCATGTGCTCTGCATGGTCCTCCTTTGATCTAGAGTAGACCAGGATGTTGTTGATGAACACAACCACGAACCGATCCAGGTACTCCCGGAAGATGGAGTTCATAAGCCCCATGAACATAGCCGGGGCGTTCGTAACACTGAAGGGCATGAATACGAACTCAAAGTGTCCATACCTGCACCTGAATGATGTCTTTGGGATGTCTCTCTCTTTCACCATCAGTTGGTGGTACTCAGACCATAAGTTGATCTTTGAGAACCATCCTGCCCCTCTCAGCTGGTCGAAAAGATCATCTATCCTTGGAAGAGGGTAGCGATTCTTGATCATCACCTGATTCAGCCTCATGTAGTCTATGCACAACCTAAGACCACCATCTTCCTTCCTTGAAAACAAGACCAGAGCACCCCACGGTGACGCACTCGGACGAACATAACCCCTCTTCATCAGATCGTCAATCTGTATCCGCAACTCCTGTAGCTCCGAAGGTTCCATCCGATAAGGGGCCATCGAGATTGGACAAGCGTCGGGCTGCAGGTCTATCCCGAACTCAATATCACATCAAGGGGGTAGAGTCATCACCTCCTCATGAAAGATGTCCATAAACACATGGACGATCTCTGGCACTTCAACCATTTCATATTTTGCTGATTCCACTGTCAGCTCGGTCAACAAAGAGAGGAGAGGCTCCTCTCTCCTGTTCCCCTTCAGACTGCTCTGCTCGCCGGTGAAGGTAACACGCTGGCTGTCCAAGTCTGAGAACACCACCCTTCTTCGAAAACAGTCGATGATGGCGCACACAGAAAATAACCAGTCGATGACTAGGATTACATCGTTTGGCTGAATCTGTAGTAGAATAAGATCCCTAACCGACTGGTGTGGACCTACCATCAGTCTACATCCCCGAAAAACGAACAACAAGTCGTTCTGACCTCAAACTGGTGTTCTCAACCCCAGGGGCACTGGAAGTCTCTCGGCATCTAGACCCAAGGCACGGGCTAGACTGGGTGCAACGAAAGAGTGCGAAGCTCCGGTATCAAACAAAGCATAAGAAAGAGTGTTAAACAGACTGATCGTACCTCGAACAACCTCTGGCCCTGCTGGAATAGCTGCCTCCGCAGCATGCAACTATCCATGCCCAGCTCCCCTACCCCTCGGTTGTCGGCCACCTCCCCGACCACACCCTGGTTGAGGTCCCTGTGGAGCTCCCTAAGGTCGGCCTCCTCATCCTACGTCTGCCCTCAGAGGAGAGAGAGCTTGATGTCCCTCCTACTACTGCTGGAAAGGTCTGGCTGGAAGCTGCTGCTGGGGAGGGTGCTGGGGATGACTGCCACTACTGTACTGAATCTGGTTGGGGCACTGTCTTCGGAGATGCCCAGGGCTCCCACAGATGGAACACCGCGGTCTTGGGCCCGAAGGAAAAGGGCGAGGTCCGGGGGATCGAAACTGAAACTGATGCGGCCTACTCCCTACGGTTCGGAACCTAGAGGGTCCTGACGCTGGAGGCCTGGTGCTGATAGCCTTCCCCTTAGATTGTCCCAGCTGGATCCCCTCTCGCGACATCCCCCTAGAGCATGCATCCGCTCCACCACTTCGTCCTTCTTCTGGTCCTCCAAGTATGTTGGCAGGGTAAAGGGGGTAACAGCATACTGGAGGGAGGGTCGGAGTGCCTCCTCAAAACGTCTTGCCCGAGACTCCTCGTTGGGAAAGAGGTCTGGAGAAAAACATAGGAGGTCCCTGAACGTGATCCCTAGCTCCCTCACAAACATACTCCCCTACTGGAGGGAGAGTAGTTCCTGCCTCTTTTCTGCCTTCATCATCGAGGAGTGGAATTCCGCCTGGAACTCTTTCTCAGAATCAACCCAAGCCACCTCAAACTCTCTCCTCTCCCCAAGGTAAAGCATCCACCACTGACGTGCCGCTCCACACATCTGGCTGACGGCCAGAGGAACCCAGTATTCGGTTGGGGCCCAAATCAGGCCGAAGGATATAACTAGCTCCTCTAGCCAGCCTTCTGTCTTCATATCTGAGGTGCTGCCATCATACTTCTCGAGGGCATGTCGCTGGAAGGCTTGAAGATTCTTTTACGACTGGTCGTCCTCTTCCTCTCGATCAGCTCTCTGCCGATTGGCCAAAGCAGTCTCAGGGGCCTTCACCGCCTGTATCACACGTGGTTGCCTTCCAGGTGCCATAGCTACAAGGTAAAAAAGGAATTCCTAAGCCCAAGTAGTGCATAATATCATTCTTAAAACCTCTAAAAATTTAATTTATTCTTAATCCCCAAGACCTCCCAGAAACAAAAGAACACAAGTCATTATGATGAATGTACCTTTCCTAGGGTCTCTATCCTTCAATCAGTGTGGCCTCAGTTGGTCGTTCGGTAGGTCCAGAGTCCTTGCATCGGATCATGGGGGGCCCTAAAATCCCATGTCCTAGCCGGTCTTCCCTGGCCTAATTAACGCACCAAGGTCACCCAACACCATTTCCTTACCATCCCATGCAATCCTCACTGTGCCTAACTCCAGACTCCATCCTATCTCTCAACCATCACCTCTGATACCATTCTGTCACGACCTGCCTTCACCAAAAGGAGGGAAGGGTCAGCAGATTCCCAGGCCCTTCCTTCTTGAAGTTGAAGGAGAGATAATGACCCCCGAAACCCGCCTTCAATAGGTCCCGGAGTGGCGACTAGTACCAAGGGTATAGAAATTTCTCGCAAATGGAAGGCATTAACCTTTTTATTTTAAAGGATCGAGAGATAAGGAGAAGAAAAACCAACAACACCAAGGAAGAAAAAAAAGTAAATCCAAAAGTAAACCATTCCCACATGCATGTTTCAAAAGTAAAAGCCACAAGGTGCAAAAGGTGACTACATGGTAAGTACCAAAGAGGAAAAGAAAACAACAACTGCAACTGCTCCAAAGGTCCAAGTTATTAAGGTCCTGCGTGATCCCCTAATTCCTCTTGGAAACCTGAAAGTAGTTTTATATACGTAGGGTGAGCATATAAGTACACTCAGTAGGGAGAACCAAAGACTCTCGTGCACAAGGGGGGAACGTACTAAAGTCCCGTGAGAAAAGGAGTAAACGAAACACCTATCAAGGTAAACTATCCACTCCAGGCCTCACCAAGGCACACTCTCCAAATAACGCAAGTCATGTAATATATATAATAAGAGAACATCAATGTTTGGGTACCCCACGCCACTTTCCCACTGGTTATTGAGACATCCTACGCATTGGACCAATCCCGCCATTCTCACCGCAGTCCCACTGCCGCACCCGCCCGCACACACCTGGACCACAAACACACGCAGTCCCACTGCCGAACCCCACCCGCACACATCTGGGCCACAACTGTCACATGTAATCATGCCTGCAAAGACCTAGGCTAGAACAACCACCACCACGCCCGAAGACACCTAGGCTAAAGGATACACTGCCATGCCCGAAGTCACCTGGGCCTCATCCCGAAGACACTTGGGAAACCACCTTCCGCACACACCTGGACAACCACCACACTACCCAGCCCGAAAGTTTTTGGGCTAATAATGGACTTGAGGCCATCACAGCCGACCTGAAGATACTTGGGCTATCCGGGAAAGGGAGCAGAAAAGGAGCTAATAACCAGTTACTATGAATAGTGTTGGGAAAAACACCCTCCCCCATGAAATGGGGGTGTTCGTCACTAAGTGCTCAACATGGGTGGGGTGCGAATAAGAAACACAAAGCTACAAGTATATATATTTGTAACAAGCACTCATCCAAAGCTAGGTTTTTCTTCAAACATCCTACAGATCAAAACAATACTCAAGTCCGAGTCACGACTAGCGCTAAAAACCCATTTGTCCCCTTTATTATTTCACGTTCAGTAATAATGTTTATGTTTGAGCACTACTGGGTAACTAGGAGGCATAGGCATAAGTTCAAGAAATTAAACAGTCAAGAAAAAACCATAACACCCATACCCAGTTCTCAACAACAGAGGATTCCTCCCCAATCCATGATATAAACAAGTAACCACCCCTATTTAAAACTCAGAACCACTTAATCCATACCAACAGGAGATCCCATCCCCACATTCACACAACCACCGACAGTAAAAAAAGAACAGGGGATCCCATCCCCTCCCACATCTCCAACAATCGGTCCGAAAGGAAAACAACCAACTACCACCATCAACACAAGCAGGGCCTTGCAGGTATTTTCAGATATAAACGACTTAACACACCCATGATTCAAATTTCCGTGTGTTCTAACTGTGAGTTATCACACAAGGGTTGATCCGGGTGATTCCAATTTATTCAGCCGGATATACGTGATTAACCGATTCACTTTTCACAGCATGAGTTTACAACCACAAACAAGCCATTTAAAACATCAGCAGGGTTCATTAGTGCACAAACAACGACCACAAACGGCCTCGATTTTCAGGAGGCATAAGCCAGCACAACTCAACAAGATGGTCGTAGAAGAAATAACATTAGAATATAAAACACCATCAATGATCACAGCCCCCTCTCTTTCTTTATAGAATTCGTTCATTATCTTTAATTAGGTCTGGTTTACCCAATTCTACAGAATCAAAAGCACACCCACCCCATATGATACACAAAAGAGAGAGACGAAGGAGAAATTCCCTACTTGTTGATAGATGGTCGACGTTTAGGCCAGGGGCGCGGAACATTACGGATAACGATGCGGCGGGCCCGATGCACCAGAAGTTGTTTGTGAAAAGCCACGATCGAGGAAAGGAGAAACCAAGGCTAACCCTTAGTTTATAAGAGCTGGGGACAGTCGAGGTGAAAACGTGAAATTGTGTAAGGCGCAAGGGTCGTGGGTTGACCACGCGGCTACACTTGTCACAAAAAAAAGGGGTCGGGTGGTTTAAGCCGACTCATGAATTGATGAAGTATTTAATTAAAACTCTTATGGGCGTTACCGGTCTTAAAAAACACGCTTAAACGAGTCAGAATAGGGTTCAAACCACTATTTACGCAAAGGAGCGCTACTGGAAACATCTTGACAAGGCCGGGTGATGCCGATCGGTCTCACCGATCGGTCTCACAGATCGGTCTCACCGATCGGTCGCGCCGATCGGTCTCCCCGATCGGTCTCGCCGATCGGTCTCCCCGATCGGTCTCACTAGTCGGTCTCGCCGATCGGTCTCACCGATCGGTCTCGCCGATCGGTCTCACCGATCGGTCTCACCGATCTGTCTCAACGATCCGTCTCACCGATCGGTCTCACCGAGACACCACTCCTTTAGAACCCGGATTTTGGCAAAGGGAAGGACCAAGAGAGTCTGGGTCATCACATTTGATTTCTTCCATTTCCCCATGAAAATATATTTTTTACAAGTGATAGGAGACCTCTTTCTCTCTCATCAACCCATCATATGTACGAAAAAGTGACACTACTATGTTGTTGAAACTCCACGACGATTTTCTATGCCAAACTATTATGATGTTAATACTCATACCAATTTAGTATAATGGGTATACACCAAAATGAATATATAATTATTAATTTGAGACATATATTTATATATTTTACATTAAAAGATCCAGGATAAAAATTTGATGATAAATGATTTCATGTTTTATGTTCTATGTGATATACTTTAACATGAGAATGATCATAACGTGACTAGTGATCCGGTATTTATTTAACACTCTAATGCAGTGTGTAATGTTTAGTGTCATTATATTACATGTTGGGATATGGGGTAAACCCTATTCCATTATTGTGAATTTCCTATTAGGATGTCTTGACTATTATCCTTGACATGTGTTAATGATTCATTGCTTTAAGTAGTTTGGAAATTTCTTTTTTTCCCTTTAGGATTTCATGTAATATCAAACCTCACTTTTCATGTTAGTAATTATCACAAACTTTCATCCCATTGATATGCCTTTTTATTACATGTATTACTTAATTCATATAATTACATATTAATTCTCTTATTGGGCTTATAACTCACCCATTTCTTATATATGTTCCTATGTTATCCAATACAACTTTAAGTATGAAGGAATATTATGAACATGTAAAAGATGTTTTTAATAATGATGATGTATTCCTTATGTTATGTTGTTAATTAATATTAAAAATTTACAAGAGCACTAAAATTATCAATCTTTTAGGTATAATTATGTGTAAATTTATATAATAAATCATCAATTTTTGTGTTATAAAGATCTTTTTTTTGTATTTATAAGAAAATTAGTTTTTTAAAATATTATTTATTATAAAAATTAATTTCTATTTATTTCAAAATAACCGTTGGGGAAAAAGTGGGAAGCCATAGAGAAATCAATGAATTATAACAAAATCATGCCTCCAGGGGACAGGTTCATGAAGACAAAAGACGATGCAATTCAAGAGTAAAAAATCCCCTCCATATCAAAAAATCAATACAATCAACTAGAATCTCCCTATTATTGTATGACTAGTTATCCCATGCAATGATGCACGAGGATCAAATTGATGTAAAAAATTATACCCTATCAACCCATCCAATTTTTCGTAGTGATGATAAAGAGAATGCACCCTTCGCCAAACCTCATCTGGATACTCCCTTGGAAGAAAACAGGATGTAGTGTGTCAAGTACGAAGGACACAGTGTTACAAAAAATCGAACAACAAAAGCCTCTTGAATTCATAGAAACATGGAACAAACCAACCATCACCAAGTTAAAATAACAAAATTTTTCATCTCCATTAACCTAATTGCATTTCGTATTTGTTAACTCCAACACTGAATAGAGATCACAAAAAAATTCCACACCACAAAACAGAAACACACAAAATCTTGCAAGCTAAAACAAAGTCATGAGGATCCCAGTGAAATTCTTCCACACTGACACTGCAAAACCAATGATGCCACCATACCAAAACCAGAAAAAACCTTAAAAAATCATCAATATAGAAATCCCAAAACCTGTAAATCTTCACGAATGAAGAACCCATCCACCATAAAACCTTCACCTACCACCAGAACCGAGCTCGAAACCTCAAATCTCTTCCATTCCCAAACCACTACATAAGCCAGAGGAATGAATCCTCATCAAAGTATAATTCATGTACAAGAAGCTAAAAAGTGGATAGGGAGGCCCCCAATTATGACAATAACCTCCAAATCCATAAATACCTCAAACATCAATGAAAACAAACCTAACCCTCGACTAGAAAATTCACCGGAGCCAAACCTGCGAAGGAAGAAGAAGAAGAACACCACAAACCAAAACCACAAAGCTCATTGCCGCCTTTGAGACCTCACATGATGACTAGAACCTCACAATACTCCCCAATCAAACTCTGACATGTATCATAAATCTTTTCCAAATTTATAGGAACATCGATCCTTGGAACGTCACCGCGCCGCTGTGTGAAGATCTGTAAAAATTGAAGGATAGAGTGGGAAAAATTCCAAAAATGGAGAGAAAAATTGAGAAGAGTGGGTCCAAAAAGGCATGCCACTGTATGAGTGAAATTGCATGCCACTAGCTCATCGGAGTAAGGAGACGAGGAGAGGAAATTAGCCTATCTTCCACAGGAAAAAGGAAGGTTGAAGCGACAAATGTAAACCTAACCCAGATCAACTTATGGGATCATACAAATTCACATTTTCAGTATAATCTTATTTGTATTTATTCATATATTCTATGAATCATTAATCAATATGGTATTTAAATATTATTCATATAAATAAATTAATAAATATTATATTTAGTATCAAAAAAACATTATATGATACTTCCTATAAATGTGACATTTACTTTTGAGTTCTTTTCTTTGATTCTATTTAGGTACGAGGGAATGTGTGCTAGTATGACCCCATCATCCTTCATTCTAACTTTGGTTTTCATTTTCTTAATAATAAGGGCCATGACCTAACCTACTGAATATATATATATATATATTATTATTTAGTCACATCTGATACTACCTCCAATTATATTGTTGGAGTGGGTTCCCCATAACCATCATTCTTTTTACCTGAATATATATTATAATAATATTAATTGTTTCTTCTAACATTATGATTCTTTATGTACTTTAAATTTCATATTTTACTATGTTATCAGTAGGTATGTTTCACTAAAAGTTCATTGAAATTACCCCATATGATAATTATCTAGAGTTGGCCATACATTATAATTAAAAATTGTTTTATTACAGGATGATATTTCCCTATAGTACAGTGATGATATATAATAGTTTAAGTAATATGATTATATTTCATCGATTAGCCTTCTAATGGCGTTCTCACATTTTAAAATCCATGATAGGATTTTATAAGAATAGTATTTTAAATTCAAAAACAAAAAATCTATGTGTTATCAGATGTTCTTATTTTTGTATGAGTGTATGGATCCAGATACAGTATTGTTATCATTAATTCATATCATAAATTTTATAAATTGATGTAATGATAAAAATGTGATAACATATTCTCTCATTGAGGTAGGGTACACTATTTGTATTATAAGAGATATTTCCATAATTGATAATATGATAAAAAAACTTATTCTGCCAATCCACTAATGAATATTGATATCTCAATCCCATTAAATGGAATGGATACAATTGAGTAGATTCATGGTAATATATTTAAATGGGTGAGATCATTTGTGAATAAAGAGTGAAAGAGATAGATATCACAAAGGTTTCTAGCATCAACATACAACATATTTGATATATGATTCTATGATAAATAGATTATATTTCCTAATAATCATTCGTATGATTTTGGAATCATTGTGACACTAACATCAATCTCAATGGGTTCCTTGGGATTTTTTATATATACTAAATTATTCTTTACATTATAATATCTAATTCCATAATGAAATATATTATATTTCTGACACACTATTTGTATCTATTAACTTAGTTATGTTATAGTGTTAAATTTGTAAAATTGAAATAAATAATAAATTTTCTTGTTTGGATGTTCTCAATAATTTATTCACATTCTATTTAAAAGAATTAATTAGTTATATAATAATAATTAATATTTTTTTCATAGGTTACATTAATATAATATTTATTATATTAATAAATGAATAATATCATGACATTTTTTATTAAATTAATATTCTTTACTTTAGAATTGGTTTGTAATGATGTGGGAATGTTGGATGGAATTAATGGTCTGATTAAAAATGATTGAAATGATATTTATTTATATTATTAAATAATTTCACATGATCTATGGTCAATATTTTTATTATTATCATAGATAGCGTCTACAAAGAATTAATAATTTTCAATAAAGCTCTTGTGCAATTTTCTGACCATAAACCTTATGGTATAAATATTTATTCATATCACATTCCACAATAACTATTAGTTTGAACAATTAATATGTTAAGGGTCTCTCAAAAAATAGAGAGACATCAATATATTTAGGGTTATATTGTCCACACCAATACCAAGCCAATGAAATAACATCAATAGTTCTTCCTCTATAATAATAATTATACTACAATCAATTTAGAAAAATCCTTTTGATTCAGATCAACTGTTCCTACACCTTAATATTCTATGACAAAATTATGATATTATATATTATTATTTTGATATTCATATTTTGTGGTATAGTTTAATTGATCTAATGAAACTGGTTTTGTGATCCAACAAAGATAACTATGATGTATATCTATATACACTAGCACTATCTTGAAGAAACACACATTGTGTGATAACTATACTCTACATGTAATACCTAGTTTTTCATGGGTCCAAATAAATTGTGTCCTATTGTACTATATATTAGATACACAACATGGTAATGGATGATTTGTGAAACATCAAGACACATGCTGCATATTCCTAGTACACCTCTCATGAAATGAGCTTATCCATATTATTAAGAACGCAAATTCCCAATCCATGTGTTGTGGATATGAAAATAAGACAGTACATATCTTGTAATATATTATACAATGTGTAGTATATTAAAAATAGGATTCCTTGATTTTTTATGGTAAAAAATAAAATTTAAAACCAAACATATTAAAATATATTTGATGTGTTATTTATTTTATATTACACAACAGGTATTTTGATAGATGGTAATATATTAAATCAATTTATGAGTTAATGTTCAGAATAAAAACAAGTGGATTGTATATAGTAAACTTTTTTAATTAATTAAATTTAATTGAAAGTTTTTTTTCAAAAAAAATTTGGATTTAACTGTTTGAATTATTCCTAGATAAAACTAATACAAATTATTTTAATTTGATTAATTTTAGTTTCATTAACTTTATTAATTAATTACGTTAATTAATTTAATATTACGATTGATTTTTTTATGATTCATGATGTGTGGATGCGAAATATTTAAATAATAGACCTTGTATATGGATAGATTAATATAGTTAATTCTTATTAAATTAAATTTTTTGGCTGATGTTTCATCCCCTACACTTAAAATGAAAGGTCATTTATTCTAATTTTTTCATGTAAATAAATTCTTTTATCCAATCCATATTACTCCTTAACCATTTTTTGAGTAAAACATATGTAATGATGGATCTCTTTGGAGTGATGCGGTAATCCATGTCCTCGATCCATGAAAAAACAATCATGTTGATACACAGTAGCCATGGTGGAATGAAGAAAATATAACCTATCTAAGAATCAGTGTTTTTTACCATTGGGCAGAGTGTTAAATTATAATTCACATAAAAGACAAACCATTGGAGAATATCATAATATTGATAAAAATTTCATTCATGTCATTTTCATAGTTATTTATTTACATTTTTCGATGTTCTTTGACTACCTCATAAATTTATTAACATGAATTAAATATTGAATTAAATAAATACAAATAATTTTTAAATTTGATAAGACATTGTAAATCACTTAATATATACACAATTAACTGAAATAAGTAATATGATATGATAAAATTTCATTTCTACATAAAAAATAAAAATCCATCAACTGAAATATTAATTCTGTATATCCACAGAAAAATTATGATAAATATTGGCTAACAATTCATTGCACATGGAAGAACAAACATAGAGTGATTTCAATTATTTTGGATCTTCTACCATGTAATTTTTTGATGACATTACTATGTTCACTTCAATAGTTGACTACCCAATCAGGACATGGAATATCTAATAGGTAAGGGTTTAGGAAATCATACCAATGATTTCAATATATTTGTATAGTATTACAATTATATTTTATGATGTTATTATTTTTTAAATAAATTTCAACTCATTGACAGTGTGTGATACATGAAATACTGAGTCTAAATTAACTATAATATTGTACATCATTATAAAAAAAATCCATTATATAGGTTTGTAGGAATAAGACTAATTAAATATGAAAATTTATCTTATGTACATTAAAAATGTAAATTCATTATTAAGTAATTTTTTACAAATATTTAAAAATCATATCATTGTAAAATAATGTTATTAATAAAATATATTTAATGTTCACAATGACTCTATATATTATAAATTAAAATAAATAAAAATTGGTCAATGATTTCAATAAAGTTTATAAATTATATATCCAATACAATATTTTAACATTAATAAAATATATATTCAATGATTTTCAATGGATCAAATCTTTTTTTATTCATAGATTTTTTTTTCTAATATTTTCTAATCATGTTTTGTGTGCATGTTTAATAAATAATTTTTTAATAATTTTTTTTAATTTTAATTGAAAAAAGAATTATATTTATTCAAACATATAAAAATAGACTTCCCAAGAATTATTGGGAAATTTTTTAAAATATTAATTGTTAAATTGATAGTGGAAAATAATAATTTTTATTAAGAACGTTTTCCTCTTTAAAATTATTTTTGAAGATAATTTTTTTAAAATTATTTTGAACGAAATATTTGAAACAAAATTTAGTATCATTATAATTTTATTCATTTGAACCAATTTTATGTTGAATATTAATAAAATTTTTTATGAATTTAGAAAATAGTTTCATTAAAACCACATTTGTTATTGGGATATAATTTTTAATTTAAATTATAATTATACAAATGGTATAATTTTTTTTAAAATTTACAATAATTTTTTAATAAATATAAAAATAATATATAATAATATCATCATAATTTTTTTTATAATGGTTAGAAAAAATAGATTGCATCTATTTCCACGGTTAATGTAAAAATATGTTTACTTGGGGTACAACTAAAATGATAATGGTTAAACTGGTCTAAAATGAATAATTTATAAATCTAGGTATTATTTACCGTATATATAATATATGGTTCAATAATGGTAACTTTTTTTCCATTTTCCCGAGAAAGTAAGATGAAATTGTCTATAATCTCTAAAATATTACAAGTGCTCTAGTGATCTCAATTATAAAATGGAACCCCCACTTCCCTTCTGTTCAAACTTAATGATGTTTTTTGATAATCCATTGAATAGCATAATCCATTACACTAATCCCCCAATGACCTAAAGTCCCTGGTTTTTCATAAAAAAATACTGGGATGGATTTAGTTGTAACCCTAAAAAAGATGTCTAAAGAAGATGAATAGTTTTAACTATGAATTTTCATTTATTTCATATTCTACCACTTTAAAATATTCATAAACTCTTGTGAAATAATATCACTTGAATAATTAATATATTAATATTTTATTATGACAATGGAATAAAATGTTCCAATAAACTCTTCTAATAAATTCTAAATGAAATTGTCGATCATGCATATTTAAGACTACCGCCACTAAAACCAATGGATTTTTTTTCTATCACCACCAATAAATGATTAATATAATTGTGGATTTAATATATATATATATATATATTATATTTATGTAATAATTTTACATCTATAATTATAATATAACATATAATTCTTACCTTTAATCCATTTGGATAATGAAAATGTAGCTCGTGTATACTTCTGAACAACCACATCCATGAAGTGATGTGATAAATATATAATTTTATAATGAATTGGATAATAATAAGTATATATTAAATGATTATATATGATATAATAATGATTTATAAATACAATGTTTTTATTTACCATTCTTTTTTCAATACATCAAAAAATTTAAACAGAGTTCAAGAGTATGTACAACCTACTATCATTGTGAATGGGATAATTAATTTTTTATCTAAAAATATTTATGACTAATATAAATAAAGATATATTTGATAAATTTTATTTTTATTTAATAATTAAATTATCTCATTTTATGTAACTATCATCAACATAAAATAATGAAAATTACCTAACCAAATCATACATGAAAAAATATATTCTTATTAGCGAAATCAAATATTTTAATTGAGAATTATTAATATGAAGGTCATAAAATATAATATAAAAGTCATATTTAATATGATATATATGATTATGGTACTGTAATTTCACTATGAAAATTTTATATTTATTATATAGGTGGTTTAGACACATAAAAAAGAAGTTAAATTAGAGGTATTGTTTTATTCAAAAATTTCATCATTACTCAGGACTGGCTATGTTTAATTCTATGTTTGGTTAATTATTTTATATTTCAATATTAAAACTATGTCTTTATATTATCATCTTTTTATTTATGAAAATATCATTTTAATTTATTATCTCATGTTTAAGAAACTATGATACCCAAATAATTTTTTTTGTAAAACAAAATGAATTTATCACATAGATAAAAAATATTTTTCATTCCATATAAATGTTATCTAATATTGTTTTAAATAATGGTTTTAATAATTTATTATTATTTTTTAATTTCATTTTTATCCAAGGATTAATTTAAAAAAAATTAAAATACTTCTTTTTTTTCAAACTGTATAGTATTTTTCAGTTTACAAATATTTGAATGAAGTATATATTTAACACATACTATATAAATAAGAATTTTCCTTATTCATTATGACTCATAACATCAATTCCTCCAAAATATTTTTAAACGGTTTCTCTAAATGTAAATTTATACTTCATATATGGGGTATGTTTTTTACTTTAAATAAATTACTTCATCAAGAAAAATGAATTTTTACAAAAAGAAAATCTTGATATATTTTTAATGTATTTTTATATATATCAAAAAAAAATTAAATATTTCATTGATGAAAATATATAATGAGTACACCAACTTCATTTATTTGGATGCTTTATGTTTCATTTTACATGTATGAGTTTTAATATACTAAATTTTAGTTAATCCAAAATGGAATGAGTTCAACATTTAATGCATGTTGATTTTGTTGAACGTTACTTTCCTAAAATTAATACCTTGGATTTTTAATTGATGGATGGGTCCCAGAATGGAATAGACTATAACAACCATTATTTTTTAAACATGAATATTACATGATTTTGACAATATAGTATAAGTCACCATCCTTAAACCTCACTTAATATTGAGTTATTACAAGATTACACATTGAGTATCTTTCCAGGTTTAGAGTTTTAGAGAATTAGATCATAAAACATGCATTACATTCCACATTTAAACAAAGTGGTTACATAAAAGATAGTATTCATTTTTCACATCGACGGAAACATATTTAAAATAAAACATGGATTCTTTCTTAACTCATCCTTGATACTATCATCATATCATGTACCTTTCCCTTGACCTTTGAAAAGCATTTCAAAAACTTCAGATGAGCATAAAAAGCACAGTAAGGGATATAAATGTACGAAATGAAAACATGAGTCCATGTATGAAATCATACTTCACTCATAAAACATAAGAATTTTGACATACCTCATCAAATCATGAATAAATCATAGAAATAATAAGACATAAAGGTAACTTGAGGCATTCATAACATTCTTACGGAGGGAGTAACCCTCTTGGTTACGTTTGGAATACCCATCACAGTATATTCCCAAAATCTATTCGGAGAAACATTAACATTTAACTCCTTCATGTTACACAATGCATTGGAGAGCTATATCGGGCTCACACACCCTTAGTCTATAATTGAACCACCCATCCTCATAATAATTCCCAAGAACCATAACATAATCGTATCACATAAAACATGCATAAAGGAAACATAACATTTCAACATTTCAATCAAAAGATATCAGTACAACACTTTGATATAATAACATTATGAAAACAATTTTCAAACCCAAAATAAAATAAAAGTAAAACATGGTTTTTATTTTTCATTCAAAAAAATTTATGTCTTGTAGAGGAAGTCGAAACTCAAATAATGGTCACAGCGGCGGAGAAGTCATTGTCTCCGCATACGTATGACAAAAAAAAACATTCCCTTTTGACATTTAGTAAACACTTAATATAAAAAGAATCTTTTTGAATAATCGTAAAAGTAAAAGGGGTTTACACACCGTATAAAAGAATGTTGTATATAAAACAAAATATGCCTCAATGAAAGGAAATTGAGACAAATTCTCTTACCTCGGGTCTGACTTGACTCGATCGTTCTTTAATGTCCTGAATAATAAACTTGAGTTAATTTCAAATTTCATAAGAACCATTTTCAAGTTCATTATTCCTTTTATATCACTTATTATCATGTTATGAATATTATTTAATCATTTATGTTAATAATGGTCGTTTTGTCGATATTTGGTACTTGAGTCAAAAGTGAACTACTTATTTATACAAGTTGTTCACATAGTAAAATATCCATTTTCTAAAGAATGATATTCATGATTTAGATGCCATATATATCATATATATCTAGTATATACATTCATTTATAATATTAAATAATTATTTAGAGGTAAGAAATGAAATGCACCGTTCATTGAGACGGTAAGCCGTACGTACACATGAACGCTACTTTCATTTCTATGTCATATTAATGGAATTAAAAATAAATGATAGATATGTATATTTTAATTCCAGAATTATATTCATCATTTATATGTAACATACATCATATATATTCATTATATACATGTACATATAATTGTACATTACATTTGGGGATAAGAAATGAAATGCAACATTCATGGAGACGGTAAGCCGTACGCACGCATGAATGCTACTTCCATCTCTATTTCATATTTAATGGAATTAAAACATAATGATACATAATAGTATTATAATTCTAATATATTATCATATATAATATCATTAAATCTATCCTATATACGTAACACATATGGTATTATCGAATCAAATCACTTTGAGGGGGCGGCAGTTCGCACTTTCTAAAATGAAGATATCGCGTTTACCCATAATGGAAATCATAAAGGATTGCCATAAATGAAAAATAAAAAAGCTTAACGAAGACATAAACATATTATATATCATATATAAATATATTTACATCTTAATGGCCACCTTTGAAGGTGTTAAAAGAATATTGAACAATCATCGTTTCGTGAGGCAGAAATTCACCATCCACAAAAACATTATATTCTTTAACCATTAGATGTAGATGTGTGTAAGTGTAGCTCAAATAATTATTATAAAAACATCCTAGTATATTGAAGATACTGGAGTTGTTACAAAATAAATGAATAAAAAGATAATAGGGGGTTGGAGAAGAAAAATAAAACAAAAGAACACAAGTGAAGACATTACCTTAAAATCGGGTAACTCACTTTGGTTTGAACCAAAATGGTTTCTTGAAGAGCTTCCTGCCTAAGGTAAGGATTATAGTAGTAAGAGAGGGATGTGTAGAGACAAAATGAGTAGGGGTTGGCCGAGCCAAAGGCTTTAGATTTGTGGTTAAGGTGGTATAGGTGGGGACTTTTATAAGAGGAGAGGAGGGGAACTCTTGGGAAGGTATAAAATGTTACTTTATTTTCAAATGAGTTTCGGATTTTAAAGGTCCCAAATTGATGTATTTTGAGGATAAGGTGATATGGGTTCTAAATATTCTCATCTAATATGTTTTTGACATGTTTAGGTCTTAGATTTTATATTATCTTTTTATTTTATTTAAGTCGTTAAATAATGAGGTAATCACTGCATCATCATGATGTAATAAATAATTTAATATATTTAATGTCTAAAAATTACAAAAAAAATACTATGATTTAGGAAATACTCTTATATTTCCAATGAGTATTTATATTACCATAGATCATTTATTTATACAAAATTAAAAATGTTTTACTCATGTGATACATTCTTTGTTATATTTAACTTTCATTAAAAATAAAAAGATAAAAAGTCACTTTCACACAAAAGTGATTCCATGGGGTCCCCATGTTTGGAACAAGGAATCCCATGGTCGTCCATGAGACAACTAGTAGTATTAGGATACATTTTGGGGTCAATTTGCGTTATTATGATATTATTTTATTATCCTTAACTACCCGATTACTAATTAATCAAGATAATTAAAGATAATTATCATCGTTATTATTCATAATGTCCAAAAAAAGAGTCTTGATTAAATAATTTGGACCATATTATTCAAAATATGTAATAAATTTTACCAAATTACAAACACATAAATTGCAATAATTAAAAATAACTCTCGTTGTTAAAACAAATAGCGGGTTTTTTTGAAACAATGTCTATGAAAAGTTTGGCATTAGTTTTTGCCAAATTCGAAAGTGAAATTAATCCTATTGACCACCATTGGATTAAATGGTAATAATATATTCAAATTAAACTTTAAGACCAATTTAAAAAATAATCTAACAATATAATTAAATTAGATGAAAATGCAGTTTTGATGTAAAATGCAGTATTTTTTCACTGTTCATTAAAAAATGAACATTGTCAGAAAAATACCCAAAAATTATCCAATGTAAATTTCAATGTCTCAATCATAAATAATAAGTTTATTTTGACAAATAGAGCTTATAAAATTGTCAAAATATTGATTTAAAAAAATGGTTTCCCATCAAAATGCAGTAAAACAATCTTTTCAAAATATTAGTGTATTCCATGGTTAAGATTTTATTTATTCTCATTCTAATCCTCTAAAACACTATCTAATTTATAAATAGAAATATATAAGAATATCTATTATTCTTTACATATTTGGGAAGTTACATCCTTCCCCCCTTTAGAAAAATTGTGTCCCCGCAATTTATTTACTTATCGAATAAGTGGGGCTATTTAGCCCCCATTGCATTTTAAGATTCCCATGTTGCCTCTTCAATCATGTGGTTTTTTCACAAAACCTTTACCTAATGAATCACCTTATTCTGTAACACTTTCTCCCTATGTTCAAGAATCTGGATAGGTTGTTCCTCATAAGATAGGTTCTCTTCCTGCTGAACTACCTCTTGACTCAAAACATCAAATGGATCTGGCATGTACTTCCTAACAATTAAAACATGAAAAAAATTGTGTACCTGAGATAAACTCAGAGGTAAAGCCACTCATTAAAAAACTTATCCAACTCTATCCATAATTTCATATGGTTCAATGAACCTCGGACTCAGCTTTCCTTTCTTACCAAATTGCATCACACTTTTCCATGGTGAAACTTTGAGAAAAACATGATTACCTACCTAGAAAGATAGATCATTCCTTCGGTTATCTGCATAACTCTTCTGCCTGCTCTGAGTTGTTATCCTGTGTTTCGGAATCAACTAAACTCTTTCTGCCATTGCTTCTACCAATTCTGGTCCCTTCAACTTCCTTTCACGCACTTCATCCCAGAAAGCTGGAGTTCGACACCACTTCCCATATAATGCCTCAAATGGTGCCATCTGTATACTGGAATGAAAACTGTTATTATAAGAAAACTCAACCAAAGAATGATGTCGGTCCCAAATTCCCTGATAATCCATCGAACAAGCACGTAGAATATCCTTCAATGTATGAATTGTTCATTATAAATGCCCATCTGACTGAGGATGAAATGTTGTACTAAAATTTAATTCAGTACCCAACAACTTCTGAAGGCCTTTCCAAAAGTTTCAAGTAAACCTGGGATCAAGATCAGATAAATTGGATAAGGGAACTCCATGCAACATGACTATCTCTTTAAGACACAATCGATAATGATGATCTAGTGAAAAATAATCTTGTATAGAAAGGAAATGAGCAGATTTAGTCAAGAGATCAACAATAACCCAAATTGCATTATTACCTCGAGGTGTCTTCAGCAATACCACAACGAAGTCCATGGATATATTTTCCCATTTCCACTCAGGCACTGGTAAAGGCTTAAGAATCCCATTCGGTAACTTCCACTCTGCTTTAACCTGCTGACAAGACAAACACTTCATAGTAAAATCAGCAATATCTCTTTTCATTCCATCCCACCAGTAATACTCCCGATGATCTCTATACATCTATGTACAGCCAGGATACACTGAAAATGGAGAACTATGAGCTTCCCATAACAGATCTTTCTTCAACTGTGAGTCACACGACAAACACAATCTCTTCCAAAATCTCAAAACACAATCATTATAAATGTTTATTTGAGGCAACTTACCCTTCTGAACCAGCTCTACCATTTTTTGCAACTAAATATCTTGCTTATATGCTTGCTTAATTCTATATGATAGAGAAGATTTCACCGATACCTAAAACAAAACAGAAGGACATCCTGCACCAATAACTTCTATGCCATAGATCATTAAATCCTTAACCAAAGGATCGCGTTCCAAATGCAACATTGTTAATGAAGCATTACATTTTTGACTCAAAGCATCAGCCACTTTATTTTCTTTTCCCGGATGGTAATGAATTGTACAATCATAATCCTTGATTAATTCTAGCTATCTCCTCTATCTCATCTTCAATTCTTTCTGAGTGAATATATACTTTAATATTTTGTGATCGGTATATATTTCACACTTAACTCCATATAAATGATTCCTCCAAATTTTTAAAGAGAAAACAACAGAAGTTAATTCCAAATCATGTGTAGGGTAATTTACCTCACGAGTTTTCAACAGTTGTTAACCATATGCAATTACCTGATCATTCTACATAAGGACACAGCCAAGTTCCTTCAATGAAGCAACACTGTATATAACAAACTCACCATTCCTGGATGGAAGTTCCAAAACTAGAGCATTCACCGATCTTCTTTTCAACTCCTAAGTCAACTGATCCATCACTACAACAAACTGTTTAGTTCTAATTCTAACCGTATCAGGATAATAATTTGAAAGGGAATTTCCCACTATATGTCTTCCCAGAAAAACCGTTCTATTTCCTCAACGAAAAACCATTCTTAACACATGAAATATATTTAGTGAAGCAACATGGTAATCTTTAAATTCTATATCATTTCAATCATACCATAAATTAATTTATAATTTAACAATTTTCTAACTCCTAAAGTTTTCTAAACCGACTTCCGATACCAACTATAAGGCCCCAGCCTTAAACCTTCCTTAAACTTGAGTTATTAAAAGATTATACATTGAGGATCTTTTCAGGTTTAGAGTTTTAGAGAATTAGATCATAAAACATGCATTACATTCCACATATAAACAAAGTGGTTACATAAAAGATAATATTAATTTTTCCCATCAACGGAAACATATTTATAATAAAACATGGATTATTTCTTGACACATCCTTGACAGTATCATCATATCATGTACCTTCCCTTGACTTGTGAAAAACATTTCAAAAACATTGGATGAGTATAAAAATATCAGTAAGGGATATAAAAGTATGAAATGAAAACATTAGTCCATGTATGAAATCAAAATTCACTCATAAAACATAATCATTTTAACATAACTCATCAAATCTTGAATAAATCATAGAAATCATAAGACATAAAGGTAACTTGAGGCATTCATAACATTCTTACGTAGGGAGTAACCCTCTTGGTTACATTTGGAATACCCATCACAGTATGTTCCCTAAATATCTTCATAGAAACCTTAACGTTTAACTCCTTTGCTTTACCCAATGAATTGGAGATCTATATCAGGCTCACCTGCCCTTAGTTTATCAATGAACAACCCGTCTTCATAATAATTCCCATGAACCATAACATAATTGTATCATATAAAACATGCATAATGGAAACATAACCTTTCCAATTTTAAATCACAAGATATCAATACAACACATAGATATAAAAACATTATGAAAACCATTTTCAATACAAAATTAAAATAAAATTAAAACATGGTATTTATTTTTCATTCAAAAAACGTTATGGCTTGTAGAGGAATCCAAAACTCAAATAATGGTCATTGTGGCGGAGAAGTAGTTGTCGCCGCATACGTACGACAAAGAAATTCCCATTTGTCGTTTAGTAAACACTTCGTATAAAAATATTCCCTTTGAATAATCGTAAAAATCAAAGGGTTTTATACACCATATAAAAGAATGTTGTATATAAAACAAAATATGCCTTAATGAAAGTAGATTTAGACAGATTCCCTTACCTCGGGTCCGACTTGACTCGATCATTCTTTAATGTCCTAAATAATAAACCTGAGTTAATTTCTACTTTATTAAGAACCTTTTTCAAGTTCATTATTCCTTTTATATCACTTATTACCATGTTATGAACATTATTTAATCATTTAAGTTAATAACGGTCTTTTTCGATATTTTCTACTTGAGTCAAAAGTGAACTTCTTATATTTACAAGTTGTTCATGTAGTCAAATATCCATTTTATCAAGAATGATATTCATGATTTAGATGCCATATATATCATATATATCCAGTATATACATGAATTTATAATATTACATAATCATTTAGAGGTAAGAAGTGAAATGCACCATTCATGGAGACGGTAAGCCGTACGTACGCATGAACACTACTTTCATTCCTATGTCATATTAATTGAATTAAAACTAAATGAGAGATATGTATATTTTAATTCAATAATTATATTCATCATTTATATGTAACATACATCAAATATATCCATTATAAACATGTACTTATAATAGTACATTACATTTGGGTATAATAAATGAAATGCACCGTTCATGGAGACGATAAGTTGTACGTACGCATGAACGCTACTTACATTTCTATTTCATATTTAATGGAATTAAAACATAATGATACATAATAGTATTATAATTCCAATATAGTATCATATATAATATCATTAAATCTATCCTTTATATGTACCATATATGGTATTAACGAATCAAATCACTTTGAGGGGGTGGTAGTCCGCACTTCCTAAAGTGAAGATATCGCGTTTACCCAAAATGGAAACCATAAAGTTATTCCATAAATGAAAAATACAGAAGCTTAAGGAAGACATTAAAAATTTATATATCATATATAAGTATAGTTAAATCTTAATGGCCACCTTTGAAGGTGTTAAAAGAATATTGAACAATCATCGTTTCGTGAGGCAGAAATTGACCATCCACAGAAACAGTATCTTCTTTAACCATTAGATATAGGTGTGTGTAAGTGTAGCTCGAATACATCTTATAAAAACATCCTAGTATATTTAAGATACTGTATTTTTTACAAAATAAATGAATAAAAAAAGTTTAGGGGGTTGGAGAAGCAAAATAAAACAAAAGAACACAAGTGAAGACATTACCTTAAAATCAGGTAACTCCCTTTTGTTTGAACCAAAAGGGTTTTTTGAAGAGCTTCCTGCATAAGGTAAGGCTTCTAGGAGTAAGATAGGTATGTGGAGAGTCAAAATGATCAGGGGATGGCCAAGACAAAGGCTTGAGAAGTGTGGGTAAGGTGGTAGAGGTGGGGACCTTTTATAAGAGAAGAGGAGGGGCACACTTGGGAAGGTATAAAATATTACTTTATTTTCAAATTATTTTCGGATTTTAAAGGTCCCACATTGATTTATTTTGAGGATAAGGTGATAATGGTTCGAAATATACTCATCCAATAGGTTTTTGACATGTGTAGGTCTTATACGTTATATTATCTTTTCATTTTATTTAAATTGTTAAAAAATGAGGTAACTGCTGCATCATCATGATGACAAAAAAAATAAAATTTATTTAAAGTCTAAAAATTACAAAATAAATACTATGATTTAGGAAATCTTTTTATCTTTCCAATGAATATTTATAGTCCAATATATCATTTATTTAAACAAAATTAAAAATGTTTTACTGAGGTGATACATTCATTGTTATATTTAACTTTCTTTAAAAATAAAAAGATAAAAAGTCACATTCACAGAAAATTGATTCCATGGGGTCCCCAAGATTGGCACAAGGAATCCCATGGTCGGCCATGACACAAATAGTAGTATTAGGACACATTTTGGGGTCATTTGTTATTATTATGATATTATTTTATTATCCTTGACTACCCAATTTCTAATTAATCAAGATAATTAAAGATAGTTACCGTCATTACTATTCATAATGTCCAAAAGAAAAAGAGTCTTGATTACATAATTTTTAACATATGATTCCAAATATTATATCCATTTTACCAAATTCCAAACACATAAATTGCAATAATTAAAAATAATTCTCGTTGTCACAACAGATAGCGGGTTTTTTAGAAACAATATCTATGAAAAGTTTGGCATTAGTTTATGCCCAATTACAAAGTGAAATTAATCCTAATGACCACCATTGGATTAAATGGTAAACATATATTCAAATTACACTTTAATACCAATTAAAAAAATAATCTAACCATATAATAAAATTAGATGAAAAAGAAGATTTGATGTAAAATGCAGTATTTTATCACTATTCATTAAAAAAATGAACATTGTGAGAAAAATACCAAAAAATTATCCAATGTAAATTTCAATATCCCAATTATAAATAATAATTTTATTTTGAAAAATAGATCATATAAAATTCTCAAAAGTTTGTTTCAAAAAATGGTTTTCTATCAAAAGGCAGTAAAACAATCTTTTAAAAATATTAGTGTATTACATGATTAAGATTGGATTTATTCTCATTTTAAGCCTCTAAAACACTATCTAATTCATAAATAGACACATATAAGAATATCTATTATTCATTACTTACTTGGAATGTTACATGTAGTACATTATTATTATACATTGAAGGATTGGAATCTTTAGTACCATGGGAACATCATGATCAAAAATAAATTATAAATAATAATGCCTAAATATTTATTTAAATAATTATTATTTATCCTAGTAAAATATAACATTCTCCATTATACATGTAGTCTCCTGAAGATATACATAAATGAAATGGTTAACCTAAAATTAAATTAAAAGGATGAATAAGGTACATGAATTAATAGAAAAAGTATCATCATAATCAATAGCATCATATAATAATTCTAGGAATATACTCAACATCATGAGTGAAACATTTTATGATGATATTTAATGCGGAAATATATAAAACTAAAACAGCATGAAAAAGTGGTCAAATACATCACACAATTTTTAAAAAATATAACATCTTGTCCACATATAATGTATGTTCATAAATAATAAAATAATAATTGTAGAAAAAGATAACATAATGTTCACTGAAAATACACATTATCTCCTAAGATGAATCACATTAACAGATTCCATTGAATTATATATAATTCCAGTCCCACCTGTCACGTCATAATATTGACATAATCATGCATACACATAGACCATATAATAGTCAGAGTCATGAAATAAACCATGGAAATGAATGGGTTTAATAAATATTTAATTAATAATAATTTTATTAATAAAATTTGGAATCCAAAATGATTGAGGGAAATAATATTTTTCATAAAAATTATCATTAGTTAGTGAATAGGAAACAAATAATGTGGATTGAAAATGTTGTTTGGAAATAATGTTTTTTCAGAAATCCCTTTATTTGTATAATAAATCAAGGTGTTAAAATTTATATACAATAAATAAAGTGTAATAATATTAAAATTTGATTATGAAAAATTATAGGAATATCCATATTGAAATTTATGTGATATTGGTATTACCCAAAAAAATGAGGTTTGTTAGAGAGTCCCCTTACATTAAATACCATTTTATTGTCTTCTATTTTCCTCCAAAGAATAATAAACATATTATTTATAAAACATTGTTCCAAAATTTAATTATGTTAATTTCATATAATACTTATATTTTAAAATTACGATATTCTAATTTATACCACACATTTTCCAATTTGTATTTCTTTTATATCATGATTATATTAAATTTTCTTGTTTCTCTAAAAAAAATTATTTTGTTAATAGTATTTTTTAAATTGTGAATTTTATTATAGATGATTAATAACATATATTTATTCTTTAATATATCAATAAAAGTTTTTTATATCCAACCATTGATCAGGTTATATGAAATAGATTTCTAATTTCATCGTTGGCGATTAACCAACCGTTACGAGGACATTATTGAAAGAGAGAGAAATTAAAGCATGAAATTTATATATATCTTAATTATTATATTTAATTTAGATAATAATATTAAATAAAATTATATAATTATCACTTATTAGAAATAACATGAATTTATTTTTGATAAAATTATGAAATGAGAGATAATGAGAAGAGAATGAGTGAATTGTTTGATAAAGAAAAATACTTTTCTTTTTGTGGATTATCATATAAAAAATCACAAATACTTGATGAAGGGATTTGGATTAATCCAAAACTTATATAAGTATTTAATGGTATTAAGACTGTGGATTTGGGTCAGAACTTTCCATTAGAATGGTCGATGAATCACTCTGGGAATGTTTTGATGCCATGATTTTTTAAATGGAATTAATTTTGTCATAATAATCTACAATCATTTGTAATATTAATTTTGATTATAAAAATTATGAATATTATGAAATACTTCAAAATAACTTTTTATTAAAAATGTTCTCAAATTTTCAATGAGTTTTTAATCAGGATATTTATTATTTAAAATTATATTTCAAATCCATTTTTCCATTTTATAATTTCCTCTTTAAGGACTAGTAGTAATCTTACATTTCTAAAGGATTGTTAAAAAACGGTTTTTGAGTCCACAAAATTGAGAATTTAAATTTAAAAAGACATCAGCATCCTTCTTGGTTCACAAGTTATCTTGAGTCATGTGGCTGCCTCAGGTCACAAACTCATCGTGTCTAATACCATGTCCATTAACATCCCCATAATTACATCACCGACAAGACCCACCAAAATCCCACAATAACATAAAATCATCATCATATTCTTCATCATATCATAGAGTTTCTCATCGTCATTGTCACTATCATTTTCACTGAACCATTTCCAATGTCACCATCCATACACCACAGTTGTCCGATGATGAATATCATAATCCATCTAGAAATTAATAAACATAGATCCTTGTCTACAACCTTCAAAACATTACCACATAAATATATGTGACACCATCATGACCAAAACAAATAAACACCAAATAGGAAAAAAAATCCACTATCAGAGGAGGAATATGAAAGGATAAAATAACTAAATAAATACACCACATGTAGTTCCACCATGGAACTCTTACCACTCATAAAACACATCCAAAAACTCCATTGGTATCTAATGTACTTGATCATATAAGAAAGTTTAAATGGTCTTTGGATATAGATCAGGGAGGATAAGAATAAAAAGGAGAAAAGAGGAACATAAATATAAATAGAATGAGAGTGGGAAACACTTGTTTTGAAACCCTAAGGGAAATTAAAAATTGAATACCATAATTGGATGAATGATGAATGAGGAATTGGGAACCTAGATTGAAACCCTAATAATAAACATGGACTGGAACCCTAATGAGAAACCCCAAATAAATCATGAGAAACATAGGAAAGAATCCATCAAAACGAAGAATATTTTCTTTCCCTTAATTCAACAACCACATTTCCAACCCCATATAAAAACTCAACAAACCCATCAAATATAGGTTGTGTGTGTTGGGCTAGATCACAAGAGTCGGGATAGATGTGTGGAAAATAGGAAAACTCCAGAGAACTATGAGAGAATAAACCTTAAAAGAGGAAGCATGAATGGGACGAATATGGAGAAAGGACCCATCAGTACTGAAGAGGAAGTGATTCCCAAATGGAATGATGAAAATCATAAATTTGAAGTAGAAAAAATAATTTGATAGTTATCTCATTGTTGGGAGAACTCGAACACCTAGGTGAAAGAGAATGAAGCTGAGAGCTGGACATGAAGTAGGATCATTAAATGAGAGATTGAGGCAACATTTTCTATCATTCAAAATTATAATATATATATTTACATTTATTACTCATGATATATAATATTTATATAAAGATTAATTATTTTTAGCCAAAATAATTATTCCAATGGTCTAGTTTATTTTCCCAATTGTTATGTTACGATTCCAATTGACACATTACCAATAATAAATGCCAAATCAATCTTTTAGTCACCATTCAGATATATTATTCTAGTGGTTATATAAATATATATATTCTATAATGCTTATTTAATCTCTAGTAATATCTTTATTTTATATATTACTATTCATTAGAGGGAAGTTTCATGAAGATTGGGTATATCTATATTTTCCTTTTTATTTTTTATATATTCTATTTGTTGTCCCATAATTATAATACGAATTTCAATGGGTATAATCATTTTTAATTTAGGGTTTTAATTATATAAATAATGTGTTGGAGGTTTCCCTATTTGTATTGTGAATAAAATATTTTATAATGCAATGGGTATATTCATTTTCATTAAATATATAATATATTGTGTATTTTTTTACTCATAGTTATTAAACTATTATGGGGAATAATATTTCACTTTATCATTCAAAATGAGTATACAACCTAATAATTTCCCCAATGTATAGATTTATATAATAAATATTGTCCAATTGTTGGTTGTGTGACTATAGTTGTAATGAAGATACTCTACTTGAGCTCCTTAAATAATTACTCACATTATTCCATCCATATATATTTTATTAATTTCAATGAATACAAGGTTAATGGGTGATAAATACTTGATACATTTCTCAGAAAGCATCAAAAGTACCCCTATAAGCCATGGAATTTATGTATTTCCTTGACATTGATGGGTTTAGGCCATTCCTCAACTAATTTTTTCATTGTGTTGTAAATCCTAATTCGATTAAATGTTATAATATGGGAAAATAATAAAATGACATCTTTTAAATTCATACATGTTGAATGTATAATACAATTTATCCTTCAATAATGTCACCAGAAAAATTCTTATATACAACTAATATTCCTCCATTCACTTGGAGTAAATGATAATATCTTTGATAATGACTATAAATATTTTTTAGGAAGTCTCTATATACAATATTCATTAAATTAATAAATAAAATTAGGAAATTAGTAAGTATATATGGTAGTACTATGAACTCAGTATGCCAATACAATATATGGAATGTAGTCAGTTGAATATATTCCTTCATCACCTTAATTTTATGATAGCCAGCATGAAGACCCAAATTTTATGAGTACTGAGCTACCTATAGATAATTGAAAAATTAATCAATCCTTACAATTGGATAATTTTAATTTTTGATGATAATATTAAAATACCAAAAATTGATACACATCTACATTGATCCATCCTCTTTCTTACAAAATAGCACTCGAACACCCTTAAGAGATGCACTTGGTTTTATAAATCCTTTGTCACAATATTATTCTATATTCTTATTAAGAACATCAATATAGATTGGTGGAATCATGTTGGGAAATTTTTATATATCACTGAATCTATGTATGTGTTTGGTTGATAACTCTACCACAAGATTTGGTGAATTTTTTGTAATGCCTTAGGAAATAAATTTGTTAATTCCCTAAAAATGTTAATTTAATCGAGGGTGATAGCTTCCATCAACTCAATCATTTGTAAAAGGTATCCTTCATCATATGTTAGCATCAACATACCGTTTATAAATTTTAAAAATGATATTCATGATCCACCATTTAATCTTATAGGTGCATGGAATGGTTTGGAGTAAGAAAATTGGGTAATTTTTCTAACAGTTGATATCAAATCTATATAACTACATACAATAAATATAATGTAAAAATATTTAATTCCAATAGGGGAGGATTATTATAGTTTTTTGGATTAATCATCCCAAATAGGATAATAGGAGATGTTTCCGACACATGGGATGTAGTTATCCCACCACATGGGGTTTTTATAGAAATCTCAAATTCATGGAAGAGAAAAATCAATTAAAAAGTTACAAAAAAACATGTAGACTATAATGGAATTTTTATAAATATAATAAAATAATATATATCCACTTATTGAGGTAATTTAAATTGTACCTTGTACAAATTAATTTCAATGATCCACTACAGCAGTAGTGACGGTAGAAGATTTTCATTACTCATTTTTATTTGTTGTTTTCTAAAACTGATTGCACTCTAGTACCCAGTGTTTAGTTCAATTTATTGTATTGATCATTTTTTTCATATAGTTTGTTCACTCACTCATGGGTGGTTCATTAAATGTTTCCTTTATTTAATCGATCATGCCTGTCAGTTTCATCATGTCTCTTCATCATTCATGATTTTGATGTACTTATCTTCCACACATGAATCATTATCATGTCCATTTGTGGAAATTCCAATTGTGATTTGTCCCATAATGTTTTTATATGTTTGGGGTTGGATCCTATTTTCCCCTTTCTCATTTGACCCACCGGCATGAAAAATCAATCTCGTATTCTTATCACTATAGCCATGGAATAATTACCCAATATCTATACATATTTTGAAAGAAATTCCAACTACATCTTTGTAAGACTCGTAGTCTAGGGTATCTATATACTTTTTTAGGTTCAATTTTAATCCCCTAAAAATATATCGATTTTTTATATCATTTGTGAAACCAAACGTAAGCATATATTTCAATCCTTGTAATGTTTTAATCATAATTTGTTACATATTCACTTTCATTTTTCATCATATATATGAATTATCTATGTATCTATATTACAAGAGATATAGGGAAATTCTTATTAAGTTATATCTTCTTAATTTATTACCACGACATATATTTTATTTCTTCATTCATCTTAGTGGTCTTTAAAAACACCAACCATTAATTGGAATCTCTATAGAAATGATAAATGGACACAATCATATTCATTGAATAATATGTCATTAGAAAAACTATCTCTATTAATTTTACCATCTAATTCTCAACAATTGGATCATAGGATCCACTAAATTTCATTGTTTGTTTTCTAATAAAGGACTCAAAAAACAATTTTTCCTTATTGGGTAAAGGAAGAAATTATATTTGGTTTCTGTTAGTAATCATTTCCAAATACATTTTAACATCACCTCCCATAAAATTAGGTATGCCATTTAGATAATCATTTCATTATCCATCACATGGGGTTGGACCTGGTTTTTCCTAGATCCCACCATTTTATAAAATTTAAATGTCCCAATAGAAGTCAAAAAATTTTGAATAAATAATTTATTATTTTGTTCTAGTATGACTAAATAAATATATAATGGGATATATATGTTTCTCGAATTAATAAAAAAATTATTCATTGTTGTTTACATATATATCGAAATATCATAATGTATATAGCTAATGTTTTCTAATCCTATTTCCCTAATTTATCTATACTATAACTTTTATACCGACTATATCTACCATATTATTTCTTATGTGACTGTTACATCCTTATAATTATAACTAAAATAATATTAATACATTAGAGTACATAGATGTTAATAATATTGGGGAAATAAAGATCATACATCAATGCTACAAAGTATAATTTAAATATTTATTTCAATCCTTCATATTTATCCTTCTAAAAGATCACAATAACATTAATACATGTAGTCACATGAGAATATACACCAATGCAAAGTGTGATCTAATGGCCTAATAAGAGGATTGATAAGGGATATGATTCAGTATAACATTATATTATAAAATCATTATCATCATATAATATGAATATGATAATCATAAACATCATGAGGGATACATTTGATAATTTCATGGAATTTGGAAATGCATAAAAATTATACATCATGTGGTAGTAGTAAAAATCCATACACAGGTGTGAAAAAATAACGAATCATCTACACTCAAAATATACATGCATAAATAATAACATCAGAATTGTGAATAAATATAGAATCATATTAACATAGAGTATAAATTATCTCATGAGATACATCACATTACCAATGAAATTGGGGTCATATAATTATGGACCTGTAAGTCACATCATAATATTTACATTATCATACATTCCACATAAAACAAATAACAATAATCCACATGAAAAAACACATGTAATGTAATTGCTTTCAAAAGTATTTCTTCAATAATAATTTTATGTATAAATTTTCAACTACAAATTTAATAATGGGAAAAATATTTGGAATATATGTCATAATTTATTTGTCAATATGAAACTACAGAAATGGAGTAAAAGATATGTTTTGGAGAGAATATAATTTTCAAAAAGAAATTATATTTGTATTTCAAATTAAGGGGGTTAAATGTATATCCTTTTTATAAATAATAATACTAATAGAATGTTATTTAATAAATGATATATAAATATCCATAATGAAATTGATGTAAAATTGGTATAACCTAATGAAAAGGATTTATGTTAAAGAGTCACCGGACATTAAATTTATATTGATTTCATCTCAATTCTATATCATTTATAATAAATATTGGACTATTAAAATATAGTTCCAAAAATGAATTGTAATCATTTTTTCAAAAAATTATCCATTAAAATTATTTTATTCAAAATTTCAAAAATAATTTTTTTAAATGTGATTGGTTTGGAAATCATGTAATCATTAAATTTTGTTCTTATTCTTTGATTTCTTTATTTTTTGAAATTAATTATTATATTATTATATTTCATTCCAAAAGATTTATAATTTTTTTATAATAAATAGTTTATAATAACTAACTGATAGGTTTGTTGTAATATATGTATAGTTAATGTCCACATCTATGATTAACTGATAGTTGATGTGACATTTTCAATTGAGTAGGAATGAGTGGATTTAAATTTATATATGTCATCATTGTGATACTTATGGTATTTTAACATCAATAATATAATTTAAATATTTTATATAGTAAAATATTATAATTTTTTATTTGAAAATAATGGAATTGAGAGAGAGGAAGAAAAATATGTGAGATGAGTTTGAAACAAAAACATAATATTTCTTTTGTGTGGTTTCTCATTTATGATACTAGACTTCATGGGAGATTTTATTATGTTCACGTGAAAACATCTATAATGATTATTATGGGTTAATGGAGATGTTTTTTAAAGATGTGTTCTATTTTAAATTGTTGGTGGAGTGGTTTTCTAAGGATAAAGAGAGATAATTTTAATATATGAGGAGAGAGGTATTTTTAGAATAAAAGATTTTATAAAATAATATATCAAATATAAAACATATAATAGTAAATATTTATAACATAAAACATAGATAAATAAAATATAATTGTTTCAAGAATTTAAATTGCTTGATATTTTAAATTCAAAATGCTTACTAAAAATAAAAAAAGACTAGTGAAAAAATTTTACGCTAAGAAATAAATTTCAAATTTAAGGGTTTTACAATTATTCATATGTTTGGAAATTATTTTTATTATATTTTAATAAATAATTTATTAAATTAAATATTTTATATCCTAAAATAAATTCTATAAATGATTAGGTCCTTAAATCATTATGAATGATTCAATTTAAGATACATTTTTATGTGAAAACTATATTGTTTACACTTCTCCTAAAAAATGTAGTTTTTCATTAAATTAAAAATACCATGGAAAATTTAAACATCATGATTTCAAAAATGATATTAATTTTATCAAAATGTATTTCTTACATTGAAAATTTTAATTTTTAATATTTTGAATATTATTTTATGAAGTACATTAAATTATAGTTTATAAAAAATTTTCATTTATATACTTTGAATTTTTAAATCATGATATAAAATATTTGAAATTATAATATTTAAATTTAAGTGTATTAAATATGATAAGTATTTTTTATATCACAATTAATTATTTTTAGTTCAAGTTACTACTATAGTGGTCAGTTTAATATTTGGAATGGCCAGGTTACGATTCCAACAGTTATATAATATTTCAAAGATCACATTACCTTTTATAAATTCTACATCATTACTAAACTCAACATTAAACACAATTCATATCATAGTTATATATTTCAATTATCTAAAATTTTGATTGGTTTAAGAATTTATTATCTATTTTCTATTTTGTTGTTTATGGGAGTAATTTCTCTTGAGATTGGGGTGGCTCGTATTTTCACACTAAAGTTTCTCTTTTTTATATTTTTATCCCCTTATAATAATTTTAATTTTAATGGGTTTAACATTGAGAGAATTTAATTATTTTCATTAGTGGAGTAATGTGTTTTTGGATTATATAGGTATTATATGTATACAATATTTTATAATTTAATATAACACATATTAATTTTATGATAAAAAATATTTATAATATATGGGTTTCACATAACCATTAAATGCATCAGTAGGTGTCAAAAATAAAATAGATTGTTAATTTTTTAAGAGCCTTACCCATGTATATTATATTTCATGTACTATGTTTTCTTTAGTATGTTCATATGTTTGAACCATCTTTACAAATTTGTTTATTTTGTTTCTGTTATTTTTTAAATGGATATGATATCAATGGATTACATTTTATCCCATGTGATTATTAATATGGAATTATTATATCATGATTTACTATAATATCAATTATATATTAGAATCCACTATATTCATACACTTAATGATCAAATAATCTCACCCATATCTAATATTTCCTTTCCCCATGATTCTGTGATTTTTATTATGATCATTATTTATGAATATACTAAATTTAACAATCGTGTTCTCAAAGAAAATACTATGTTTTATTTTTTCTTCATAAAATGAAATTCTGAATTCAATCATGTTTCTAGTTTACCAAGACTATTAAACTATTCATTTCATTGCGATGATACTTTCTCTATCTAGTACCAATGTAATAATGTATCCACCAAATCAAGGATAATATATTTTGGGTGATTACTATTTTTTATACGTACATGTTGTTTGAAACCATGGAAACCTAATAAGAAAAAACATTGATTAGTTTTTATAACCCTCTGGCTGACATTGAGGATAACTATTGCAATAGGATAACATAATAATATTTTCAAAAGGTAGATATTTGTTATTTTCCTATACTTATATCCCTGACTAAATACTCTAATTAAAAATGGTTTTATCATATATGAATCAGGGGTTAATAATTCGAAAAATTGTTTTCTTATGAAAATATCATCCATTATTTTAGTACATAGTGAGTATTCCATTACTGTACACCAGGTTTTCCAATCCTATGAATTTTAATTAGGTCAATTCATTTTTTGTGAACCATCAATAAGGGTTTAATCTATCATTACCAAGTATGAACATGTTTAACCTATGTAATTGTATTTTGGAAGTATCGTTTCATGATTTAGATATCCAATAAATGAATTTTCATGTTTGATCACTAAGACGAATGATGCTTGATGGTCATTTGACCCTTCTTTATTTTGTATAGGGACTTAGGATAAAAAATGACATTGAAATGGTTATAGGTTTTCTAAATTAATTAAATATATAATTTTAATATACTTAATTCTATTCCATTATATGATAAATTGTCTCTGTGAATGTTAATTCCTATAAAAAAATTGCAGATATTGTTTTTTAGTGAAAACTCTAATACTTAGGATGCACATATTACATTTTTATAAGTACTCTCTATTAAAAGATATTGATATAGATCATTAAATTAAATTATTATTCATTTACTCACTAAATATATTATAAAATGGGTATCAATTAGCTCAAATATTCTAGAACCCATATCAATGTTATGTGACGGATGTTGAATTTGATATTCTACATAAATCATTAATCAATAATTAATTTTGGAGTAAACATGAACTCGCAAGGGAAATTTCATCTATAAAATGGGTCATGAATCCTATTAAAAGGGGTTTTTATCAGAAATAGTTTTGGGAATATAAAAATTTAAAACATTCTAATTTATTAGGAATATATTGATGTGTTTCCTCAGGACATACCAACTCTCCCCCTAAATCTTGATGTTGAGTATTGAATAAAACAAGTTTACCATGATTTGCATATTCCAATGAATCCATATTAAATTTATCCAATTGATTTATTTGATTTGAAGAAGGAACTATATTATAATATTGATAAATAATTTATTTTTAATAGTTCATAAAATATGGGTTTTCCTATTCTTCTTTATGAGAATAATAATTGTTCAATACATTATTGAATTGATTATCAGGTAGTTAAAAAGATCACTAGTTAGAATAACTATCATAAATACCATATATATATATATATCATATTTTATGAATTTAAAATAGATATATAATTTAATAAAATGGATCTTTGACTTGGGTATCATCAGATAAAGACCAAGAATGAGGATATTCCCATGTTAACCTTCCTTACAAGGTATGGTGATTATGAATTTCTAATAATTCAATTTGGAAATACAGAGTCTCCTATATTTTTAAATAATTTAATGAATATATTACTTATATATTTCCTTGATAAATGTTTTTGTATTTTTTATATTATATTAATTTTTTAGAGATATCATAATTGCATTAAAAAAATTGTTAATTTTTTAGCTGTCCCAGAGTAAATAAATGTCAATTTCCTAATTTACCAACATTTATTTTTTTTCTTTATAAATGTACATTATTGGTTCGTAAAATCTCTTCGGAGGGTATAAAAGTAGATTCTTCACAAATAATATTACTAAACATTGGGCCTAACCAACCGCAATGACTGAGATATATAACTTTCTTAGTTTATCATGATATTATCATTACTTTTTAGAATATTTTTCATGACTTTCATATCTAATCAACAAATTTATCATTGAATGTTACTATTTTAATATAGTTAAATGAATGTGTGTAAATTATAAGCAACTACTGTAAATTTTAGTAATCAGACATATTCTTACGATGCTCCGCATTGGAGAACGTTTTGTATTATATGGTTGTGCATTATTGAAGTCACATAATCATTTTCTTAGGTCGAATGATATGGTATATCACAACCCATACCAAATTGGACCATGTCGTGACTCTCCACAAGCACCTATAACATGCCATGGGATGGCGAAAAGCATCAAAAAAGCATATCACATACATACAAGGCCTTAATCTAATAAAGACACCTCCCAATCCATTACAATGATGAAATGTGAAAAAAACTAAATAACCAAGCTTGTATACATCTAAATTCAAAAAAAAAGAGTAAGAATGGAAATAAATGAATTTAAACAAGTCCGAATAAAATCCCTCCCCCAAGGAGTCAAAAACGCTATTCCTTCTAGAATGTAAAACATGGATTATTTTTAGAATACTGCTTAAACACACCTCGGTCTTTCTTCTCTCTCAAAGAAAAATATCATCATAGTTCATCAAGGACTCTCTAAAAAGTTCAATAATCTACATAAGACATAACACTTGGGGAAAATAATTTGTAGGGGTGAGTATAAAAATAATTAGTTGGAAACAATGAATCCATAAATCATATAACAAAGGAATACAATGAGTGCAACATAAGTATATCTCTATAACTCATATAAGAAGAATGTCCTAATAGAATAGAAAACACACAACCTAAAGTAAAGCCAAAACTATTGTGTAAAAAAATAAAATTATTGATGAAATATTCATGAATGAATGAATTAGGGAGAATATAAACATTACACTGATAGTACTGATGATGTCTGACTAAGAGGAAGTGCTCGTTAGGTATCTCCATTAGAATTACATGCTTATAGTTTGAATAGTATATAATAAAAAATTATGATCACTCCCAAGGACATGTGATGATATGATAAAATAGTCTATATTAATATTATAAGTAGAAGATGGTTACCTACAATAGTTTTGGTAATAAAGATTCCAATAAATCCATGTTAGGTACAAAGATGAATAGACGATCTCACTTCAGGACTCTTAGAGAGATTCTAACAACACTATCCCAGAAGTCCTTATAAAGGTTTCATAGGCCTAGGAGTATGAGTTGGTTCTATATTAATACTTAAATATTCGATAAGGGGAAGGTAACATAATGAAAATGTTCTACGATGTAGAGGGTATGGGCTCCAAGACATGTCTTTGAAAGAACACGATATAATGAAAGGTTAAATGCACTGTCCCTTGACTACGTGTCCTACCCATGTCAATGGTCATCGTATATTTCTCATGTGTATGTAGAAGTAAATATTTTTTAGGATGTATGTTTATTTTTACCATGTGATAGTAATCAACTTCATCATGTTTATATGTGACCATGGACCATTGCATGACATATCCCATGTACTCAGGTCAATGTCGTGTATGTGTAAGGGTGTACAAAACATGCTACAAATCGTGTACTTTGACCTTTGTCCTTGTACCCCCCCCCCCTCCTGAGGAACACATTGATTTTCCAGGGATAGGACACACACCATGTGAACTAGTAAATTTCCATGTTATACATATGTATCTCTCCAAATTGTAGTGGCTCTATAGAGGGCCCAAACATCATGTAGCTCCGAACTACAGGTCATGTAACATAGAAATTTATAAAAATATTTTTTATCCCATCCTCACATTCCCTCACCACAGTCACCCATGATTTCATCTTCAATATAGATTAAAATCAAGGATTTAACATATCCAATCCTCACCATGTTTATTTTCTAGAATTCTACATTTTAATCCTCTTGAAAAATAGAACATTTTCTTCCTATTCATTGTCAACACATTCCACTCAATCTGTGGTAGGGGTTAAAATGAAGTCAAGTCAACTAACATACACCACCATTACACCTATGTTACATCATGTTGAGACTAGATCTAAAATATCATATTTTTTTACCATGAATAGGGAGTAAAAATATTTATCCATTAGTATTTATCAAACCATATTCCAAAGTGTGAACGCCGGAGGTGATTGAATAATTAGGGAATAAAATGAAAATATAATCAAAAGAAATATACCCTGATTTATTTTCCTATTGATGTCAATTTTTTTCTATTATAATGAAAATCAGTGAATCAGATATTTAATAACATAAAAAATTCCCTTGAATACTAAATAAACTGTCCTTTCATCCAACCTTCTGATTCGCTAATCAATGTGTTGGTCGAAGGAGTTTTTTTTGTCATAGTAATTAATAATGGGATAATAAATCAAAAAAACTCCCTATGTTGATTAGGATCGATCTATAATGAATAGCAGGGAAGCACCGTGATTGTGGGAGAGATCCTTCGAATCTATTGTGTGTTGATTTTCGATCCAATATCTAGTCATTATTCGTCTGAGATAAATCCTAAAATTCCCTCTCTAAAGACTCCCCAATGGATCCATGGTTATTAGTCTAACCCTATTATTTTAACAAAAGAGACTATTTAATGAATCTCTAATCATGATATCAACAAAAGGTATAAAAATGATTTCTTTAAATATTTTATTCATTTCATTTCCTTTGATTACTTTTCCTCAAACCCTAAGTGATTACCATAGTTAAGTAATTCCTAGGATAAAACCCACTTTATGAATTAAATGGTTCTCATAAAATTCTAATCTAGGCCAAATAATATTATTTATTCTAATTATTTAGGAAAAAGTCATGCATGTTCTATTTAATATATTTTATATTTTCAGACAGTTATTCTGTGGAAAATGTGCATTGGAATTTAATTCCATATTAGCACCCAACATCGAGAATAATCTATAAAATATCCATAAATAATATATGTAAACTCTTAGTTATTAAATATCCTGACCATGGGGACATACATCATTGAAATGTGAAAACAATAGCTATATAGAATAATGTGGGTATTGGGAATGCATCTAAGATTCCTACACCCATTTTCTCTCATGAAGATTATCATGCTTCCACATAACACACACTAAAGGAATCGATCACCAATGATGGATCTTATCATCCAAATTAAATCACAATTGGGTACATAGATAATATAGGTCCATCCTCGATTTCCTACTCACCCTAGTCGATAAAGATTGGTGTATCAAGCATGTACCACCTTGGCTATGAGACAAGGAAGATATCATGTTTCTGGTCTAACTATAGAGTTATAATTAAGCAGTTTGACACCTCGCCATCTCAACATGGTATTTAGAAATAGACCTTTAATCTCATAGATAACATGACACCTTAGAAAAATTTCAGTAATCCATGTCAAGGTAAAACCCATTGAAATAGAAGGTCAACTTCATCGAAATCTCAAGGACTCTTTTGTATGTCTGAAAAATACTTCTGACGGCTCAACATTATCTTCATCTTCTCGAGGATGAACTTTACATTCTAATTATTTTATCGCTCCTAATATGGACCCATGATTATTAACTCTTCTAGGATAATCCAGTTATTTAGTGACCCCATGTGTAACCCACAAAAGGCCTCTATTTATGCCATAATGATAGTGGAATGATAGTTGATGTTCTTATAAATCTACACCTATGTAATATGGAACTCCAAATTATAGAAAAATTTCAACATAAATGATCATAGAATGTCATCCAAACCATTAATGGTATGCTCAGTCTAGTCATCAATATAAGTGTGAAAATATTTTCTCATGTGTAATAGAGTCCCAAAATCCCCCTAAAATTTCATCCTCAACAAGGATATAAAGAAATGATCACGTTAGAAATGATCATCAATGTAAATCCATGTAGTTGGAATATACCCTGCACATAGATTCATCCCAGGATATCTACTAAACAATACTCCCTAATTTCTGTGAATTGGTCCGATATGGTGAGTTAGTCTACGATCATCCATATGTAGTCATGTACCTTGGTTGTACATGATAATCCCATCATGAAGTCCATAGATATCACATCTCATTTTCATTTTGGAACCTAGAAGTGTTGAGATTAATCTTTTGGAACTCGGTTCTCAGATTTTACTTATTGACAAGTTAGACATTGAGATTAAATATATAAAACTACCTTCTATATCTATTGACCCAAAAACTAATGTTAGAGGTTCAAGTACAAATTTTGTAAACCTGGATGTACTAGCAAAGGATATGTATGAAACTCTATCAGAACCTACTCTAACAATATCACTGATACAAACATGAATCCAATGAAAAGTAAAACATGGACCCCAACTTTAGAAAACACATGTGGTGTATGTATGTTGGATATATGATTACATAAGATCTCATGTTTGGTATCCCCATTCTATGCCTTGTGGACTCACTAAAGGAGTAGAGGGGTGAAACCCATCGAATTGAGGTATGCTTCGTCATCTCCATCCATAATAGATAACTAAAATGTTTCCAAATACTCTGATTCTTCATTGAAAAAATTTGAATAATATCTCCATTAGAAAGCATTGGCTTCCACATTCCCCTTCCCATATGTAATGTCAAATTTGAAGTCATTGTCCTAAAGAAACTCTATTCATCACCTCTATCTGATGTAAAGATCAATCTGAGAGAATATAAATAAATATGAGACTCTAGTGACATTAATAGATTATAAATAACTCACCCATCATGTATTTTAACCACATATTAAATGTGATGACTACCGTTGTTAACTCAATATCTTAGTTCACATAGTTTTTTGCTATGGACTCAACTCACATTATATATAGGCAATCATTTCTCACCTCTACATCTAAAAAACCAATTTTTTTTCTTCATGAATCTTAGAACACTGTTTAATCAACATCCAACGCTATAAATATGATGTTGGGAGTGCCTATTGAACACTTCCTCAAAGATGTGAAATATTTCTACAAACACGCTTTCCACATTTAATTAATACCGTTATATTTATAAGTTTACATGTTCAATGATATTATTGGGAAATTATTTATGAATCTCTACAAATAGATTACCCACCCAGGGAAGCTTATTACCTTTTATATGCTTTTGTGTGGCTCCAAATCTAACACTACCTCATCCTTGGCTAGGACAACATACCCTCTATCCACTAAGATAAGATGTCCTAGAAGTAGACCACATAAATCTATAATTATCATTTTGATATATTTTTATAATTTTGGTGCTCTCAGAGTATGTTTAGAACTGTCTTATGTGTCTTTTATGTTCCTACTAAGATGTTGTGTATAAATGATGTTTTCGTTGAAGACTACATAGAAAAAATCTATCAAAGCACTAAATATATGGTTCATGAGTTCCATGAACATTCCAAGGGAGTTCATCATGACCAATAGAATCACCATGTACACATACGGACCATATCACCATAATAATGCCATATTTTGTATACTGTCATCCTGTACTTGCAAAAGGTTATTTCCTACCGATGGTTAGCCTTCAAAAACTATTCTTCCACTATAAATTGATCAATAAGATAAAAAATAATTTATAGTGGATAAATGTTCTTCCTCGAAACCTAGATCATATTCCTAAAGTCCACAGACAACATAATTCTCTTTCACTCCTTATTGGTGAACAAAACTATTCATTCCCATGTTGAAACACTTAGATTCTGAAATACCTTGCTTTATATGTCCTCCAACTACACCATCAGCTTGAAAAGCTCTAGAGAATTCATTTGTTATGAAGGTGCTATAATTGGCGCCATCTCATGGTATATATAACTGTATGAGTGTATCTCATTACGAGGATGAAAATATAGAACATCCATAGGGAAGACATAACCATACACTGTCACTATAGTAGTAAAATAGAAACTCATAAAATACATTACATTAAAGGTTTGTGTCGTGAACTGATGTGTAATCGGTTGTACCCTCCTATTCATGAGTCCATCCTACACCACCTTGGTTTCATTTTCACTAAAAAAATAGAACATGGTGACATAACTATGATCACACTGAATCCTCCACCTAAAATAGTCAATATATGAATGAAACATGGATAAAAATTTTATACCTATAATGATGTAGTAAGGAATCTTTGTTGATACAAATAGATTCCAATAGAATCTATTTCTTCTATGATTCAAGTTACACCATTATAAAAATTTTGTGATCATTGATTCATCTCATGTTGGACTCTCCATGTGTATGGATCAAGACATGGGCTTAACCAGATTCTCTCTGTCTTGTACAAGGTATGCAGAATGAAAGGAATGAAAAGAACTTATGTCTATCAGTACTCCTACTAGAGTATAAAAGACTCTATTCATATCTCAAAAAATTCATATGTCCACCAGGTCATTTTATTAGATCGTCTCCATCTATCACAACCTTTGTCCTCTAGTACTCAATGCCTGGTCAGGCAACATGGGGGTGATGGGGGTTATAAAACAATGATTCTAACATCTCCTATCTCTTATCTCCTCTACCAAAACTGCCACTATAAGAACATGGAATCTCCCACCATTAACTCTACCTTGGTGTCCCATCCACATTCCCTCTCTCAGTTTTATAGTGGATCATAAAATATCATTCAATATTTCCCTATTAATCAAATGAGTAGAACTGCATCTCTCTAAACTGACTAGACCCACCCTTTGAGCATTTAACTTTAGAATCTCCCTCTTAGGACCTCCACCTAAAATGCCTCTCATATATTAGTCAATAAGAAGATCATCACTCTCTATTTTTGAGGTCTATACTCCCTCTATCCCACTACTGAATACCATTTTTTATCACCTCATCCTAGAAATTGTCAACCCCAAAATACATGTACTGATCCCCAACATAGGTAGTAATAAATAGAGTAATAACACTAACAAATATGTATATATGAAAACCTCCCTGGACGGTCCATGTCCTAAGGAAATCATCATAAAACATATCCATCATGTACCTGGAGCGGTGTGTAATCTTTTATGTATACTCATCTAATATAATGTGACCCATTTGGATCTTCTGAATATCTTTTATATGTAAATCTCTTACCATATCCAATGAAAAATCATCTATAAAAAGGTACTCAAATTTTATCCATGTCGGAGTTTCCCCATCATATAATAGTGTCACCAAACCCCACAGTTGCCTTGTTAATCCATAGATATTGCTCACTACCAGGGCAACCATCTGATATTCTGGAGACTTGACCAGATTAAAAACATTTTTCACAACCACGATACATTCCTTGAACTCTTATGATTTGGGAGATTCTCAAATCCTAAGGGTTATCTATTTCTCAAACTCACGAACTGTACTCAGAATGCACACCTAATCTATTAGGACTACTGGTACCATGTGTTGTTCTGTATGAGGTTGTATAAATGGATTATCACCTGAATGTAAATTCTTAGTAAGTTGTCCTTGTGTCAATTCATCATCACTATAGGGATCATCCTTGGGATCATGATGCTGAATTAAATGTGGGATTAATCATAGAGGCTTCATAAAAGAAAAAATGATACAACACAGTCAATGAGGATATCTGAAAAAATGAATCAATAAGGGCATGAAAATCAAAACTCATTCCTGTAAGATCCATATACCAATTTTTAACTTGGAACCAATTACCTCATGTAATGAGTCGAATAAAAGGCGATCAGTGTACTTGGAAATGAATATATTGACCGCCACACCAACATTGTTGTCCGTATCCTGAAATCTGAACTCACAACACATAACACTGTTTCCCAAATCCAATCTCACTGAATTTGGAACTAATGTATAACTGATTTCTTTGGTACCACTATGTCAGAAAAGGTCCCATAGGGGGTCGTTCCACAATTCCCCAAGTCTACCTCTAATATTCCAGGGTCTAGATAATTTCAGTAATATGTAAATTGAATGAAATTATAGGACTTATCCATTGTACCAATACACATACACACACATAAAAAAGATAAAATTATAAAATTTAAATACAACTGACCAAATTTTTCATGATAACATCATACTATTATTACAATAGTACGATATAATGTAATGGAATGTAACAATATAAATATTCATGACTAAAAATAAGTGTCAAAAACAGAAATCTAGCCAAAATGTAAACCATGGGATGAGGTTGAAATACCATAGGAACACATCAAGGTCTGTCTAGTCTCTCTATGAACCATTTGGTATGTGTCAATCAAAGACTCTGTCATTAGTTATATCATCTTCACAAGGCCTAACACGTGTCCCAAAATCCCATGTAGGTGTGGGTATAACAATATTTAGTTGGAAACCCCAAAACCAAATAGCATAAATTAATGGAGATAATGTTTTTTCTATACAGGATTTGTCTATAGTGCATATGAAAATAAAATGTTCATATACTCAATAATGACCCTTATACAAAAGGTAAATCAAACCATTGTATAGAAGCATATGATTCTAGATCAAAGATTCCACAAAAAACTCATATCAGTGAACACACCCTAGATTATGATATAAATAATGACACCCATCAAATTGATAATGCTCATTTGGTATTTCGTTTAATATTACAAATAGATACTCTTAAGATAACTATATTCATAAATTAAGATCACTTTAATGGACATGAGGTGATACCAAACCCTCAATCTGGATAAACCATATAATTATAGAATCTGTTCTCACATATTTTGGTTCATTAAAATACCATGAACTATATCTAAGGATTGAATATGATTAAAGGATCTCACTTTGGGAATCATGGAGGGATTCAAGATACACTATCCTAGAAGTATTATTGAACGGACCATTGTGCTAGGAGGGGGAGATAATTACATACTAACACTTGTTGTATGGAAATGGATAACACACCCTAATAAAACATTTCCATTATATATAGTAAAATTGATCCAATCCATCGCTAGGTATGTACATGGAGTGTAGAAGGGTTACACATTATGTCCATTGACATCGGGTCCTACCATTGTAAATGACCCATGTCTATTTCTCATGTACATGTAGAAGTATATGCATGCAAGATTCCAATGTATTCTATCCATGTTCATGTACATTAATTTATCCAATTTACATGGGTACTTGTACCAGTACATTGAATAACCTATGTATTCTGGTCAAAGACATTTCCATGTAATAGAGCTCTTAGCCTAATACAAACAGTGTACTTCAAACTGTTTTCATAAACCCTCGGAGGTACATAGTGAGTTATCATAGAGTGTTCCCATGCTTTGTAAACTAGTCACACAATGTGTGGTATATAAATATCTCAAAAAATCTCTATATTCTGCATAGGGGAACCCACACGACATGTAGCACTGACTTACACATTTGGTAGATCATATATTTACATAAACCTTCATTCTTATATAAGAGTTCTCTCATTCCACCTTCTTTTTAGATTACGACTTCAATATTGGTAAAAATCAAGGATCCACCTTATTCAAACCTCCATATGGATGATCACTAGAACGCAACAATGGAATCCATTCATAAAATAGATTTTGTTAATGTTGTTCATCGTTTGTGAAATCCACTCAAAGCATGGGTTTCAAATTTAGTTCGATCTACAATACACCACCACCATCGTACGTTCATTGCATAATGATAAGACCAGATCTAAAATATCTCATCATTGTTCCATGAAAATTGTGTGAAAGGATTGATCAATTAGGATTTGTTATACAGTGGGATAAAGTAGGAATTCCAAAAATGAATGAAGAATCAAGGGAAAAAATAAAATGAAAAATAATGTGGAATGGACCTCGATCGATATTTTTGTAAATTTTATTTCATTTTCATTCAAGTGGAAATTGATAAATCTAAAAAACTAATTAATCATACAACTGGCCGATCTACAAATCAATTCTTTCATCGATTGATTTTCATTCACCTATGATATTAGTAACATGGAAATAAATCAGAATAAAAATGTCATACATTCATTCGGATTGATCTCTTGTGAAGAATGGGGATGAACAGTGATCTTTATTGAGTTGTTTTGAATCTATTGCATATCGATCATTGATCCCTAATCTATTCACCATCCATCTATTATAAATCCTTCAATTCTCTCTCCAATGGATCTTTAATTGCTCTAGTATTATGTGGATAACCATGGGATTCTAAAATAAAATCATTTATAATTACTCTCCAATCACTACATCAAAAAAATAATTAAATTTTTAAATTTTTTTATTCATTTTCACCCGACTTACGAATTTTCCACAAACTCCATATGTCGAATGATATTAGATCATGCATAGGGATAAACCATTGTTTTAAACTCAAATATACCCTCGTATTTTAGATATGATTCCCTATTTATATTTTATTCCACATTATTTGTAATATTATGTTCACATGCTATTTAATATCTTTCAAAAACAATTCCATGAACACAGGGCCTCTGAATTGCATGACATCTCAGATCCTGGTCTCCATAAAATTCGAAAAATTTATAATAAATACATGGAAGATGTGATTTCATATATAGTGATACTTTAGGTTTCATGACAATTTATGGTTTATGAGAAAAATTACACAACTAACTATTTAGAGTTAATTGTGATAATATTTTCACTAATGATATGGATGTTTTAACACTATGGAGAATTATGAGAAATATATAATAATTAAAAAATAATGAATTATTGTTATAGACATAATGATATAATTTTATCAAGTAACTATAGATTCCTTCAAACAATGGTTTTGATTGATCAATACATTACCACCCTAAGAAGCCTAACAATGTGAAATATGCTCTTATTCTAATGTGTCCTGCTACATCATCTATGAAGAGAATAAAAAAATCCAATATTTCAATATTGGGAAATGATATATATTGAAATATTTAATGAAGGTGATAAATATTATCTTTATCTAATGAAATTTAAACTATAGATCTAAATGAATATTAAATTGGAATATAAAGAAGATTCAGTGCTCTAAAATTAGGTAATAAATGGTACTATGATCAACATTGATTGTAATGAAATGATATGGTTTAGGAAGATGGTATTTTTTTCCTTCTGTAATATATTTACAAATGTATTAATTGGATGTGAATCATAGTTCATCAGTCTTTAATCATTCAGGAAAGATGAACATTTTTTTAGATCTAATGGAGTATCTATTTTTGGATTGTATGATGAGATAAATTTACAAGTATGTATTTTGATGCTTTTTATGATGGAAATTAATGGTTTATATATAAAGTTATACGGGTGACCTATATTCATTACCCATACTAGAATTGAAATGGGGAAAAACACCCAGAATTTTGTCATTAGGACCCCTAAGAAACCTAATATAGAAAATGTTTTTTGTGGAGTTTTTTTCACCATATAATGTCAGTACTCCCCATTAATATTAGATAAGTTTTCTCTCTTGATATTCATAGTAGTATAAACATTAGGTGGTACTGTTTCTTGGAGTACGTTAATATGTTTCAATTAATTGGGATCTGGCATTTAGATAAAATTATAGACAAGTTATCAGTAGGTTCTGTATATAGACTTGTATTTCATAACTATTTATCATCCATATAAAGATGTATGGTATAATAGAACTATTAATTCATTATAGTATGTTAGAAGTTATTATTATTTGTATTTTAATGTTATATTGGATATATAAATTCCTCTAGTTGAGTCTCCTAACACCAAAAGACTTTACTTTATCTTTTAGGGGGATCATCATGAATCACTGTATGAGAAGGAGTTTAGAACTCCCAAAAATAATGGATAAAGTTTTATAATTAATTATAAAATTAATTCATCAAAATTTTGATATGTCAGAGATATTAATAACTATTTCACAATGTATAAAGGAAACATAGATTCAATAAGAAATCTATTTTACTAATCACCGATGAGATCTGGATATCGTTGTTAGTTAGAAGGTATTTTTATGAATTTCTCCTCAGAATAAGACTAAAAATTTTGGGAAGAAATTAATTTTTAACAATAGGTCAATTTTCACTGTCATGATTCATTATCATCTAGGGATGGTACCACAGTTCATGGAACTTCCACCGAAACTGTCATTATTTAACGATGTGTTCCATATATTTCTCATAATGAAGTATGTACCTAATAATTCAAAATTACCAAGCTCAATGGTTCTACCATAAAAGAATGATATTTCATAAAAATAAAAAATATTATAAATAAAAGATAATAGAAATAATTTTAAATAATGCAAGACTACATACCATGTTGATGTTCTCTAGATGAGTTAGATATTCGATGACACAAAATTGGAAACAGAGATTATCCTTAAATGAATATATTCGTACTTAATATTTTATAATGATGGATGTTTTGGGGGACATTAATTTACTGGAAGGTTAGGGTTTTAATGTAACCCTTTTTTTCAGATATATTTATGTTTTAAATAAATAAAATCACTTTAATATCTTGGGATACAATTTATTATGATTCTAAATGAACAATAATATAGTATAGTGTTATAAAATAGTAATTATATGTTAGAGTATGTATTAGAATAAATAAATTATAAACAATATATGGTTTACAAATGTAAAAAATTCATTCATTAGTTATTATTTTATTATAAATGAAAAAAATTATATGAATATAAAAATATATATTTCATGAAAAATAATTTTATGCATGAAATATTTTTATTATATTATTGAATAAAATTATTTTGTCTTGTTGTATTATTATACTAAATAATATAAATTATAAATTATATATATATTTTTAATTACTTTCTGAATATTATTTCTCATCATGGTATAAGAATAAATCAAGTATTATCATAAAAATCTTTTATTTCTAAAAAGTGATTTCATCACATATTGTGTAATTGTTATAAAATTAATCATTTCCCAATTTTTATTTAATTAAATAAACGAATTATATTTTAAATATAAATATAAAAAATATCATAGGGTGAAATTTTGATACTTTTTTAAAAATATTATTTTTTCATGTATGGTGGAAAACACAAATTTTTATTAAATAAATTATCTTAATTTTTAAAATTTATATAATTGTATTTTGTTTTAAAATAATTTCAAGATTTCTTGTTACATTAATTATTTTATTAATAATATTATTTTGGATCACTGGAATTAATATTATGTTAAATTTTCAACTAAATGTTTTTATTCTAAATTATTTTTTATTGAATACCATTTTTCATCATGATTACGGGTTTAATTAAATTATTCTATTTTTTTAATTTATATTGATATGATGTATTTCATACTATTAATCATAATAATTATTACAAAATATTATGTTAAACATTCTATTGAGAACAATGAAATGTAAAAATTGTAAAAATATGTTATGAAAATTAATGAAATATAGGTTTACCAGGTCTTAAACTAAAAGGATAAGTGATAAAAATAACTTAAAAGACTATTAGATATCTTTTTTATGTTGAAATATCAATCTTATATCATTTAAAATTTATAAATTTACTATTTTAGAACCGGTATTCACTGAATCCTGAATGAAAATAGGTGAAATATTTAGAAAATAATTAGTGCGCCACCCACCTCAATAATGAAAATGTACACCATGTACTCTTGTCTACACAATACAATGACTTTTTTTACAATGCATATCCATATACATTGCATTAATTTATACCTAATACCAATCATAACTGGTTTGATAAAAAACCAACCTATAATGAATTTAGGTATAAACATAAAACGGTTTTCTAAAGATGAGGTATTGTTCTTACCCTTATGTTATCATTTTATTTCAAATTATACCTCCTTAAAATCATATTATTATATTAAAACATAATATAAAACATACCACACATTTAATGGTGTTTTATTATGTCAAATTCATATCATATATCCAACTACGCTTCCATAAAATAAGACATGAACCTGTTGATCATGTTTATGGTGGACTATTTCATTGCAAACTAATGTAATATTATTTAAATAAACACCTATAAAAGATGGATATATTTATGTAATTAGTGTATATAGATGATATTTATTAATTAATAAAATTTCTAAAATTATAATATCACTTATACATTTTTATATTCATGCCTGTTACGAAAATGATAATGAAGGTCGTGGATATGTGTGGACTATCCACTCCACAAAGGGATGTGATATGTTTTTCATCATATTTTGAAATAGATGGAAATAAGGTTGTATTTAATACGTATATATGATAACTCTATTATATGTGATTCTATAACAATGAATTTTTTTGATTCCTTTTTTATCCATTCACTAAAAATTAAAAATAGTGTTCATGCTTATGTATATCATACTGTCTCTATGAACGAAATAATTAATATTTATATCTCTAAATTTTATTGATTAATATAAATAAATATATTACTATTATTAATTAAATTTATTTCATTATCATAAATCAAGATATTATAGAAACATGATCAATGTTGGAAAATTGGAGTTACCAAACAAAAACATACATGAAAAATGAGGAATTCATTACATTGAACATTAATTTTGATAAATATGTGTTACTAAACAAAATAAAAATTATTATTAGTAAATAAATTATTTTTTAGTATATAACAGTATTGTTATAAAATATATCTTTAATTAATCTATATTTATTATATAGGAGGATTTGAAACAAATGAAGGAACTTGAACTCGTCGTAATATTTTATTTCACAATTTCACCCTTAATTGGGAAAAAAATTTAGTATATGTTGGGGGAATTGATTGATATTTCCATAAAAACCCCAATATATATTCTTATAATTTTTTATTTATGAAAATTTCATTTATCTTATTTTCAATTTTTTCTCATTATGTAATATTGTTACGAAAATATTTTTTTATAGAATACACAATAAATTTTTTCATCGATTGAAAATAAATTTTCTTCTATATCCAAATTTTATAAAATCAAATAAGGATTTTATAATATAAAAATATTATTTATTAATGTATTTGTTACCCCAGAATTAATTTTTAATATATTTTTGAAATGAACCTTGTTTTTGTTATAACAATGTGGTGCTTTTTTACATTTTACAATAGTGTCAATGAATTATTTTTAAACATATATGGAATGAATGAAAATTTCAACCTTCATGACCAGTCATTTATTTCAAGATAATTTTAAATTTCATCAAGGAACCTCTAAAAAAATTTCATTCCATAATACTTCCAAATTAGTTCGAACAATAAAAATGCGATTTCAATGTAAAAAAGAGACTTTTCCTCAATAAATTTTCTAGTGATAATGTTAATGTTAATTAACATTTTCCAATATACATTGTGAAGTATTATACATGGAATATAATATAATGAGACAATATAACATATTAATTTTGACTGTTTATGTTTAACTTTATATTGAATGTATGGTTATTCTGTATTCTATTTCATCAAATGGGGATAGTTATTGATCTTTATGTCACATTATTATGTTATATTATTTATTTGTATTATTAATTCATTATAATTATGAAGTGATGGGAGGGTATCATAATAACATATCCCATTGATTCATTGGTAGGTCTCCTGAGTTGATCAAGATTTTTTATTTTACTGATTCCAAAACAATTAATTAATGATTTATTAGAATAATGTCTTCTTGACCTGTTTCAGTTTCCTAGAAATATACATTCAATTATTAGAAAATATATTATTTCTATGTGATTATATGAATATTTATATTATAAATCAATATGTTTTTATATCTTGTGTTTTTTATATTAAATTAATTTATCTTCCTTTTTTCTTTTCATATTATTCATGCCTTAGTTTTAACACTATACTCAAAACCTTATTTATCTTTTAAGGTCACCAAATTAGATTTCTTCGTTTCACAAGGATGCTAATAATTTTGTTATTAATTATATACAAGGATAATATAAAGTTAATAATGGTTTTATCAAACAAAATACAATGTTTTATTTATTTTATTTAACAAAAGTTTTTATTCAAGCTTGTATCCTTTTTACAAATGCTACTAAACTATTTCGTACTTTGGGATGAAATATCTTATATCATATACCATTATAAAAATGTAAACTCTAAATTTGGGTTTCTAAAATTAGGGTCTTCGCATTACACATCTCAATGGATTATGGAACTTCAAATTATTCTATAGAAGGATAACCTCCCCCTTAATAATTATTTCCAATAATGGTAGAGGTTTATATTTTTTTATAATATACCATTAATTAAAATTATAAAAAGTTGAAACCACACTTAAGGATCCACATTTGAAAAAAGCATTCAAGGAATAATTATATGTTTATTTGATGAATATGGATGATGTAATGGATGTTATGGTTTTAGGCTATCATCTACGTTAATTGAGATTATAATGAAATAATGGGATATCGATGTGTATCAAATAATTTATCACCTTTGGTACACCAATCATCATGTGAATAAATCTAAGATGTATGAGGTCACAAAATTATGGTTCACATGAAATCATGGTGATTCAGAACCCTCTAGTTCACATGATTTCAATATTGTTTCCTACATCAAGCGGTCGAATATATTGGGTTTTACAATTCATGATAAACTATGTCAAATATCATTATATTCTATCAACCTAAATAATTATATATTTTAATTTTGTTTTATAATTTGAGAAATTGAAATTATACATTATCATAATTTATTTTTTTTATTCACCGATTTGATAAAGAAAAAGGGAAAAAATCCCACATTCCCTATAGTAAATTAGAAGGAGAAAATAAATGGTTCCAAATATTGTTTTAAAATACTAATATCAATAAAATTATAATTATATGATGAATAATATCTCAATTCATGTAATGGTATAAGATGTTGAATGATTTTAATTTAGAAAAATGGGAGACAAGATTGAGGATTACACCTAGCTGAGTAAATAATTAATGATTCAGGTGTGTTCATTAACAAATAAAATCTATCACTATTCGAAATTTGGTTATTAAATACTAAATGTGTTGGGAAAAAATCCATCAAGGTATCATTGAATAATTTTTGGAGATAATTGTTTTTGTTTATGTTACAGGAATCCATGTTGGGTTTATTGACAAAACAAGATTCAATGAATCCAACTGTTGACAAAAGGGGTTTTCTTGGAGAATGGGTAAAAGTGATTTTGGTAAAGGGATTTGTGCTCTTCTTTTAAGGATGTTTCTAATGTTTTACCCTAGGAATTTTTTGATTTCAGAAAATCCAAAATTTTTCATAGGAAAAGTGGTGCGCAATTATAAAAATGGTGCACATGTTTTGGCGCGCAGGGCCAAAAGTGGCGCCCATGTTTTGGCGCGCAGGTAATAAACTGGCATGCAAGTATGGTGCGCAAGTGTGTCACGCATGTGTGACATGCAAGTTTTAATTAAAGATCATCATATCAAAATATGGAAAAGGAAATAAAGAGTCACGCAAGTCCTAATGTGGCGCGCAAGTGTGGCACGCAAGTTCTCAAAATGCCTATATATAGACGGATACTATCCTCATTTCTCAATAAGCTCTCCATATAGAGAAAATATGAGCAATGAGCGGGCATGTGGTAGTTTTGGCACACAGGTGTTGGCGCACAGGTTTTGGCGCACAGGTGTTGGTGAGCAGGTGTGGGCGCACAAGTTGTGGCGCTCATGTTACGGATAGCAGGTTGGGGCATATAGGTTACAGACAGCAGGTTACAGCCAAATGGTTGCAAACATCAGGTTGTGGCCAGCAGGTTGCAGACAACAAGTTGTGGCGCACATGTTACGGACAGCAGGTTGTGGCCAGCAGGTTGTGGCCAGCATGTTACGGATAATAGGTTGTGGCCAGCAGGTCACATACAGCAGGTTGTGGCAAGCAGGTTACGCAAAGCAGGTTGTGGGAAGCAGGTTACGGATAGCAGGTTCTGGCCAGTAGGTTACGGAGAACAAGTTGTGGCCATCAGGTTACAGAAAACAGGTTGTGGCCAGTATGTTACGGACAGAAGGTTGTGGCCAGCAGGTTACGGACCTCTGGTTATACCCAGCAGGTTTGGGCCAGCAGGCTTCGGCCAGCAGGTTTGGTCTAGCAGGTTGTGGCCAGTAGGTTTTTTCCATCATTTTTTTCCATCAGGTGGGGTGCACAGGTTGGTTTATCAACAATTAATGCAGATGTTGTGCACTGGTTAAAGAGAAGTCACCCTAGGGATGCTGGATAGTAAAAAATTTCCCAAATCATCTTTGGTAAAGAGGTATTAATCAGTGAATAAATATTGAACTTCAACAGAGAATCTATCAACAGTTGAGGATTCATTCTTTCATGCAAATGAAAATACCTACAAGTATATAAATAGTGAGTGGATCATTTCCAGATAAGTGAGAAAAGGAAGAGGAAGAAGGTGATCCTCTCCACCGGTAGTGATCTAGAGAGAGAGAAATACGCAGTGACCCTTGGGAAAGCAGTGAGCTGACCCTAAACATTGTAAAGGCAGTGAGCCTGGGACATAGTTACTATGCCCTAACCTTGTAAATCCACATCTAGTGACGTTTAGTGGAATTTGGTATGACCGAAAACTTGTCAGCGTATACTCCTTGTACATATCCCTTAGTGGTGAACCATGTAAAAATTATTATGTCCTCTGCATGCTTTACTTTCGGTTTATATTATGCAATTGGAAAGAGAGATAAGAGTGTTTTGATTAACAGTGAAAAAACATTATAATAGGCTTTAATATTAAATTTTTCACACCATGATTCACCCCCCCCCCCCCCCCTCTCAGGGTATTGAGCCTTATGGACCTAACAATTGGTATTAGGGTAAAAGGTTGATATTTTCCCTTCCCTCAACGGAGGTCACTAATCATAAAGGGATTCCGATCTTCGACGGATGTAATTTTCAGATATGGAAGAATCAAATTTAACACTATTACCAATCTTTGGTAATGGATGTGTTTTCATAAGCGATTCATGGTATCACAACTGATATTAATAGTGGTTCATTATCAGAAGCTAAGCATAGAAAGCCGGATGCTGATGCCAAATAAATAAATTCCTTAGAGGGAGCCCTTCCTAATACCATATATACAAAGGTGATTTCATGAAAAACATCACATGATATGTGGGAAAATCTTTTGAATATATATAAATTGTATACAAAAGTCAGAGAGGAATAGCTACAAGTTCTGTGGAACAAGAATAAAGATATGAGAATGGGCTCGAATGAATCTGTTGATGGATTTTTCGATAGGGTAAATTTTGTTGTGGAAGATATGTGGGGTCTTGTTGAAGTTATTTAAGACATAAAAATTGTGAAGCGCATATTGAGAAAACTTCCACCTTGGTTCAATCCGAATGTTTATGTTTTGGTAGATAATGACCCGAAAGAGCTGACATTTGATAACCTTCACAACACTTTTGTTGCATATGAAATGTGAATTGAGGATAATGAGGCTGTGTAAAAGGGGAAATCCAAAGAGGTGGAATTTAAGGCCATTAATAATCTCATCATTGAAGATTTGGAGTAGGTTGAATAGACGGATGAGGTGATTTCATTCCTTTCTTAAAATTTTCAAAGAGGAAAATGAATGTTTAAGGGGAAACATCCACTAGATTTACTTTGATGTGGAAAGGTTGGTCATCTTGCGAAACGGTGCCCCAAAAAGTTTCAAGATAATTATAATGATGATGCCGAAGTCGAAATTCCCAAGAAGAAGTCTACAGCCTATGTGAAAGGGAATAAGTAGTTCAAGAGAAATTTCATCACGAAGAAAAATCTTCTTTCACATGAATTAGATAGTTAAGATGGGTCTAAGTTTGAAGAGGTAGAGGAGATTGAAAATTTCAAAGATCGTGGAGAAAATGCTATAGTGGCGGTCGTCAATAGCTCTCAGGAAAAGGAAGAAACTGACGCTGGAGAAGAAGAAGAAGAAGCTGAATGAAGAGTTGATATGGAAGCTGAATTGGAATCATCTCTTGAGGGGATGGATATTTGGAGAGACAAAACAAAGAAAGACAATAAAGAGGTTCATGATTCCAAACTCTATATGCAACAATAGGATGAAGAAAATTCTTGAGTTTTTAGAAGAAATTGAAAGAATAAAATCATCAACACTAGAGAGCCCAGAAAATATCGTTGAGTATAAGCTCAAAATTGAGGAACAAAAGAATGAAATCAATTGTTTGACTAACATAGGAAAGGATATGGTAAAATGTATCAACGAGCTTCAAGAAAAAGTGGTCAGTCTACGACGAAAAATAAATGTTCAAGAAAAACTCTTGAACTCCAATGTGATATCAGGAAAGCAGGTCATTCCGAAGACTGAAAAGATGAAAGCGGAGCCAAGCAGGTCAGTAGGAATGAAGCAGTTATTGAACCTAGATGATAAGGATGATTCCGAGTCAGATCAGGAGCAAAAATCTGTGTCAATTGAAGTCAGACAACAAGCACCTGTCCTGAGATTGATGGTTGATTTGGGAACAACGAAGAATCATAATATTCAAAGATACCAAGGGGAAACTCGTAGTGCTGAAGTAATGCGAAGGAATTCACATTATATCAGTTGTTATTGTTGTGGAAAGATAGGAAATTCATAGTATCTGTGTTCCATAGCCAATATATATATAATGGAACAAGAGAAGAGGTGTCATCGAAATAGAGAATGGTTTTCCAGAATATATTTTGAAGGACACATTATATGGTGTGGAGGATTTTGTCACATGGCTAGGTACATCACTTTGACCATATAGAGAAATGTGCTAAAGCAGAATCAAAATATTCATAAGAATAAGATCAATAAACCAACAGGTGAGTTAAAAATGATGAATAGATTTGTGGCTTTTCCAGATGAAGCTGGTCCATCATACTCTGAGAAAGTACAAAGTCTCAATCCATGACGAGTGTGAAGAAAAAAAGTATGGACTACAAATAAGAAAAATGAGAAGGTTGTGGTGGCAGAAATTTCCCTTAAGGCATCAGATCGCTCTAGTGTATGGATCCTTGATAGTGGATTCACTTTTCACATGACAGGTAATAAGGATCTTGTTACAGGCATAAAATATGACAAATAAGGAGTTGTCAAATTTCAAAAATATGATGTCTTGAATATTGTTGTCTTAGGAAAAGCCAAGTTTAGGTGTAAATAAATGATACGTATTGATGTCTTGGTAATAGAGTGTGTTAGTCATAACTTTCTCAGTGTAAGTCAGCTATGTGACTCTTGGCACTCTATCTGATTTACCAAGAATAAGTGTGTTATGAAAGGAAAAAATGGAGAAGTTGTTCTACAGGGAAAAAGGACAAAGGGAAATATTTATCTTGTAGGTGGGGAAGAAGATTATAGCTTTTTATCAAGAGAGGAAGAAAACCAGCTATGGCATAAGTGACTTGGTCATCTATGCCAACCATCCATGGAAGATCTGGTAATGTGTGATGCTGCTAGAGACCTTCCCTAACTATCACGTGATCACACTCATACATCTGATGTTTTCCAACATGATAAGATCATCAAAAATACATACATGCCAAAGGAAAAAAATCATCTGGAGTGCTTGAATTAGTGCATGATGATGTATGTGGACCTATCTCACCATGAGATATAAATGGGAAAAGGTACTATGTTCTATTCATTGATGATTGTAGAAAAATTGCCTGGGTATTTGTCATTGCCCAAAAGACAGAAGTGTTCATTTGTATTAAGCGGTATAGAATGGAATAAAAAGGATACTTGGGATGAAAATTCTGAAGTTTCATACTGATAATGGTACAGATTTCACAAGAAGTCAAGTAGAAGACTTTCTCTAGAAACACATGATAATCCATCAAGTTTCATCAATAATAACACCCCAATAGAATGGAGTTGTTGAAAGGAGAAATCATATCATCAACAACATGGCCAAAATCATGCTTATTTAAAAGGACCTACCAGAGAAATTTTTGAATGAAGCAGTTTTGACATCAGTCTATATTTTGAACAGGTCTTTGTTGTTTCTGAAGGGTTGGAAGTCTTCGTGTGAAATTTGGTATAGAAAAAAGCCAACATTGAAATACTATCGAATCATTGGGAGTAAGTGTTTCATAATCAACAAAGAAAACCACAAGAAGATTGAGTCATGAGGTGATGAGGGGATATTCCATGGCTACATAGGGAAAATCAATGAATATAAATGCTTCAAAAAATGCTGGGAAAAATTGTTGAGAGCAATGATGTCACTATAGTTGGAAATGGACAGAATGGTCAACAACCCAGTGAACATTTTCTGGATGAAAGTGATGATGAGGTGAGCAACAAAAGGGTACAAGAAGTGGATGAGGCTGACACAAAGGAAGATACTGATGATGAACTAGAAGGTGTCGTGTCTTTGTCTAAAAGGAAGCCAATGAGTCGAGCTGAAATTGATAGGAAAAATATCATTGGTGATCAGACAGCTCCAGTTCAGACTCGAAGAATGAAATCATTGCAGCAAACATTGTTTTTATCTCAGGTGGAGCTGAAATGTTTTTCCATTGCTGATGAGGATGAAAATTGGTTTCAGGCTATGAATGAAGAGCTTGATCATATTGAGAAGAAGTAGACATGGAGATTGTTTCGAGGCCAGTAGATAAGAATGTCATTAGGACTAAATGGGTCTATCACAACAATATGAATGAATATGGAACAGTGATTTGGAACAAATAATGACTAGTGTGCAAGGGATACTCACATATAGAGGGAATAGATGTTGATGAGACATTTACACCCGTTGTAAGGCTGGAGACAATCAGATTATTTTTGGCCATAGCAGTGCAAAGAAAGTTCAAAGTGTTCCAGATGGATGTTAAATCTGCATTCTTGAATGGAGTTCTGGAAGAGGAGGTTTATATTGAGCATCCAGATGGTTTTCTCATTCATGAGGATGAGAATAAAGTTTGTAGGCCGAAGAAGGCATTGTATGGGATGAAACAAGCACCAAGAGCATGGTACTAAAGGCTTGATCAGTAATTAAAGAAGCATGATTTCCAGCGTGGGGGAGTTTATTACAATCACTATTTCAGCAACGATAGTAACCAAATAATAATGGTGTTGGTTTATGTCGATGACATAATATTTGGAAGGTCAGATGAATCTCAGTGCAGACTGTCTTCCGAATTCATGAAAAATGAGTCTGAAATGTCAATGATTGGTGAGCTAATGTTTTTCCTTGTTCTACAGGTGGCACAAAGTAGTAATGGAACATTCATTTTTCAATCCAAATATGCCAAGGAGGTTTTAAGAAGGTTTGGAATGGAGAATTCCAAGGAGATGAAGACTCTAGTTGCTACCCGGATGAAATTATCAAAAGAGGAGGATGTCAAGGCTATTAACATCACATAATATAGGAAAATTATTAGAAGTTTGTTCTACTTGACCGCAACAAGGCATGATATTGATATCGCCACATTCTAAGAAGTGAGATATCACATTAATCCCAAGGAAAGCAACATGCTTGAAGTAAAAAAATTATTCGTTATATCAAAGGCACTATGGATTTCGGTCTGATGTATAATGACTCAACAAAATCATTGTTATTGGGTTACACAGATGCAGATTGGTCCGGATCACCAGATGACAGTAAATCAATGTCAGGAGGTGCATTCAATCTTGGTGGATTATGTAGTTCTTGGCTATGAATGAAGAAATATTAAATCTCATTATGCACCACAGATGATGAATATATTGCGGCCACTCAAGCATGCACACAATTATTGTGGATGAAGTAGCAGCTTGAAGATATGGGAGTTGAAGTGATGTCTCCAATCATAATAAAGTGTGATAACTCAAGTGCTATCAATATTATCAAAAATTTCATCCATCACTTAAGGACCAAGCACATTGAGATCAAATATCATTTCATCAAGGAGAAGGTTGAGCGAGGAATTGTGAAATTGAAGTATGTGCCTACAGAACTACAGGATGCAGTCATTCGGACAAAGGCTTTACACAAGGAAGCGTTTGAAAGGCATCGACTAGCCATGGGAGTTAAATCATCTCCCCGCACATAAAAGAGTGTGGATGTGGAACCCCCATCTTCCCAAGTTATGATTTGTTTTACCTAATGTGCTGATATGTGTTCTCTACTCTTTTACAGACTGCAAAGGAGTGACCTTTGGGATCGTTGACAAAGGTGGGGAAAATGGTGATTGTTCAAGGGGGAGATAGTGTGGCAATTTGAGTAATCATGATTGATATGGGGAGAAGCCAATAGGTGGAGTAGTGAGATAGGGGGAGAGCAATGAGACAGGGGGAGAATATTAAATCTGACGATTCTAGAAGTGATCGATCGGCGAACAGATTTCACGACAGCTGAGGATCGTGATAACATTAGAAGAGTGTCTATGGAATGAGGTACGAATATTTCCGAAAATTGGTATCAGTTTGGTGTCAACAATGGGTGTCAGAGTTGAAGCGATTCATTGATGAACTTTTAATTTACTATTTTTTCTCATGCTGATCATTGCTCATGTCGGCTTAGAGTATATGTTGAGTAAATCATTGATTGATATTTGTATCACAAGAGGCGAATGGTGGTTAAAGATGAATGAAACTTTAATGATATATCAAAGAATGATGAATTGTTTTGAGAAGAGTTCACAAAAAACCCAAAGGGATAGATATTTAGGAAAAAATACCTCAAAGTATCATTGAATCATTTTATGAGATGATAGTGTTTGTTGGCGATGCAGGACTTCATGTTGTGTTTGTTGACAAAGTGAGTTTCAATGACTCAAACTGTTGAAAAAAGGGGTTTTCCTGGTGAATGGGGAAATGTGTTTTTGGCAAAGGGAGTTGTTATCTTTTGTTAAGGATGTCTCTAATGTTGTACGCCAGGGATTTTTTGAATTCAGAACATCAAATATTTTGAAAAGGAAATGTGGTGCTCAAGTCCAAAAGTGGCGCACAAGTTTTGGTGTGCAAGTACTAAAGTGGTGCACTAGTATGGTGCGCAAGTGTGGCACACAAGTTATATTTCAAGATCATCATATAAAAATATGGAAAAGGAATGAAATATTCGCACAAGTCCTAATGTGGCGTGCATGTGTGGCGTGCAAGTGTGGCACGCAGGTTGGGGTGCATAGTTTAAGGACAATAGGTTGGGGTGTGCAGGTTACAGGTAGTAGGTTGCGGCCAGTAGGTTACGGACAGCAGGTTGCAGCTAGGTGGTTACGGACAGCTGGTTGTGGTGCGCAAGTTACGGACAACCGATTATGGCCAGCAGGTTACGGACAATAGGTTGTGGCCCGCATGTTACGGACAGTAGGTTGTGGCCAGTAGGTTACGGAGAGCAGGTTATGGCCAGTAGGTTACAGACACTAGGTTGTGGTCAGTAGGTTACTGACAGTATGTTGGGGCCAGAAGGTTACAGACAACAGGTTGTGGCCAGCAGGTTACAGACAGCAGGTTGTGCTCAGCATGATTGTGCCAGCAAGATTCGGCCACCAGGTTTGGGCCAGTAGGTTGTGGCCAGTAGATTTTGGCCAGTTGGTGGGGCGTGCAGGATGGTTTTCCCACAACAAAGGAAGAGGTTGTGCACTGGTAATAGAAAAGTCACCCTAGGGTTGCATGAAATTTAGGATTTTCCCAGAATAACTGTGGTAATGTGGTATTCATCAGTGGATGGACATTGAACATCAAAAGATCATCTATCAATAGTTGAGGATGCATTCATTCATGAAAATGAAAATACCTACAAGTCTATAAACTATGAGTGGGTCCTTTCCAGAGTAGTGAGAAAAGGAAGAGGAATAAGGTGATCCTCTCCACCGACAGTGATCTAGAGAGAGAGAGAAATATGGAGCTTCCCTTGGGAAAGCATTGAGCTGACCCTAAATATTGTAAAGGCAGGGAGCCTGGGATAGAGGGACTATGCCTAAACCTTGTAAATCCACAGCTAGTGATGTTTAGTGGAATTTGGTACGACCTAAAACATGTTGGTGTATGCTCCTTGGGCGTATCCCATAGCGGTGAAAAAAGTAAAAATTATTGTTTCATGTTCATGCTTTAGTTTCTGTTTATATTGTACAACCGAAAAGAGAGAGAAGATTGTTTTTCTTAATAGCGGAACAAGATCAGAACGGGGTTTAATTTTAAATTTTTCATACCCGGATTCACCCCCCCCCCCTCTCAGGGTATTGAGCCTTGTGGACCTACCAATATGTGTTTCTTGTATTTTTCCCACATAAAATAACAATGGATAATCCTTGGTTTTAGGAAGATAATTTAATCTATGGGATTTCAATGGAGCGTGGATGGACACTACAGTTTTTAGAGACAACCTTTAATAATTTCCGACATGATTGATTTTGGATTCAATTAATTGATATTACATTATTAGTTTTACCAAGAACATAATTACCATTTATTTCTTATAATGGATTTATTTTAATTCAGATTTTTTAAAAATAGTTTCTACTATTAAATTGATATGACATGTTATGATATTGAATAGTTAAATAAAAATGATTCTGCATTAAATAATGAATAACAAATATTGGCAATTGATAAGGAAAAAATATATTTAACACATATAATACCTAATTTTTGAATCACCACCGTGGTAATGTAAAAAAATAAGTGTTTGAAAAATTTATATGAATATAATTATTTTGGATTTTTTTAATCAATACACTTTAATGGTTTCATGCTTGTTTATAATGAAAGAGGGTGCAACCACAATTTTACTGTCAAGGTTAGATGGACAAAGGGATTCTAAAATATATAAAATTTTATATATAATTCCATTTTAATGTAGTATATAGATGACTGTTGTCCAGAATTATTTATTTTATGGATTACATGAGTAGGTAGTATTATATCCATATGATGAAGTATATATCCAATTCCGTTGAGATGTTTATGGAGTTCAGGAATGTGTTTGATCATTATCATGGGAATAATACAATGAATTTTTTATCCAATTAAGGTGAAGAATATCTAAACATCAATTTATAGAAATTCTAATATATTTTGTAAATTTATATCAATAGTCATGACCATATACAACACAATGTAATGGTGATATTTAAAGGATGAACCAAACCCTATTATATATATTAAGGTCAATAATGAGACATTGAAGCCTTTCATGATCCATTTAGTGATATTAATTACATAGATAAACATACATAATAAATTATGTACCTATTGAATAGGAAAATAGAATTCCATTTAAGATATGGAGTTAATGGAAACCCTTTTTCACTTGTTCATGCATAGGGTTGTGGGGAATTTTTTAAAGATATCTCAAGAAACAAAAAATAATTGTTACAAATAGAATATATCCTTATAGAGTATTCCATGTAAATAAAGGGATAATAACTATACAACATGTGAGATAATAACGTATCTATCATAATATATTCCATATTTCATTAGTGGGAGACAATCCTCAAGGAGGATATTTGGGGAAATAGTGACAAATATGAAGTTGATGCCTAATATATACAATATTTTTTATAGGAAAATATCTCACATGAACACTTAGAATAAATTTTTATTAAAACATAAATACTTCTTAGGATCCCTAGATATGTGAGATACCCAAACAGATATCGTTTTATAGTCCCTAAAGTTTGTAACACATCTTTTGTTAAAAATGATGACCCTATTCCATAAATGGGGAAAAATGGAGAGATATTAAGGTACATGATGGCGAGAATACATTAATTATGAGATGGATTCCATGTTTCAAAACAATTATTTGGTTTTGATAAGTCTTCCAACTCATTTAAATCCCATTGGGTGTAAATGGGAATTCAGGATAAAACTAGAAATTGAATGTCACTTAAGTACATATAATAAAACACTAATATATAAATTTTTATGACAAAATAATGTAATTAAATTGTATGAATCCATTTTAATAATTTATATTTTTAAAAAAACATACAATTTTACATGGTATAATAGCTTACCAGGAATAGGGGATATGATAAACTGATGAAAATCAATATTCCTTTATGGGAGTCTTCTAGATGATTTATATATAACTCAACCAGACGGGTTTCTAAATCATGGAAATTCCACAATGGAATAAATATTATATAAATTAATTTTATTGTAATATAAAAAAGAAGGTAATGGAATATTTGATTTGATAAATACATCAAAAAATTTGGTTCTATAATTAAACAATAGGATCGTTTTTTACAATAGGAATACTGTGATTTTAATCGCTTTAATCATGGTAAATCTTCTTAAAATATTACTAATTTAAAATAGATAACAATCATTTTAAATGTTAATGATTATATGAGGAAGATATTCTCCATGAAGTACATAATGGATGCATCCTACAATTATGTGATGAACATGATTTTTAAGATATCCATATTGACCTTTTTTTAAGATATATAATTAAATTATATCTATTTTTTATGTTATAAAAACCAAATTATCTTCCACAAATTATATATAAATTAATTTCTTCTGTCTTAATAGAATCATTAATTTTTCCTTGTTTCATTTTTTAATTTGAGTGTGATTAGAAAATTAATCTAAAATCATCTTCCAATTTTGAGTCAAAATATACAATTTATATCTCTTAATAATCCTGGAAATATAGTATAATTAGAAATAAATAAATTGGTTGGACATAAAACAATTATGAAATAAAAAATATTATCATGACCCAATACTACCATACAAAGAGTCTCATGGATCATACATTGAATATCATGTCATATTGAATATATGTTCTTTCAAAAGGCTATGATGAAACTCTCCAGGAACATAAATCATTATACTTCCATACTATATTCATATTGTTCATACCTCAACATCATTATGCAATTCCTAGTGTTACAACATTATATGGAAATAATTTTCATAAATATATTCAGTTACTCATATAAAATACTACTATTATATGATAACGCTACATTAATTATTTTTTAGTCCATAACAAGATGATTGATTAATATTCTTCCTCTAATATGATGTATCAATCAATCCTTCCTACCTATTAATGAAAAATAAAATTTGAAATTATGGTATAAAAAATTTCTTCACTAAATATTTTTCAACATTTGGGAATGACCTTATACATTAAGGCTATATCATCCTACAAACATCTCCCAAATCTAAAAAAATAATGAAATCAATTCCCTATTATTAGTAGAATCTATTTGTATGATTTGTTACCTACATTATCAATAAGACCCATTTAATTCATTATACATGTTACGAAAAAGATCCATGAACTCAAGCCTATTTAATTTTTTTTAATATCATCTTGCTCGAAGGAGGACAATAGAATGTATAGAGGGGTATGACTGTTAAATGACGGATATTGGGAGAATTCAATGTGTAAGTTTTTGATGTCGTATATTCAAAAACTTTTCTTGGTTGATAGACCGTTAATGACTTGAATTTCATTCATGGATTGGGTGTTGTAGATTCACAGGTTTCCTCACAATGAGTAACACTTTAAAATAGTTAATTACCATTTCATGATACCAATCAGGTCTTATTGAAGTCATGTTTTAGGCTAGTTCATGTGGCCCTACACATTGTGTAAATATTAAGTATTAAATTTATCCAGGGGATGACTTTTTTTGGAAATATATTATGTCTAAAATTTACATGACATGAAAAGGTATCACACACTGTAAATACCATTTGCATCTTGGGTATTTTCTGAATCCCTATGGATATTATAAATTGTAGGTGATCTATGGACCCTATTTATTATCACTTTTTGGATACCTTCATCATATATTGATTCCTAATATTCAATATTTTATACATGGTGATATAGACTATGTTATACCACATTTCTCAAGGTTCAATGTTCTTGTTCTTTAATTTATTAATTTCCATGTGATGGAATTTCCTCTAAATCCTTATAAAATAGTTTTCATGGTATTTTATTAGTGTTTAGGTTCTATGAAGTCTATTAATGGAAGTATATTCTTGTCGGATAGTTGATCATGATCCAAAATACTGGTTTATTCTCATTCAATAAAGGTTGACCAAATTTAGGATGGGGATTAATTTCCACTATTATATTATTTATGTGCATTCTTAATGTTTTAATGATTACTTCCTTTGGATGGAAATTGAATTAACCTAATAGTTATAGATATTAATTCTTGATGAACTAGTCTCTGATCAGATTTCTATATTGTTTTTTTCAATCATGATAATGTTGTTCCTATTTTTTTTCTAGATATATTTATATATAAATATAAATTATTATTTTTAGAAATTAATTTAATGATATGTATTGGATTATTATTCATTATTGAAAATGTTAATGAACGTAAGTTCTAATGTAATAGTTAAATAATTATGATAAAAATAAAAAGAAATGTTGTAATCTATTTTTTATTTTAATTTTATTATAATAGTGTTGATGAAATGTGAATGTTTAATTAAATTATTTCTTCCATGTGTATATTAAATTAATAGATAATGTGAAAAATGTAAATTCATGTTGTTAATAATAATAAAATGAAATGTTAATTGAGAATGGTTATTCGCATGGTGGTTTTTATGTTAGTTTTAAAAAGAAGAGATATTTTTGATTTTGATACATTGTTATATCTTGATTTCATTAGTTTTCCAATGTTATATCTGAGGAATAATGAATCTGATAAATCAAGATCGAATATGAACTAGTAGACTATTAATAAATACAATTTCTATAGCCTATATTTCCCCCATTATGTTAATTTTTTATTCATTGAGTTTAGTGATGTGGGTGATTGATTATGTGTGTACGTTGAAATCTTTGTCTTAATGATTAGATATTCCATTCTGGATGTGATTTTTTTTTGTTTTTATTCCTTTTGATGGTATCTGGATGTAATCTTGACTATTTGATGTGATATGGGATCGGTTTAATATGATGTCATATGAGGCCTGGATGGATGATCATGAGATTTCAGAATTAATGTGTTTGGGGAGGCCCATGTTATGTGGCAGTAGTCAACAAATTTGTCAGAAAGATGCATCAAGATGTCCCGGTGGGTATCAGGGAATAAATAAAGATATCATTCAATGGTTTAATGTTGGGATTACCCTTTTTTTATTTTGGGAGGTGGTATTTTCAATTATAAATTTTTTTATTTGATGATGTAAATGTTACTTGGTTTATCATAATTTATTTCCATATAGCTTGAGTCATCTGTGTAACATCCTGAGATTTTATGAGAAATATTTTGTTTTTATGTATTATTTTATACGTAACACCAAAGGAATCTTTCACTACCCACAACATTGTATTGGCTTGCGTTACACGGAAGAGAAACCTTCTTCGATAGATTGCATTGTACGCAATACAAAGTTTCACTAAACAATGATATATTATTAAAATATTTTATAAACTAGCCATTATGAATATTAATACCAACTTTTTGGAATTATAGAAATTTTATAATTCAAAATGGACTACATTTTTGGATTCGGAATATCGAAATTAGCTTATGGAGAATTTTTTGTATTTTTTTGAAAACTTTTAAATTTTTATGAATAGTGAACAAAACTGAGTTATTGTTTAAAACCTAATTTTTATTTAAATAATTAAATAATTAATTTTAATTTATTTTAGGCCAAAATCAACACATAATTCCTATATAAGTTCAATTTAATTCATTTGCGTCAATTTATAAAAATTTTAGATATATAAAAATTTTATACAAATTTTCACCTTCTTTTACCCACCTCCTTGGAGAATTTTCAAATTTATATAAAACATAATTTTACTACTTCAGTTAGTTAAATTTTGAAAATATGAGTGACACAGTTAATATCAAAGAGTAAAATGTGGTTCAATAAGAAAAAAATAATTTTTGGTGAATTGTATCTTTTTACTTTTATGTACCACAGTTAAAAGTAAATAGGTTAATTAAGGGTAAAAATGATATTATTATTACCCTAACACATGTCCTAATTCTATTGTATAAGTATTATTCGACCAAAAAAACTTAGGAATAAAATATGAACCTCTTTGGTCCACTTGTTTTAGATTAGGACATTTATTATTATTTTCATTAAAGAAGAGTTAAAAGAGTTAAAATCAAAGTAAAATAACTAAAACATTTTTAATATAGGGTTATACATAATATATATTCAAATAGAAATATTAATTAGAAAGATAATAAGATTTCCTATAGAATGGTATTTTATTTATATATTTTAGATTTTAAATAATTTAATTTATTTATGACATAAGAATGATGCAGGAATAACTTTATTAATGAAATATTAACATAATTGATATTATAAATACCCAAATAAATGTAATTGGATACTTTTTATTAAATAAAATAATTTTTTAGGTTAATATAACATATTAGGGTTCGTTAGATGAATTTTTTTTGATGTAATAATATCGTAATGAATTTTGAAATACAAAATACCAAAGACTGTCAAAATTGACATAAAAGAGTTTTTCTAAAATAAATATTATATTATTAATTGATATAATGGTTTTAAAAATATAAGGATTTTCAAAAAGTCATATATAATAATATATATATAATTAATGAATAAATTGTTGTTATATTGGTATTGTATAATATGTTTATTAACCATGTAGTTTAAGAATACAAGAAAACACAGTAAAAGTTATATACTTTAACATAGAGTTAAATCTAAATGATAAGGTTAAAATGGTAACCTAAACTTGTCTAAAACTTATTGGTGGACATCATTATGACCAATCGCCACCCCAGTCTCGAAATAAGTCACATTGGATCCATTATAAACTGAATATTAATTTATTATAAAACAATATTTTACATTTTTTCTAAGGTGCCTCTCACCCCTCTTATAAAAGGGCACTCCCTCTTCTCTCTAATTCACACTTCCAAAGCCATTTGGCTCGGCCAAAAACTTCCCAAAATACCCTCTAAACTGTCCTCCATTCATCGTAGAGGCCTTCATTTAGTCACAAAGTCAACCTAAAGAGCCCTTTTGATCAAATCAAATGGAAGAACCCGCAGAAGAGGTAACTATCTCACAACCTATTTCAAGATCCTTTCATCTTCCACTTCCTCCTTCTTTGTTGTTTGTATTATAAAATAATAACTCAAGTATCATCAATATACTATGATGTTATTATAATAATTTTAAAAAAATATTAGTTATTTTATCCATCCTATAAATGAAAAAATCACCACACCAGTATACGTATGGCTTATCGTCTCCATGTCATGGTGTAGTTTGTTATTCAAACATTTAATCATTTGGATGTGTAAGATAATGAGTATAAATGATATAAATTATAAATATAAAATGACTATTATTCTGTATATATTATATACCATTCATTTATATACGAATTTAAATCAAAATAATGATATCATCGCTCGTGCGTACGTACAGCTTACTGTCTCCACGATGTGATGTGACTCATTATACAAGATCTTCATTGAATAATGATTATATATATGAATTTAGTGAATAAATATGATATATATTACACTAATAGCATTCATTAAAATGAGGTATCTAAAACCTAAAAATAGGAACAAGAATTTATTCAACAAAAAATGCCTAAGAACATAAAGCAATGAACACCCGAATAACAAGTAGCAATGAAATATTACTAATAAGAAGATAAGAATATGACCATATATGATATCATAACAAAGAATATGATTTTGTAATAGTTAAATTACATTATTTAAATCTTTATAATGAATTTTCGGATACGTATGAAGCATATCATACCAAATGTAAGGGAAAAAATTACAATCTCATTTTATCCAACATTTTTTATACTTCAGAATTTTCTGGTGCATATTTATCGTCCACACACATGTTTCCTCAATATGTAATTTTATTTATACCCTCCTAAAAAATTTTAATCCAATTTTATCTATTGGTGATTTTTTAGTAAAATATATGAAAAAAATATTTTATCGTTTTCAGTACGAGAGACTTTTTGACTTCTCCTGCCAATGTACGAGAAGATTGTTTTTTTAACTTATATTGCATGAAATGATTATTATGATTTCATAAAACATTATTTCCCTGAAGCTTACATTACATGTTTTCATTTTTATTTTTAAATAATTTATTTTAGTTTAAAATTTTATTACATGTTAAGAAAGGAAAAATGTTTTATAAGTAGAAAAGATATTTTCCTCAAGAATGGAGTTCAAGTGTTTTATCGAAATTATTTTCCATCTATGAAAATATATTGTTCTATTTATATCCCTATTTTTACATTTATTTGATTATGTTATGAAGGAGTTATTTTTATGATGCCCTTTTATCTTATATGGATTATGTTATGATGGCATGCTGATTAAGAATACCATTTTTATTACATGGGTTATGCTATGATATATGATTTATGATTTTGTGGCACACATAAGAATGGTTTCATTATGAGATGGTTGGGACCTATATATCCCTCCAATGCATTGTGTAAATATTTATATCTCATTAGATGGACATGGCTGTAAAGACACGTTAATCCGGTTCAGTGATACATGACTGGAACGAGGAGTGAAATTGGATCAGAAATGGATTTTGTTTTCTATGATAGTAATTGAAATGAGTCTTGACTAATATAAAAGGATTTTATATGATTATCTGTGTATGCCACACTAAGTTTCATGTTTTATGTTCTGATTATTTGGATTACATTACACTACTATGATTTATCCCATGTTATGATATTATGATCTCTTTTCCAGGTTTAGATTTTCAAAATGTTATGTTCTTATGAATATGATTTGATTGATATTTCCTTTTTTACCCTTACTAAGAATTTGAGCTCACCCTTTTGTATATTTTTTCCTAGGTCAGGAATAAGGGTATTATGTAGGATATTCCAAAAGGGACTCTTTATATGAGGAAATAAATGGGAGAAAATGTAGTTGCTTTAGGAACTAGTTGTTTATGTTTCCCAGTCCCTAAAGACAATATACCTATATGGTCCTATCATGGTTTTGTTATATGTTTTAATAAGTATGCATCAATTCTGATGTAATAACAATGTATGTAATGTATGGTTCATTATAGTTGTTAACTTAAGAAAGTTATACTCATCCTTTGGAATCTAGGATGTGAAAGCCTTAGTAAGAACCCTAAGGATATGTCTAAGCATAGAACACAATATTAGTGTTTTAGAAATGTCCATGATTAACCCATGATAATACCTTAAGTGTGAAATTTTATTCATGATTATGTGGTTTTCCTATTATGATTAGTGTTTCTCCCACTATGCTTATTGGTTTTAGTCAATGGCTAGGACTCGAAGGAACCATGTTAATGTTGAATGCGATGGCCAATGCAATGATTGTCCACCTAAGAAACCAAACGTTATCGGAGATGGAATGAAATATCTTGTATCCATGCTCACACAACTTTATCAATCTATAAATCATGCATGACTTCCAAATGAGAAAAGGAATGAGAAAAATTGTTTTGAATACTTCATGAGGCAGAGTCCACCATCATTCTGTGGGTCTACTGATCCATTAGGACCTTAACAATGGACCAGTACCACTAAAAATATATTTTCAGTTATATAATGTTCTAAACATGATAAATTCATCTTAGCAGTATATCGTTTTGAATGAAATGCTGATCAATGGTGGAATCTTATCAAGAATATGAGGCAAAGATACTATATTGAGTCCATATAATTGTACAAGTTCATGAACATATTTTTCAATAAGTACTGGCCGCATATTCTTTGAACAAAGATGGATAAAGAGTTTCTTAAACAAAAGCAAAAGGATGACGAATCTGTTGGTACCTACAAAGAATATTATACAAGACTTCCAAAGTATGCTTTAGGAATTATTATCCAACCTCAGAGTAAGATCAATCAATTCTTTGGTGTCATAAAACCAAGTCTTCGAAGGGAGTAATCCATAAGGGACTTCAATATCTATGAGGAAATTTTCGATGTGATCTCAAGGTTGAGATGGAGATTAAAGTAACCCATCCGTCATATGGGTTTGATAAGAAGAGGAAATTGGAATTAAAAGTGAAATCTAATGAACACACTGAAAAGAAGATTAAATTTTCCTTATGCTCAAAGTGTGGAATGAAACATAGAGGGAATTTTCTTAAACTTACAATTAAATGTTTCAAATGTGCTAAATAATGTCATCAGGCATTATAATTCCTCAATGATGGGAAAAAGATGTCTAGTGATGCGAACAAAGAATAGGATACACAAAATTCACCTCCTACACTTAAATATTACATGTTCAAGGAAATTTGGAATAATGCTAATCAATTCCCTAATCCAAGGGTTGTTGATGATGATCGACATCAACAAACTCTAAAGGCCAAAGACAATATAAAGTCACATGAAATTTTTATCGGCGATATGGAGTATGATAACAAAGTGGTAAAATGTACACTTACTATCCAATATAAAGTAGTAAATGTTTTATTTGATTATAGATCCACCTACTCTTTTATTTTTGAACATTTGTTTAAGGGTATCGTTGTACTACCTCAACAATTAGTTGTTGAGTTAGCTATGAAAACTCTTATGGGCACAACGGTTGCATCAAAAGTTTATAATTCTTCTCCAGTTGAAGTTTGTGGGAAAGTGGTTCCTGCAAATCTTGTGATCCTTCCTATAGTGGAATTTGATGTGATTCTTGGCATGGATTGGATTTCCTTATATAAATCTCAGATTGATTTCCAAAGAAGGGAAGTCACCTTTTATATTCCGGATCAATCTATGATCATCTATCAATGAAAGGATGAATATAACCTTCCAGTAGAAATGTTTTCCATCTTATGGGTCTTAATTCCAATAAATGAAGGTTATTTATCACAAATGTTTGGAGAGAAACTCACTATTAATAAAATTCCCATTTTATGAGTGTTTTATGATGTCTTTCTAGAGGAATTTCTAGGTCTTTTACCAAATCTTGATGTTGAGTTATCAATAGAGCTCATACAGGGTGTTATGCCCATTTCAAAGAGACCTTATAGAATGACCCCAATTGAGTTGCAGGAATTGAAGAAGAAACTCCAAGATAATATTGATAAGGGATTCATATGCCCTAGTGAATCACCTTGTGGAGGACCTATTCTTTTTGGTAAGAAGAAAGATGGATCAATGGGACTCTACATTTATTATTGAGAACTTAGGAAGATCACTATCACGAAAAATATCATCTCTCATGCATTGATGACTTATTTGAAAAAATATGGGGAGCTCAATACTTTCCAAGATTGATCTTCGTTCAGGGTATCATCAATTAAGGGTTAAAAGGGAGGATATACCAAATACGACTCTCCATACAAGGTATAGACACTATGAATTTATAGTGATGGAATTTGGTCTTACTAATTCCCCTGACATCTTCATGGATCTAATGAATAGAGTTTTAGAGACTATCTTGATCAGTTTTTTGTAGTCATTATAAAAGATATTCTTGTCTATTCAGAGTGAAAGGAAGAACATGAAGATCAATTGATAATTGTATTAAAGACCCTAAGAAAGGAGAAGATTTATGCCAAAATTACCAATTGTGAATTTTGGATTCAAAAAATTTCATTTTTGGGTCACATAATCTCAAAAGAGGGGATATCTGTGGATCCAACAAAAACAGAGGTTATTGAAAGATGGTCGAGACCGACAATAGTAACTAAGATCCGAAGTTTTCTTGGTTTGGTTGGATATTATCGACATTTTGTGAATGATTTTTCATGGTTATCTAATCCACTCAACAGGTTGACTCGAAAAGGAGTTATGTTCGTCTTGATGGAGGAGTGTGAAGAGAATTTGAAGGAGTTAAAAAGAAGGTTATCCAGTGAACCTATGCACACACTTCCTTGTATTGGAGAAAGGTTTATGATCTACAGTGATGTATCCATGATGGGATTGGGGTGTGTTCTCATGCAAAATGATATGTTGATAGCATATTCCTCATGATAGTTGAAAATCCATTAGTAAAATTACCCAACTCATTATTTGGAATTATCTGCGGTTATATTTTCATTAATTATTTGTAGGAATTATCTTTATGGTGAAAGGTGTGATATCTATACTGATAGTAAAAGTTTAAAGTATATTATCACACAAAAGGAGCTGAATATTTTACAAATAAGATGGTTGGATCTGATTAAAGATTACGACTTCTCAATTCATTACCACCCTGGGAAAGCAAACAAGGTGGAAGACGCATTAAGTTGACATGACCATGCTAGCTTCTCCATGATGAGGATCACAAAATATCCAATATTTATGGATTTACAAAGGATTGATCATGGAATTATAATGGAAGGGGAAAAATCTTATCTTTCTCAAGTGAATGTTCAACCATATATAAATGGGAAGATTAATGATACACAGAAAGATGACGTAGAGTTATAAAAGAAAGTGAGAAATATTCCTGAATTTCACATTGATTGTGATGGAATAATAAGGTTCAAGATTCGGTTTTGTGTTCCACCCATCCCAAAATTAAAGAAGGAAATATTGGATGAAGCTCATAGTTCTTCATTATCTATTCACCTTGGAAGCACGAAGATGTATATGGATCAGAAAGAGTACTTCTAGTGGGATGGAATGATAAGAGATGTTGCTGAATATGTCTGCTGATACTTGGTTTTTCAGCAAGTTAAAGCTGAGAGACAGATGTCTAATGAGATGTTACAACCACTACCCATACCAGAATGGAAATTAGAAAACATCACTATGGACTTTTTCACTAGACTTCCTAAAACATTCAAACACAATAATGATATATGGGATATACTTGATCATCTTACAAAGTCAGCAAAATTCATTGCTATTAGAGAAGATTTATCTTTTGATAATCTTGCAAGGATATATGTGAAAAAAGTGGTAAGATTATATGGAGTACCACTTTCCATTATATCTGATCGGGATCCGAGGTTTACCTCAAAGTTCTAGCGAAGTATTCATCATACTCTGGATACAGAGTTTAGTTTTAGCACTGCTTATCATCCACAGAAAGACGGTCAATCTGAGAGGACAATTCAAACTCTATAAGACATGTTGAGAGCTTGCTCTAGGGATTTCAAAGGTGTTTGGGATCAACACATACCTTTGGTGGAATTTCATTTAATAATAGCTTTCACTCCAGTATTCAGATGGCTCCTTATGTAGCTCCCTATGGAAAGAAATGCAGAACTACAACTTGCCGGGATGAAGCTGGGGAAGGAATGATATTAGAACCTGATATTATTAATGAGATGGAATAAAAGGTGTGATCTATTAAACAATATATAAAAGAATCTCAGAGTCGAAAAAAAGTTATTTCGACAACCGAAAAATGACCTTGTGTTTTATGTGGGTGATAATGTGTTCTTATGAATATCTCCTTGGAAGAGAGTAATGAGATTTGGAATGAAGGGCATGTTGAGCCCTAGGTATATTGGTTCTTATGAAATACTGGACCACGTTGGGAAGGTACCTTACCAATTTATACTTCCACCAAATCACTCTCAAGTTCATGATGCGATCCATGTATCTCTCCTGAGAAGGTACATACCTGATCCATCACATGTACTAAGCTCAGAAGTTCCACCGCTGGAGCAAGATCATTCATATGAAGAACAACCAATAGAGATTCTGGATCGTAGTGAAAAAGATCTACACAATAAGACCACTCTCTTGGTTAATTTTTTATGGAGTAACCACCAATTAGAAGAAGCAACATGGGAACTTGTGGATGTGATGAGGGAGAGGTATCCTCAACTTTTTGTTAGGATGTGACAAATTTCGAGGGACAAATTCTTTTTAAGGGGGCTAGAATGTAACACCCTGAGATTTTATGAGAAATATTTTGTTTTTATGTATAACGTTATATGCAACACCAAAGGACTATTTCACTACCCACAACACTATCTTGTCTTGCCTTACACACAAGATCAACCGTCCTTGACAGCTTGTGTTGTAGGCAATACCGAGTTTCACTAAATGACGATATATTTGTAAAATATTTTATAAACTATCCATTACAAATAGTAATACCCTCTTTTTGAAATTTTATAGATATTATCTTTCAAAATGGACTTCATTTTTGGATTTGGAATATCAAAATTATCTTAGGATGAATTTTTGTTATTTTTCTAAAAACATTCAATTTTTGATGAATAGTGAAAACACTGAGTTATAGTTTAAAACCAAATTTTTATTTAATTATTTATTTATTTTATTTAAATTAATTTTAGGTCACAATAGACACATAATACCTATATATGTTCAATTTAATTCATTGGAGTCAATTTATAATAAATTTGGATGTATACAATTTTTATAGAATTTTTCACCGTCTTTTACCCACCTCCTAGGAGAATTTACAAATTTACATAAAATTTAATTTTACCACTTCTTTGAGTTGAATTTCGAAAATCCAAGAGACCCGGTTAATATCATTGAGTAAAATGTGGTTCAATAAGATAAAAATATTTTTTGGTGAATAGTAAATTTTTACTATTATTTACCACGGTTAAAAATAAATATGGTAATTAAGGGTAAAAATGATATTATTATTACCCTAAAACATGTCTTCATTCTAATGGATAAGTATAATTCGACCCAAAAAACCTTATGAATAAAATATGAAACTCTCTGGTCCACATAAATTAGATTATGACATTTGTTATTATTTTTTTAAAGAAGAGTTAAAGAGTTAAAATCAATGTTTAATAACTAAATCATTATTAATATAGGGTTATAAAGAAGATAAATTCGATTATAAATATTCTATAGAAATTGAAAATTATTTCCTAAATATTTTTTTTATTTTTAATTTTTAGACATTAAATAATTTAACTTATTTTTGACACAATGATGGTGCAGTAATTACCTTATTAATGAAATATTAATAAAACTCATATTATAAATACCCAAATAAATGTAATTTGATATTTTTTATGAATTACAATAAATTTCTAGTTTAATATATCATATTAGGGTTTCTTAGATTATTTTTTTCGAAGTAATAATGTTGTTATGAATTTAGAAAAAAGAAAATACCAAATAGTGTCAAAATTGACATAAATGATTTTTTAAAACAAATATTATATTATTAATTGATATAAGGGTACTAAAATTCTATGGTACGGAAAAACGAATTATATAATAATATATATATGATATTAATGAACAAATTGGGGTTCGATTGGCAGTTTAGAGTATGTTTACTAACCATATAGTTTAAGAATACAAGAAGCCACAGTAAAAGTTAAATTATTTAACTTAGAGTTAAATCTAAATGATATGTTTAAAATGGTAACCTAAAATTGGATAAAACCTATTTTTTGAAGGTATTTCATCCCATATCCACCCTATCCTTGAAATAAGTCACTTTGGATCCATTATAAATTGAATATAAATTTATTATAAAATAATATTTTGTGTTTTTTTTATGGAGCCCCTAACCCCACTTATAAAAGGGCACTCCCCCTTCTCTCTAATTCACACTTACAAACCCATTTATCTCAGACAAACCCTTCCCAAATACCCTCTAAACTGTACTAAAATCATCTTAGAGGACTTACTTTAGTCAGATATCCAACCTAAAGAGCCTTTTTGATCAAATCAAAAGGAAGAACACGAAGAAGAGGTAAATATCTCACCACATATTTCAAGTTCATTTCTTCTTCCACTTCCTCCTTATTTGTTGTCATCATTATAAAATAATATCTCCACTATCTTATATATATATTGATGTTATTATAAAAATGGTACAACCATATTAGTTATTTTATCCATCCTATGGATGAAAAAGTCACCACACATGCGTACATTCGGCTTACCGTCTCCACATCATGGTGTAGTTTGTTATTTAAACATTTCTTCCTTTGGATGGGTATGATAATGAGTATAAATGATATAAATAATAATTATAACATTATTATTATTATTTATATATGATATAACATCCTGTTAAATATGATTTTAATATCAAAATAATTATATCATCGCTCGTGCGTACGTATGGCCTACCGTCTGCAAGATGTGATGCGACTCGTTCTACATGATCTTCATTGAATAAAGATTATATAAATTTATTGAATGAATTTATATGATATATATTACACTAAAAACATTATTTAATGGAGGTATCTATAATATAAAAAGAGGAATGAGAATTTATTCGAAAAAACATGCATAAGAACATAAAGCAATGAACACCCAAATAATAAGTAGCAATGAAATATTAATAATAAGAAGATAAGAATATGACCATATATGATATCATAACAATTAATATGATTCTCTAATAATTAAATGATATTATTTAAAACATTATATAGGATGTTTGGATACGTATGAAGCATATCTAACATATGGTATGGGAAAATCTCACAATCTCATTATTATCCAATATTGTTTATACTTCAGAATTTACTGGGGCATATTTATCATCCACACTAATTTTTCTTCAATATGTAATATTATTTCTATCCTCCTACAATTTTTTAAATCTAATTTTACCTATTGGTTTATTTTTAGTAAAATATATGAAAAGAATATTTTGTCTTTTTTATTACGAGATACTTTTTGACTTTTTCGGCCAAAGTACGAGAAGAATGTTTTTTTACTAATACGACATGAATGGATATTTTTGATTTCATTGAACATTATTTAAATAAATATTTCTTTACAAGTATTCATGTTTATTTTTAATTAACTTCTTGTAGTATAAACGTTTAATACATGTTACGAAATGAAAAAGGTTTTTGAAGTAGAAAGAATATTTTAATCAAGAATGGAGTTCAAGTGTTTTATCAAAATTATTTTCAATATATGATAATATATGGTTCTGTTTCTATCCATTTTTTACATTGATTTGATTATGTTATGATGGAATTATTTTTATGAAGTCCTTTTATCTTATATGGATTATGTTATGATGGTATGATGTTTAAGAATCCCATTTTCATTACATGGGTTATGCTATGAAATATTATTTATGATTTTGTGGCATACATAATAATGGTTTCATTATGAGATTGGTGGGACCTATATCACCCGACATTGCATTGGGTAATGATTTATATCTCAAGATATAGACATGGCTGAAATGACAAGTTAATAAGGTTCAGTGGTACAGGACTGGAATAAAGAGTGAACTCGGTTCAGAAATGGAAATTTTCCGCTATGATACTCTGGAAATGAGTCATGACAAATTTGAAATAATTTTCTATAATTATGTGTGTATGCCACACAAAGTATCATGTTCTAGGTTATGATTATTCGTATTACATTTCACTACTATGATTTATCCCCTATTATGATATTATGATCTCTTTTGTAGGTTATGATTTCCAAAATGTTATGTTCATATGAATATGATATGATAAATATTTCCTTTTTTACCCTTACTGAGAATTTAAGCTCACCCTTTTTTCTTTTTTCTTTTCCACAGGTCAGGAAGATAGGTATTAAGTTGGATATGCCAAAAGTGAATCTAGATTTGAGGAAATAAATGTGAGACAATGTAGACTCTTTATGAACCAGTTGTTTATGTTTCTTAGTTTCTAAAGACACTATACCTATACAGTCATATCATGGTTTTTTTATATGTTGTAATAATTATTCTTCAATTTTAAAGTAATAACAATGTGTGTAAATTATGGTTTGTTATAATCTAGGTGTGGTTTTTCACATTTTTCAACTTTTGGGTGTCTTTGGAATGGTTTTCCTAGAGCACATGGTTACTGAAATGATTTTAATAATGAAAGGCTAATTCATAAATGATGAATTTTTTGTTGTTGAAAATAAAATTCATAAAATATTTTAGTCTTCAGTAACAGTTCACTTTATTTAGAATTATTCTTAGAGCGCATGGCATTTACTCAGATATTTTTTGTAATATTACATGGAATAATATTTATGTCTAACATAATGGATAGAAAATTAATTATTGCATGAAAATCATTAAATGGAAAAAAGTAATTATTGCAGCTTCTTTTAGAATTTTGTGAGATTATATGATATTTGGTCATAAATATTGCACCCAGGAGTCCAACTATAATTAGCTATAGTAGAGCCTAGCACTATAATATGACAACAACTTGGTTGTGGGATATATTATATCATGTATATTTTTTGTTTTCATATTCTATAACACACATGTTGGTTTGGGTTACTAACACCCAGTGGACTCTAGGTAAGTGTTTTACCCAACACCTGGCTTGGAGAATAGATGGCTGAATACCCCCTCTGGCCCCACTCTCATATCTTGATAGATACATTATCTTTTTTTCAAGGAAGTCTATTTTAATATATATATATATATATATTTGTTGTGGGTTGATATGTTTTTTTATTGTTAACAGAAATTTATTCAATGATATAGTTTCCAAATTATTATTATTGGTAGTGTGTGTATAGGTTGGGTTGGATTGAGGTACATACTCTTGGTTTTTACTGTAATAGAAAGGGAAAAAAATACCATGAGTAAGATATATATTATGAAAGATGTAGTTAATTATTGAAACCACTCCGCTACTCTAAACATAAATACACATGGGTTGATGTGGTGATATAATGCCTGAGGTATATTTTGTGATACATTTCCAGGATTCCTTAAAAATCGTTATTTTGAAGAGATATGGCAAAAGGCACGAGACATTGAAGGAAAAAAGGGAAAACAGTAGGGAGTGGGAGAATGGTAACCTTGTTAGTTCCTTAAAATATTAAATTCTATATTATTTTTATTCTTGGTGAGATTTATACATAGTGAGGCTAGAAACCTTTTCTAAAAATTTAATTGAATAATTAATTATTTCATTATACAATGTGTGTTAGAATTATTTCATTATCTTATTTATTATAGGATCTTATGAGGATACTCCTGATTATTCTATTATACTGATGCTATGTATATATAAATAGTAATTCAGTCTAGTCAAATAAGAATATAAATTAGATTATATATAACTAGCTCTTGGTTTTACATGATCCGTCTGTGATTTATATTTTTTGTTGTCATTATATTTTGGTACATGTACTTTTATTTTATTCTTTTACAATACAATATGAAATTTCATGTTTACACTTGAAAATTTATTAAATATAAATGTCTAAGTAGTTTTTGATTAATGTATATATCTTATCTTTCAATGTTCCAAGTTATAGTATTCAATAATGGATCCGATATGTATTCTTAAAATTTAATTGAGTCTAGTCAGCAATTTAAGGCATACTTATTGTAGAAATTCTGTATTTTCCTTCTAGAAACCCACATTACCAGAATAGAGGTGAAATAATTTTGGGGGAGTGGTTCATGATAGAGTGAAATATGAATTTAATTTTAAAGAATATTATATATTTTAGAGATCGGAATATGCAAGGATTTTTGTATTGTTAGGGAACATTGTCCGTAATTATAGTGAGGGATGTAAACATGATAGACCATACATGAAATTTGTGTTTAGGAACCCTTGTGAGTTGAGGCATGAATTGTTAAATTTACTAAGAATTTTAAATATATTTAATTTGGTTTCAGGGTTGATAACAAGGAGTGGCTCATGCATTAGTATTCAATTCACCTATTTTTTAAATTGGAAGATCATGTGATAGGTTAAAAACATCACTAGATAACATATAATTTTATGTTCATTGATAACTATTCCATATTTCATGACTTCGATATCTACAAAAAATATTTTTATAGGAATTACTCAAGTAAAATATCTTCATTAGTTGGGAAATGAATATTTTCAGTAGGATGTTCTAGAATATCATCAAATAAATGATAATGATGACGGAAACACTTTGAGGAGGACACACCTCGTGTTTCAGTCCTAGAGTCTACATAACTATGAGGGATCCATTTCTGATTCAGTAATAGAATATTTGTTGAAGGATGTTGATATATCCTTTTTTTGATTCGTTCAAGGAAGGATAAGTTGTTTTGTTTCCATTGAAATTTCTATGAGGTGTTGTGTGGGTGTGGCGATTCTTCTTCCTTGGGAATCATGAGTTGTCGATTGCGTCATTGGCAAAGTTCCAAGGCCATTTCTGATAATATTTTCTCTTCATCAACCTTGAAGGAATATAGTATCTTGGAGATAAATATCCTTTAATATGGTAGTTCTAGTTTGAAATAGTTTGCGATCTATTTTAGGACCCTTATGTGATGTTATAAATACATGTTTATAGATGAGGAGGTCATGTCATGTCATTTTGATATAAATTTTCATCCATAGATCTATCTCAATGTCACCATTTTTTTCTAATATATATCCCAATGTTCTATAAATATAATTGTTCAATGAGAGGATGATGGATAGGATAAGATCATCAAGAGTGGGGATTTTTGAGGATTCCTCATGAAGTATAGTTGCGGTTTTAGGATCCTATTTGTTTGGATATAAGATCATTCTATTAGTATAGGAAAGGACCCAATCATCATAATTTCATTTAACCTATAGTAGAGGATCTCATTATTATACTAACGACTTGAAACATGTTTATATTATGTTGGATGAGGTTATCAACAATGAGTGTTTCTTAAAATTATAATAAGTCAATGTGTTCAAGGTGACCCACATTTGGTTCTTCAGTTGAGCCAATTTCATCAAAGGTAGTTCGAATAGGGTTCATTAGTCTGTGATCAACAAATAGGAGAGACGGTAGGCATAGTACACCCACGAGACTCTCTCCTTCCTCATATATTATAGAGATACTCAGTAGGATTTCATTAGAATGTTCAGAGTGGACATTGAGTAGGCCATATTAATCATCACACTTTAGTATTTCCAATGCCAGGTGAGCTAGAAATCATTCGAGGAACCATTTTCTTATTTTTTACATGGTTGTATAATTTTTTATTCAATATATATGTTTATATTTCTATCACATAACCTCATCCATGATTTTGGAATTGTTGTATAGTTTCATATAGTTCCATTTGAGTATACAACACTAGTTAGAGGTTAAAATAACTTTTATAATGTATGTAAAGACAATGAGCTAATGATGGGGAATGACCCATCATGGGGAGGTTTCCACTCATCACTAAATAATCTTAATCATATATTGGATGTGTTCTATGACGTAATTCATTAATTGATTATGGATATCAGTTGTTTTCTATGATGTTTTAACTGAGACATTTGATTTTATCAGAGAGTGAGTCCATCAAATGGGTCAAATGAGCATTACATTCTTATCCTCATTGATATAAGAGATGAATAGGATCCAGTCATATGTTTCATAACCAATGTTTATTCGGTATATGATAGAATACAATGGTTTATTTCTATAGTTTTTTGTTTCATCACCCCTCGATGGAAGATCATGTCTATAATCAAGCAACATGCACGAGTTTATTCTATCTCAACATCTCTATATTTGATGGAACATTTAGTGTTTCAAGTTCTATGAGTATAAATTGATGAAATATTGGGGAGATTTTTTTCGGATGGATTTCTAACCATTTTATGCACCAATTCCACTATATAAAGGGCCTATTGATGTTTATAAATTTTTATCTATAACAATATCTTGAAGTTGGAGACAGTGATAAACTGCTCTCCTGCTCTTGGGATTAATGATTTCTTATATTAGCTGAGGGGAGAATGATGTTTTATGAAAAATCATTTATTTTTCGAATTAAATCAGAATTAGGTGAAGGATGAGGGTTCTCATAAGACTTCATTCCATTATTTTCACTGGAATTACGAGTTGATTGTGATGATTATTACTATGAATAATCCTCCATACATGTTCTTGGGGTTGATGAACATAGTGTTCGATGATTTACTTCATTAGTTCAGTGTGGGGTTCATTCAATAAATAGTTTTGTACTTTGTGTCTGATGGGGAGATTGATGAAATTTTTCAAACCTTTTTGGGAGTTCTTCATCTAGAAAAACAATAAAAATATTATTTGAATTGTTCATTCTAAAATAATGAATACTAATACTTAGGGAATGTGGTATCACATCAATTATTATTTGTGGATTCTTCTATGATATTAGTGGATATGACATTTTAATCCTCCAAGATAGTAGAAGAGGTGCATTGTTTCTATGAATATAAATTACATCAAAGAAGGTTCTTAACAGATTTCACTTAGTTTTCATATTCAGTAACATCATTTTCTATAAATAATTAGCCCTTCATTTTGAATGAAATCATTCAATTATATTTCAAATGCTAGATGAATAATATGTTCAGTGTTGCAGTCCTTTATTAAACAATATAAAGATTTAATTTTAAATTTTTCTATTATTCTTATATTTTTTTATTAGGTTAAATTATAATGTTGAATAGAAAATTAGTTTCTAATATTTCATGCTATTTATTTCCAAAATAATGTAACTATATCACCCATTATAATTATTTGGTAGATATTTTGTTTTCTTTGAAGTTGTAGTGATTACCTAATCCAAGTGTTTTTTCATTTTTATCTACCATATGATCCTGATGTATGTCTTCTCCCTAATTTTCATAAAAATGCATTAGTGTTGGTGAATGGAATTATAGGAAAATTAAAATTTTTATATTCCATATATTCATGGAAAGGGAAGTGTTGTGGATGATGCATAGAGTAGGATGTAATGTAGTAATGTCGTGCTTGAATATGAGTAATCCTATAGAGTTATGAAAGAATTCTTTGTGATAAATCTTGACATGGGAGTGGTTTAAGGTAGAGGTTTTATTTTTCAGATGACTATGAATTAACCTTTAGTACAATAGATGGAGGATTCGTAGATGGGAGATATATAGGTGGAATTGTATAGGGACCATTTTTTTTGGGCTGCCTACAATGGTTGATCTGAGGATGGACAAAATGATTTTTTATTGTAGGAATGTATTTTAATTCATCTAGAGATGCATGTGATGGTTCTATTTTAGTACCATTATTAAACTGTAGTGTTATATAAAAATATAAAAATTTAAACCAAACACTGATAGGCTAGATTTTAGGGCCTGGTTTTCATCATGTTGTTACAGTGTTTGTTTCTTGATGTTTATCTCCATGAAGGGGAATGTTGAAAACCATGATACTATTATATTTATAAGGACAAATGATATTTCCTACTAATGGTGGGAGTAAATATCGAAGGAATTTGTTACATTTATAACTCAATCTCATGAAGGGTAAAATGATATTTTGGTGATAGTTGATCATTTTAGGAAATCATGGTATAATATAGTGATCATGAAGTTGATCTGAAAAGTCTTTATTCCAATGTAGTATATGGAAGATGTAGAGTGAGACCATGGAATCCCAATTATCATAATTTATGATTGAGATAAAAAATTTACATCCAAGAATTATATATTTTTACAACATGATTTAGGATCTATGTTATAAAATAACACCACTTTTCATCTACATATGGATAGTCAAATAGAGTAGGCCACCCAGAATTCTGATCAAATATTGCATTCATATTTCATTTAATATGGATGTTCATTGTTGAATCACCTCCCCTTGGATATATTTTTTAACAATAATAGTTTCAACTTCAGCATTTGTATGGAACCATTTAAAGGTTTCATTGGGCGACCTTTCCATTCTCCATTTGGAAAGGTTGGGGTCAGAGACCCATCAATTCTTGGGACAAATTTTGTACATAATATGACAGAGATGGTTATAGAAACTCATGAAAGTATTTAGGTTTTTTGGATCATCTTAAATCATATATTGATCATAATATAATTCTTCTACTATTATATACTCGATGTTATGTGTTCTTTAATTTGGATCCTCATCTTCGGTAGTAAAGAACTATTCATGGGATTCAGAGTTCTTCAATGTTAGTTAGGCATTTTCAGGTGTTGGATTATGTGGGATTTGTGGAATATTGGATAATAAAATTCAAAAATATGAGAATGGTAGATGATATTTTTAAAATTTTAATGATTTATCATTATCATCACGGTGACTATCATGTCATTCATTAGGGAGAGATCAATGTACATGATATTGAAACCATCAAGGAATAACACACAATGTCATATACTTCTCGGGGATGTTTTTGAGTCGAAATGTTGTTCCCTTGGTTTTTATCTTGTAGTGGAATATAGGATGTAGGAGAGTATAAGGGAATGTGAGTTGTAAAATAATAATCAATATCGTAATCTATATCATGTATAGCTCTACTCTTGTAAATTTTTTTCCTGTTTATATTAACTATTCATGTTTATGGGATGCTACTCTTATTTATTGTTCCGTCTTTACTCAAATATGAGATTTATATCTTATAATAGAGTTATTAGGAAATTTTTTTATTGTTTCATGGATTCATGATATTCCTAGAATTACTTTTTTTATCTCTTCTGATATAGGGATCCTTTCGTGGAATATAATGGGGTGGCCAAACAAATAAACCCTTTTATTTTTTCCTCTAGGTTACGTTTTGGATTCTCCAGGGTGATTATTATTTATCAGTTTTATAATTTTAATATGAGGATCCATGTAGACATACCCTTTGTTTATCTGTGTATTTTAATATGCTCCTACGAGTCCTATAGAATGTGTAGAGGGGTTGGGCTACTAAAAGGTTGAAGAAGATATAATAAAAATTATGTACTCAATTCACATCATGTATTCAAAGTTCCTGGATTTGCTGAAATACCATTCATAACCAAAATACTATTCGCATCTTATTTAGGGATGGTTCATTGGGTTACCCAAGACCTGTAAAGGTTTCAAATCCTAGATTCATAGTTTAATAAATGTGTGAGAAAACATTCATGGAATTATTGGGAATGTTCATGGGGTGCTACATAACATATAGTTATTAAGGATTAAATGCTTCACAAAAAAATTCAAAAATATTTGAAGCCTGAAATTTACACAACTTTGAATGGTTTAATTTGGTTTAAAGATAATATTATGAGTTCCCATAAAGTATAAAAAACTCAAGAATTTTCTAAAACCAATGGGTCTCTAAACTTTCAAGAAATCTGGGGAATCTATTTCTAGACATTTTGGGATTCCCGCATTAAAGATTGATTCATGTCCATATTTTTCATAGCCATTGTGATATATTGTATGTTCTAACACAATTATAATTATACATCGACCAAATTACTAGTTTTTATTATGTCCATGTGGTGACAGTTCCTAATAATCATTTTGGAAAACATTTCATGTTTGTATGATGGTTTAGTCAAGCCACAACATCTTAGGAGGGTTGTAGCTTCTTATATGAGAGGTAATTTGGGTCCGTATCATTTTCATATTAATTTGACAAGAATTTTGATTCATTTGAGGGAAATGATTTATATTTTCTTTTATATTATTTATGTGCAAAAATAATGTTTTCATGGTTTATCCTTTGGAAGGAAATAAAATTAACCAAAAAATTATCAACCAAATCAATAATGACCATAGTTTGGTTTTGATATATATTATATCATGATTATAATGTGATTTCACACACTACCCCAACCTTGTTTTTTGGGGATACATCCATCCCAAGGAATGTGGGAGGCTTAATTCCCCAAAATCATAGTGTGGGGATGGATGAAGGACTACCACATATGGACCCATTGTATTCTCTTGGTATTTACTTGCCATATTATTCACAGTGGTAAGATTTAACATTGTTTGTACATGGTTATGATGAATTTAGGTTTATCTCATACATTAATTTCATGATATAGTATCAAACGTTTTCTTATAGGTATAAAATGTACATGTTGTGGTGGATGGTGCTACTTACTCAATGTATGGGTTATAATTTTAGGAGTTATAATATCAGTTATATGATATATGTCATATGGGATATGGTAGGTTCTGAAGAAAAATAAATATGTATATATATATATATGTGTGTGTGGATGGGATTATTTAATGATGAGATACATGAGGTGGATGTTGCTATGATTTTCCCAAGTGTCTTTAGGTCAGCTTAATTTGGAGAGAGATTTCCCAAGATAGGTGATACTGGAGAATAGAGGGAAACGAGTAGAGAAGTTGAATAGGGGTACAACTAATGTATCATTTTTATTTTATATGGTATCTTGTTTGAAATTCATTATGATATTTTTTACATAGTGAGGATGGGAACATTTTATACATATTCATATGACATGTTAGTTTCCCTATTTTCACTGTATATTAGCTTGATTTATTTATGTTTTTCTTGAGATACATGGGGGTGTATCCAACTAATTTTTTTTTCAACCAATGTATATATATTTTTTATATCACCCATAAGATTTTAGAGATTGGGTTAAATATTAATATATTTTTGTTTTCCATGATCTTTTTTGGATTTGTGGATGGTTCAATAATTACAATTTTGTTCTTATAGTTTCATATTTAGTCATTAGAGTATTGTATTTTATTTTTTATTTCAACATGGGAGATATATTTAAATATTTTTTTGTGAGTGTGTGTGCGATATGGCATCAATTGGTGTCACTATCCTATATCTATCTTATAAATGTTCAATTAGAGGGTAATCTCTCAAATATGTATTCTTATTACACCCTAGATTATAGATTCCTTATCTGGGGATATTGGAAGTTGGAATAGAGCTGTCATATTCTCCCTTCCCTCAATGATGACCCTTGTAGTGTACACATTAAGGCAATGGTTCAAGGAAAAATTATTTTTTAAAAAAATTCCTTTCGGATTATTAATAGAGCTATAAAATATTTGATCACTAAAAAATCATCGACTGGATACATGATCTATCATTTTATTGTTCATTAAATTAATTAATTATTATTCATTATATTATCATATGATGTATAATAAACATTAATATAAATATAGAAATGAAAATATCTTCTTGAAAAAAATATTTGATCATTGTATTTGTTATGACCCGTCCTCGGAGCCCGTGTCGTGACTACCTCAATCCCGCCTTCCATATGCCAGGGGCTGGCGACTAGCACCATAAGAATAAATCTCGGTAAAAATGGAAGGAATTTCCTTTATAAAAGTAAAAAAAAAAACAAAGTACGCAGGTGAAGTAAGCACTAAGTAAAATTGAGTACAAAAAATAAGTGCTGGAATATAAATGGGACAGTATTCAAACCAAACTAAAAGTACAGTACAACAGAGAAAGAAAGTACAACAGCTATAAAGTAACGCAGAAACCACAGAGTCATCCTCTGGGAATCCCACTTGAAGGGTGGATATACATAGTCTCGTCGGTACCTCAGGTCCATCTGTCAGCTCCGTGTACGTCCCGCTAGGTGGTCCACCTCCGGATACCGTCCAGCTCCACAAGCCTCAACCACGATCAGCGCTTTCCATCATCCGGATCCAACACAACGTAGTGCGGGCATTTCCCGTGTAGGGGTGAGTATACGATACTCTGTTGGAACCCTAAGACCCCTGAAGGTCTCCAAGAATCCATGAAGGATAAACCACAAAGGAACGATACAAACACGAAGTATCAACAAACTCTACTTAGGTATATGGACATACATATACCTAAGTCGTCAATCTCAGTTCGGATCCAACATCCGAGGCCAAGAACAATCTGGTCTACATAGGAAAGAAGTAAATCACATCAATGATAATGATTGAAAGAGAAGACTCAGCTCACACTGGTATAATACTAAAGAAGAGAGGTGGAGATGATTAGATGCAGCCTTTGAATCATCTATTTTTCTAATCCCATGTAGGATCCATGAATAGAAGTCGTCGCTGCCGAACCCACGTGGGATCCAAGTATAGTAACCATCGCTACTAAACCCATTTAGGATCCACGTACAATCATTCTCACTGCCAAACCCACATGAGATCCATGTACAGCTGTCATCGTCATCGAACCCACGGAGGATCCCAGCACGATAGTCGTCAGAGTCGCAGCCAGCTCTAGGGTTCCCGCACACAGCGTGATCAATTCCGGGAGGGTCTGATCCTCGAGTAAAGGGGGTTAATACATCAACTTTCAAGAATTCTAGAGTTGATGTATCCTGAAGTTCATTCTCGTCAAAAGGAACTGAACGCGGTAGACGGCGTGTCAATTGGACACCCGGTCTGAGAGATATTGGCTTTTTTGTTCCAGGGGCCCGGTTGAAATATGCTCATTCCATACCTGTCCATTTAACAAAGTTGTCCAAATCTCACTTACAGTATCTCAAAAGGACCGCTTCATTGATAGGGTCCCAGTGCTGTAGACGGTGCGTCGATCGGACGCGCGGTCTTTATGTAATTCGTGTTTAAGTGAATAATAGGCCTGGTCTGTTAAGCCCAGTGGGATCATGGGTCAATTATCCCAGATTTGATGGGTCTGACCCAGTAGGGGTCTCAAAATGACCCAAAGAAATGTGAGGCTCGGCCTGAGGGGCGTGGCCCGGCCCGGCCCGAAGTGGTACGGACTGGCCCGACGGGGCGATGCCCGGCCTGGCGGGGCGCGTCCCAGCTGGCTCAGCCCGAAGGCCGAGAGGTCTGAGGGGAGGGGGATTCCTGAACCGGTGGCGCCGCCCTCCCTAGCCAGCTGGCTAGGACCGACTGGCTTTCTGGCATATGTGGCCGGCACTGGCTGGCCGCAGATCTTCTAATGTGACCCCCTCCGGGCACCGCGACTTTGCTCCACCCGGCCGACTGATGAGTTGGCATGTCCTTCCACCAAAGTGGTACGTGAAGCGGGTCGTGGTTCCTTCTGCATAGCCAGTGTGAAAGCATTGGCTTCCTCTACCACGGCCTACCCTAGCCATGGCTCTGCGTTCCTGGCACGGTGCGACGGCGTCGTGATTCTTCTTTTGCGGCCCGCTTGGCTGCGGCTTTTCATTGCGTGTGCGACGACGGAACTTGCGCCACTGACCAATTCCGCGTTCCACCTCCGGTTGCTGATTCCAAATACAATAAACAAGATCAAACGAAGGGTCTTTGGGCTGTGTTCGTTCGACCTGAGCCCTCCGTGTTAAGTGATAGCAATAGGTCGGACAAAAAAAGATGATTAACGAAAAATGGGGAACTGTTTTATTCCATTTAAATTGAACTTAATTCCCTACATCGATAAATGATGTTGTACGTCGGGTGTCGCGGAAGACGGGGTCACGGGGTGAGGATTCGTATACGACGTTGGAGTGCATCCAAGGAGGAAGCGACATCTCCTCACTTGACACTAAGAAGAGAAAGGAAGGCACGTCTTTGTTCTTTATCGGAGAAAAAACTATTCTCTCAAGAGCTCCCTCCCTTCACACAAAGAAAGCTTCCCCAAAATAAAATAATGGGCTACTCCTATTATTTTATTAACAGAAGCCATTTAAAATTGAAACATTCAAACACTTAATTAATATATTTGAGGATTAAATTTATCAATTAAGGCGTTGGGATGAATTAATGGGAGAGGAGGAGGTATAGAGATCTTATAAATATTGGGAGAGTTTTCAACATTAAACAAGGGTGTTTAATTAGTGTTTATGAGAGTTATGGGAAGTTCAAGGGTTTAGGTCATGTGTTAGACCCTCCCCCAAATATCCTCTCATGGGAGATAATGTGGGTGTGTTCCCCACCTCTAACTCCCCTTGGGAGGATTTAACCACCATACATAATATAAAATTGTGCTACACCAATTTTATTTATTTTAAACTATTTCCCCAAATATTAAATCTCAAACCCGCTTAAAACGCAACTACAGTAATGTTCCCCTTAATCAATTACTAGCGCTGTGAGTTCATCAGTTCCCTCTAATTTCAATTCTGGGAACCGGTTCAAAAGTTAGAAAAACTCACTCGTTCGTTTACTAAATGTACCCAAGCTAAACTTCGGTATTGATTTTGGGCACACCGGGCCACATAATCAAGTGCCGTCAAAAGCCATGGACTAGTAAAATTCCAATGTAATTAACAAAAAAAATTACTTGAAATTTCTGGGTCTTTACATTACTCCCACCTCAGGGCTTTATGTCCCCGTAAAGCTACAACATAATCTAGCGAAACAAATGTGGGTAATGAAAACGCATCTGAGCCTCCTGCTCCCATGTGTTCTCCTAGAGGTTCCCATGCTGCCAACGAATGTGCACCAGAGGAATCGACCATCCACATAGGACACGATCATGTCGATCCTCCATCTCCACAGGGACCTCTATGAATATATCCCCATTATCGATGTCCATCTCCCTATGATCAATGATGTGGGTTGGGTCATGCACGTATCTCCTCATCTATGATACATGGAAGATGTCATGCACCTCTTGAAACTGAGGTGGAAGGGCCAGGCGGTAAGCCTTGTCGCCTACTCTTCAGAGGACCTGGAAAGGCCTGATTAAGCGTGGAGATAACTTGCCACTCCGGCCAAATCTCTACAATCCACGTCGAGGTGAGACTCATAAGAAAATGTGGTCACCATCCTTGAACTCTAGTGTTCTCCGTCTCCTATCAACATAAGACATCTTTCTGCTCTGTACAATACTTATCTGCTCGTAGATGATAAGCACCTTCTCCGTCGTAGCCTGAACCATCTCCGGTACTAGAAGGGATGACTCCCCTTGGTCAGTCCAACACAGAGGTGATCTTCATGGTTGACCGTACAGTGCCTCATAAGGTTCCATCCCGATGGTGGAGTGGTAGCTGTTGTTGTTAGAAAACATTACCTAGGGTAGTTGATCCTCCCAGCTATGACCAATGTCAAGGACACTTGCATGGAGCATGTCTTTGATAGTCTGAATGGTCCTATCCGTCTTGCCATCCGTCTGAGGATGAGAGGAAGTGCTCAATCATAGCTATGTCCAAAATTCCTTCTGAAACCCCTTCTAAAGCCGAGAAGTAAAGCGGGAATATCGATCGAAGATGATAGACGATGGCACACCATGAAGTCGTATGATCTCCGGAACGTAGTGGTACCCCAAGATCTCTACTCAGCCCGACTCTCTGATCAGAAGGAAGTGGGATGACTTAGTGAGTCGGTCGACGGTCACCCAGATAGAGTCGTGTCCCATGGATTTATGTGGAAGCCCCATCACGAAATCCATGGATATCCCATCCCACATCCACATCAGAACCTCTAAGGGATGTACCAAGCCTGCTGGTACCTGGTGCTCCGCCTTCACGTGCTGGCAAGTGAGGCATTGTGAAATGAACTCTGCTAAAACCTTATTTATAACTGACCACCAGTGTTATCATATGAGTTCCTAGTACATCTTCGCCACTCCTGGATGTACCGCTAGAGGGGAAGTGTTAAACTCCCTCATCCCTACCTCCTTCAGTGCAACAGGTTCTATGGTATGTCCCCTGAAGAGGATGACATGATCTCCTCCTTCAGAAAACCCATCAGGCGCCTGCCCCGTGGAAATATGAGCACGTCACATCTCACATTCATCGTCCCCACACTGTGCCTCTCTGACCCACTGATGTAGTGTACGAGTAACTTTGAGGGACTGTAGAAATGTTTTCCCATCTCTATCCATGAAGGATATCTACAAAGCGACTAACTTATCTGTCGCCTCTCAAAATAGCTGAGTGCCCGATCTCTGGATGAGATCATCAGATACTACGTTACCCTTCCCAGGAGTATAGACTATCTCAAATTCATATTCCTGTAGGAACTCGAGCCATCGCTACTGTCTCAGGTTCAAGTCCTTCTACGAGAAAAGTTACCCGAGACTCTAGTGGTCATAATTGACTATAAAGTGCTTGCCCCACAGATAGTGTCACCACATCATCAAGGTGAACACCACTGCTGCAAAATCTATGTAATGTGTAGCGTAGTTCTTCTAGTGTTGCCTCATCTTCCATGAACCATAGGTGATAACTGCCTGATCCTACATCAGGACACACCCGAGTTCGGTCCCTGATGCGTCGCAGTAAACCACGTACCCAATGCCCTCCTCCGGTAGCCTCAAGTTGGGCGCACAGGTCTATGTTTGTCTCATCTCATGGAAGCTCTGTTAGCATCTATCTGACCACATGATGTTTTTCCCCTTCTTCTTCAAAGATGAAAGTGGTGATGAAACTCTAGAGAAGTCTGGTAGAAGTCTCCTATAATACCTAGATAGACCGTGGAAACTTCGCACCTCTGTCACACTCCTAGGTGGTTCCCATGAAAGTACTACCGTGATATTTGCAGGATCCACAACAAATCTCACCTCCGAGATGACATGCCCCAAGAAGTGAACCTCTCGAATCCATAACTGGAACTTTGATATCTTACCATAAAGCTGGTGCTCTCGGAGTGTGTCCGGTACAACCCACAAGAGGTAGGCATGCTCCTCCTCAGAAGTGGTGTAAATAAGTATGTTGTCGATGAATACTATGACAAAACAATCGAGTTAAGTCTAGAAGATCATGTTCATGAGACTCATGAACACTTATTGCGCATTGGTTATTCTGAAATTCATAACCAAGAACTCGTAGTGGCCATACCAACACCTGAAGGCCATCTTCTGCACATCCTCGTCTCGAACTCTAAGCTGGTGATAGTCGGACCTAAGGTCTATCTTCGAGAACCATCATGCTCCCTTGGGTTGATCAAAGAGGCCATAAATCCCCTGGAGTTGATACTTGTTCTTTTCTTTCACTTGATTCTAGCGACGGTAGTAGACACATTGTCGTAAGCTCCCATCTGCCTTCTTGGTGAATAAAATCGGAGAAGACGAGGGTGTAACACTGGGTTGGATGAACCCCTTTCCCTGAAAGTCCTCCAGCTATACCTGCATCTCACAATGCTCGGCGGGAGCCATCCTATATGCTGGAGTAGATATCGGTGTGGTCTCTAGGTACAGGTCAATGTAGAAATCTACCTCTCTGTGAAGAGGTTGTCCTAGAACGTCGTCAGGAAAAACTTCCGCATACTGATCCACCACAACAGGAAAACTCAGAATCCACAAAACAACTGCTCCTAGGATGAAACTAGCCAATTTATGTGTGATTGGCTTCCCTCTCCTCTGCGTAAGTCTATCCTACGTTGCAACGACTTTCTTCTCACTGTTGAAGGTGAACCTGCTCCCATCTGTGCGGACACACCGTGCTATGCTCCTAATATAGTCGATTTGGTAATGGAATATAGATAACCAATCCATACCCAAGATAACGTCTGAATGGCTCGATGCCACTACAAGAAGATATCATCTGAATCTATCACCTCTTAGATTAAGCTTGCACTATCGGAACCCGTGTTTAATCATCAAGTCTACTCCCGTAGGAGTCTCTAGTATTAGGGATCGAGCCAACAGCTCCGTTGGAATATCCAAGCTCTGAACAAGGAAAAAGACAATAAAATAATGAATTGATCATGTGTCTATAAGTAATATAGAAAAGGGTGGAGTAGACACGGATAGTACCTCAAATCATCTCATGTGCATCGTGGTCATAGGCATCAACTACCTAAAGATGGGCCTGCCCATGTCTTCCATCTCCCTGTGGTTGGGGTGGTCCTCCTAGTGGTGGTGGTGGTAGAGACTTGAAGCATCCTCCACCAACCAATTCTCGGTGAACTCCTCTAACTCGTCCTCCTACTCCCTGCGGACTGCCATATTCAAACATTTGCCTCTTCCTTGGAGGTCCCTCTACTGTCTACTGGTCGTCTGAATGGCGGGTCTGGATGTCACGATCCATGCGGCCATACCTGCCACATGCATATCACTACCTCCCCTCATATGGCCGGCTCTTCTTCATGTGCCCTACACATCCAAACCAGTATCCTGAGGTCGCCCACCTGATGGCCTGGTCTGCTTAGACCTCTGTGACATCTGTCTACTGTCAGCTACAGAAGACTCTGCTACGTGCTGCCATGCGGTGGGTCTCGCTACTGGCGTCGGCTCAACAAGAAATCTCTCCACAATAAGGGCTTTCTCTAGCACTCCTAAATGTGTCAGAATGTTGAGGGAGAACATTGAAGCTCTGATCTCATGCCTCAATCCCTGCTCTAATGTCCGAGTCCAAAGGAATGGGTCTCGTACCATGTCCGTGGAGTAGCGTGAGAGGTCGGTAAATCTCACCAAGTACTGGGCTACTGTCATGCTGCCATGCCATAGATGCAGTAACTCTTGGATGCACATCGCACGGAGGGTGGCTGGAACAATCTCTAAGCAGAAGAGGCTCTCGAAGTCCATCCAATGTAGTGATGCCTCGACGTGCACCTGGAGCATCAGGCTCCACCATCTACCAACTACATCATGTAGGAGACTCATGGAAAGGATCACCATAAGATCTGTTGGTTTCCATTATAATCTGAATACTCTGACGATAGCCTCCAACCAATAATCGGCTGCCTGAGGGTCCGTCACTATGTGGAACCGGGGAGGCCTCTGTCACTGAAACTCATGCAACACACTCAGGTGGTGTGCCCTCCCTTCGGATGGGGCTGGTGGCATTAGTGGATCAGCGGGTAGTGGTACTGCTGGTGCCTCCGCTGTAATGGGCCCTGCACTGAGGCCTCGTTGCTAGGTGGGTTGCCATCTCGTACGTAGATCAGAACCCTAGCTAGCTACCTATGTGGGGACATTCTGAAAAGAAACAGGAGTTCCACGGTTAATACAGTATACCTGGTGAGATGAAACAATGTATTCATAAAGAAATCTCATGAAACACACATGAAATTAATGTTTTTGTTCACTGAGTCAGAAATCAGAAGTCAGGGTCCTGGTGTATGGATATGTCAGCCGCTGCACCAACACAGGTCTCCCTAGACTAAAAACCACACTCAATAATCTTAACACTATTAATTAACAGAGAATAAATAATCAGAGTCCTAAGTTCTGTGTTAGAACCGACCACCTTTGATACCAATTTTTCATGACCCGTCCTCGGGGCCCATGCCATGACTACCCCAATCCCGCCTTCCATAAGCCAGGGGCAGGCGACTAGAACCAAAGGCATAAATCTCGATAAAAATGGAAGGCATTGCTTTTATAAATGTAAAAAAACAAAAAATAGTACGCAAGTGAAGTAAGCACTAAGTAAAACTATGTTCAAAAGTAAGTGTTGGAAAGTAAATGGGCCAATATACAAACCCAACTGAAATAACAATACAACTGAGAAAGAATGTACCATAGCTGTAAAGTGAAGCAGAAACCACCGAGTCATCGTCTGGGAATATCACATGAAGGGTGGGTACAGATAGTGTCTTCGGTACCTTAGGTCCATCCATCTGCTCCGTGTACGTCCCACAAGGTGGTCCACCTCCGGATATCTTCCATCTCCACTGGACTCAACCATGATCAGTTATGTCCTTCGTCTACAACAAACACAACATAGAGCAAGCATTGACTGTGCCGGGGTGAGTATACGATACTCAGAAGGGACTCCGAGACCCCCGAAGGTCTCCCAGAATCCAAAAAGGATAAACCACAAAGGAAATATACAAACAAGAAGTATCAACCAACTCTATGTAGGTATATGCCCATACATATACCTAAGTCATCAATCTCAGTTCAGCTCCAACATCCGAGCCCAAGCACAATCCAGTCCACACAAGAAAGAAGTAAATCACATCAGTGATAGTGATTGAAAGACAATACATAGTCACACAGGTATACTACTCACAAAGAGGGCTGGAGATGATTAGATGTAGCATCTGAATCATCTCATCTGTCGAACCCACATAGGATCCAAGTACAGAAGCCATCGCTGTCGAACCCAAATAGGATCCAAGTACATTAACCATCGTTGCCGAACCCACGTAGGATCCATGTACAGTCGTCCTTGCTGCCGAACCCACGTAGGATCCATGTACATCCTTCATCATCGTTGAACCAATAGAGGATCCCAGCATCGTAGTTGTCGTAGTCGCAGCTAGCTCTATGGTTACCACACACAGCGTGCTAGATTCCAGGCGGGTCCGCTTCTTGAGTAAAGGTGGTCGATACATCAACTATCACGAAGTCCAGAGTTGATGTATCATGATGTTCCTTCTCGTCAAATGGAACTCAACGTGACAGACGACGCGTCAATCGGACGCCTGGTCCGAGAGATATTGTCTTTTTCGTTCTAGGGGCCCGGTTGGAAATATGCTCTTTCCAAACCCGTAAATTTACCAAAGTTGTCCAAAACTCGCTTAGAGTATCGAAAAAGGGCCACTTCACCGATAGGGTCCCATTTCCGCAGATGCCGCGTAGATTGGACGTGCAATCTTTATGTTATTCACATTTAAGTGAATAACGGGCCCGACCCGTTAAACCTAGTGGGATTAATGGTCAGGTCACCCAGTTTTGACGGGTCCGACCTGACAGGGGTGTCGGACCGGCCTAAAGAAACGTGCGGCTTGGTGTGAGGGGCGTGACCTGACCCGAAGGGGTGCGGCCCATCCCGGCAGGGCGTGGCGCGGCACAGCCCGACGTGGCTCAGCTGGGCACAAGCCGGCCGGGCGCGGCCCGGCTGGCTCGGCCTAGAGGTCGAGCGGTCCAAGGCCTCCCCCCCCCCGGTTACCCGAACCGGTGGCACTGCCCTCTCTAATCGGCCGGCTAGAGCTGGTCGGCCTTCTGGGGCATGCATCCCCCATGGAAGGGCCGCGACTCATTATGTATCGTGCTCTCATGGCGCTGCGGCTTTGCTCTGCCCGGCAGGCCGACGGGCCGGCCGGTCCTTCCACCAAAGCGGCCCAGGAAGCGGGTTGCGGTTCCTTCCGCAAAACTGGTGTAACAGCGCAGTATTCCTCCATCATGACTTGTCGTGGCCACGGCTCCACATTGTCGGCATGATGCAACAGCGCCAAGTTTCCTCTCCTGCGGCCTGCTTGGCCACGGATTTTCATTGCGTGTGCGACGACAGCCCTTGCGCCTCCGGCCTCATCCGCGTTCTGCCTCTAGTTGTTGATTCCAAAAAAAAAATAAACAAGATCAAACGGAGGGTCTTCGGGCCATGTTCGTTCGGCCCACACCCTCTGTGTTATGCGATAGTAATATTTCAGAAAAAAAAGATGTTCAAGGATAAACATGGCACAATTTAATCCATTAAAATTGATCTTATTTCCCTACCTCTACAAAGTATGTCGTATGTCGGGTGTCGAGGAAGACAATGTCAAGAGGTGAGTATTCGTAGATGATGTCGGAGTGCATCCAAGGAGGAAGCAACATCTCATCACTGGTCGCGGAGAAGAGAAAGGAAGGTGCGTTAACGTTCTTCTTCGGAGAAGAAAACTATTCTCTCAAGATCTCTCTCCCTTCACACAACGAAAGCTTCCCCAAAATAAATTAAAAAGATACCCCTATTATTTTATTAACACATGCCATTTAAAATTCATACATTCAAACACTTAATTAATAAATTAGAGGATTAAATTTATTTATTAAGGCATTGGGGTGAATTAATGGGAAAGAAGAAGGTGTAGAGATCTCCTAAATATTGGGAGAGTTGTCAACATAAAACAAGGGAGTTTAATGGGGGTTTATGAGCATTATGGGAAGTTCAAGTGTTTAGGTCATGTGTGGGCCCCACACCACTAATATCCTATCATGGGAGATTATGTGGGTGTGGGCCCCACCTATAACACCTCTTGGGATGATATAACCAACATCCTTAAAATAAAATTGGGTTACACAAAATTTATTTATTTTAAACTAATTCCCGAAATATTAAATCTCAACCCGCTTAAAATGCAACTGTGGTAAAGGTCCCCTTAAGAAATTACCGGCGCTGCGAGGTCATTGGTGCCCTCAGATTTCAATTCCAAACACTGGTTCAAAAGATCGAAAAATCGGCTTGTTCGTTTACTGAACATACCAGAGCTAAACTTCAGAAATTGATTCCGGGAACACCTAGCCTCAGAATCAAATGTCGTCTAAAGAAACGGACTAGAAAAATTCCAGAGTGTTATGAAACAAATTTCCATGAAATTTCTGGGTCCTTACAATATTCATTAACATGATTTCCTTTTTAAACCCCAAAATATCAACTTCCACTCACCACTTTGGATCATATCTATATTTTTTTGTGGTAATTATGGAAAACATCCATTTAATAAACATGTTTAAAATACCATATAAAAAATCATTTAAAATATTCTCCACCCATATTCAATAAACACAACATTCATCAATGTTAAAATATAATCACTCTAAACTATATCACTGATCAAAATCACACTCTTTTAACGTTTTAAAGAACCTCCCTATTTAAAAATTTGAAATTTTATCCCATTTGATAATTATCCGAAAATTCAATTATCAAAATGTTAACCTGAACAGATTAGTAGCTCAAACAATTATTCAATGAGAGATATCATTCCCTTGTATACATAAAATGTAAAAGCTAATTATTTTTAAAATAATTAGTAAAATTCAAAAAAACATAGATGAGTGGGTTCCCAACAACAAACAATATAACATGATATAATTATTGGATTATAATACATTACTGACTCTTCTCAAAAAAATTATTTGTGTAAGACAATGTGGAACCTTCAACATGTTGAAGTGATATATTTTGTCAATATACATTTTCCTTGAATCATTGTTATATTTTTTATACGATTGATACCATTACAGTTATATGTTATTATTTTAGTAAGATAATTCACATCAACACCATCATTCATTCCTTATTTCATCACCTAAAAATTTTAGATACATTATTGTGTGGCAGTGATGTATTATATCTATATATAAGTTAATGGGATATACTATAACTTTTATTATTATCCATTGACTTTATAAATCATGATGTTAAATTTCCCAAACATATATTGTAATTTTATAATCATCTAAATCAACCCATTAAATATTCATAAATTCAGAAAAACTTAATATTGAATTAGGATTTTAATATAGTTTGTAATAAATGGTTAAATTTTCATTTTATATATTTTTATTCACTGTATGATTTTGGATTTCATCATGAATACATTTATAACATCTCTCTGTAGTTGGGGTCTGTCTTAGTGGTAAGAACCCCATAATCCTATAAGAGAAATGGGGCTTTAAAACCCATGGGGCATATGGATGGTTGACGTATTATAGAGTACTATAGCAGCAGAGGCACTGTTGTGGAATAATATTAATGTTGTGGTGGTAGGGTGATGTAGTAGCAATAGATACTGTAGAATTTTGGTATTGTAGAAGTACTATTCATAGAATGGGCATCAGGCCAAAAATTTGGTCCTACAGGCCATGAAAAGGGCAAAATTCCTACTGGGCCTTCTGACTATATAATGCGTCTCCCTCTACCTAGTTAAAAGTGGCATTTCCCTTACTCTAATAACAATTGAGGCTTCGAACCCATACTTAAAAATATATAATAACAACCATATTAAATTATGTAAATAACTATATAAATGAATTTTAGACCCTCTTATGATGATGTGTCTATAAATTGATAACTATTTGAGTAAGTTTCTATATGAACTCTATTCCATCATATTAAATATTTTTAATATGAAATGATTCAGGATCATGTTTATTGTTATGGGGTTTAAGGAAATTTTATGGATCACTGATGTTGGTACATTATATCAACTTGTATGGAATCATTTTTAGGAAAAACTACCATTTTATTAAGAAATACTATATCACTAGATGTTTATATCAATATATCTAGTTATGTTTTTCAATGTACTACCCAAAGTTGTTTTTACATTGTATTTAGATAGGATTTTATTCCAATTTATTTTTAATTTGGATGATATATTCATATCAATGAATATGTGATATGGTTCTAGAAAACCCATCCCTTAATGGAGCAGGTATTTTTCGAATAGGGAGAATTAGTGGTACTCTATGCGTGTATGTCAACTGATGTATTAGAGAACTATATATAAATATTAATCACATATATGTTTCCATGAAAATTAAATGACATCCTACTCTTATTCACCAACGTAGAACATTCATATCATTCGATTTCATTATATCGAGTAATTCATATGACATTTGTTTTTATATCATTTATATTATTCAAAATGAGGGGACAAAGACTTAAATTCCAAAATAATTTATGTGAAGATTTTATAAATATTATTTCTTCAATTCCAACTAAATTTTTGGTCAATTAAATAGTTTCCACCTTTTCAATACATATAGCTACAATATATCCTCATTTATCTTTAATTACCGCATTTATCGAGGTTATGTAGAACCTTACCACATCATGTTTACTATTATGATTAATATTATTTTTAAGGATAAGAATGTGTGATAAAAAAATTAACAAAAATAATCCTACATTCATCATTAAGATTTTGACTTCTTCTTTCTCAACAACATCCATGTCTTCATCATATATTTCATGAAATCTCCCAAACATCCAATATTTACAGTTAAATGTTCTTTGTTGACATCCGATCAAATGAAAGTATGCTACCTAGTTAGTTACTCAAGATTCTACATCAGTATTAAAAGATATAAATTGGTGTTCTCCTTCTTACGATATACAAAATGATTTTATTCTTTTTGAAGTGAACACCACTATATTATTATGATCGTGAAGTTTAATTGTTTTCATGATATTCCCTTTTATCATACATATCCACCATGCATGACTCATGACTTACAAAACCTATCAATTATGTTAAAATAATTTTCACCCAATTATTTCATTAAATATCTCTTATTAGATGATAATAATATTCAATAAATATTATGTTCATTTCAAGACAGTACATAAACAACCCTATAATTGAGATCGAAATTTATGATCTTGTTCTAGATATCAGAAAACACCAATTCTATTATTCTATATGAATTACTAATTATAACTTATGACACATCTGAGATGTGCATATTATAATACAGAAAATTTAACTCTAATATATCTTCATTGGATCTTATATTTATATATTTGAGATGCGTTTTAGTCATGTTTAGGTCTTTCAAATAACTATTCCCCGGTTTTCCATCTTTTAACCCTATGTTGAAAAATCAATACATCATTATATCATTATTAAGTGCTAATGTATTTCTTTTAATTACGTTCAATGGATTCATTCCATTGAAAGTAGTTTCATTTTCTTATATATTAAAGGAATATTCCCTTTATAAATACTACATATATAGTTCCAATTACACTCTCCCAAACTATTATCATTCATTATTATTAGTATTTACATTATTTATAAAAGTTGTTGAAATATATGAGTCGTTTTCAAACAATATAATTAGAAATCCAATATTTTTTCAATGAAATTTATTCACTTGGATCCTTCCATTATCTAAGGCCATAAAATTTACAGTTAGTAAGTTCTTTTAAAAAATATAAAACAATTATAAAATAAAAAAACATGAGCTATAACTGCTATTGAGTTGAATAAAAACCAAATGATATGATGCCAATTATCAGGAGGATGAACCACCACTGACCACATGTAATTCTAATGTTTCCACCAGATAGTTAAATATCAATAAAATATATCATTACACAATGGTCCATCAATATATCATCATATATTTGGATTGTGGAAAATTTAAAATCTCAATAAGTTTCCTTAATTTCATAATTATACCATAAGAACGAATTATGTTCACCCTAACTAACACACACGGCCACCCATTCTCACAACTCTTAATGAAAAAAATTATTCATTAAAAGAGAATTTAAAATATTTATAAGTTATTAAATACTAGAATGTATATAAGATTTATTGTGTGTAAAATGTGTTTTTGTATGTGTATGAGAGACATACCATCAAATTGACTATTTTTAGGAGAAAATGAATATTATATTATACCGGAATATTTAATTATAATATTTGTTTTTAAATGGATTTACTCTCTTTATAAACACTAATAAAAAATTTAATTATATAATACATTATTCATAATTATGATATATAGTTAAATTATATGATGCATTATGTAGATAAATCCGCATTTTAAATTTTATGAACTCCATTAGTTTATCCTGTTAATGAACCCTTTTCAGTTTCATAGATGGACCTCTAAATCAAATGTGACTACTAATCCCGAGTATCATACTTGACAATAAAATCTTACTCGAGTATTCAATTATAGATTTAATATTGTAGTGTCTTCAAAAAAAATTTAACTTCATTAATATATAATATTATAGGAAAATTTTATTTACCCATTACATCATAGAGATATTATACTATCTCTACTTAAACATTGATCATAGACACTATCCATGCCCTATCATTTAATAAATGTGAATTAAATGAGTGGACATCTTGAATATTAAAATAGAAAATTCTTGACATCCCAATACAATGGAGGATGGTGGACTACACTATCTGAGAACCCTCACCCAATTTTCTATAATTAAATAAATCATTAAATCATATCATAATCCTTGAAGTTAATGTTTTTAGAAAAATTGAGACTCGTGTGATAAATGTATCTAATAAGACAACATGAACTTGTATCCATACCGATAGAAAATGTGTATATAATTCATCATTAAGAATAAGATATAATCTATGAAAATATTTAATATCAATGAATAAAAGACTGAAATATATTTTATGGTTGAAGAAATTTATTTTATTTAAATTAAACATAAAATTTATCATTATATGAAATTACTCATTTTACTTATGATTTATAAAATATTTGGAAAATTTTGGAAAGATATAGAAATATTAAATTTTCCAATTTTTTCTAAAACTTTTTCCTGAACACTACGAATTATGAATAAAACCTTCATGGTTTCTTATATTGAGGAATATTAACTATTATATAATCCGTGAAAATGAAATTATATATTAAACTAAAACCGTACATAACATTTCATAATATTACATTTATATATTTGAAAAATGATTTATGAATTATTTATCCTGTATATTCATCCTTACACAAAAGAGGTTACTATAGAGTTACCATTACACCTTTTATTTTATCCTCTTATTCAAATAAAATAAAAAATTTCCAAATTGTAGCTTTTAAATGTCTCATAGGAAAATGATTTTCTATTTTCAATTACCATCTACAAGGATGCTGATAAAAATATTATTATTGATAGATATTATTTTAATAGGTATATTATATAACTTATTTTTTGTACTAGATCTAATATATTTTCTATATATTAAATAAGATGAAATGAGTTCATGATGGTTGGAAAAGCTGCAAAAATAAACTAAACATTTATCATTAACATTTATAATAAATTTATAATTATCAAATAGTAAATGAAAAAAGATACATCAAACAATTCATTAATATCTATTTCATTAATAAAATTTCATTCCACATCTATCATTTCATTTCAATTTTTCAAGAACATCCATTACTATACAGATGTGAATATACTATGAATTCATAAAATGAACACACTAGAAACAATAGAATTGATGAAATATTATTAATAAATGGTTAATAATGTTATAAAATATAATTATATAAGTAATTTTAAATAAGAATGAATTTTTTTTAATTAAAAAAATTCATTAATTCATTATACTAGAAGATAATTTATAGAAAAAATAATCAGAATTGTGAGGGTACAATTTATCATATCACTTTCACTTCGGTGAGATATATGAATTATTCAAGACGTATTTATATTATATACTGTATATACATCCTACTAATATATCATATCAAGAATCTCATTATATTAATGGTATTAAATATTTCATTTCAAAATAATTTCTTTTATCGAGTAAATAATTCGATTGATTTCAATATGTTAAGAAAATTATTACTTCTAATTCATCTATATATACTTTCATTTGATTTGTTTCTGTGTAGGAAGGTTTATATAAAAAGTAATCAACCTTGAATTTACTCAGAGTTATTGATTTTTTTAATTGTCTATGAAATACCAAAAAATTATAACTAGGGTGGAAGGTTATTCCAAAGGTTGATATTTTTTTAGTTCAATCATATTCCGAATATATATATCTGATCCTCTTGAGTCTTCATATGAAATCATCACATGTACACAAAACTAATACTTATTATTCACTTGAAATATCTCAAATTCGCATAGGAGTCCACTATTTGAGTTTATTTTGTATCAATCTGAAATAATGTATATAGATTCACTATAAATAAATTATATGGTTTTGATATCATGAGATATTGGTTTCTAAAAAAATTGATTTCAATTTTAAAAAATATTATATTCAATTTTTTATTGAATTTGGTTCTAATAGAAGTGTGGAGGGAACCCCCAATGAATTATTTATTCAATTTAAAAAAAATGGAATGAAATTTATAATAAAATCCTTATAAAATGTCTAATCCCATGAAAATATTTATATGTCTTGAAAATAAATCTAGATATTATTTTAAAATTTCGTAAAAAAATATTTATATATATAATCCTAACATTTTTTAATATTTTTTAATTTTTTGAAAAATAAACAGTAATAGTTGATTTGGTGTCTTCATTCACATACATGTTACTATAAAATTTTTATTTTGTGAACATTATATTATTCTTTTTTCTATATTTTTTGGGTACTATCCCCTTAGAGTATTTTTCATGGTACATAATTATTAAATTTCTGTTCAAACCATTTTCCATCATTATATTGAATAAAAAATGCATTCTAGTAAATAATAATGAACTCATCAAGATCTCGTTTAATAAAATTTAACAAAAAATAATTTATTAAACTCTATATATTAAATAAAATTACTGTTCTAATTGCATCCTAATAGATTATGTCCATTAAAATAGTGTAAATAATTATTTGAAATCAGTTGAATCCATTTATAATTATCCCTTTAAATCCAATTGTTCTATGTTCCATAACACCAGTCCTTTCTCTTTTAGTAAACTTATAAAATACCACAATGTTTATATTACTATTTTATGGTCATCCATAAAATTCTCTAGTTTAATTCATCTCAATTTTAACGAACTCATATTTCGTCAAACTAATCCTTTATTAATGTTTAACTACATCATGAATATATTTTTGTTCTAATTGTAATCCAAAGTCATTTTATGCTCAAATATATGGATTATCATAGTTTTGATAGTTTTTTCCTTTCTGTAAATTATATTCTAATTTTAATTATGATAATTCAACTTAAAAATTTATATTCTATGATTATTTTTAATTTCATAAACATCATAGTTATGATCTTAAAAAAATTATTGAATAGTTTTCTCAAGGATTTTCAGTTCATTCATCATGTAATATGTGTTTTTATCAAAATTATATTTTTAAATACCATTATTATTAGAAATAAAACAACCAATAATGGAAAAGATCTCAATAATATAGACATAAAAATAGTCCATAGAAATTATTCATCCCATTGTACTGATAATTTTAGTGATATCCATTAGACATACAACTATTAATATATTATTTATCTCATATTTATTCAAATTTTTCGAGATTTATACATTTCAAAAGTATGTGTCATGGACTTAGAAAAATATATTAGTATTTTATTATAAAATTCCTTTGAAAAAATTCATAATTAGTAGTATGTATTGACACTTTTATCATCATGTATCTTTTCTAAATATAGATACAATTTCATATCATGTTTCGACTAGTGACATTGAACCTGATGATGATGATGGTTCATTTTAAAGCATGGATGATCAAGATGATACTTGGTAGGCCACTAAATAGTAGAAGAGGGATATGAATCCGAGATTTTATTGTGGTTTCCAAAGGGGTGGTAGGTCTAAAATAAGGTGATGATTTTGTTGTATTGTTTTGTTGGTGGTGTTTGATGATATTTGGTTTTCTTTGCAGTCTCCCTATTCTTACTACTTTGTATATTATTTTCTTCCAAAATATTTTTCTCGGACCATGGATTGTAATCCATTGTTTGCACCATTTGGATAAATATTTATAGAATTCAACAAAGATTCTCTAAAAAATAAGAATATTTTTCCAATTTAACATTTTCCTTCATATTAAAATAATTAATTAGTATTTATCTCATCTATTCCATTATACTATGGTCTTTATAGGGAAAAGAATTTATCTATGATTATATAATGTTATGAATAAATTAAAAATGAATTTCAATTAAATTACCTTCCGTTATCTATTCATAGTTTCAAAATTTACATTCTTAGTAATTTATTAAGTTGTCTTTTATAAAATTTGATATTGTTTACTATATGAGACATAGGTTCTAGGAATAACAATAGAGTAGTCTGTTTCAAATCATAAATTAGTATAACGAAATAAAAATCACCTATAGTATAATTATTTTTCAATGAGTGACACAAGTCACGTTGAATGAGTTAATATGGTGGAAATGATTGAATCAATACATTTCATTACCTTTGTGATAAATAATTTCATTTAGAAAATCATCACAAATTATATCATTCTCATTTTATATGGGGATAGTACCTTACCATATCAATCATTAATATTTCACTCAAATTACTTTATCTAAGGTGACCATGTCACTTATTCCATAATTAATATTCATATTTGGAAATGACAGAGCATGAGTTACTTGGATTAATGAACTATCATTTCTAGAATTTACTAGTCCTTTATAATTCTAGTTTATATTATCTAGAGTTTTCAATGCCCCAAATTTTTTGAAAAACATCCACTATCGATGATTCATGGATTTCTCATCATTAACTACCTTAAATATACTATAATATTAAATGATCGTTCTCATTACTCTACGTCTAGTTTTCATTTCCTTGTATCATTTATAGAGGTTTTAAAAGCATAATATTAATGAAATGGAAATTTTAAAAACCTTATTAAGAAAATACACCATAAAAATATACAATGTATTCATATTTAAACTATGTGGTTGGGAAAATTTTCTTTTTATAATCAGTTATCATATGTTATGTATCTCCCTACATATTGTTTCTAGTATGTGAAATTTTAATATCTATCTTTTAAAACTGACTCACATAATTTATCAGTTATTAAAAATTAACACAATAACTATTTGAATAATTTATTCAAAACACAATAATAATTGTTGTAATTGGGGATGTTATGATTATTTGAACTCCAAAATAAGAAAATTATAATCACATTTACATTTAATTTTTATTATCTAGTGATTCTTCAATAAAACGTTTACCCTTCATTAATATAAAAATAATTTATTTTATAATTACAAAAAAATCAAATAGATATGATAATTCAAAGTTATTCTAAAAAACTATTATAAAAAATATGAATAAAAATATCTATTTTCTACTTTACTGATTTTTGATCGGCATCAATAATATTTATTATATTTTCTTCAAGATATTAAAAATATAGACCCTTGTGTTTTCACTAAATAGTCTCACTTGTAAAAAACTCAAAATACATGATTAATTATTAGTAGGCAGGATGATCCACTCATCATTTATGACTCTCTCCTTTCCCTTCTTCCAGAATGTGCCTCTTTTGTGCTGGGGGATGCTCTAGGGCTTCACCATTTCTGACCCCCTTGAGGAGTCTTGTATTCCTTGTCCTTTTTCTTTTTGAATAAAAAAAACTACTATTTCACTATTCACTATGGATGGAATGTGTGAAACTACAACATGAGTAACCCAAATAACATATGGATAAAATTTAAGATTGTAGCATAAACTCATGACTAAGTCGCTAACCCTCTAAATTTGATATGAAATAGTTGGATAGAATCTATGAACAACTCACATGCAATGTAGATCAATTTTGAGTAATTTGATGATCATATTGAAAAACACTAATAATGGATTTATTTACTACATGAAAAAAATACATAACTATAAAAGGAATTAACACATGAATAAATCGATGATCCATGAATTCAATGACTAAATGAAAAACTATAATTATTATGAAGGAAAATATAATATATATTTTTCATAGTGTGTAAATTATATAATTTCTTGAAATAAGTATAGATCCAAAATAAATAATATATAAACATCCATAAAAAACATAAAAACAATATTAAATCCTCAAATAAATTCTATCATAGTCTTCATGTATACTAGAAACAAATTTAAACCAATAGTAACTTTATCTATTATTTAAAATATACTCCATAGGTCTATATTATTATTATTTGTTTTGTTTATACTATCATATAATATTCCATGTTTTAATGTTATTCTAAATCTGAATACATTTTTCTCCATTTATTAATATGATTTCAATTTATGGGACAACACAAAGAATCGATCTGAAACGACCCAAGTATTATTAAGATAATCTTAACGAAAATGAGGAAGCATTACTCATGAGATAAAAACCAAAATTTTATAATTCATTGTGTGTAATGTTACACATTTCCCACCTTCCAAATGAATACATTTTTAAAATCACATTATTTTTAATTAATGTTGGTTATATTTCATTGAATAATAAAATATTATTATTCCAGTTATGTTTGTTGTTATCATTATGTGAGGAGATTCTATCTATAGTCCCTAAAACAATAAAATTGTGATGTAATACCAAAAATTCTATCAAACATAATTTCTACTTGGCCATAATGATTATGGAAATATTAAATTATTATGAATTATTTATTTTTTACCACAGATGTGGGAAATACAACCCATGTTATGATACTTCTATCAAAGGGTAAATGATGTATGAATGCTAATGTATGTGGTATGTTATTACTATATAAATGATTCCCATGGGATTTATATTTATAGTCTTGGTGAGAAGGTAATAATCATGGGAATGTGATTCCCATGAACAGAAAATTATTCTCACTATCATGGATACTTTTTCATTTTGTGGCGATAATTATATAAGTTTCTTTATTTAATATTGTCATTACACATGTGGAATTGAATTATTTAACACTTATGAAAATAATAATTTATTGGGATATTACACCCTCTTATGATGATGTGTCTATAAATGGATATCTATTTAAGTATGTTTCTCTATGAACTCTATTCCATCATATTAAATATTTTTAATATGAAATGATTCAGCAGCATGTTTATTGATATGGGGTTTAAGGAAATTTTATGGATCACTGATATTGGTATGTTATACCAACTTATATGGAATCATTTCTATAAAAAACTACCATTTTATTGGGAAATACTATATCACTAGAAGTTTATATAAATATATATAGTTATGTTTTTAAATGTACTACCCCAAGTTGTTTATACATTGTATTTAGATAGGATTTTAATACATTATTTTTTTAATTTGGATGATATATTCATATCAATGAATATGTGATATGGTTATAGAAAACCCATCCCTGGATGGAGAAGGTATTTTTCGAATAGGGAGAATTTGTGGTACTCTATGCGTGTATGTCAACTGAAATATTAGAGAACTGTATATAAATTTCAATCACTTATATGTTTCCTTGATAATTAAAGGACATCCTACTCTTATTCACCAATGTAGAACATTCATATCATTCAATTTCATTATATCGATTAATTCATATGAATTTTGTTTTTATAAAATTCATATTATTCAAAATTGGGGGACAAAGACTTAAATTCCAAAATAATTTATGAGAATATTTTAAAAATATTATTTCTTCAATTCGAACTAATTGTTTGGCCAATTAAATAGTTTCATCCTTTTCAACATATATAGCCACAATATATCCTCATTTATATTTAATTACCTCATTTATAGAGGTTATGTAGAACCTTACCACATCATGTTTACTATTATGATTAATATTATTTTTAAGGATAAAAATGTGTGATACAACAATTAACATCAATAATCCTACATTAATCATTATGATTTTTACTTCTTCTTTCCCAAAAATATCCATGTCTTCAACATATATTTGATGAAAACTCACAAACATCCAAGATTTACAATTAAATGTTCTTTGTTGACAACCGATCAAATGAAATTATTCTACCTAGTTAGTTACTCAAGATTCTACATCAGTATTAAAAGATATAAATTGGTGGTCTCCTTATTAAGATATACATAATGATTTTATTCTTTTAGAAGTTAACACCACTATATTATTATGATCATGAAGTTTTATAGTTTTCATGATATTTCCTTTTTTCATACATTTCCACCATGCGTGACTCATGACTTACAAAAACCTATGTATTATTTTAAAATAATTTTCACACAATTATTTTATGAAATATCACTTATTAGATGATAATAATATTCCATAAATATTATGTTCATTTCAAGACAGTACATAAAAAACCCTATAATTGAGATCAAAATTGATGATCTTGTTCTAGATATCATCAAACACCAATTCCATTATTCTATATGAATTACTAATTATAACTGATGACACATCCAAGATGTGCATATTATAATACAAAAAAGATAACTCTAATATATCTTCATTGGATCTTATATTCATATATTTGATATGCTTGTTAGGCATGTTTAGGTATTTCAAATAACTATTCCCTAGTTTTCCATCTAATAACCCTATGTTGAAAAATCAATATATCATTATATCATTATTAAGAGCCACTGTATTTCTTTTAATTACGTTCAATGGATTCATTCCATTGAAAGTAGTTTCATTTTCTTATATATTAAGGGAATATTTCCTATATAAAGACTACATATACAGTTCCAATTACACTCTCCCACACTATTATAATTAATTATTATTAGTATTTACATTATTTATACACGTTATTGAAATATATGGGTCCTTTTCATACAATATAATCAGAAATCCAAAAAAAATTCAATGAAATTTATTAATTTGGATCCTTCCATTATCTAAGTCCATAAAATTCACATTTAGTAAGTTCCATTAAAAATAGAAAACAATTAAAAAATAATAGAAAAAACATGTTCTATAACTACTATTGAGTTGAATAATAAACCAAATGATATGATGCCAATTATCAGGAGGAAGAACCACCACTGACCACATGTAATTGTAATGATTCCACAAGATAGTTCAATATCATTAAAATATATCATTACACAATGGTACATCAATAGATCATCAGATATTTGGATTGTGGAAAATTTAAAATCTCAAGAAGTTTTATTAATTTCATAATTATACCATAAGAACGAATTATGTTCACCCTAACCAACACACACGACCACCCATTCTCACAACTCATAATGAAAACAATTAGTCATTGAAAGAGAATATAAAATATTTATAAGTTATTAAATACTATAATGTATATAAGATGTATTGTGTGTCAAATGGGTTTTTGCATGTGTATGAGAGACATAGCATCAAATTGAATATTTTTAGGAGAAAATGAATATAATAATATACCGGAATATTTAATTATAATATTTATTTTCAAATGTATGTACTCTCTTTAAAAACACTAATAAAAAATTTAATTATATAGTACATTATTCATAATTATGATATATAGTTAAAATATATGATGCATTATGTAGATCAATACCCGTTTTCAATTTTATAAAATCCCAGTGTTTATCCTCGTAATGTACCCTTTTCACTTTCATAGAGAGACCTCTAAATCAAATGTCACAACTAATCCCTAGTATCATCATTGACAATAAAACCATACTCGAGTATTCAATTATATATTTAATATTCTAGTGTCTTCAAAAAAATTAACTTCAATAATCTAAAATATTATAGGAAAATTTTATTTACCCACTACATCATATAGATATTAGACTATCTCTACTTACACATTGATCATAGACACTATCCACGACCTATCATTCAATAAATACGAATTCAGTGAGTGGAAATCTGAAATATTAAACTAGATAATTCTTGACATCCCAATACCATGTTGGATGGTGGACTACACTATCTGAGAACCCTAACCCAATTTTCTATAATTAAATAAATCATTAATACATATCATAATCCATGAAGTTAATATTTTTTGAAAAATTGAGTCTCATGTGATAAATGTATCTAATAAGACAATATGAACTTATATCCTTACCCATAGAAACTGTGTACATAATTCATCATTAAGAATCAGAAATAATCTATGAAGATATTTAATATCAATGAATAAAAGATTGAAATATATTTTAAGAGTGAAGAAATTTATTTTATTTAAATTAACCACAAAATTTCTCATTATATTAAATTACTCATTTAACTTATCATTTATAAAATATTTGGAAAATTTTGGAAAGATATAGTAATATTAAAGTTTCCAAATTTTTCTAAAACTTTTTCCTGAACACAACGAATTATGAATATAACCTTCATGGTTTTTTATATGGAGGAATATTAACTATTATATAATCCTCGAAAATGAACTTATATATTAAACCAAAACCGTACTTAACATTTCCTAGTATTACATATATATATTGAAAAATTATTTATGAATTATTTTTCCCGTATCTTCACCCTTACACATAATCGGTGACTATAAAGTTACCATTAAGCCTATTATTTTATCCTCTTATTCAAATAAAATAAAAAAAATTTAAATTATAGATTTTAATTGTCTCAGAGGAAAATGATTTTCTATTTTCAATTACCATCTACAAGGATGCTGAAAAACTATTATTATTGATAGATATTATTTTAATAGGTATATTATAAGATTTTTTTTACTAGATATAATATATTTTCTATATATTAAATAAGATGAAATGACTTCATGATGGTTGGAAAAGCCGAAAAAATAAACTAAAAATTTTTCATTAACATTTATAATAAATTTATAATTATCAAACAGTAAATTAAAAAAGATACATCAAACCATTATAAATATCTTTTTCATTAATAAAATTTTATTCCACGTTTATTGTTTCATTTCAATTTTTCAAGATCATCCATAACTATACAGATGTGAATCAACTATGAATTCGTAAAACAAACACACTAGAAACAATAAAATTCATGAAATATTATTAATAAATGGTTAAAGAAGGTTATAAAATAGAATCATATAAGTACTTTTAAATAAGAATGTATTTTTTATTTAATTAATAAAATTAATTAATTCATTATACTAGAAGTTAATTTATTTAAAAACTAAGCAGAATTGTGAGGTAATAGTTTATCATCTCACTTCCTCTTCTGTGAGATATATGACTTATTCAAGAATTATTTCTATTATATACTGTATATACATCCTACTTATATATCATATCAAAAATTTCATTATATTAATGGTATTAAATATTTCATTTCAAAAAAAAATTATTTTATTGGGAAAATAATTCGATTTATTTCAATGTGTTAAGGGAATTATTACATCTAATTCATCTATATATACATTCATTTGTTTTGTTATTGTGTAGGATGGTTTATATAAAAAGTAATCAACCTTGAATTTACTCAGAGTTATTGATTTTTTTAACTGTCTATGAAATTCCAAAAAAACATAACTAGGGTGTAAGGTTCTTCCAAAGGTTAATATTTTTTTAGTTCAGTCATATTCCGAATATAAATATCTGATCCTCTTGAATCTGCATATGAAATCATCACAAGTACACCAATATAGTACTAATTATTCCCTTGAAATATCTCAAATTCTCATAGGAATCCACTATTTGAGTTTATTTTGTATCACTCTGAAATAATGTATATAGATTCACTATAAATAAATTATATGGTTTTGATATCATGAGATAATGGTTTCAGAAAAAATTTATTTCATTTTTAACAAACATTATATTCATTTTTTTATTGAATTTGGGTCTAATAGAAGTGTGGAGGGAACCCACAATGAATATTTTATTCTATTTTAAAAAATGGAATGAAATTTATAATAAAATCCATATAATATGTCTATTCCCATGAAAATATTTATATATATTGAAAAAAATCTAGATATTTTTTTAAAATTTCGTAATAAATTATTTATATATATAATCCTAACATATTTTAATATTTTTTAATTTTTTGAAAAATAAATAGTAATAGTAGATTTGGTGTCTTCATTCACATTCATGTTACTATAAAATTTTGATTATGTGAACATTATATTATTCTTTTATCTATATTTTTAGTGTAGTGTCCCCTTAGAGTATTTTTCATGGCACATAATTTTTAAATTTCCTTTAAACCCATTTTCCATCATTATATTGAATAAAAACTGCATTCTAATAAATAATAATGAACTCATCAAGATCTCATTTAATAAAATTTAACAAAAAATAATTTGTTAAAATCTATAAATTAAATAAAATTCATGTTATAATTGCATCCTAATTGATTTTTCCCATTAAAATAGTGTAAATAATTATTTTAAATCAGTCGAATCCATTTATAATTATCCCTTGATATCTAATTGTTCTATGTTCCATAACACTTGTCCTTTCTCTTTTAGTAAATTTCTAAAATACCACTAAGATTATATTAGTATTTTATGGTCATCCATAAAATTATCTTGTTTAATTCATCTCAATTATAATGAACTCATATTTCGTCAATCTAATCTTTTATTAATGTTTAACTACATAATGAATATATTTTTGTTATATTTGTAAACCAAAGTAGTTTTATGCTCAAATATATGGATTACCATAGCATTGATAGTTTTTTCCTTACTGTAAACTACATTTTAAATTTCATTACGATTATTCTACTTAAAATTTGAAATTATATGATTATATTCAATTTCATAAAGATCATAGTTATGATCTTAAAAAAATTATTGAATAGTTTTATCAGGGATTTTTAGTTCATTCGGCAGGTAATATGTGTTTTTATACCTATTATATTTTTAAATACCATTATTATTAGAAATAAAACAACCAATATTGGAAAAGGTCTCAATAATATAGACATAAAAATAGTCCATATAAATTATACATCCCATTGTACTGATAATTTTAGGGATATCCATTAGACATAAAACTATCAATATATTATTTATCTCATATTTATTCAAATTTTTCGAGATTTATACACTTGAAAATTATGTATCATGGACTTAAAAAAATATATTTGTATTTTATTATAAAATTCCGTTGAAAAAATTCATAATTAGTAGTTTTTATTGACTATATTATCATCATGTATATTTTCTAAATATAGATATAATTTCATATCATGTTTCGAATAGTGACATTTAACCTGATGATGATGATGGTTCATTTTCAAGCATGGATGATCAAGATGATACTTGGTAGGCCACTAAATAGTAGAAGAGGGATATGAATCAAAGATTTTGTACTGTTTTCCATAGGGGTGGTAGGTCTAAAATAAGGTGATGATTTTTTTGTATAGTTTTGTTGGTGGTGTTTGATGATATTTGGTTTTCTTTGCTGTCTCCCTATTCTTAATACATTGTATATTCTTTTATTTCAAAAGATTTTTCACGAACCATGGATTATAATCCATGGCTTTCACTATTTGGATAAATATTTATAGAATTGAACAATGTTTCTATAAGAAATATAAGAATATTTTTCCAATTTAACATTTTCCTTCATATTAAAAGAATTAATTAGTATTTATCTCATCTATTCCATTATACTATGGTCTTTATAGAGAGAAGAATTTATCTCTGATTATATAATATTATGAATAAATTAAAAATGAATTTCATGTAAATTCCCTTCATTTATCTATTCCTAGCTTCAAAATTTACACTCTTAGTAATTTATTAAGTTGTCTTATATAAAATTTGATGAAGTTAACTATATAAGACATAGGTTCTAGGAATAACAATAGACTAGTCTGTTTCAAATCATAAATTAGTATAAAGAAATAAAAATCACCTATAGTATAATTATTTTTCAATGGGTCACAAAAGTCCAGATGAATGAGTTAATATGGTGGCAATGATTGAATCAATACATTTCATTACCTTTGTGATAAATAATTTCATTTAGAAAATCATCACAAATTATATCATTCTCATTTTATTTGGGGGTATTACCTTACCATATCAATCATTAATATTTCACTCAAATTACTTTATCCAAGGTGACCATGTCACTTATTCCATAATTAATTTTCATATTTGGAAATGACATAGCATGAGTTAGATGGATTAATGAACTATCATTTCTAGAATTTACTAGTCCTTTATAATTCTAATTTATATTATCTGGAGTTTTGAATTACCCATATTTTTTGAAAAACATCCACTATTGATGATCTAGGGATTTCCTATCATTAACTACATTAAATATACTATAATATTAAATGATCATTCTCATTACTCTACGTTCAGTTTTCATATCCTTGTATCATTCATGTAAATTTTAAAAGCATACTATTAATGAAATAGAAATTTTAAAAACCTTATTAAAAAATTACACCATAAAAATATACAATGTATTCAAATTTAATCAATGTGGTTGGGAAAATGTTCTCCATATAATCAGTTTTCATTCGTTATGTATCTCCCCACATATTGTTTCTGGTATGTGAAATTTAAATATCTACCTTTTAATACCAACTCAGATAATTTATCAGTTATTAAAAATTAACACAATAACTCTTTGAATAATTTATTCAAAACACAATAATAATTGGTGTAATTAGAGATGTTATGATTATTTGAACTCCAAAATATGAAAATTATCATCACATTAACATTTAATTTTTAACATCTAGTGATTCTTCAATAAACAATTTACCCTTCATTAATATAAAAATAATTTATTTTAAAATTCCAAAAACATCAAACAATTATGAGAATTCAAAGGTATTCTCAAAAAGTATTATAAAAAATATGAATAAAAATTTCTATTTTCTACTTTTCTGATTTTTGATCATCTTGAATAATATTTATTATATTTTCTTAAAGATATTAAAAATATAGATCCTTGTGTTTTCACCAAACAGTCTCACTTGTAAAAAACTCTAAATACATGATTATTTATTAGTAGGCAGGATGAGCCGCTCATCATTTATGACTCTCTCCTTACCCTTCCTCCAGAATGTGCCTCTATTGTGTTGGGGGATGCTCTGAGGCTTCACCATTTCCAACCCCCTTGAAGAGTCTTGTATTCCTTGTACTTTTTCTTTTTGAATAAAAATAAACTACTATTTTACTATTAACTATGGATGGAATGTGTGAAACTACAACATGAGTATCCCTAATAACATATGGATAAAATTTATGATTGTAGCATAACCTCATGACTAAATTGCAAACCTTCTAATTTTGATATGAAATAGTTGGATAGAATATATGAACAACTCAATACTATATAGATTAATTTTGAGGAATTTGATGATCATATTAAAAAACACTAATAATGTATTTATTTAATACATGAAAAAAAATACATAACTATAAAACGAATTACCGCATGAATAAATCGATGATCCATGAATTCAATGACTAAATGAAAAACTAAAATTATTATAAAGGAAAATATAATATATATTTTTCATAGTGTGTAAATTATATAATTTCTTGAAAAAAGTATAGATCCAAATTAAATAATATATAAACATCCATAAAAAATATAAACAATATTAAATCCTCAAATAAATTATATCATAGTCTTCATGTATACAGGAAACAAATTTAAACCAATAGTAACTTTATCTATTATTTAAAATATACGCCATAGGTATAAATTATTATTATTTGTTTTGATTATACTATCATATGATATTCCATGTTTTAATGTTATTCTAAATCTGAATACATTTTTCTTCATTTCATAATATGATTTTCAATTTATGGGAAAAACCAAAGAATCAATCTGAAACGACCCAAGTATTATTATGATAATCTTAACGAAAATAAAGAAACATTACTCATGAGATAAAAACCAAAATTTTATAATTCATTGTGTATAATGTTACACATTTCCCCCCTTACAAATGAATACATTTTTAAAATCAGATTATTTTTAATTAATGTTGGTTATATTTCATTGAATAAAGAAATATTATTATTCTATTTTTGTTTGTTGTTATCATTATATGAGGAGATTATATCTATAGTCCCTAATACTAAAAAATTGTGATGTAATACCAAAAATAAGATCAAACATTATTTCTACTTGGCCATAATGATTATGGTAATATTAAATTATTATGAATTATTTATTTTTTACCACAGATGTGGGAAATACAACCCAGGTTATGATACTTCTATCAAATGGGAAATGATGTATGAATGCTAATGTATGTGGTATGTTATTACTAGATAAATGATTCCCATGGGATTGATATTTATAGTCTTGGTGAGAAGGTTATAATGAAGGGGATGCGATTCCCATGAACAGATAATTATTCTTACTATCATGGATACTTTTTCATTTTGTGGAAATAATTATATAAGGTTCTTTATTTAATATTTTCATTACACATGTAGAATGGAATTATTTAACACTTATGAAAATAATCATTTATTAGGATATTACACACTCTTATGTTGATGTGTCTATAAATGGATATCTATTTGAGTATGTTTCTATATGAACTCTATTCCATCATATTAAATATTCTTAATATGAAATGATTCAAGAGCATGTTTATTGATATGGGGTTTATGGAAATTTTATGGATCACTGATGTTGGTATGTTATACCAACTTGAATGGAATCATTTCTAGGAAAAACTACCATTTTATTGGGAAATACTATATCACTAGAAGTTTATATCAGTATATCTAGTTATGTTTTTCAATGTACTACCCCATGTTGTTTTTACATTGTATTTAGATAGGATTTTATTCCAATATATTTTTAATTTGGATGATATATTCATATCAATGAATATGTCATATGGTTCTAGAAAACCCATCCCTGGATGGAGAAGGTATTTTTTGAATAGGGAGAATGAGTGGTACTCTATGCGTTTATGTCAACTGAAATATTAGAGAACTATATATAAATTTTAATCACTTATATGTTTCCATGAAAATTAAAGGACATTCTACTCTTATTCAGAAAATTAGAACATTCATATCAGTTGATTTCATTATATCGAGTAATTCATATGACTTTTGTATATATAACATTTATATTATTTAAAATGGGGGGACAAAGACTTAAATTCCAAAATAATTTATGAGAAGATTTTATAAAAATTATTTCTTCAATTCCAACTAAATGTTTGGTCAATTAAATAGTTTCATCCTTTTCAACACATATAGCCACAATATATCCTCATTTATCTTTAATTACCGCATTTATAGAGGTTGTCTAGAACCTTACCACATCATGTTTACTATTATGATTAATATTATTTTTAAGGATAAGAATGTGTGATACAACAATTAACATCAATAATCATACATTCATCATTACGATTTTGACTTCTTCTTTCCCAATAATATCCATGTCATCATCATATATTTGATGAAAACTCCCAAACATCAAAGATTTACAGTTAAATGTTATTCGTTGGCATCCGATCAAATGAAAGTATGCTACCTAGTCAGTTACTCAAGATTCTACATCAGTATTAAAAGATTTAAATTGGTGGTCTCCTTCTTACGATATACTTAATTATTTTATTCTTTTAGAATTTAACACCACTATATTATTATGATCGTGAAGTTTTATAGTTTTCATGATATTCCCATTTATTATACATATCCCCCATGCGTGACTCATGACTTACAAAAACCTATGAATTATTTTAAAATAATTTTCACCCAATTATTTCATGAAATATCTCTTATTATCTGATAATAATATTCCATAAATATTATGTTCATTTCAAGACAGTACATAAACAACCCTATAATTGAGATCCAAATTGATGATCTTGTTCTAGATATCATCAAACACCAATTCCATTATTCTATATGAATTACTAATTATAACTGATGACACATCCAAGATGTGAATATTATAAAACTAAAAAGATAACTCTAATATATCTTCATTGGATCTTATATTCATATATTTGAGATGCTTGTTAGTCATGTTTAGGTCTTTCAAATAACTATTCCCCGGTATTCGATCTAATAACCCTATGTTGAAAAATCAATACTTCATTATATCATTATTATGAGGCACTATATTTATTTTAATTACGTTCAATGGTTTCATTCCATTGAAAAAAGTTTCATTTTCTTATATATTAAAGGTATATTCACTTTATAAAGACTGCATATATAGTTCCAATTACACTCTCCCAAACTATTATCATTTATTATTATTAGTATTTAAATTATTTAAACACGTTATTGAAATATATGGGTCCTTTTCATACAATATAAACAGAAATCCAATATTTTTTCAATGAAATTTATTCATTTGGATCCTTCCATTATCTAAGGCCATAAAATTCACATTTAGTAAGTTCCTTTAAAAAATAGAAAACAATTAAAAAATAATAGAAAAAACATGAGCTATAACTACTATTGAGTTGAATAATAATCCAAATGATATGATGCCAATTATTAGGAGGAAGATCCACCACTGACCACATGTAATTCTAATGATTCCACAAGATAGTTCAATATCAATAAAATATATCATTTCACAATGCTCCATCAATAGATCATCAAATATTTGGATTGTGGAAAATTATACATCTCAAGAAGTTTTCTTAATTTCATAACTATACCATAAGAAAGAATTATGGTCACCCTAACCAACACACATGGCCACTGATTCTCACAACTCTTAAAGAAAAAAGAATTTCATTGATAGAGAATTTAAAATATGTATAAGTTATTAAATACTATAATGTATATAAGATGTATTGTGTGTCAAATGTGTTTTCGTATGTGTATGAGAGACATACCATCAAATTGACTATTTTTAGAAGAAAATGAATATTATATTATACCGGATAATTTAATTATAATATTTATTTTTAAATGGATTTACTCTCTTTAAAAACACTAAAAAAAATTTAATTATATAGTACATTATTCATTATTATGATATATAGTTCAAATATATGATGCATTATGTAGATCAATCCCCATTTTCAATTTCATGAACTCAATGAGTTTATCCTGGTAATGTACCCTTTTCACATTCATAGAGAGACCTCTAAATCAAATGTCACTACTAATCCCTAGTATCATCATTGATAATAAAACCATACTCGAGTATTCAATTATAGATTTAATATTCTAGTGTCTTAAAAAAATTAACTTCATTAATCTATAATATTATAGGAAAATTATATTTACCCACTACATCATAGAGATATTAGACTATCCCTACTTACACATTGATCATAGGAACTATCCATGACCTATCATTCAAAAAATGTGAATCCAGTGAGTGGACATCTAGAATATTAAACTAGAAAATTCTTGACATCCCAATATCGTGGAGGATTGTGGGCTACACTATCTGAGAACCCTAACCCAATTTTCTATAATTAAATATATCATTAATACATATCATAATCCATGAAGTTAATATTTTTAGAAAAATTGAGACTCATGTGATAAATGTATCTAATAAGACAACATGAACTTATATCCTTACCCGTAGAAACTGTGTACATAATTCATCATTAATAATAAGAAATGATATGTGAAGATATTTAATATCAATGAATAAAAGATTGAAATATATTTTAAGGTTGATGAAATTTATTTTATTTAAATTAACCATAAAATTTATCATTCTATTAATTTACTCATTTAACTTATCATTTATAAAATATTTGGAAAAATTTTGGAAGGATACAGTAATATTAATGTTTCCAATTTTTTCTAAAACTTTTGCCTGAACACTAAGAATTATGAATAGAAACTTCATGGTCTTTTATATGGAGTAATATTAAATATTATATAATCCTTGAAAATCAAATTATATATTACACTAAAACCATACATAACATTTCCTAATTTTACATTTATATATTGAAAAATGATTTATGAATTATTTATCCCGTATATTCAACCTTACACATAATCGATGACTATAGAGTTACCATTAAGCCTTTAATTTTATCCTCTTATTCAAATAAAATAAAAAATTTCCAAATTGTAGCTTTTAATTGTCTTAGAGGTAAATGATTTTCTATTTTCAATTACCATATACAAGGATGCTAATAAAACTATTATTATTGATAGATATTATTTTAATAGGTATATTACAAGTTATTTTTTTGTACTAGATCAAATATATTTTCTATATATTAAATAAGAGGAAATGAGTTCATGATGGTTGGAAAAGCCGCAAAAATAAACTAAACATTTGTCATTAACATTTATAATAAATTTATAATTATCAAATAGTAAATTAAAAAAGATACATAAAACCATTTATAAATATATTTTTTATTTATAAAATTTCATTCCACATCTATTGTTTCATTTCAATTTATCAAGAACATCCATAACTATACAGATGTGAATCAACTATGAATTCGTAAAATGAACACACTAGAAACAATAAAATTCATGAAATATTATTAATAAATGGATAATGAATGCTATAAAATAGAATCATATATGTAATCTTAAATAAGAATTTATTTTTTATTTAATTAATGAAATTCATTAATTCATTATACTAGAAGTTAATTTATGTAAAAACTAAGTAGAATTGTGAGGTAACAGTTTATCATCTCACTTTCTCTTTGGTGAGATATATGAATTATTCAAGAATTATTTCTATTATATACTGTATATACATCCTAATAATATATCATATCAAGAATTACATTATATTAATGGTATTAAATATTTCATTTCAAAAAAATTTCTTTTATTGGGTATATAATTCGATTGATTTCAATGTGTTAAGGGAATTATTACTTCTAATTCATCTATATATAATTTCAATTGTTTTTTTTTGTGTAGTAAGGTTTATATAAAAATTAATCAACCATGAATTTACTCATAGTTGTTGATTTTTTTTGTTGTCTATGAAATACCAGAAAATCATAACTCGGGTGGAAGGTTCTTCCAAAGGTTAATCTTTTTTTAGTTCAGTCATATTCCGAATATACATATCTGATCCTCTTGAGTCTGCATATGAAATCATCACAAGTACACTAATATAGTACTAATTATTCCCCTGAAATATCTCAAATTCTCATAGGAGTCCACTATTTGGGTTTATTTTGTATCACTCTGAAATAATGTATATAGATTCACTATAAATAAATTATATGGTTTTGATATCATGAGATAATGTTTTCAAAAAAAATTGTTTTCATTTTTAACAAACATTATATTCATGTTTTTATTGAATTTGTTTCTAATAGAAGTGTAGAGGGAACCTCCAATGAATAATTTATTCTATTTAAAAAAATGGAATGAAATTTATAATAAAATCCTTATAAAATGTCTAATCCAATGAAAATATTTATATATCTTGAAAACAAATCTATATTTTTCTTTAAATTTCGTAATAAATTATTTATATATATAATCCTAACATATTTTAATATTTTTTAATTTTTTGAGAAATAAACAGTAATAGTAGATTTGGTGTCATCATTCACATACATGTTAATATAAAATTTTGATTTTGGGAACATTATATTATTCTTTTATCTATATATTTTGGGTACTATCCCCTTAGAGTATTTTTCATGGCACATAATTATTAAATTTCATTTAAAACCATTTTCCATCATTATATTGAATAAAACCTGCATTCTAATAAATAATAATGAACTCATCAAGATCTTGTTTAATAAAATTTAACAAAAAATAATTTGTTAAACTCTATATATTAAATAAAATACATGTTCTAATTGCATCCTAATAGAATATGTCCATTAAAATAGTGTAAATAATTATTTGAAATCAGTTGAATCCATTTATAATTATTCCTTGATATCCAATTGTTCTATATTCCATAACACTTGTCCTTTCTCTTTTAGTAAATTTCTAAAATACAACTAAGTTTATATTACTATTTTATAGTCATCTATAAAATTCTCTTGTTTAATTCATCTCAATTCTAATTAACTCATATTTCGTCAGACAAATCCTTTATTTATGTTTAACTACATCATGAATATATTTTTGTTATATTTGTAAACCAAAGTAGTTTTATGCTCCAATATATGGATTATCATAGTTTTGATAGTTTTTTCCTTATTGTAAATTATATTTTAAATTTAATTATGATTATTCTTCTTAAAAAGTGAAATTCTATGATTATATTCAATTACATAAACATCATAGTTATGATCTTAAAAAAATTATTGAATAGTTTTATCAGGGATTTTCAATTCATTCGGCAGGTAATATGTGTTTTTATACCTATTATATTTTTAAATACCATTATTATTAGAAATAAAACAACCAATATTGGAAAAGGTCTCAATAATATAGACATAAAAATAGTCCATAGAAATTATGAATCCCATTGTACTGATAATTTTAGTGATATCCATTAGACATACAACTATCAATATATTATTTATCTCATATTTATTCAAATTTTTGAGATTTATACACTTGAAAATTATGTGTCATGGACATATAAAAATATATTAGTATTTTATTATAAAATTCCTTTGAAAAAATACATAATTAGTAGTATGTATTGACTCTATTATCTTCATGTATCTTTTCTAAATATAGATATAATTTCATATCAAGTTTCGACTAGCGACATTGAACCTGATGATGATGATGGTTCATTTTCAAGCTTGGATGATCAAGATGATACTTGGTAGGCCACTAAATAGTAGAAGAGGGATATGAATCAAAGATTTTGTAGTGGTTTCCAGAGGGGTGGTAGGTCTAAAATAATGTGATGATTTTGGTGTATAGTTTTGTTGGTGGTGTTTGATGATATTTGGTTTTCTTTGCAGTCTCCCTATTCTTACTACATTGTATATTATTTTCTTCCAAAAGATTTTTCTCGGACCATGGATTGTAATGCATGGTTTTAACCATTTGGATAAATATTTATATAATTGAACAAAGTTTCTATAAAAAAATAAGAATATTTTTCCAATTTAACATTTTCCTTCATATTAAAAGAATGAATTAGTATTTATCTCATCTATTCCATTATACTATGGTCTTTATAGAGAAAATAATTTATCTCAGATTATATAATGTTATGAATAAATTAAAATGAATTTCATGTAAATTCCCTTCATTTATCTATTCCTAGCTTCAAAATTTACACTCTTAGTAATTTATTAAGTTGTATTATATAGAATTTGGTAAAGTTAACTATATGAGACATAGGTTCAAGGAATAACAATAGAGTAGTCTTTTTCAAATCATAAATTAGTATAATGAAATAAAAATCACCTATAGTATAATTATTTTTCAATGGGTGACACAAGTCAAGATGAATGAGTTAATATGGTTGCAATTATTGAATCAATACATTTCATTACCTTTGTGATAAATAATTTCATTTAGAAAATCATCACAAATTATATCATTCTCATTTTATATGGGGGTTGTACCTTACCATATAAATCATTAATATTTCACTCAAATTACATTATCCAAGGTGACCATGTAACTTATTACATAATTAATTTTTATATTTGGAAATGACATACCATGAGTTAGATGGATTAATGAACTATTATTTCTAGAATTTACTAGTCCTTTATAATTCTAATTTATATTATCTGGAGTTTTGAATTACCTAAATTTTTTGAAAAACATCCACTATTGATGATCCATGGATTTCTTGTCATTAACTACATTAAATATACTATAATATTAAATTATTATTCTCATTACTCTATGTTCAGTTTTCATTTCTTGTATCCTTTATATAGGTTTTAAAAGCATAATATTAATGAAATGGAAATTTTGAAAACCTTATTAAAATATTACACCATAAAAATATACAATGTATTCAAATTTAATCAATGTGGTTGGGAAAATGTTCTCCATATAATCAGTTCTCATCTGTTATGTATCTCCCCACATATTGTTTCTGGTATTTAAACATTCAATATCTACCTTTTAATACCGACTAAGATAATTTATCAGTTATTAAAAATTAACACAATAACTCTTTGAAAGATTTATTCAAAACACAATAATAATTGGTGTAATTGGAGATGTTCTGATTATATGAACTCCAAAATATGCAAATTATCATCACATTAGCATTTAATTTTTTACATCTAGTGATTCTTCAATAAAAAATTTACCCTTCATAAATATAAAAATAATTTATTTTAAAATTCCAAAAACATCAAACAGTTATGAGAATTCAAAGGTATTCTCAAAAAGTATTTTAAAAAATATGAATAAAAATTTCTATTTTCTACTTTACTGATTTTTGATCAGCATGAATAATATTTATTATATTTTCTTCAAGATATTATAAATATAGATCCTTGTGTTTTCACCAAACAGTATCACTTGTAAAAAAACTCTAAATACATGATTAATTATTAGTAATAGAAACAATGTGAATCTGTGACACCATATGGATGGAATGTGTGAAACTACAACATGAGTAACCCAAATAACATATGGTTAATATTTAAGATTATAGCATAACCTCATGACTCAATCACTAACCCTCTAAATTTGATATGAAATAGGTGGATAGAATCTATGAACAACTCACATACTATGTAGATCAATTTTGAGGAATTTGATGATAATATTAAAAAACACTAATAATGGATTTATTTACTATATGAAAAAAACATAACTATAAAAGGAATTACCACATGAATAAATCGATGATCCATGAATTGAATGACTAAATGAAATACTAAAATTATTATGCAGGAAAATATAATATATATTTTTCATAGTCTGTAAATTATATAATTTCTTAAAATAAGTATAGATCCAAATTAAATAATATATAAACATCGATAAAAAACATAGAAACAATATTAAATCCTCAAATAAATTCTATCATAGTCTTCATGTATACTAGAAACAAATTTAAACCAATGGTAACTTTATCTATTTTCTAAAATGTACGCCATAGGTCTAAATTATTATTTTTTATACTATCCTATGATATTCCATGTTTTAATGTTATTCAAAATCTGAATACATTTTTCATCATTTCTTTATATGATTTTCAATTTATGGGACAACGCAAAGAATCAATCTGAAAATACCCAAGTATTATTAAGGTAATCTTAACGAAAATAAGGAAACATTACTCATGAGATAAAAACCAAAATTTTATATTTCATTGTGTGTAATGGTACACATTTCCCACCTTCCAAATGAATACATTTTTAAAATCACATTATTTTTAATTAATTTTGGTTATATTTCATTGAATAATAAAATATTATTATTCTATTTATGTTTGTTGTTATCATTATGCGAGGAGATTATATCTATAGTCCCTAAAACCATAAAAATGTGATGTAATACCAAAAAGTATATCAAAAATAATTTATACATGGCCATAATGATTATGGTAATATTAAATTATTATGAATTATTTATTTTTTACCACAGATGTGGGAAATACAACCCATGTTATGAAACTTATATCAAAGGGGAAATGGTGTATGAATGCCAATGTAAGTGGTATGTTATTACTAGATAAATTATTCCCATGGGATTGATATTTATAGTCTTGGTGTGAAGTTTCAAATAAAGGGGATGTGATTTCCATGAACAGATAATTATTCTCACTTTCATGGATACTTTTACATTTTGTGGAAATAATTATATAAGGTTCTTTATTTAATATTTTCATTACACATGTGTAATGGAATTATTTAACACTTATGAAAATAATAATTTATTGGGATATTACACCCTCTTATGATGATGTGTCTATAAATGGATATCTATTTGAGTATGTTTCTATATGAACTCTATTCGATCATATTAATTATTTTTAATATGAAATGATTCAGGAGAATGTTTATTGATATGGGGTTTAAGGAAATTTTATAGATCACTAATGTTGGTATGTTATAACAACATGTATGGAATCATTTCTAGGAAAAAATACCATTTTATTGAGAAATACTATATCAATAGAAGTTTATATCAATATATCTAGTTATGTTTTTCAATGTACTACCCCAAGTTGTTTTTACATTTTATTTAGATACGATTTTATTCCAATTTATTTTTAATTTGGATGATATATTCATATCAATGAATATGTGATATAGTTCTAGAAAACCCATCCCTGGATGGAGCATGTATTTTTTGAATAGGTAGAATGAGTGGTACTCTATGCGTGTATGTCAATTGAAACATTAGAGAACTATATATAAATTTTAATCACTTATATGTTTCCATGAAAAATAAAGGACATGTTACTCTTATTCACCAACGTAAAACATTCATATCGTTCGATTTCATTATATCGAGTAATTCATATGACTTTTGTTTATATATCATTTATATTATTCAATATGATGGGACAAAGACTTAAATTCCAAAAATAATTTATGAGAAGATTTTAAAAATATTATTTCTTCAATTCCAACTAAATTTTTGGTCAATTAAATAGTTTCATCCTTTTCAACACATAGAGCCACAATATATCCTCATTTATCTTTAATTACCGCATTTATAGAGGTTATGTAGAAACTTACAACATCATGTTTACTATTATGATAAATATTATTTTTAAGTATAATAATGTGTGATACAATAATTAACATCAATAATCCAACCTTCATCATTAAGATTTTGACTTCTTATTTCCCAAAAATATCCATGTCTTCATCATATAATTGATGAAAACTCCCAAACATCCAAGATTTACAGTTAAATGTTCTTCATTGACATCTGATTAAATGAAAGTCCGATACCTAGTCAATTACTCAAGATTCTACATCAGTATTAAAATATATAAATTGGTGGTCTCCTTCTAATGATATGCATAATGATTTTATTCTTTTAGAAGTTAACACCACTATATTATTATGATCATGAAGTATTATAGTTTTCATGATATTCCCTTTTATCATACATATCCACCATGCATGACTCATGACTTACAAAAACTTATGAATTATTTTAAAATAATTTTCACCCAATTATTTCATGAAATATATCTTATTAGATGATAATAATATTTCATAAATATTATGTTCATTTCAAGACAGTACATAAACAACCATATAATTGAGATCAAAATTGATGATCTTGTTCAATATATCATCAAACACAAATTCCCTTATTCTATATGAATTACTAACTATAACTGATGACACATCTAAGATGTTCATATTATAATACAAAAAAGTTAACTCTAATATATCTTCATTGGATCTTATATTCATATATTTGAGATTCTTGTTAGTTATGATTATGTCTTTCAAATAACAATTCCCTGGTTTTCCATCTAATAAACTTGTGATGAAAAATCAATACATCATTATATCATTATTAAGATCCACTGTATTTCTTTTAATAAAGTTCAATGGTTTCGTTCAATTGAAAGTTGTTTCATTTTCTTATATATTAAAGAAATATTCCCTTTATAAAGACTACTTATATAGTTCCAATTACACTCTACCAAACTATTATCATTAATTATTATTAGTATTTACATTATTTATACATGATATTGAAATATATGGGTCCTTTTCATACAATATAATCATAAATACAATATTTTTTCAATGAAATTTATTCATTTGGATCCTTCCATTATCTAAGGCCATAAAACTCACATTTAGTAAGTTCCTTTAAAAATTAGAAAACAATTAAAAAATAGTAGAAAAAACATGAGCTATAACTGTTATTGAGTTGAATAATAAACAAAATTATATGATTCCAATTATCTGGAGGAAGAACCACCACTGACAACATGTAATTCTCTTAATACCACTAGATAGTTAAATCTCAATAAAATATACCATTACAAAATGGTCCATCAATATATCATCAGATATTTGGATTGTGGAAAATTTAAAATCTCAAGAAGTTTTCTTAATTTCATAATTATACTTAAGAACAAATTATGTTCACCATAACCAACACAGACGACCACCCATTCTCACAACTGTTAATGAAAAAAATTATTCATTGAAAGATAATTAAAAATATGTATAAGTTATTAAATACTAGAATGTATATAAGATGTATTGTTTGTCAAATGTGTTTTCATATGTGTATGAGAGGCATACCATCAAATTGACAATTTTTAGGAGAAAATGAATATTATATTATACCAGAATATTTAATTATAATATTTATTTTTAAATGGATTTACTCTCTTTAAAAACACTAATAAAAAATTTAATTATATAGTAAATTATTCACAATTATGATATATAGTTCAAATATATGATGAATTATGTAGATCAATCCCCATTTTCCATTTTATGAACTCTATGATTTTATCCTGGTAATGTACCATTTTCTCTTTCATAGAGAGACCTCTAAATAAAATGTGACTACTAATCCCTAGTATCATCATTGACAATAAAATTTTACTGGAGTATTCAATTATAGATTCAATATTCCAGTGTCTTCAAAAAAAAATTAATTTCATTAATCTATAATAATATAAGAAAATTTTATTTACCCACTACATCATAGAGATATTATACTATCTCTACTTACACATTGATCATAGACACTATCCATGACATATCATTTAATAAATATGAATTCAGTGAGTGGACATCTTGAATATTAAAATAGAAAATTCATGACATCCTAATACCGTGGAGGATGGTGGACTACACTATCTGAGAACCCTCACCCAATTTTCTATAATTAAATAAATCATTAAAACATATCATAATCCATGAAGTTAATATTTTTAGAAAAATTGAGACTCGTGTGATAAATGTATCTAATAAGACAACATGACCATATATCCTTACCCATAACAACTGTGTACATAATTCATCATTAAGAATAAGAAATAATCTATGATGATATTTAATGTCAATGAATAAAATATTGAAAAATATTTTAATGTTGAACAAATTTATTTTATTTAAATGAACCATTAAATTTCTCATTATATTAAATTACTCATTTAACTTATCATTTATAAAATATTTGGAAAATTTTGGAAATATATAGAAATATTAAATTTTCCAATTTTTTCTAAAACTTTTGCCTGAACACTTGGATTTATGAATATATCCTTTATGGTTTTTTATATGGAGTAATATTAACTATTATATAATCCTTGAAAATAAACTTATATATTAAACTAAAACTGTACATAACATTTCATAATATTACATTTATATATTTGAACAATGACTTATGAATTATTTATCCCGTATATTCAGCCTTACACAAAAGCGGTGACTATAGAGTTACCATTACACCTAAATAATTGATTCTCACAACCCTCTATGGAATGAATGTTACACCTTCAATTGTTATTAATACCACTGAATAATTTACTTTTCTATATCATACAATTTTAAAATATATTCATTTACATATAAAGTAACAAAAGAGTAACTATTATGTGTCAACATAATAATTTTTCCAACACCTCATAAAGTCACTTTTATGTATGAAAAACATAAACTTACATATAATAAATTTCATAAGATTAATAAATATACTATATCTACTAAAAACAAAAAAAACAATATCAAATAAACTTCACATCTATTTTCAATAATGGTTTTCATAAAATCAACACTAAAATATAGATCACTCCAAAATAAAAATGGCATCAAAATTTATTATATTTTTCACAACCATGATTTGAAACGTTCATGAGACTCATTCATATAAATATAAAAACACCCTTAATATCTCTATGATTGTAAAAACACATTGCTCTTATAATATCCAACTCTAATAACTATTCTTGTATACTAGGGTCCTTAAACACCATACACCATATTATATCTCTTCCTAGTTTTAAATAAAAAATGTACTAACCATATCATACTAATATCAGGTCATATAATAAATACATTCCCTAAATACCATAATAACTCCAAATTCCTTAATCTCTTGTCCAATACCAAAAATATTGTGTCTAACATACTAAAATAGATCAACCCCTTCTTTGGTCACTCACCACCATTGGAATCTGATACTCCATCTCAATGAAACCATGTTCTCAAACAATGATATGGTATCAAAATGAAAAATCATCCAATAATGTAAAAAATTAAAACAAAATATATTATAATATTACATCATACATGATGCTCAAAAACATACCACAAGAAATGAATTATATAATTTCTATGAATTATCTAATATACCCACACATTAACTATCTATTGGTTAATACTTTTAAAATGTACTCGTATTATGAACCATTACCCATATTATAAAATTGGTAATCTTAATTCACATGTTATTACACTAATTATCATTGGTTCTTCACCCTGATCATAATATGTTGTATTCATTACACATAGCTAACCCAAATATCGACTACTCGATGTTTTTACTCTCTATTGATTTTTTTATCACTAAAATCCACTTACAATAGTGTTTGGAATCCCATATATTACATTTCTCATTATTTACATAGTACTCTAGCTATTAGATACCAATACTACTTCTGATCCAATCTCATACACATGATTGAATCCTTATTTGTTACCCCAGGAAATAGTGAGTTCAGCCAACATAACCTCTCATGATGTTCCATATGGATGAATTAATGACACTCCTTCAATTTACAATCTTACAGGTCAATAAAATTTATTTTCCATCAATTGTAAAATAATTGAAATGGTGATGGAATACAAAATTGAATAATCAAACCCCTTACCCGATTACCCTTTAGTACTCTTTTCGATCTTGATATCATCTACCCATAGTGCTCATACCAAGTCCCATAGAACCACTATTATACATCGAATAAACTTATAGTTACCCCATTATAACATATAATAATATTAAATATTTTCATTGAATTTACAAAATACCTCCCAAATAAGCATTCAGGGTAACTATAAAGGTATAGTGAACAGGGAGAATGGATTCAAAAAAAATAATATTTAAGATCAGTTATCATCACCTTGGGCTTATTCCATTGTATAAGATATTCTTCTGGACTCATCATACTGACTACTCTTCTACAAATACATGATAGAAAATATAAATCAAAAGGGGATAGCTCAAATGATCAAGAAATATAAAAATAGTATATATTAGTCAATTATAAAAAGAAATGAATCTAAAGAGTATAAGTATATGAAGATGTTTGATTACTAATAGAAATTGATACCCAATATTTATTATATCATTATCACGAGTCATATATTAAAACATTAGTCTGTCAAAAGAGTAGAGAATCATCAAAAAATAAATCTAAATCCATTAATTCATATCATAATCAGATGAACATTTAAAAAGAGTATGTTTTTTAATCACAATAATAAAAATAACATCGTACGTCAGGGTTAATTATTGTGGCTAAATTGTTATAACAGGTTATTGTTCACCACATTTTTCCAAAATCATAGTAGTTTAAGAATCCATTACTTCTTTATATAGTGGATTGATCACATTAACTGATTTATAATAAATATCTTACACGCTAAAAGGTTTTCCCAATACATTGGACGACTACATAATTATAGTTCCCCAAATTACATAATGAAAACCAAAAAAAATCTGTTCCATAATATCATAAATCATTCATTAAATATTTATTTCAAAACATTTGGTAAATAAATATGATACAAGAACATCTCATAATCTTAAAAATTATTCATCAACTGAAATAATAATGATAATATCATCAGATAATGACCCAGGTAAATTATATAATCCTTAATGTATGATGGAATAGATGAAATAACATTAAAATAAAATTTGATCATTTCACTGAAAATATGAGAGAATATCCTTTTTCTTCAGTAAAATTTTAACTAAAAATTCCAAAAATTTTACGAAAGTATGATGATATTTAAATAATTATGGAATATATCAAATGAATATTTCCATTAATAAATTGTCATAATATGAAGGAAATTTTATCTTCTCATGTACATTAAATAAAATGATTCATTAACATTGTTATAAAAAAATAAAAAAATTATTATTCTGAAAACCATTATATATAGTCCCCTCCAAACAATTAAAATAATTTATAATTTATTTAAAAATACTTTTCAAAACATTTAAATCATATGTATAATAATTATTGGATAATTTAATAAGGTATACAAATAATAATAAAATATTACCAAAGAGGAAACATGGTTTGGTTTTCATTAAATACATTTTCTCAATGAAATTATGTATCTAAAAAATAACAAATGGAAATAATAAATAAAATTTACAATTATAAATATTGGAAAATAAAATATATATGGATATAATGATAAGAACCAAAAACTAAAATAAATGTATTTCTATCACATCCAACCCAAAAAATAAATATGATTGTGATATAAACCCTAACATCAAGTCATAATTGATCATTAAGTTCATAACCTCCTATAGAATAAATAAATTGTTACTTTAATTTTATAATTGAAACATTTAAATACTAATAAAATCACATATAATTCAGTAATAATATTTTAAAAGCAATTTATTAATGATCTTTTATTAATGTCAACGTTTTTATGACATTATTTTTTCATTTTTCATGTAGGTTTCAATTCAAAATATATAGTCATTTAATCTTGTTAGTGGTAACATCATCTACATAATGATAATAATGATGTGAAAACCATATATAGTCATTATATTTATAATTATATAAATATTATAGTCTATATATTTTAGATAAACAAATTATGCTATTTATGGAGATGATAGTCTATACGTATTAATTAATGATGTATTCGTATTCTAATTAAGTAATGAAAATGGTGATAAATAATTTTTTATCATTAAAAAATAATAATTTTATTTAATAATAGAATATATATTCCTTATTTCAATTATTATATATATACAAGTGATGAAGTTATGGTTTGTGAAGAAGATCATTGAATGGAGATAGTAGACCACACGTACAAACAAATAATATTTTCATTTTAAATTTGATGAAATGGGGTGGCAAACAGACATAAATTTATTGAAATAGAAAATTTTACCATTGAATATACTGGTTTCATTTTTCAATAATTAAAAATTTTATATATTTCTTATGTGAAAATAAATTGAAAGGGGTGTATTACAATTTGTAACCAATCTTTTAGGTTCCACTTTTTGATTTCACCTTACGCCTCAAAATGTTGGTCTTAGTAGAAGAAAATTGGAAATATAATGACAGGAAGAAATATATTAAATCTTCAGGAATGGTATTCTATAATATAGTAGGCTCTTGATTTGTGTATAATTAAAGATAGATGGTGTCCTTTTATATGTGAGGTAGAGAAAAAGACTAAAATCCTTCAAAAGATTAAAACATATTATTTAATTAATCATTAAAATGGATTAAAATGGCTCCTTTAAAAATATTTTATGATATAGGATCATGATATCAAAATTATATATGATTTAGAAATATATTTAATTCATTTTATTACTTATCATTTTTAATTTTTTTAACCTCTTTTAACTCTTACCCTGTTAAATTACTTTTTTGTAAAGATACAATTTGTAATGTTGAAAAATAAAAGTATTTGGATTAAATTTTCTTGATAAATTAATAAAAATTATGTGATCTTATTTATCATACATAATTTTTATAAGTCTCAAAAATTAATTTTAAAATAAATACTCTAATAGAAATGAAAAATTATTTTCTTAACAAAAAAATTTTTAAATATGGATTTATTTATAGAAATACTAATAATATGGTTGACTAAAATGAAATAATTACATTATTTTAATAAAACTAAAGTAATTAAATTTTAATATAAATTTAAATCAATTTGTGGAAGTTTAAATTCATGAATGGATGTTGTAGTTTTATATATAATCATTTTTTCAACAATTTATTAAGAAAATGGTTTTTTAGATAATTCCCAAAATTTCACCTATTTAAATTTTAAAATAATTATTTTAGAAATGATGTAATTTTTATAAAAAAAATTGTTTTATATTTTTTAAAATTTATTATAATATATGAACAAATAATGACATAAAAATCTTTTTTTGATGAAAATTGATTTTTTATTTATGAAATTACTTATTCAGAGTACATTCCAAATAACTGTAAAAAATTTAATTTTAAAAAAATTTATTGATTATATAATATTTATATATATTTAATAATATAAATAAATTATTATTCTTTTGTTATTAGGATAAATATACTTTAGAGAAATAAAAAAACTATAAAAATAACTCTTTTTACATTTAAATGGGTTTATCTTTATTTTAGCCATTAGATTAGTAGTGATGGGATTATTATTAATTTATTAAAATACATTACCAATATATATCATTGAAAACCCCTTTTCAATGTGATAAAATTACTCTCTATAGATAAATGTACTTTACATGTAGTTATACAAATATCTTCAAAAAATGATTTTAATCATTTAATTATTTTTTAAAAAATAATGTCATACAAATAAATTTTTTAATCCCAAAAAATTATACATATATTTATTAATTTTTATATCGTATAATTACATTTTAATCTATTATATAGTTAATAAAGGTATATTATATGACAATTAATTTTGAATAGAATTTACTTGTAATGAAAGATATCATATAATGGATGATAACATCAAAGGGAATGCATTTTAAATATAATGGTATAAAATTATACCACATAAAATAAATATCTCCATTATAATTACATAACTCAAATACATAATATAAAGATATATCAGATACTTCATATCCCTAGTTTCCCATGTTTCTTCCTTGAATTTATATTTCCTTTGAGAGATTTAACCATCTCAGTAGATGTGTTAAATAGAACATTGTCTTTATGATACAATATTTACAGTGGTTATTCTATATAAAAGATATCATGATATTATGGTGCAATATCTATGTTCAGAAAATATGAAGGATTAGGTACATACTTTATCTAGAGAGATACATAGAACACATAATGAACATGGATGATGTTAAATGAATGTACAAAGTGATAATTAACTATACAGATATGAAAAATAATTACTAATGGACCAATATATCTATGGATCATCATTATATATATGATGTGACCTACATCAAACCCAATATAACATTATTGATTGTTATAATAAATTTTTTAATAACCATGAGCTTACATAGTGTGTGTTTTGATGGATGTAATATTATCTTACATTTCCTCAACTGGACAATGTTATAATTTAAATTATTCTTTAATTTTATCACATCAAATTGGAGATCTACACTTCTATCTATATATATCATTATAAAGAGCTATCTAAAATGATCATGTGGACATTATTATTATAATATTGTTCAATAAAGGGTACTTTTTTCATCCTTATAACATTTGAGATCTTGATAACTGGATTTCATTACAATATCTAAGGTTATAATGGTCCTCTCAAACATAACATAAGTATGAGGATGATAATACGTAATGTAACAAAACTATTTATATTTATCATGTCAAATAATTCATCAAAACATTAATTTGAGCCTCGGTTCCGGATAAGGTAAAAAAACATTTGGTACTCCATGAAAACATAAAACTTCCTTAATGTATATCATAGAAATATATATAAGAGATGAATATTAACTATTTTTATTGAAATGGTTTGAATTCACTAGGAGGTAGACTATAACCCAAATAACATTATATAATCTTAATTGTTTGAGATTCTATCGATGAAATCCAGGATTATATTTTATACATTCCATTTTGGTATTTTTTATTGTTTTAATATTCCAAAATATTTCTATCACTTATCCTTGACTATCAAAAATACTAAGTAATAAGATACATTCTTTGAAATATCAATTTTATATTCTAACACCAAATATACAATTTCTATGATATATACATCTTCATATCTCTAGGATGATTACTGAATTATAAAATAATAAATATCTAGTAGATGTTTTTAAAATATGGAATTGAAAAGTCTCATTTTATATTCCATAACCTAAATATTTCATCAAAAACATGGTTTGTCACTGAAACATTTATCACATACTTATACAGTTCCACACACCCATTCTACACCACATTGATATTTACATGGATGGATGACTAGACATTAATCAAAACAATAAATTATATATTCCTTTTTAATCATTATATAAATTTTAATTTAAAAAGGTTAAAAAGAATTATATCACATCCCATCAAATTTCTGTACAAAATAACATGAACCATAAAACTCAAATAATTAACCACGATGTCCACCTTTCTAGGATGCTAATGTAATAATCATTGATAATGTTTATTTATCAATAAACATATTTTATATATCATATTAAACACATTGTATTTGAATATAATCAAAAATAATTAATTAAAAATATTTATTTCACACCATTTTCCATAAATATAATTCTTTTCAATCATTAATGAAAAAATTACTACAATGGAATCTAAATAAAGATTCAGGTAAATTTTATCATTAATTTTCATTTGTTAATATGCATATTCTATCACAATATATGTATATATAAGAAAAAATTTCAAATCCTTCATTGATCCTTAACTAAATATCATAAATACTTCTCTATTGTAGGTTTGGGAATGTTTAGCTGAACTGAAGAATCATTTTTTCATCTTCTTCATTGTTTTTTAGAATTCATCATTCTAAAAGAACATGGATCCCAACCATTTCATCATGCTTATTAGATTTGATAACAAATATATGTCACTAAAAAATATCTGATACTAAATATCCAATCCATGAGAAATACATAGATATGTTTCCATTCTTGTTCTAGGCCATTACTTGTAACTTTTATCCTTGAATTACCCACTTATATACCGCCAGCTAAGATTATATAACCCAACAATCAACCCTTCTTTAACCAAAACTAAAACTTGATAAAACTGTTATACATGTTCTACTTCCAAAGAGTCACCAATATAATTATAAAGTGATCTTATTGCACTTAATTACTCTTATAATACATAATAATATCATCAGAATATACTACCACTAAGTGAACAAGGAAATGAACAAGGACATTATTCAATAAATAAATGTAGGTATCATGGGAATTATTATGTCCAAATTAAACTAAAATAAATCATTACCACCCAGGAAACATAAAGAATGATATATTAGGAATTTCACTATTTTTGACACTCATTAAATGATATATACAATGATGTTAAATTATTATAATGTATTATGGTTCATGTAGTTGAAAAAATTGTCAATAAATATATCGTAGAAAATAAATATTATTGATATTAGACTTGTTGTGTTTTTTATAATCAATATATATATGTGTTGGCCATATTAATTTATTACACAATGGATACCTGCGTAAAATAATGATTCACTATGTCATATCGGTCCCTTAACATAAATATATTATTTTATATTTTTCAATTATTAGTTCCCAATCAAATAAATTATAAATATATACTTTGAAATAGTTATACAATTATAAAAGGGGTCTATATTAAACAATAAATCTTGGTTTAAAAAAAAGTTTTTTCATCAATAAATACAATTGAATAATCGTAAAAATATGTATATCATGGATGTTTAGTTTCTCCCAATTAATTTTATAAAAACACCCCTCATGGATAAACTATTACACCCATTTATTGGAAGAAACGTCAATACAGGGTTTATATTCATGCTTTAACTGAAAGATGTCATAGTTTTAGTCAAAATTATCCATCATGAATTCCATTACAAAAAAAATTTATATATATATAGATGGATTATCCATGTTCAAAATCACATCATATTTATTCATAAAGAGAATAATATTATATTCTTGAAACAGACTCCCACACACTTCTATCATAGAGGATTTACATGTGTATGATATAATCATCATACAATTATTGGAATCAACCTTTATGTCCACATCTAATAATTTAGGAGTTAATGTGATACCCTTATAATATCCATTTATTTTTACTCTATAGGATGATATGTGTATTACAAACAATTAAATTCTTATATGCCAATTTGACATTCATAATCACATGATATATCCCATTTTCATTGAGTTTAACAGGTTTTTGACTTTTTCATTATCATTATCTTTCTAATTCATGCACTCTTTGTCATAATGTCAAAATACATATAATTTAATTCCTTAGTGTGTGGTTTTTATATTAACTAGAATCATATTTTCCTCCATTTTATTAACTATAAATATTATCATATTTTGACAATCCTCAAATTTATGTCCATCTATAATACATTTAAATAATTATGATGTTTTGTTCTGTAATTTTTTCTTCAGTTTATTTCCACCATTACATCTGGAAATAAATATTAATTTTATTCCACCAAGTGATTTATTTCATTTATATTGATATTTCAACTCTCATTTCTTATAAAAACCTTTTAAATGATTGAAATTCATATTTTCAATTATACCGTGAGATCACGTAGAATGATGTTTTTAGAGATATTGAAATATCTTTTTCTTAACACCTTTCAAAGAATTTTTTTAAAATCATATATTATTTAACATTTTCTTCCAAGGATGATGATTAAATAAGAATTATACCTTCAAATTCATTGAATATTTTTCACATATAAAACATTAATTTTATCTTATATTATGTCAAAACATTGAATTCCTTCTCTATATTTCTAGGAAAAATAAATGAGATGTAATTATTGATAAATAGAATGTTAATATTATGCCATTTCATTGTACCAATTTATTCCTCATTCCATCAATTCATAATAATATTCCACAATGTATCTTTGATTTTTCATCAAAATGATAAATAGATTAAACAACTTTTTGATGTTCAATAATCTAAAGAATGAAATTTATCCATGGTATACACCATCAGATAACCAAAAATATATTAAAAGAAAAAATAAAGGAAGGTGAATGTTACCACATAAAAGAGTAAGTAGTATATAGTTACGACCTTCAATATTTCATATCCTCAACATGATTCATGTCCTAGTAAATTTATGTGTGCATAGTAACACAACTATATAATCTATCTCCCGAAACATTCAATTAAAAAAGAGAATAATAATTACATTATCTGTTATATAATTTATTTAATTATTACTTTAGGTTATAGAAATAGAATTAACTAAAATGATAATGTAAGAATCATGTTAACATATCGAGATCTTAAAATCATATAAACATGATGATTATTCATAATATGTCCTCAATAATGTCACCTTATTATCAAATTATAACATGTATGATTTTTCATGTATCACTTAAAGCCTAACATAAGTTTTATTATGTTATATCCCCATATTCCCCATAATCAACTCACCAAAAATAACTAAAAATTTCAATAATACTAACTATATTTACCCAAGCATACCATATATTGATATTACACGTTTTCGACGAATATTCAATAAATATACCAAATATGATACCTCATGAACTATAAAGAGATAGTTTACATAGATATTATACACATAAACATATAATTTAATAACAATCATTGTCCACACATACATTATAGTTTATATATGGTACCCATTAACACTCATCATACTTAGTAACCTTCTTCATAATCAAGGGAGAAATTAAAACACAATCAGTTGTGATCTCATATGAAATCTAAGGGTATCCATTGGTGATATCAAATAATGATCATATAAAAGACTATCATGAGTGTATGGGTATTAGAAAATGTAATTAACAATGGTGAATCAAACTCGAAAATTCATAGATGATAATGTAATTAAAATAGGGCATTTAACAATTCTAGTTAAATATATTTATTAGCACAAAAAAAGAACTAATAATGTGAAAGATGATAAAGCATTGGACATAAAAAATTTCAAAAAAGGGTGTAAAATTCCCCTTTTAATAGTACCAAAAAACTAATATATTATGTCATTATCTCCACTTTTTTTAGTGCTATTAAAGGCCCCGAAGAAAAATTAGAAAAAAAATTTCCCTATAAAATTTTTATCAGTGTTTCTCCCTTATTAGTGCTTTCTGTCCCCTTTATCATCACCTTTGGAAATCCCTCCCTCCCACGTATACCCTTTCCACCAACATGTTTTGAACCGGAGACCTCCACCTCACATTCCCTCGCCTTTTCCACTCACCTATATTGTTTTGATTTTTATTTAATGATATATGTATATATTAAAATATATTTCATTATTTTTAATATATTTATATTTATATATATATGATTATATATATACATATCTGAATACATATGTAAAATATGTTTTTTGGTAAATATGTATTTTTATAAATACATAAATATATATATACATATATAAATATGAATCTAAAAATATAATTATACATATTTATATCTATTTACATGTAATATATATTAATATATATATTGGAATATATAGATAATATATATCTATTATTCAACACACCCACACATAAATATCTATATAATGTTTATATATACATTAATTGTTATGTTATATAAATATTCCTTCATTTTTATATTTTATAAAATTGATATTATATTATATTTTTATATGGATAAAATATTGAGAATAATATTTTATATGTGAATATAATTTAATATATATTTTTATAATTTAAATTTTATTTTTGAATATAAAAAAAATTTGTATATTTTTTTTATATTTTATTATAAATAATATAAAATTAGGTAAAAATAAAAAAATTTCATTTCCATAATATCACAATGAATGTAATACATGGTAAAATATTCACTACCAACCTAAAAAAGGCCACGGACCACTTATGAAAGGTTGAAAATCGATCTACTGTACACATATTAGGGTACCCCAACTAAAAACTGAGATTTAGAGGCCTTATGAGCCTTTTCACCCCAAGAATACAACCGGGGTCCCCGAGATTGTTATGGAATAGCACGAATAACATGTTTTGATTTGATATGTGGTATGTCCTAGATGGATACCCAAATGAAATGTTATGATTTTTTGATGTTTGATTCACTTTTTCAACTTAATTTTGATCTTCCATAATATTTTTTTAAAATTTTTACAAAATGGCAATTACATGAAAATTATTAAAAAATCATTAATTAAAAATATATTTTCTCATTATTTTACACGACATTTTTAGAAAATATAATATATATGATGTGTAAATTATTATTTAACTTTATCTAAAACATATTTTAAATATATATTATATAAATATATATATTAATGTAATATATTTTTTTGGAAATATAACATTTATCAGCAATAATAAAAATAGCTGATAAATAGGGGGGTCATAATCAATGCTTCTAAAATTTAATTTCTAAAGACCCTGTCATACTTTTTATAACTCTTTCTTAGTAGTGTTGATAACCCCCCCCCCCCCCCCACACATTTTCATAGATTTTTTTACATGTTCTAATAAAGGTTGTTTTATGTCATAATAAAACAAATATAACAACAGTTTGCGGTGAATTGTTCATTTCCAAAAAACATGAAATATACTGTCTTATAAACCGGTTTTTGAATTATGTGGTATAAAGAGTTCTCTTATATATGGAATGTGATAATTGGAAAAATAGAAAGAATAAACACAAAAATATTATAGTGATTCATGAAAAAATGATATCCTAGTAAACAACATCAATGCCCTCTCTACGAGCCTCACGAATATCCATAGAAGGGTCATCTTATCACCACATCGTTAAAACCACAACTCTATGTAAGAAGTTGATAACTTTAAAATCAAGGCTAAACAGATCCTACTGGTTCATTTACTATGAAATTATTATCCAGAACTTAAATTTTTAAGATGATAATCCAGAATGAATGGGTATAAACTACTGAAAATCTAATAAACCAAAAGAATTAGATTTGTTGATAGTTCTATTTGTACATCACAATTGCAGCTGAAACTGATAGAATATGGATCTTCTTCTTTCTAAATGAATTCCTTCTTGAATGAATAACACAAATGGGATCTTGTGGCAATGGATATTCAATTTGAATAGCTACAAATCATAGAAATACTTCAATAATATTATGGGGTTGGAAATGTATGTCTCCCAAGTGTAGCATTATCAGAAAATAACCTCTTTTATCACATGATGCTACAGTGCAGTCAATTATAATCATATGAATACTGTCAAATATTTTAATGTATATCCATATTTTTTAAAATAATGTTTGGTATAATATATAGATTATCCTTATTAACATGGTATTCCAAAACCAAAAAAAATCCTGGTAGAACCCTAATATTCAAGTATGAAATAAATTGGTGCATCATAAATTCCCTTAAGAAGAAGATTAAATTTTTACAATGAATATGGTTTTTTGAATCTGACGTGTTAATATATGAATGAGCGCTAAATAATCTATTATCATATAGTTAAATATGTCATGACCTTTACTGAAATCTTATATAATATCATTAATTTAAATTTCTAACGTTGAATATTCAAATTTTGGGTTCCTTATTAAAACCAATAAATACCAAATATATATTTCAAATATGTAGCTTTTATTATTAGAACGATAGTTTTTCAATGTAATGATTATCATAATATTAAGGATGATGAACCATATATTTGTTTTGAAAATGTAGAGTTCCTTACATATGTATGGTTTCTTACCCATACATTATTCTCTTAACTAACATATGGTTCCTTGTGGACATAAGGTTCTTTAACCACACATTTCCGATAATGTAGGTTTGATGATACATACTTATTATTTTAAATACATAGCTCATTCCTTATATTACATTTAACAATGTAGGGTATGAACAGTGTTTCTAGAAAACATAAAATCACATACACTATACTTTAATGAATATTACTAGTGTATTAAATGTAGCAATATAATTACAAAATAAATATTTTGTTGAATAATAATTTCCTGAAATAAACTTAATGTATTATCATTAGTTAAATAAACAAGCGTATTTGTAAACATCAAAATTAGTATGTTTTATTCTAAATTTTGAGACTATAAATTCCCACTAATTTCCCAATTTTTTATGATAAAAAAAGTTAAATTAATTAATAATTATTTTCAAACACTAATGAAATTATATTTAATATTATCAAGTAAATATTTCTAATTCAAAGAACAAATTCTATTAGAAAATGAATTTTCAATTTGAATGTTGCATTTAACAAATTTAATTTCCTATTTTGTTATATCAGAATGAAATTATAAAAAAATGGATTTAAACCCATTTATTTTTTATAGAACAATAAATTAATGTTTTTATTTTATTTTTTTGATTAACAAGACATGGGTTCTGAAATAATATAATAACATAAAATAATATAGTAAATAATAATGGAATATAAACAAAACAAAGAAAATTTGATTATAAAAACTATACAAATACAGTAGAGGGGTTGGAATTGAAGAAATGATTTTAATATTAGATATGGTAGAATATGAAATATTTTTTTAGGAGTAGTTTTTGGTGCTGGTCTGGGTGAATAAAAATATTCTTGAAAAATTAATTTGGATTATTTCATCGGATCTCATAACCTTTCTATAAAATTGTATGGAAACATCCTTATCAATATTTCTTAAACATTAATTACATTAATGTCTCCACAAAATTTACATTGATTAATTCATGTAATATTACGACTATCTGCAAGAAATGTGATAAATTATCACTGAACTTATTAAGAAGCCACCTAATTCCAGGTTCACATAAAGTAAATTTCCCAAAAATATATATATGATTATCCAACAGATCTACCAAGGGATCACTATTACACTAAATATTCTGAATCCTTTCATTCATATCATCCAATACAAATGTGATAGTTTGAAACATTCTTTTTATATCAAGTGATGTTGGAGTTTTAGAGGAATAAGGTATTGAATGATTGATATCTCCATTAATTGAGGAAAATTGACTTGTGAAGTACCATTTCAAAAATGAAAATTCTATTTTAGAAATAGATTTATATTATAGCTTCCCAAAATTCCAATACATGTCTTTTAAATGAAGTATAAAACCATTATGAATCATAATGTTCTCTGAGATATTAATGATGAGTATTAACATACTCTAATTCATTCTTGGGAATAAAATTTTATTAAATCTTATGGATAATGACTTGAAGCTTCTAACTCCAGTCGATGACTAGAGTTCTCCTAATGAACATTGTTAAAATGTATAATCATCTATTCTATCTGATTTTATAGGAAATCATATGTTTTTTCATCTTCATTCATTGACTATGATAAAATTAACTGATAACTAATGATTTTTCTACAGAAACATCACTTGAAATAGATATGTCATCAAGGACCTCTATCATTTCTCCAGAAAACCTATGTAATTTTATCTATGGTATTACCAATAGTAGAGACAACCACGATTTCAATAAAACTATTGATCTCACTTTTTGATTTATGATATTTCTGTCCTTCATGGGAAGTTATTTTTATATTTATCTAATTAAGGATGAAACTTATTTTCTTGAGTTTGAATTTATTATTTTTGATCTTATACTTAATATAGTTCTTCTAAATGCACTGATAAAGTTGTATCTCTCCATCCAAATGCTGGTTCGTTATGCTGAGGTTATTATCTGTTCCGTGTTATTTTAAAAATTTCCCCATTATTTTCATCTTCTAATTATTCTTAAGGAATATTTCTATCATCTTATCAAAATATAAAATTGGTAGGGTGAAGAACACATTTAATTCTGGATTCCCCATCATATTCATTTATTATATACTTCAGGTTCATACGCCCCCCATACGAAAAAGATTTCTATTTTTTGTTCATACTCAACAACAGTCAATATATTATCATTTACTATAATCTAAAATAAATAAATAATTCATCATGTACCATCATTAAAACCATTTCTATGATACAATTTACTTTAGAATAAAAAAAGATAATTCAAATTTTTCCTAAAGAACATCAGAGATGGTATATGTCAACATTGATATAATGATATACTTGCCTAAAAATGTAAATGATAACTCAAATATCTCACAATATATCAAGGATAGTGGAACTTGATGTCACTAATGAATATAAACATTTTATTAATATCTAGGTAAAAATCATAACAATATCTAAAATCCTAGAAAGAATATTTGTTTTAATAATCATTACCAAAAACATTTGTATTCCCCTTAATCCCCAACAAACTTGTTCATAATATTTTTTTACTCAAATGGAAATTACATAATATCCTCTGATTTATCATCTTGATTTCAAATTGATCGAAGATGAAAATGAAATACTCCATCATGATGGCATTTCAAAATCAATGAAACTTTTTTAGAGGAGATAAAAAACATGTTTTGTTATATTAGAGATGATATTATATCTTCAATTACATTGAAATAAATTAAACATTTATATAAAACTATTTTAGTTATATTTCATATATAATATATTTATTATCCTAATTAAAGAAAATATCTAAACCTAGAAACATGATATAATTCTTGACAAAAAGGTTTTTATAACAAATAAATTAGGAATCAAATTTTTTTTATTGTAGAGTCACCAAGAAGGTGACTTTCATACAAATTTAGTCCATTTTTTCACTTTTATCTATTTTGTTGGTCTTATTAGTTTATGAAAATGTGATTGTCGAAGGTTTTCGAATTATAGTATTATTGAGGAAAGGTGAGGGATATGTGAGGTAAAAAATTTTGAAAAACAAAAGGGAAGGGAATGATGAATGGTTTTTTGATTGATAATGACATGGTTTTGTTTCTCATGCGGATTACATAGGGGAATCAATAATTTTTCAGTTTTGAATACATATTATTTAAAACTAAAAATGATAAAAAAAATTATTTATGAATAAATGGAGAGAGATTTAAAAATCTAAAAAAAAATAAAGACAAATTTAACTAAAATAAATTAATAAACACCTATTTTAAATTAAATAAACCTAAATCCCCCTTAATAAAATCAAAACCTATAGTGGGAAGTGACATAATATAAATATTTTCAAATTAATCTTTGGTATTTACAAATTCTAATGATATATAATTTTAAGAACATTAAACCTAAAATATGATCCCTTATATCAATATTCATAGTCTTAGAATGACTTATAGAATTTTAAAATATATATATAGTACTATTATTATCACATGAAAGTTTAATATTATTAAAATTTATTCCAAAATCAAGTAGTGTGTGTTACGTACACAATACATGTGTACATTAACTTCCATAAGACACATATTTGTCTTCGGATAACAATAGAAAAACTGATTGTTGTTTATTACTGTACCATGATTTTTTACCTTCAAAATTTTCTACTTAATACTAAACAAACAAATCAATATGCATAAGTTCTAAAGTATTGTTTTTAGCAATGTTATTAATATATTTTAAAGTATATTTTTGTTGTTTCGCAATTTTTCATGCACTACATAATCTATAATGATGACACATAAGCATAGGAAACTTAAAAACATATTTATTTCTTATATAATTTATATAAATAATATATATATAAAAATCCAGGACTTCAATGCTAGATCCATGACTCATCTCTTATAGTTGTTAAATAGATCACTTTCGATTTACATAATGAATTTATTTCCAATTTATAAACATTTTTAGTTCATGGTGCTCTTAATTTAGAATGTTTATCTTTGGAAACAGAGAGGTATATTTTAGAAAAATCAATATAAATTCCATCATTTTAAATATGAACAATACTTATTAGGATTTTCTCTAACCCTTTCACATGGAATTTGATTTTTATCGAGAAAGTTTTTGGATCTCCAACTATTCTAACTGTAATGATCATTCCATTTGCATTGTCACCAATGTGAGTAGCCGACAATTCCTTTGAGTCTACGTATGAAAATTTGATGAGTCTCTAGTATTTTTTTTGGAATATCCAGTTTCCATATATCGTATTTCATTTATGATCATGTTCCATTTTTCATGCATAAGTAATAAAACATTTGATTACATTCATAACCATATTTTCTTAGGTCCTATTGTGTTAGCAAGTAATGATCTGGGAATCAATATTTTTTTAATCATTCTAATAATTTAATTATTTATACCTAATGATATATTTTTATATATGAAAACCATTTTAAGATAATAAAATTCATAAATTCTCAATTATAATTTTTTAGTGTAATAAAATTTTCATCCAAAAAATTACAAGTATATTTTTTTGAATTGGGTTCAATATATTTTTTATATAATATTGGTTTTTTACCCTTTATTCCAATTCAAATTTTTCTATTTTAATAAAATTATCCTAAATAATCCCATGATGAATTTTTTCTTTTTTTTGGAAAAAATATATTCACTTTTATATGATTCTAATTCATAATTTCATTCATTTATTCTTTATTCATGATCAATAAAGTGTAGTGTGGATGACATAAATTATTCAATTAGATCCTGGTGTTGCTTTATCATAGTGTCTCTTTCACCTAAGACAACACTTTGTATATTTTCTATTGGGTTATTCCATTATTAAAGAATCATATTACACTTATAGAAAAGAATAATAGAAGACCAGTTTACTACATGAACAAATATTATAGCCTGGTAATGGAAAATAATAAGTTTGTGCCTCTTATTATCCCTTATCCACAAATCACATATTGGATATGAGATGTGGTTTCTCTTTCTATGAATTATATTTTTAAGAGAAACTAGAAACTTTCTAATTCTCCAAATATAACATATGATTATTTTTAACATTATGATAATAATCTAAATTTTTATAATATTTCTTTTCTGTCCTCATTCCTTATTCAGCCAACTGAATATAATTATTTCTGATTTGAATCAGTTTTTTTAATTCATAAAACTCTAATTCATGAGATTCAGTTATATACTTCATGAAGTATTTTATAAACCAGATTTTTCATCATGTATAATTTTCTAAACATCCTAGATAGCTAATCTAGTTCCAATTCGAAATCTAACCATTCTGAATTCCTGTTTTGTTTGTCATCTTATTTTGACAGTAATTCAGGATTCAAAGATGTCTTTTTATGGGATGTATTTTCTCTTAGTACAACAATATTTTGATCTTTAGCTTTATCATTCATTTTTCCTTCAGACGTCATAAATGTTCAAATTTTTTCTTTCGAAGTAAATTTCTAGATAGGTGATGACTTTCAGATAACCACATATAATTCATCTCATTTTGTGGTTAGTAGTCAAAGGAATATAAGTTATTGATTTGATTGACTGACGGTATATCCCGATGAATTAAAATTTTTAACAATCTATGTTAACTATCCATTCATTTGTGTGATGATTTCACCATAAAAATTTATAAATGTTTTAAAAATATGTTTTTTAGTATCATAAATCATTTAACTGATATTATTTTCCTTCAATTGTGATAGCTATTTTCTTCCATATTTAATAGGTAGTATATCCCTGTGATAATCAATTGAATTATTGAGGTCCAAGACAATAGATAAAAAAATTCATTTCACTTGTGTTGATATCATATTCAGCCTCTATTTTTGAAGTCTATATCTTTGGTTTTTATGGAATCACATAAAAATGATGATATTTTAATAAACATTGAATACCATATTATTTAGTTAATTTATCCTACAATATTTCTAGCATACATAGTTTTCACCAATAAATTGTGGAGAATGAACCATTCCAAAACAATCTTTTATATCACTCATTCCCATATTCATTATATATAACTTATTCACAATATGCTTCCAATAGATTTATCACAAACACTCTCTTCTGATTCCAATGGTTAGGTCATAATAATAAAAGGATTACACAATAGGGGGTTAACCTTTGTCTTTTTTAAAATACAAACTGATTATGACATATAGATATGCTTTTGATTTATGCAGATATGATGTATTCTCTTCTATATGAAATATGATCATCTGATACAAATAAAGAATGAACTCATCAATTTAATAGTTTTTTGGGGCACAAATATCACATAGTTTACTCTATCAATGAAATCTATGAGATCTTGGAGTATTTTCCTCAAATGGTAATCTAATAACTAGGCCTCCAAATCTACAACTAATGGACTGTAGTTTATTCCTTTATAGTCTAGTTTAAATAGGGCCATTTAGTTATTTTATAGGGAACTCATTATCCATATCTTATATTAAGAATCTAATAATCCACACGAACTTCATCTGAGAAGTCAACACTAGAATAAATAAAAATAATTTTATTTTTGATGGTTCAGGTTGATCATCACAATTGTAGCTGAAACTGACAGTATATGTATCTTCTTCTTGAAATATGAAATTATTCATGAAACAATAACACTAAAGAGATCGTGTTTTCAAATAATATTAAATTTTTATAGAAAAATTATCATTAGTAATTTAAAATCTTTATGAGGATAAAATGTATGTATCAAATCTGTATCCCCTTGATAAAATAATTGATTCAACCACACGATGCAGTAGCATATTAAAATATATTCAAAAGAATAAATTTGAATAGATGAATGTCTACCCATAATTTTTTAAAATATTTTTTTTATAGAATATATAGTTTAGACTTCTAGATTTGAAATTCCATATCCAATAAAATCACCTCATTGAATTAAAAAATTCATGTATGACATAAACATGGGAGTTTGAAATTACCTTAAAATCATTATTGATTTTCTACAATGGATATGGTTCTATGAATTTAAAACAATGATCTACAAATCTAGCATATATGATATTTTATAAAATTATTAATCGTTCATATCCATTGTTGAAATCTCATATAAAATATCAAATTTAAACCTCCAACATTTAATAGTCGAATGTAGGATTCCTTCATAAAATGAGAAAATACCAAACGTATTGATCAACTACATAGCATTCATTATTTAAACATATGGTGGAAAATGTAAGGTTGATCATAAAATTAATGGTGATGGACAATACATTTATTTCTCCAGCGTAGGGTTCTTATGTTATGTAGGGTTTTGTAACCATGGTTTCTTCCCTTAACAAACATATGGTTCCATCTGAATATATGAATCATTAACAATACATTTAAAATAAAGTAGGGTTGATGGTCTATACATACTAATCTGAAAGTTGGGTTCATTATTTATGTTACATTTAACAATGTAGGGTTTAAAAAGTGTTTTTAGAAAACATAAAACATCTTCCAAATTCTAAAATGAATATTCCTTTTAAATTAATATCATGAATATAATTACAGAATAAATATGGAAATGAATATTAATTTCATGAAATACTCATAATGTAATATCTTTCATAAAACAAACAAGGGTATTTGTTATCATAATAATCAATAATATTCATTGGGTATTATTAATACAATAAATTCCCTAAAAGGTCCCCTTTAACTGAGCTTTTTTGGGATATTAAAAACCGTATTTAATAGTGAATAAAAGAACAATCAAATTTCCCCCTATAATATAAACATTATATCATGAACAATGGTGGGTTTTAATAGTTCTTTTATCCACCACTATTAAATCGATATCACATGATAACTCCAATTTTGATGTAGTGTTAATCTGGAGTCATAGCATATGAAACTGCAATGCCACAAGATGTGAGAATAAATACAAAAATTAATCATGACCAATGAGTTCAAATCATAATCATATAAACATTTGATAAGAGTTTGGCAACATCCTTGGTCTTAAGACAAAATAATATATCGAGTTTTTCTATGAAGGCCATCATGTCACTATGATTGAGAAGTCCCAACATATTTCCCATATTAGTGTTGATCAGATAAAACCTTCAAATTACACAGATTAGATCATATAAAACAAAATGAATCATATAATTATCTCAAGAGTTATATGGAATTTATTAATTCAAAATAGGGATGTATAATTCCATTCATACCCATCAAAAATGATAACAATTTATATATGTTAAATGTAACACCCTGAGATTTCATGAGAAATAATTTGTTTTTATATATTATTTTATACGCCACACTAGAGGAATCATTCACTACACACAACACTATCTTGGCTTGAGTTAAATACAAGAGAAACCTTCCTCGATAGCTTGCGTTGTACACAATACCGAGTTTCACTAAACAATGATATATTATTAAAATAATATATAAACTAGCCATTATGAATAGTAATACCCACTTAATGAAATTTTATAAATTTTATCATTCAAAATGGACTTCAGTTTTGGATATATAATATCTAAATTATCTTGGGGTAAATTTTTGGAATTTTTTTGAAAACATTGAATTTTTTATGATTACTGAAAAACAATGAGTTATAGTTTAAAACTGAATTTTTATTTCAATAATTATTTACATTATTTTAATTTATTTAAGTTCCAAATAGACACATAATACCTATATAAGATCAATGTAATTAATTGGAGTCAATTTATAATAATTTTAGATATATAATAATTTTATAGAACTTTTCACCATCTTTTACACACCTCCTAGGAGAATTTGAAAATTTACATAAAACATAATTTTACATATTCTGTGAGTTGAATATCAAAAATTAGAGATACATAGTTAATATCAAGGATTAAAAAGTCATTTAATAAGATAAAAATAATTTTTGGTGAATAGTAACTTCTTACTTTTATTTACCACGGTTAAAAGTAAATAGGGTAATTAAGGGTAAAAATGATATTATTATTACCATAACACATTTCCTAATTCTATTTGATCAGTATTATTTGACCAAAGAAACCATTTGAATAAAATATGAACCTCTTTGGTCCACTTGGATTAGATTATGACATTTATTATTATTTTATTTAAAGAAGAGTTAAAACAGTTAAAATCAAAGCTTAATAACTAAAACATTTTTAATATAAGGTTATAAATAAGATATATTCACCTATAAATATTAATTTTAAATATGAAAATATTTCCTAAAAAATGATAATTTATTTATATTTTTTAGACATTAAATAATGTAATTTATTTATGACACATTGATGACGTAGTAATTACCTTATTAATAAAATATTAACAGAATTGATATTATAAATACCCAAATAAATGTAATTTGAGACTTTTTATGAATTAAAATAATTTTCTAGGTTACTATATCATATTTGGGTTGTTTAGATAAATTTTATTTTATGAAATAATACTGCTATGAATTTATAAAAAAACAAAATACCAAATAGTGTTAAGATTTACGTAAAAGAGTTTTTAAAACAAATATTATATTATTAATTAATATAATTGTAATAAAAATATATGGTTAGGAAAAAAGCCTTATATAATAATATATATGATATTAATGAACCAATTGGGTTTTTATTGGCAGTTTATAGTATGTTTATTAACCATATTGTGTAAGAATACAAGAAGACACAGTAAAAGTTAAATTATTTTACTTAGATTTAAATATAAATGATATGGTTACAATGGTGACCTAAACTTGACTAAAACATATTGGTTGAGAGTATTGTGACCCATACCCACCCTATACTCGAAATAAGTCACTTTGGATCCATTATAAACTGACTATAATTTATTATAAAATATTATTTTAGGTTTTTTCTAAAGTGCCTCTCACCCCTCTTATAAAAGGGCACTCCGCCTTCTATCTAATTAACACTTCAAATTCCATTTCTCTCGGAAAAACCCTGAAAAAAAACTATCTAAACATCCCTCCCTTCATCCTAGAGGCCTTCCTTTAGTCAGAAAGAAATCCTATAGACCCCTTTTTATCAAATCGAAAAGAAGAACCCGAAGAAGAGGTAAATGTCTCACCACTTATTACATGTTCCTTTCTTCTCCCACTTCTTCATTATTTTTTTTCCATTATAAAGTAATAAATCATGTATCTTCTATATATTTTCATGTTATTATAAAAATGGTACAACCATAATATTTATTTTACCCATTCTATTAATGAAAATGTCCCCACACGTGCGTACGTACGACTTATAGTCTCCACGTCGTGGTGTAGTTTGTTATTAAAAAATTTCATCATTTGGATGTGTATAATAATAAGTATAAATGAAATAAATAATAAATATAACATTATAATGATTCTGTATATATGATATACCAACCAATTATATATGATTTTAAAATCAAAAGAATGATATCATCGCTCGTGCGTACGTACGGCCTATTGTCTCCACGATGTGATGCGACTCTTTCTACATGATATTAATTGAATAATCATTATATAAATGAATTGAATGAATAAATATGATATATATCACACGAATAAGAATCTATAAATGAAGTATCTAAATGCTAAAATGTGGAATTAGAATTTATTCAACAAAACATTCATAAGAACATAAAGGAATGAACACCCGAATAACAAGTAGAAATGAAATATTACGAACAATAGGATAATAATATAACCATATATGATATAATAACAATTAATATGATTCTATAATAAGTAAATGGAATTATTTAAATCATTATACAGCAGGTTTGGATACGTATGAATCATATCGTACCTAACATAAGAGAAAATCTCACAATATCATTTTTATCTGAGATTGTTTATACTTCAGAATTTACCCGGGAATGTTTATCATCCACATCCATGTTTCCAAAATATGTAATATTATTTCTATCCTCCTATAATTTTTTAAACAAAATTTTACCTATTGGTTAATGTTTAGTAAGATATATGAAATTAATTTTTGTCATTTTCAATACGAGATACTTTTAGACTTTTCCAGCCAAAGTACGAGAAGAAAGTATTTTTAACTTATACGGCATGAATGGATTTTTATGATTTCATAGAACAATATTTCCATTAATATTCCTTAACATGTTTTCATTTTTATTTTTAATTAACTTATTTTAGTTTAAAAATCTATTACATGTTAAGAAAGGAAAAAAAATTAATGTAGAAAGGATATTTTCCACAAGAATGGAGTTCAAGTGTTTTATAAAAATTATTTTCCATATAAGATAATATAGGCTTATGTTTATATCCCTATTTTTACATTTATAATATTATGTTATTATGGAATTATTTTTTTGAATTACTTTTATCTTATATGGATTATGTTATGATTGCATCTTGTTTAAGAATCCCATTTTTATTACGTGGGTTTTGATATGATATATGATTTTTTATTTTGTGGAACACAGAAAAATGGTTTCATTATAAGATGGGTGGGACCTATATCTCCCTACAATGCATTGGGTAAAGATTTATATCTCATGAGATATACATGACTAGAACAACAAGTTAATCAGGTTTAGTGATACTGGACTAGAATGAGGAGTGATCTCGGTTCAGAAACGGACATTGTCTGCGATGATAGTCATGTCAATGAGTCTTCACAAATATGAAATGATTTTTTATGATTATGTGTGTATACCACACAATGTTTCATGATTTAGATTATGATTATTGGGATGATATTTCACTACTATGATTTATCCCATGTTATGATATTATGATATTTCTCGCAGGTTAATATTTTTAAAATCTAATGTTCTTATGAATATTATATGATCGATATTTCCTTTATTTACCCTTAGTGATCATTTTAGCACCCCCCCCCCCATTTGTATTTTTTCTTTTTCCCAGGGCAGAAAGAAGGGTATTAGGTAGATTATTCCAAAAGGGACTCTAGATATGAGGAAATAAACGGGTGGAAATGATGATTCATTATGAACCATTTGTTTATGTTTCCTATTTTCTAAAGACACTATAATTATACCGTCCTATCATGGTTTTTTATTTGTTGTAATAAGTATGATTAAATTCTGATGTAATAACAATGTATGTAAATTATGGGTCCTTATAGTTGGTATCAGAGTAAAGGAATAGTCAACCTTTGGAAACAACGATGTGAATTCCGTAGTATGAATCCTAAGGATATGTCTAAGTATAGAACACAATATTAGTGTTTTAGAAATGGACATGAATAACCTATGATAAGTCCTTAAGTGTGAAATTTTATTCTTGATTATGTGGTTTTCCTATTATGATTCGTGTTTCTCGCACTATTCGTATTGGTTTTAGTCAATGGCTAAAACCTGAATGAACCGTGTTAATGCTAAATGTGGTGGGAAATGAAATGATTTCCCCCTGAGTAACCAAACATTACAGGATATGGAATGAATGATTTTGTAGCTATTCTCACACAACATTCTCAAGATATGAATCATACAGGACTTCCAAACGAGCAAAAGAAGGAGAAATATTATGTTGAATCCTTCATGAGGCAGTGTCCACCCTCATTCTGTGGGTCTACTTATACAATAGTGGATGGACAATGGATCAATACCACTGAAAATATATTTTCTGTTCTTCAATGTTTTGAACATGATAAATTCCTCTTTGCAGTATATCATTTCGAAGTTGAAGCTTATCAATGGAGGAATCATATCAATAATTGGAGGAAAAGAGATGAAATTGATTCCATTGAATGGGATGAGTTCAAGAATATATTTTTCAATAATAACATCTCTCATATTCTTCAAAAAAAGATAGAGAAGGAGTTTATCGAACTAAAGAAAAATGATGATGAATCGGTTGGTACCTACAAAGAAAATTTTACAAGACTTTCAAGGTATGCTTCCAGATCAATTATCCAACCTAAGAGAAAGATCGATCGATTATTTAGTGGATTCAAATAAAGTATTCTAAGGTCATTATCCATAAGGTACTTCAATATCTACGAGGAAATTGTTCGATGTGCTCTCAAGGTTGATATGGATATTTGAGTAACCCATCAGTCATATGGGTTTGGAAAGAAGATGAAAATGGAATTCAAAGGGAAATATAAAGACCACACTAAAAAGAAGATGAGTTTTCCCTTATGCTCATTGTGTTTAAATAAACATGGTGGTAATTTTCTTAATAGGATAAGTAAATGTTTCAAATGTGGAAAATAAGGTCATTGGGTATTTTAATTCTGCAATGATGAGAAAAATATGTCTAGTGATGTGAATAAAGAAAAGGCTACACAGAATTAACCTCTTACACTTCAATGTTACAAGTGAAAGGAAATGGGGCTTATTCTATTCAATGCTCTAATCCAAGGTTTGTTAATGATGATCAATGTCAAAAAACTCACAAAGCCAAATAAAAAGGAAAGTCGCGTGGAATTTATATCAACGATGTGTAGTACAATAACGAAGTTGTGAAAGGTACACTTACCATCCACTCTAAAGTAGAAAGTGTTTTATTTTATTCTAGATCCTACCACTCTTTTATTTCTGAATAATTTTGTAAGTTTATCTTCATACTACCTCAAAAATTATCTCTTGAGTAACATGTGACATCTCCGAATGGCACAACGGTTGCATCAAAAGTATATAATTTTTCTCCAGATGATGTTTTTTGAAAAGTTCTTCCTGTAAATCTTGTGATCATTCCTATAGTGGAATTTGATGTTATTCATGGCATGAATTGTCATTCCTTATATGGATCTCAAATATATTTCCAAAGAAGGGAAGTTACCTTTCATATTTATGATAAATCTATGATCATCTATCGATGCGGGGATCAATATAACCTTCTAGTGGAAATTTATTCCATCTTATGGGTCTTGATTTCAATAAATGAAGGGAATTTATCTCAAATTGTTGGAGATAAACATACTATTAAGAATATTCCCATTGTATGAGAGTTTTATGATGCCTTTCCAGAGGAATTTCCAGGTATTCCACCAAATCATGATGTTGAGTTTTCAATATAGCTCATACCGGGTGCTATTCCCATTTCAAAGACACCTTATAGAATGGCCCAAATTGAGTTGCACGAATTGAAGAAGCAACTCCCAGAAAATCTTGATAAGGGATTCATACACCCTAGTGCATCACCTTGGGGATTACCTATTATATTTTTTAAGAAGAAAGATGGATCAATGAGACTCTGCATTGATTACCAAGAACTTAACATGATCACTATCAAGAAACAATATCCACTCCCATGCATTGATGACTTATTTAACCAACTACGCGGAGATCAATACTATTTCATGATTGGTATTCATTCAGTGTTTCATAAATTAAGTTTCAAAAGGGAGGATATACCAAATACGTCATTCCAAACAATGTATGGACACTATGAATTTTTAGTGATGCCATTTGGTCTTATTAATTCCCCAGATATCTTCATGGATCTAATGAATGGCGTCATTAGAGACTATCTTGATCAGTGTGCAGTAGTCTTTATAGATGATATTCTTGTCTATTCAAAGAGAAAGGAAGAACATGAAGATAACTTGATGATTGTATTAAAGACACTAAGAAAGGAGAACCATTATGCCAAATTTACCAAGTGTGCATTTTTGATTAAAAAAGTTTCATTTTTGGGTCACTTAATCTCAAAATATGGGATGTCTTTGGATCCAGCAAAAATAGAAGTTATCAAAAGATGGTCGAGACCAACAAATGTAACTAAGAAATAATCTTTTCTTGGTATGGCTGGATATTATCAACATTTTGTAAATGATTTTTAATGATAATATAATCCACTCACCTGGTTGACTATAAAAGGATTTATGTTTGTTTGGATGGAGGAGTGTGAATATAATTTCATGGAGTTAAAAAGAAGTTTATCCAGTGCACCTGTGCTCACACTTCCTTATAGTAGAGAATGTTTTGTGATTTATAGTGATGCATCCAAGAAGAGATTGGGGTGTGTTCTCATGAAAAATTATATGGTGATAGTTATGCCTCATGATATTTGAAAATACATTAGAAAAATTACCCAACATATGATTTGGAATTAGCTACTATAATCATTGCATTAAAGATTGGAGGCATTATCTTTATGGTGAACTGTGTGATATTTATACTGGTCATAAAAGTTAAAAGTATATTTTCACACAAAAGGAGCTGAATATATGCCAAATAATATGGTTGGAGATGATTAAGGATTACAAATTCTCAATTCATTACCAACATGGGAAAGAAAACAAGGTGGCAGATGCATTAAGTCGACAAGACCATTCTAGCTTATCTGTGATGAGGATCACAAAAGATCCAATGTTTATGGATTTACAAAGGCTGGATCTGTGAATTATAATGGAAGGGGAAAAATATTATCTTTCTCAAAAGAATGTTCAACCATCTATACACATGAATATTAAGGAGGCATAGAAAGAAGATGTAGAGTTACAAAAGAAGATGAGAAATGTTCCGGAATTTCACATTGATTGTGATGAAATAATAAAGATCAGGAATCGGGTTTTTATTCCTCCCATCCTAGAATTAAAGAAGTAAATATTATATTAAGCTCATAGTTCTTCATTCTCAATTCATCCTGGAAGCACGAATATATACAGGGATGTGAAATAGTACTTCTGGTGGGATGTCATGAAAAGAGATGTTGCTAAATATGTCTCTCAAAGCATGGATTGTCAAAAATTTAAAGCTGAGATACATAAGTCTAAGGGGATGTTACAACCACTACCCATAAAAGAAAAAACTTGGAAAACATCAGTATGGACTTTGTCACTGGACATCCTAAAACATCCAAAGGAAATAATGTTAAATGGGTTATAGTTTATTATCTTACAATGTCAGCACACTTCATTTCTATTAGAGAAGATTTATCTCTTGATCATCTTGCTATGATATATGTGAAGGAAGTGGTAAGATTTCATGGATTACCACTTTCCATTATATCTGATTGGGATCTTATGTTTACCTATAATTTCTGGAGAAGTCGTCAGCATACTCTGGATATAGAGTTCTGTTTCAGCACTGCTTATCATCCTCATACAAATGGTTAGTCTGAGAGGTCAATTAAAACTCTAGAATACATGTTTAGAGCTTGATCTAAGGATTTCAAACGTGATTGGGATCAACAACAACCATTGGTTGAATTTTCTTATAATAATATCTTTCACTTCAGTATTCAGATGGCTCCTTATAAAGCTCTATATGGAATGAAATGCAGAACTCCAACTTTCTGGGATGAATTTGGGGAATTAAAGCTATTAGGACCTGATCTTGTTGTTGAGATGGAAAAAAGGTATGATCAATTCAACAACACATAAGAGTAGCTCAGAGTCGACAAAAAATTTATTCCGAAAAGGGAAGAAAAGACCTAGAGTTTAAAGTGGGTGATAAAATGTTCTTACGAATATCTCCTTGAAAGAGAGTAATGTGATTTGGATAGAAGAGAAAGCTGAGCCGTAGGTATATTGGTACTTTTTAAATACTAGATCATGTTGGGAAGGTATCATATCGATTGGAGCTTCCACCAAATCTCTCTCAAGTTCCTCATGTATTCCATGTATCGCTTCTAAGAATGTACATACCTTATCCTTCACATGTACTAAGCTCAGAAGTTATACCACAAGAGAAAGATAATTCTTATGAAGAAAAACCAATCGAGATTCTGGATCGTAGGGGAAAAGATATACAAAACAAGACCACTCACTTGGTTAAATTTTAATGGAGCATCCACAAATTAGAAGAAGCTACATAGGAACATGAGTATATGATGAGGGAGAGGTATCCTCACCGGTTTGTTATAATGTGATGAATTTCGAGAGAGAAATTCTTTTTAAGGAGCGTAAAATTTAATAACCTTATATTTTATGAGAAATAGTTTGTTTTTATGTATTATGTTATATGCAACACCAAAGGAATCATTCACTACACATAATACTGTCTTGGCATGCGTTACATGGAAGGGGAACCTTCCTCGATAGCTTTCATTGTACGCAATACCGAGTTTCACTAAACAATGATATATTATTAAAATATTATATAAACTATCCGTTATGAATAGTAAAACCCAGTTTCTAGAATTTTATAAATTTTATCTTTCAAAATGGACTACATTTTTTGATTCATAATATAGAAATTCTATTAGGTTGAATTTTTTGTATTTTTCTAAAAACGTTTAATTTTTTATGAATAGTGAAAACCATTGAGTTATAGTTTAAAACCGAATTTTTATTGAAATAATTATTTATTTTATTTAAATTTATTTTAGGTCAAAATAGGAACATAATACCTCTATTTGTTCAATGTAATTCATTGGACTCAATTTATTATAATTTTAGATATATAAAATTATTGTAGAACATTTCACCGTCTTTTACCCAACTCCTAGGAGAATTTGAATATTTATATAAAAACTTTATTTTACTTCTTCTATGATTTGAATTTATAAAATATGAGAGACATGGTTAATATCAAGGAGTAAAATGTTGTTCAATAATATAAATATAATTTTTGTGGAATATTAACTTTTTACTTTTATTTACCATGATTTAATGTTAATAGGTTATTTAAGGGAAAAATGATATTATTATTACCCTAACACGTGTCCTAATTCTATTAGACAAATATAATTCCACCAAAAACAACCTTACGAATAAAATATGAACCTTTTTGGTCCACTTGGATTATATTAGGTCATTTATTATTATTTTATTTAAAGAATAGTTAAATGAGTTAAAATCAAAGTATAATAACTAATACATTTTTAATATTGGGTTATAAATAAGATAAATTCAACTATAAATATTAAGTACCAAGAGAAAAATATTTCCTGCATAATGGTATTTTGTTTATATTGTTTATACATTAAAAAATTTAATTTATTTATGACACAATGATGATGTAGTAATTACCTTATTAAAGAAATTTTATCATAACTGATATTTTAAATACCCAAATAAATGTAAATTGAGACTTTTTATGAATTAAACTAATTTTATAGGTTAATATAACATATTAGGGTTGGTTAGATGCATTGTTTTGGATGTAATAATGCTGTTATGAATTTAGAAAAAACAAAATACCAACTAGTGAAAAAATTGACATAAAAGTGTTTTTAAATCAAATATTATATTATTAATTAATATAATGGTCCTAAAAAACTCAGTGACTTCAAAATGACTTATATAATAATATATATGAAATTAATGAACCAATAAGTGTGAAATTTTTTGTTTATAGTATGTTTATTAACCATATAGCTTACGAATACAAGAAGACACAGTAAAAGATAAATTATTTAATTTTGAGTTAAATATAAATGATTAGGTAACAATGGTACCCTAAACATGTCTGAAACCTATTGGTTGACATAATTTAGACTCATCCCCACCCTATCCTATAAATAAGTCACTTTGGACTCATTATTAACCGAATATTAATTTATTATAAAATAATATTTTATGTTTTTCCTAAGGTCCCCCCACCCCTCTTATAAAAGGGAACTCCCCCTTCTCTCTAATTTACACTTCCAAAACCATTTGTATTGTCCAAACCCTACCCAAATACCCTCTCAACCCTCCTACCTTCATCATATAGGCTTTACAATAGTCATAAATCCAACTTAAGGATCCATTTTGATCAAATCAAAAGGAATATCCTGAAGAAGAATTAAATATCTCACCACCTATTTTAAGTTCCTTTATTTTTACACTTCCTCCTTCGTTATTGTTTCCATTATAAAATAATAACTATTTTATCATCTATATACTATGATGTTATTATAAAAACTGTACAACCAGGTTAGTTATTTTATCCATCCTATGAATGAAAAAGTCACCACCCGTGCGTACGTATGTCTTACCGTCTCCACGTCATGGTGTAGTTTGTTATTCAAACATTTAATCATTTTAATGGAAATGATAATGAGTATAAATGATATAAATGATAAATATATCTTTATTATTATTATTTATATATGATATACCATCCAATTATATATAATTTTTATATCAAAAGAATGATATCATCGCTCGTGCATATGTACGGCCTACCGTCTCCACGATGTGATTCGACTCATTCTACATGATCTTCATTGAATAATGATTATATAAATGAATTGAATTAATAAATATGATATATATAACAATAATAAGATTCTGTAAATGAATTATCTATAACCTAAAAATAGGAATAAGAATTTATTCGACCAAACATGAATAAGAACATAAAGCAATGAACACCTGAATAACAAGTAGCAATGAAATATTACTAATAAGAAGATAAGAATTTGACCACATATGATATCATAACAATAAATATGATTCCTTAATATGTAAATGTAATTATTTAAATTATTATACAGGATGTTAGGATATGTACGAATCATATTAGGCCTAACGTAAGGGAAAATATCACAATCTCATTTTTATCTGAGATTGATTATTCTTCAGAACATACTGGGGAATATTTATCATCAATAACCATGATTCCTCAATATGTAATATTATTTTTATCCTCCTACAATTTTTTAAATCCAATTTTACATATTTGTGTCCTTTTAGTAAAAGATATGAAAAGGTTTTTTGTCGTTTTCAGTACGAGATACTTTTTAACTTTTCCTACCAAAGTATGAGAAGAATGATTTTTTAACTTATACAACATGAATAAATTTTTATTATTTCACAGAACATTATTTCCATAAATCTTCCTTTACAATTTTGAAAGATTATTTTTAATTAAAATATTTTAGTTTAAAATTTTATTACATGTTACGAAAGGAAAATTGTTTTTGAAGTAGAAAGGATACTTTCCTCAAGAATGGATTTCAAGTGTATTATCAAAATTATTTTACATCTAAGATAATATAGGTTTATATTTCTATACCTATTTTTACATTGATTTGATTATGTTATGATGGAATTATTTTTTTACGCCCTTTTATCTTATATGGATTATTTTATGAAGGAATGATGTCTATGAATCCCATTTTAATTACATGGGTTATGCTATGATATATGATATAAGATATTCTGGCACACATAAGAATGGTTTCATTATGAGATGGGTGAGACCTATATCTCCCACTAATTAATTGGGTAAAGATTTATATCTCATGATATAGACATGGCTGGAATAACAAGTTAATCCGGTTCAGTGATACAACACTGGAATGAGGAGTGAACTCAGTTCAGAAATGGACTTTGTATGCTATGACAGTCTTGGAAATTAGTCTTGACTAATATGAAATTATTTTCTATGATTATGTGAGTATGAAAAAAAAGTTTCATGTTTTATGTTATGATTATTGGGATTACATTTCACTACTATGGTCTATCCCATGTTATGATATTAAGATCTCTTTTATAGGTTATGATTTTCAAAATGTTATGTTCTTATTAATATGATATGATTGATATTTCCCTTTTTTACCATTACTGAGCATTTGAACTCACCCATTTGTATGGTTTCTATTCCCTAGGTCAGGAAGAAAGTTATTAAGTAGGATATTCCAAAAGGGACTCTAGATACGATGAAATAAATAGGAGAGAATGTATATGCCTTATGAACTAGTTGCTTGTGTTTCCCAGTTTCTAAAGACAGTAAACCTAAACTGTCCTATCATGGTTTTGTTATATGTTTTAATAAGTATGCTTCAATTCTGAAGTATTAACAATGTATGTAAAGTATGGTTCGTTATGTTAAATATGATGAAAAATATTCATAAATGACTATTGAATAACCTATGGTGAATAAATGGGATTCATTTACATGTCATCATCTGGAAAAATAAACCATCTACACATACAATAATGATACTATAATTTGATTATATATAAATTAGTTCATCATAATCCGTAAATAGTTATGACATTGGATAAAATAAAATTAAAAAAAAATTCATTTATTTTTTAAAAATATTAGAAATATCTTTTTCTGTTGATAAAATTTTAACTATAACTTCTGAAAAATATTTGGAAATACTTTTATTTGAAAATTACTTTGGAAAAAAATGAATTAATTTTTGAATAAAATAATCTTCATGATGGTGGAAAAAAAATGTTCAATCCAAGTATAATAAAAGTGAACATTCATTTCACACCATTGTAAAAATTAAAGAACACAATATTTTTATAACTATAAGAATGATTTCTTATTGAGTCTTCATAATTAAAATCATTTGTATTGAAAAAAATGTTCATGAAAAAATTTCATGTATTTGTAAGAGCTGCCATAAGTAAATTCCTTATATTGTTGACATTGATGAAAAATTTAATCAATCAATTAGTATGGAACACCATGATTTCATTGAAATCATTTTCATGAAATAATTTATTAACAAAGATAGAGATTATGAACATGATTATATAAATTATTGTAATTACTATAGGATAATAAAGTGAATTTTGATTAAAATATATGTTCTATAAAAATCCCTCATGTGAATTTTTTGATAGACTACTGAAAAAGGAAATGATATTTCATCATATATCATTACATCATGTATAACATGATTTTTAAGTTCTATGACCTATAATATTATTTATATAAAATTATTATTTGTTTATAAATGAACCATATAAAACTTATAATATCATATAATAACGACTTATACAATTTTATAATATTTTTCTAATTTTTGTTTATTAAAAACATCATTTTTGGGTGTTAAATGTTTTTCAATATAACATTTAGTTTGGTGGTATCATCCCATGAATCATTAATGTGGTTCCATAATATATATTTTTTTAATCATTAATAATAATATATATATAAACAATCAAAATATTTAGAACCTAAAATAAAATATAGATATAAAAAAGTGAATAATAAAATTCATATAAATTGTAGTCCATACACATGCATGAACATTGTATTCAACTTATAAATTAGTCATGGAAATGAAAATGTATAATATTTTATCATTTAAAAATTATACTTATAACATTAATATCCTGGAGAATAGTTTCCACACATATACTTGAGTGATGCCTTCATTTCACATTTGATGTAATTGAGATAGAATGTGATGGTCTCATTATTGTGTAAAATAGTTGTATAATAATATCACTGAATTTGTCATGTTTTGATGGATAAAAGTGGTTTACAGAATTTACAATATAATATAAAATCTATCCTCCTTAGTTAATATTTATACCTATTATTTGAGATACGTCATTTAGATTTCTAATTAACCATTATAATATTATCCTTATGTAATGAAAATGAGATCCTGAAATAGGGGAATGATTCTAGTATCTTATTGTGGTTTTTGATGTTTGGATAAGTAGTTCCTTGAATTTTATTAAATATTGAATATGTGTTGTCCATTTATAAGTCAGAGAGAGGACACAATTGGAATTTATCAAATGTTTAATTTTTATTTATGTCTTAACCAGGCTAGTTGGATAATCAATTACACATTTTGAAATAGGTAATGAGTTTGGGATAATATATGACCATAAAATATGATATATAAATTATTTGGTCATTTAAATACTAAATTTTTTTTGTTTTAACTCAATTGACGTATTATTTCTCTTACCGTGGTAATTGCTATATTACCAAAGTTACTATTATTATTGACCAAAAAAGAATGTAGCCTCATATCTAAATTTTTCAATTTGTATAAAAATATGGATTCAATATTATATCAATAAATTTTTATAATTCAAACAAAATAATTTTAAAACAAACTCTAAAACAATATGAAATTTTCTAGTAGATAGGTCTTTAAATTATATAAAATTTTCATAATATAATAAACGATAATATAGATTTCAATATCATTAATTAAATTATTTTAACCAAAAATAAATTAATAAAATATTAAAATATTTTCAAAACCAAAATGACAGGTTGGAAATATTTTAATCAATAATACCATTTTTTATTAAATCACTATATATTCCTATAATGAATTAAATATTAATCATTTTTCAGAGATCGTAACATTTCACAATAGGATTTTTTTGATATGGTTATTTTAAAAGTGTTATCCTTTATATAATATTGAATATATTATTGTGTTAGAAATTGATTATAATATTCATGGAAAAAATCAATAGAAACCATTTTTGAAAAAAAAAATTATAATTTAAAATTAACTTATTCCCTTTCATGTTGTCATATTATGAATAAAATAAAGGTTAAAATATTTGATTTAATATATATTATATATATTTCATTAAAACAATTAAAAAATTTCTTAATATATTTTTATAATAACACATTCATCCTATAATGAAAATTATGGGAAATTAAACTTTTTAAAGATAAAAAATATTATATTCATTCGTAAACATTATGATAAAATGGATGGATGATTTTTATTGTATTCATATAAATTATCAATATATTCTATTGAAATAATTTTTCAACTATGAGAAGAAATTCAGTTTTTAGAAAAAAAACATACACTTAGAACAATACATTTCTCTCAAAGGTATGACATTTAATCATTATATGATATTATTAAAATTTGCATTGTTTTGAATATATTTTATAATTATTAACCAGATTACATATATTTTGTAATTTGGTAAATTTTATTAATAACATCTAATATATATTCAATGATAAAATGGTAAAACATTTCATGCTTCATTTGGAAATGTGGTTTCATGTAAATTAAGCAATCGAATATTTCATGTTATGTTCAAAGAAAATACATTTTTGTCCATAAGAGTTACATATTTCATAATAAAATACCACACTATGACCAATTCATTTTTTACCAAAACTATGAATGTGTTATAGAAAATAAAGTTTTAGTTATCTTAACAGCATGTATTAAACCATCCATAAACCACTAGATCATAGAAATCTCACTCCTATCAAACATCGATGTAAATTGAAAAAAAAACCTTATTACGTAATTAATGAATGATATCTATCTCAATAATATTTGAATGAGAAGTCAAGTGATATATTTCCTCAAAATATATGTAAAAATTCATGTATAAAACTTCCTTAAAGTCCTTCCTTATCATCCTGTCATTTTTGGGTATCATAGAAGTGGAAAAAATCCAAAAGGAACATTATAAACAACTCAAACAAAACATATGATTGTAGAAGATGTGATTTAGAATGATACCATGATCTAATAATAGGAAATTAAAATAACAACTACAAAAAATTAAATTTATTATTTCCCCTTCTATCGAATAATTAAAAAAAATTAAAAAAACAATTGGATGAAAACATAAGGTAATAAAAAATATAAGTTATTCTATGGTAAATTCGTTTACCCTTTTCCATAGGAAGTTAATAAATTAATTTTATTTATATATAATAAAATATTATTAAAGTGATTTTGATATAATAATATCAAGTGGTAATCCACCATTAAATATAAATTCTTAGCCAGCTCATCCAGTTTTCACCACCATTTAATTAATTAGGGATAAAGTCAACTGAAACTGATATTCATAGTCAGTCATTCATTATTTCAATTATATCCACAAACATAAAATTCTATCGAACCAAATAGTGATTATATTATGAGATATCATGCTTCCTAGACTTATCCCATAATTATTTGAGAATATAAATTATGATAGATTTACTTCTAGTAATAACATATGGTCCTACAACCAGTCCATTAAGATTTCATTAATTGAAACACTACTTCTTCTATTCTAAAATTTCATTAATAATTTGAAAAACTGGCCTATAGATTTAATATAACTATTGGCATGATTCATATAGATATGAAATAGATTCACACAATTTTTCTATAAAAGAAATACACTATTTGAAAATCCACATTCATGGATCTGTAACAAATCCCCATTTAGCTTTTGAATGGATGCATCCATTATATAAATTTCCTCTTATTAGCTACAAGGATTCACTATATATCTATAGTTCAACCAGGTCTAAATTTGGTATATTTTTCATTAATATTTCAAAATTATTAACATTCATCATCATATAAATTTTATTTGTTACTCCTTCATTAATTCAAAACTACATATCCATATTCTTCAAATATGTATTGATATAGTGAAACATTAACTAAATGTGTATTATCCATGAATGAAATAGAGATTTAATGTTTAATTGAATCACAATTTGTTGTTTTAGAAGAGAGTACCCTATCACACTTCCTTATTCTATGATCTCATAGGAAACCATTATATCTAAATCAACTAAATTCATTCATATTTAAATTAAATGTCATCATATTCCATTTCCATAATAGAATAAAATGGTTTATATTTTGACATCAAACATAATTTCACTACATGAAATTAAAATACTGATCAATAATTAATATTTCTTAAATCAAAACATTATCTAATATCATTATCTATATATTCAAACAATGACTTATTTGATCTAGAAAACGTTCCATGAATAAGAACACATTTATATACCATATAATCTCTTTCACTACCTATATGTGGTCCCTTTTTGGGTTCAATATTAATATAATATTGAATCTAATTACTTTTCAAATGTTTAAATGTGTATAGACCACATAATACCTAAAGCGTTGAATAGTTTATTCATATGTATCATTTTTCATATACATAAAATAATCATTATTTCAATGTAAATTATATTTACATGGATTGAAATTAGTTTAGTGGAGTATGGTAACATGTTTTTATTTAGTAATCTAAAAGTGTCCCATCACCTTCTAAATGTACTCTTCCTATGTCTGGTTCAATGTATAGAAACATTTGTACCTCTTAATTTTCATTCCCATAATATACCACACAATTAAAGGCCTTTAATTTCAAATAATATAGATAACTCATATGTTATCTCATTAACAATTTCAATCAATATAACCAATATCATAATATTATCTCTATATAATATACGGATGACGAAACTCTAATAATCAAAAATATTTTTTTATAGTAATGGTCATTATTTCTCAAGATGAAAATTCATTCCAACATAAATGCGTTTAATTTTATTTCTCTAAAGAAATACCTGAACAAATTATTCTAATTCCTTTTTTACATTCTTTGAACCATAATAATTTTACCATAACATAATCATATTGTATTACTTCTAATTTTTATGACAGCCCACAATTGTTCCAGAAACTTTACTTTTTATAATTCTATGTAATGAGATGTTTTCATCATGACCATATTCTATATTTAGAATATCTAAAAATAAATTATTCAAATCATTGTTTGGAATTTAGTGTGATTCACAATAAAATAAATACTCCATGGAATATAATCTATTTATTTATTGAAATTCCTTCACAACTAGCCTATTAATGTACATTTACATTCCAAATACCACTTTAGTTAGTCAAAACAACTTTTTTTATCATTTAATAATTTATTCTTAATGATTAATTTTGTCCTCACCGATGTTTCAAACCCATAGAAGATATGTATTATATCCCACATCACCAATACCCATTACATACAATCATAAAATATCTATGAATCATGTATTATTTTTGGTTTTTTATCATCCTTTATAAAAAAATATATAATGTAATTTCAAAAAATTATACTTAGATTCTTGAGTTTGTATACCCCCACAATTTTAATTTAATAATAACTCCATTTAGAACTAAAAATTTTACAATGTGAACATATAGTTCATAGAAATTTGTAGAAATAAACATTTTTGAAAATCAGGAAATATAAAAACTATCGAAATAAATCCCAATTTTAGAGACTCATTTGGAATGTCTACTTTTCCATGATCAATTGGTCTACCATTCATTTATATAATATTTTTTATATATTTTGAAACCCATATATATTTTAACTCTGGCTTCCTATAATACTTCACTCACACTTAAATTTCAATATAGATTTCATTCCATCCATATAATCTTTTAATTTATGAAATAATTTTGTAATATGATTACCTTATTGGAGTCATTATCAAAGAGATAAAAATGATCATCTTCATTTCGATATACCATATTTTAATATAATCTGGGCATGGACTCAAAATTACCTCGTTATATCAAATAATCATAGAAAATAATGAGGGAACTGAAGACTCCGATTATGTAGAAGTAAATATTCATTACCACCATAGTTTTATAACCATAATCACTTCATTGTGTTTCAAATAGCCTTTTCCATCAAATAACATGATTTTTAAAAACATTATTAAAATAGGGATATATCCCTTAGATTGTACACCCATTATTTTTGGGTGGAATCATTGATAATTTCTACATATTATAGTTATAAAATTTGGGAGAATCAGATATCCTTAAAAACAATAATGTGGATAAAGTTTATATTTTAGGGACATATCATTAACCCTTTGGTTTAGAAAAATTCATTTAAATTTATTCTAAAATCATTTTCCTCACATATTATGAACTATATAAAAATAGACCACAAAAATACTCTTATGCTACTAATTTTCATCACCTTTACACTATGAATCCACAAAAGGTAATTCAATAACAACTGGGATGCAATTTCCCTATAATTAGTTTTACATAATAATACACATGTAAGGTATAAATTGAAATCAGTTGTTCCTTTTTCATTAATGACCTTTAAAAATCGAAATTACATTCTTCTATTTATGGTATTAGTGCAGAATCATGAATCATCCATTATCCCAAGTAACAAATACAATCATATGAACACATGGAGAGTTTCATTCAACCTTCAAATATATAATGATTCAATTCCATATTAAAATAGAAAAATCACCCTTCCCTATAATTACAATATTATTATCATCAAAAATGTGAAGCATTCCATGTATTTTAGTATCATATGTTTCAATAATCCAATATTTTATGTTGTGTGGAATGAAAATCCATAATATGTAACATATGGACCCAATAATGTCGTTTCAATTCAATGTAATACACTTATGTCTGTTACTATAGTGTTTCTAGACCCACGACCAGAAGAATATGTTATAAAATTATTCTGTTGTTCACTACAACCATAGAATACGTGACCATTACATACAAATTTCTAGCACAATGTATAAAAATTAATTAACCTTGAACTGTAATGTTTCCCCATGTATTTTCCTTTTTAAGGATATATTTATGATTTTTCTATTCATCCTCATTAAACATTGTATTCATTTAATGATTATTTATATAAATATTTTGTATGATTTTCATCTTTTAAGAACATATAATGAACACCCTATAACTATAACATCCCAAGTAAGTAATGAATAATAGATATTTTTATCTATGTCTATTAATTAATTAGATAGTGTTTTAGAGGCTTAAAATGAAAATAAATCCAATCTTAAGCATGGAATACACTAATATTTATTAAAAGATTGTTTTACTGCCTTTTGATGGCAAACCATTTTTAAATATATCTTTTGACAATTTTATAATCTATTTTTGTCAAAATAAACTTATTTTTTATGATTGGGACATCAAGATTTTCTTTGTGTGAATTTTTGGTATTTTTCTGACAATGTTCATTTTTTTATGAATAGTGAAAAATACTACATTTTACATCAAAACTGCTTTTTAATCTAATTTATTTTTATGATTAGATTATATTTTGAATTGGTTATAAAGTTAAATTATAATATATCTTTACCATTTAATCCAATGGTGGTCATTTGTATTAATTTCACTTTGGAATTGGTCATAAACTAATGCCAAACGTTTCATAGATATTGTTTCAAAAAAACCCGCTATTTGTTTTGACAATGGAAATTATTTTTAAATCAATTATTGAAATTTCTGTGTTTGGAATTTGGTAAAATTGATTACATATTTGGAATCATAAGGTCCAAATTATGTAATCAAGACTCTTTTGTTTTTTGGACATTATAAATAGTAACGATGGTAATTATCTTTAATTATCTTGATTAATGAGTAATCGGGTAGTTAAGGATAATAAAATAATATCATAATAATAAAAAAATGACACCAACATGTGTCCTAATTCTACTGTTTGTTTCATGGCCGACCATGGGATGTCTTGTGCCAAACTTGGGGACCCCATGGAATCACTTTTGTGGAAAGTGACTTGTTATCTTTTTATTTTTTTTAAAGAAAGTAAATATAACAAGAATGTATCACCTGATTAAAACATTTTTTATTTTTTCTACATAGATGATATTTTATACTATAAATATTAATTGGGAAGCTAAAACGATTTCCTACATCATAGTTTTTTTTCATAATTTTTAGACTTTAAATAAATTAAATTATTTATGACATCATGATGATGCAACGATTACCTCATTAATAAAGGATTTAAATAAAATGAAATGATAATGTAAAATCTATGACCTACACATGTCCAAAACCAATTGGATGGGTGGATTTCGAACCCTTATCACCTTACCCTTGAATTATATCAATGTTGGACCTTTTGAATTCGATAATCATTTTCAAATAAAGTAACATTTCTTTACTTTCCAAGAGTGCCCCTCCTCTCCTCTTATAAAAGGCCCCCACCTCTACCTCCTTACCCAAACTCCCAAAGCCTTTGGCTCGGCAAAACCCCAACCATTTTGTCTCTCCAAATCCCTATCTTACTCCTCGAAGCCTCACTTTGGGCAGAAGTCTTCCAAAGGAAGCCTTTTAGCTCAAACCAAAGGGAGTTACCCGATTTTAAGGTAATGTCTTCACTTGAGTCCTTTTGTTTTATTTTGCTTCTCCAACCCCCTAAATTCTTTTTATTAATTTCTTTTCTAACAACTCCAGTATATTCAATATAATAGGATGTTTTTATAAGAAGGATTCGAGCTACACTTACACACACCTACATCTAATTGTTAAAGGACATACTATTTCCATGGATGGTGAATTTAGGCCTCCTGAAACGATGATTGTTCAACATTATTTTAAAACCTTCAAAGGTTTACATTAAGATGTCACTATATTTATATATGATATATAATATTTTTTTGTGTTCCTTAAGCTTCTGTATTTTTCAGGTTGGGCATTCCTTTTATGGTTTCCATTATGGGTAAACGTGATATCTTCATTTAAGGAAGTGCGGACTACCGCCCCCTCAAAGTGATTTGATTCATTAAATAAAATATGTGGGACGTATAAAGGATGGAACTATGATATTATATATTATCTTGTACTGGAATTATAATATACCTTTATATCATTATGATTCCATTCTATAAAATACAAAATAGAAATGAAAGTAGCGTTCATGCGTACGTACGGCTTACCGTCTCCATGAACGGTGCATTTCATTTATTACCTCTAAATGATTATGTAATATTATAAATTCATATATATACTGGATATATATGATATATATGATATATACATCATGATTATAATTCTGGATATAATGGACACATGAACAACTTGTAATTATATAGGGTTTATTTTTTACTCAAGTACCAATGATCGTTAAAAGGACCGTTATTAACTTAAATAATTACATAGTGTTCATGACATGGAAATAAGTGATATAAAAGGAATAATGAACTTGAAAAAGGTTCTTAAGAAAGTAGAAATTAACTTAGGTTTATTATTCAGGACATTAAAGAACGATTGAGTCAAGTCGGACCCGAGGTATGGGACTTCGTCTCAATCTCCTTTCATTGAGGCATATTTTGTTTTATACACAACCTTCTTTTATACAATGTATAAACCACTTTGACTTTTAAGTTTATTCAAAAGGAATTTTTATTTATACGAAGCGTTTACTAAATGACAAAAGGGAATGATTTTTTCATACGTATGCAGCGACAATGACTTATCTGCCACCGTGACCATTATTTGAGTTTCGGCTTCCTCTACAAGCCATACCTTTTATTTCAAGAAAAATAAATACGATGTTTTACTTTTATTTTATTTTGGTATTGAAAATGGTTCTCATAATGTTTTTATATAAATGTGTTGTATTGATATCTTGTGATTGAAAGGTGGAAATATTATTTTTCCTTTATGCATGTTTTATGTGATATGATTATGTTGAGGTTCTTGGGAATTATTATGAAGATGGGTGGTTCCGTGATAAACTAACGGCGGGTGGGCCCGATATAGCTCTCCAATGCATTGGGTAACATGAAGGAGTGAAACGTTAAGGTTTCTCTGAAGAGATTTATTGAATATACTGTGATGGGTATTCCAAACGTAACCAAGAGGGTTACTCCCTACGTAAAAATGTTATGAATGCATCAAGTTACCTTTATGTCTTATGATTTATATGATTTATTCATGATTTGATGATGTATGTTAAAGTGCTTATGTTTTATGGGTAAAGTATGATTTCATTCTTATGTATATATGTACCCATGTTTCCTTTCCATATTTTTATATCCCTTAGTGAGCTTTTTATGCTCATCCCAAGTTTTTTGAAATGTTTTTCACATGTCATGGGAACGGTACATGATATGATGATAGTGTCAAGGAAGTGTCAAGAAAGAATCCATGTTTTATTTTAAATATGTTTACATTAATGGGAAATAAGAATACCATATTTATGTAACCACTTTGTTTATATGTGGAATGTAATGAAAGTTTTATGATCTAATTCTCTAAAACTCAAAACCCGAAAAGATCCTCAATGTGTAATCTTGTAATAACTCAGAATTAAGTAAGGTTTAAGGCTGGGGCCTTATAATAACATCATGTAATATTTCCCATTGAAATTTATCAATATGGGAACCATCACTTCCACAAATTCAAATGGTGATTATAGAACTAGAAACACCCATTTCGGGTATCTAATTATCACCTCTAATGACTCTAACTAAATTTGAATCCCAGTGAATTCATTAATATGATATACTAGTGAATTTATATATGATATTATTATACCAAAAATTATCCTTATCAAGGACACATTTTTCAATATAATGGGATATTATTTCATGTTATATAATGCCTTCATAAAATATAATCATAATTTCTATCCAATATTTTTAATTCAATACTAAAGTATAGTGATATTCAAAATAGTTTGAGTTATTTCTTGTTGGGTGTATCACGTAGAAATTGTAATATGTAAACACTATTTTATATATAATTTTCTACAAGAAACAATGAAATTAAATCGACAACAAAAATATATTTCATCAAATTCATCCTCTTCAATATCCACTATTACACAATAGATTATTTTTATCTTGTGTTGCACAAAACACATAGTTAAATAAAAATGTGAAATAGAATTAAAATGTTATTATATAATATAATTTTCATCACATAGACAAAGGAATATAGAGTATGTATAGTAAATAATAAATTATTTATTATATGGTTATCTATTCATTAGAAGTAAAATAATAATATTTTAAAATAAAAAGATCTTTTTTCTGAATAATATATTTTTCTGAAAGAGTATTTAGTAGTTCATTTTCCACATAATTTAGAATTAATTTTACCTATTTTATAAAACTTATTTTAGAAAATATACTTTATTTTTGAAAAATTCATTTGAAAATAGTATTAGGATTACTTTATATTTTGTTATGAGATGATTCATTTTTCAATGAATCATTAATAATAATGAATTTTAATTTAAAAATATGTTTTCATGAAATAATTTATATAAATGAATTATATTTTAATTAGGATAAAAATTAATAGAAGTTATATTATATATAATTTACTCCAATTTGACATATTTTATTTATTTTATTGTTTAAATTGGAATTCAATACATTGTAATCATTTGAAAAATTTCTCCTTTAAAACATGTTTCTCATTGTATCTATGTTATAAAATTTAAGAATAAAATTTCCACTTCACTTAATTATATTTGGGAAAAAATTATTCATTGTTTAAAATCAAAATATGTTTTATATTCTAATATGAGTAATATATTTTTTCCCCAAAATTTATAGAAAAACTAGTAAAAAATAATTATGGTTGTCAATGTTAAAAGTGTATTTACCATGGATTAAAGAAAGATGAAAAGTGATACAATCATCCTAAAAAATTGTGAAACACCCATTTGAATGAAATATTTCAACATGATCTCTTATAGTAATAATAATGGTCTATTTTATGGGCATTTTCATGAAAAAAAACATGGGTACTTTATAAGGACACCCATTATCCTCACCACATCACACCTTCAAACACTTTGGGTTTTGTAAATCAATATAGAGATAATATCCCTGGTTCCCTCATATTATCCTAGAATCCTTGAATTTTTTGTAAATCCATCATATGTTTTATTTTTATGCATACCTAAGTACGATACATGAATTAAAGGTAACATTATTCAGTGAATATCTTTATTTTATTTCAACATATAACTTTTTGAATACTTCATAATCCATTATGATATTGAAACACCATTATCCTAATTTTGAATAATTTTTTGTATTATTTTAATTACCATAATACACTTCAACTTCAATCAAATTGGTTATTAAATCATCACTCATGTGTGTGGCAGACTCTTCACCACGAACCTATGTCAATGGTATTTCCATTACCATCAATCACAATTGGGTAATATTACTGATATATGTATATATATATATATATAATATAATATTATTATTAAAATTCATTAATTATATCATATATATATTAAATTCCATTATATTGTAGAATCAATAACATCACCCATTTGTATAGTGGATAACAGCCTCGTGAAGCAATGTTATTCGTCATTCACTAATGCATTACATTGAAGTTGATAAGGGGAAATTCAATTAATATATGTAATATAAAAGAAATAAATATGATATTAATGTTATATTTATGTTTATTAAAATATAATGAGAAATTTTATTTTAAATAATTTTAACTCAATTGAAGTTTATAACATCACTTGTGTATGTGTGGACAACTTCCTTCATGAAGCGATGCGAATCTATTTTCAAAAAAACGCCTCATGAATTATATATATGTAAATTTAAATAATATTAAATTTTTATAGCATTATCTTTCTAGAAATATGAAATATTATTTCTCATATTTCCATAATAATCTTTGATAAAGTGAAACATTGCTCATGTGTACGTACGACTTACCATCTCCTTGATTATAAAGTACATAATTTATAAAAAAAAATTCTTTATGATTGAAATTTACATTATAACTAACATTTAAGTATTATTATAATTTAATTATACTGTAAATTAGTGAACTATATAATATGAACAAGAATTAGAACATTCATAAAAATAATGAATGCAAAAACAAGGCTATTGACAACCAAAAGAGTGGGAGTAATGTAATATTATAAACTAATGGGTGATAAAATGTTATAATATGAGTATATATGATATTATAAATATTAATATGGTTTATGAATAAGTTAATAATAGGTTTAGAACCATTATTTATAATTTTATATCATGTTCATCAATGATTAAGCGTTTGGTATTGGATTTCATCTCATTTTTATTTCTATGAGGTGAGATATAATGTTATGAACATAATTTCTGTTATATGTTTTATATATCTTCTTATAAATGTGTTATATCTTGAATCATTAATAATTCATATTATTTTAAGTATTTTTTCTATATATATAATTTTTAGTGGTTTTCCCTTCAATATTACAAAGTTGAAAGGATTGTCATAAATCCATTTCATTTCATTGGGTTATATTAAACATTTTTTATGTTTTATATTCTATGACAATGGATTTAATTACATTTTACTATATTTTTAGTATTTAAATATTTTATGTGTATTTATAGTTGATAAAAATAACTGATTTATTAATTAATACTCACTTCGACAATATGACAATGCTAAGGATTTATTTCAAAATGTAATTTTATTCAGTTTTGTTTATTCATAAACAACCATTGAAGGGAATGTTCTATAATTGTATAATAAAACATTTCACCTAATTTTCTAAAAGTTATTCATGGATTATTATTTAAATTTTTCTTTTCATTGGTACTTCAAATTCTCCAAGATACAATTTTGAAAAAATCCCACATCATTTTTCTGTTTAGATGAAAATTATTTTTCATCAAAACCCATATTTATAATATAATATTTCCAAAAATTATTCCATCATTTTGAAAAAAAAATTATAAAAAAAAATGATTCCAATTTTTAGTTTTTAAAATAATTAAAAAAATGTTCTAGTCTTTTTCATGAACATTCATGTAATTGTTTTGTTGGAAATGTGAAATAAATCATTGTTTTAACATAAATAGTATAATAAGAATATAAATACATAATTAACTCTAGAAATTATTATATACTCATTTATAATATTATTATATTATATTGAAAGATAACTATTTTCCAAATTTTTTGTGATATTTTAGTTTTTAAAATTTATTTTAAAATGGACAGAAATGAAACATCAGAATGTTTTTTAAGATATTTTAATGGATATTTTTTTCATGCATGAAAAAACCACATTATTCTTAACCCAATAGGGATTTATTGTATTTAATTATTCATATTTATTTATATGGGTGGTTAATTAAAATTTTTACTAAATAATTTAATGATATTCACTTCTTGATTTATTCTTAAATACATCAATATTACCATAAAATATTCAATTTCATTTGATACATGGAAAATAAATTTCCCCAATATTTCATTTTTATTTATTATAGATATTATATATTTTGAAACCATATATAGTTCCTACATATAGTGATAAATAATCAAATTTATTTGTTTGTCTCGTTAAATATTGATAGATCTGTATTCTTTACATAATAAGAATATTTCATGATAAGGAAAATTGATTTATTAATTAAATTGATTATTAGATACATGAGGAATGCTTTGGTGTAGTATTGATGGGTGTGGCTGGATAATATATATCTTTTATATGAATTGTTAGGACACCTTATATAAATAAGACATAATTAAATTGGGTTTCTCGTGTATTTTGTAATTTCTTGTGAAATTTCGGGAATGTAGATGTATCATGATTGATGATATCATATCATCAAAAAATAAAAAATGTCCCTAATTATTAATGAAGTTATTATTATTATTGAGATTTTAAAAATTTAATTATCTATATATTAATTACATTCTCTGTTTATTTTTTAAATGGACTATCTTTCATGTCATTTTTTTCCATACTATTTATGCCTTATCAAATTCTGATAGTTAAGTTTTTGATTAAATGAAAAGTTTTTTTGGGTATCTATCTTTCCATATTGATTATTACATAATAGATTTTCTAATATATATAATATATTGATGCACATTTTATTTATTTTATTCATTATATGGAATGTTTTTTCGATTATATAACCTTACGTGTTTATTATTATTATTAATTCATGATTTATTCTAAAGTACATAACCGTTATGGAATATTTGAGGTCATCCCATCTTGGTTTCTCTTCCATGAAATCATGAATTGTATTATGATTGGTATAAATGGATATTCAAGAGGGTATTTGGATATTTTCAATAAAATGTTTTTGTATTTTTTTCAAATGTAATGGAACACTTGAGGATGTATCTTGTTAACAAAGACAACTAAACTATTTAGTCCTTTAGGATGTGGTAACTTGTATCTTATGCAAATGTAATGAATAAGACACTAGCTCTATGCAACTAGGGTACAGGTTTCTATAGTTGATATCATGGGATGTTTAATAGAGTACATGGGAACTGGATTAATGGAAACATATATTATGGATGATGTACCTAAGATAGAAATTAATTATAAGTATAATAACATCCTAATATATTATTAAATAACATATTATGTGTTTCTACATGAAATACATCCTTTTCTAGATACTATAAGTTGATTCAGATCTAGAATAGTGGTAGATATTGGTAACAACTCTAAAAATGGTTTTTTTCTTTAACCAAATCATCACCTAGTTCTTGGAAATAGGCTATAAAACATTACTTTTTTGGAACTCCAAGGGTATATACTTAAAATAAATATTATTTTCTAAAAAATCAATTATGATAAATTTAAATGGATGATGAAAATTAATGATTACGTTAAAAACCTTGGAGACAAGGATTGAAAATTAGGTGTCACAAAGGAATGGAAAATTTTCATATGTGTGGAAAAAATTGGTATCATGTAATTAAATGCATCAGAAAAAGAAGAATAAAATCGAAGGAAATGAAGGTATTCCATGCGTTCGAAATATAGTTCTTTGTCTTAATTGTTTATAATAGGGCATCAATCATTGATCAAGGATGAACCTATGTCGAAATAAAAAAGGTTATGTATTTATGTATTATGTTTCATGAATTAAATTATATTTTTTTTATCAAATGGTATTTTGGTGAAAATAATTTTGAAATATTTAAGGATTATGTTAAATTATATAAGACTTTATTTCTTCAATAAAAAAAAGAGTTATGGTTATCATCATGGATTATAAGAATAATTTCAATCATATTATCAATGTATTAGACACACATTTAGGATATATGTAATTGTATTACAGCTTGATTATGGATATTTTCATTTAATTTTTCTGAAGAATATGTTTTTTTAGAAATTTTTATCGAGGAATGACTCTTTTACATTTTATAGACATATGATTACAGTTATAAATGAACCTTATGGTTTATATGATGATTAATGAAATTATAATAATAATTAAATAAACTTATAATAATTTATATTAAAATATATGTTGTATTTATACATTATTACAAATATTATTTAATGAGTAAAATAATTTCAATGATGGGAACTATATTTTTCAGGGAAATTTATATGAATTATATTGACAATATTTTATAAAAATGGATTTGTGCATTCCAAGTGAGAAACCACAAGTATTTATTGGTGATGGTGTTTAGACCTAGTATTTAAGGATGATATGGTTTTATTACTACATATACATGATATGTTACCATTTCATAAGTTCAATGTCATCCACCTGCTGGGTTTCCTCTTCCCATTCTCAATCTCCCACCAAATCCCTTTTACACCCATGGGTTTAGTTGATACCCATGCTGATTTATGGTAGTAATACCCTCTGTTTTGAGATTAAAAACCTATTTTTGATTCCCATTTCCCATTATTAATGATCTACATTGGTGATTCCCATTTAGGGTTCGGTATTTTTATATTCATTTATCCCAACGAACGTGGTTGAATCATGAGGCCAAATTTTTATTAACCCTAAATTTTTTGTTTTAAATTAAAATGTGGGTTAAAATTACATTGTATTTATAAATGAAATTTATTACAATTTATTGGATAAAAACCCAATTCCATTGATTTAAGGTTTTTTGGAAATTTAATTCTGGATTGAAATTGGGTAAAAAATAAACATCCATTTAATTGAGGAGTGTTTGTGAAATTGATAGTAAATTATGGAAATTTAAATATTTGAATTTAAATTAAAAAATTGATTGAAATTGAATCAGTTAAATTGTTTGTTTTAGTTGAGTAAATTTTAATTTTTAAATTTAATTGTGAAATGTTTTTGAATTTATATCTGTACAAAATGGATTGAAAATGTAGAAATATAATCCTTTGGGTTTTATCATGGAATATACATGTTTTGATTACAAAAACATTTTTTAATAAAAAATTGGAATTTATTAAATGAGAAAATGGGATTTTATTAAATTTAATGTTCCCATAAAATAAATGTACCATTATTTAAATGTAAAATATCACATATAACTCTAGGTAATTAGTGAGATAGTCGGGACAAGCACGCTAGGATAGGAATTCCCTATAAGAAGATTGATGTATTTCATTACTAAAAAACATCTTCTTTTCAACATCTTATTCCTCAATAGGATGTATAGGTGTCCACTTTTTCTATTGTGGAGGTATGTGTCTACACATATTGTTTATGACTATAGAAATGTGTGGGGATACTATAACATGGAATTGTCATACCTCTTGGAAGATAAACATGTAACTAGATCATTTTTATTTAAGATATGAATATTTACCAATGTTTATATACTATTTAACAAGCCTTGTGAATTTATATAAACTATTTTATATAAAACAAATTATTATTCCATATGTATAAAAATATTTCATCATATAAAATTTGGGTAATTTGTTTGAATGTATTTCAATAATTTAAAATTTGTTGAATGGTCTATTCAAATATGATGTCAAAATTCAAGAACTATTTATTATAAAATTTAGAGCACTTTTATAGATAACTAAATGTTTGAATGTTATTATAAAATCCATTGTAATTCCTCAATTTGTTATTATCACAAACCCCACATGTGACTTTTATATTTTGTAGATTATGTCCTTCCTTGTTCGAGTAGGGGTAAAGCACCACTTGGAAGTGGTTCTAGTCATTGATCTGTGGACTTGGTGAGTTGAATCCTTTGTGAACGTGGAAGTTTTATATGTTTTTTGTACTTTGTTGTATTACATTAGTCTTTTTGTTTCTATTTTATTTATAGTACACTAATCAATATTTATTTTATCTTATATACAAAATGATTTTCCTTTCAGGGCATCCCCCATGTTTGCAGCTTAATACTCACCATATTCACATTGTATGTTTGTAGGTGCATGTATCGAAACCATGGGGGTCAGTAAAAAATTTCTTTCAATGCAAGGTCTGATTCAGTTGTCACATTATTTGGGTACCCATACTAGTTCATGAAAAAGTTGTATCATAGCTTCGGGTTGGGATTTTTGTCTTGAAGTCAGAATGACTTTGGTAATATTCAAGCAACATAAGATGGTTTTTGGACTATGTTCATATCATCCCTTTCAGAAATTATCCATATGTCACCATTGGTGTTAAGGGAAAAAACATATTTCTGGTAAGATCTACTATATTCCCTTTGTTTTATTTTTATAGGTGAAATAAAAATCTTATTTTTCTATATACATGTAATAATTTTTCCAAATTTCTCTACCAAGTGTAAATGTGATGTCTAGTAATTTTTCTGCGGCTTTTTAGTATCATGTCTCTAAGAATATATACAAATTAGATTTTGGAGGATTCATTTTATAAACCTCATCAAAAAATACCCTTGTGGACCTAAATATGGTTGTGGTGATTGTGAATATTTTCCATGATTTAGCACCAACACCTACAATATCTCCCCACTGGGATCCTATTATGAAACCACCAAGGATGATCTACCGAATTATTCCCAACAAGTACTTCTCTAGAATCCAGTAGCTTTCAAAAATCTAATATTACATTCATGAGACCAAGGTATAGTAGACCAAAATGGTGTGTTTATTTGATTTCATAGGGAAACAAGATGAAATTATTGTTATGAGTTCCACCTTATTCCATGAATTACTGATATGGTGATACTAAGATGGTATGGTAAATATGAAAACACTGACTGATATGAATTGAAATAATTCAATATTTTTCTCTCAAAATTGTTTTATCTAGATATTATTCCATTGGACAAAGATAGTGAATTTTTCAAACATGAGTAAGCTAACAGAGCTGCGATAGAGTATGAAAATTGTTTTGTTGATATTGTTCATTTTTAACCTAAGATGGTATAGAATTTAAATATAAAGGCTTAATGATTCGATTTGGGACTTCGATAGTATATTTATTATCATATTTTCTTATTGAGTATTACTTCTAATAATGATTTTATGGATATAACGATGATGGTTGAAATGGGCCTGGCTATAAAGATAGTATTTTTAGAAGTTTCTCTCACTCCTAGGGGTGGTGGAGGTTCAATCAAAGGAAAGAAGAACTGTGAAGATTCTTATGGTGTTTCTTGATAGTTGGTTAATTCTAGCCAACTTCCAATTCTTGTAAGAGTCCCATTTATTTATTACCTATATGGAAAGAAGAGGAGTTCAATGTGGCTTTTCATTATTTTATTCACGATATGAGTCTTATTCGGATACTATAGTCACCTTAATAAGTTCCTCCACATTTATTCCACTCCTCTTAGTGTCAAAAGATCATAAAGCATTCTTAACTTTATGGGGAAAATTGATGCATCACTTACAAAAGGGTCCTGATCATAGGCATCCAGAATTATGCTTCTTCTTGTAGTGGAAGTGACCCCTGAAGAAAAAGATATGGGGCCAATGAAGGAGTGTGGTTATGTCATTATAGATCTATTATTTATGACCAAATTATTATATACTAGTGACTATCATTAATTTGTTTCATCTCGTATTTCTAATACTATAAATATTTATACACATAGTTTATCTTATGTTACGGATATTACTACACCCCTTTTGTACGAAGAAAAAGTTGAGACTCTATTGTCCCACATGTGTTTCCTCTCAGTCAGTTTTTGACCATTCATTATGTTCTTTGGTTCTCAACATGAAATATCTTGATGTCAAATTTGATATGGAATGACTAGTTCTGAATAAATAATTTTTTTTATCTTCACCAGGCTCTCATTCACTACACTTAACAGTGTGTTCCATGTTTTATAAGGATAATGGAATCCAAGATCTAGAAAATTTGGTCCTTCATTTCTAGATTTTGGTAAGGTGATTTATATTTTTATATTTGGAGTGGGATGTTTTGAACATTGATCTCCCTCTAGTGATCATCATTTTTCCCATCATCTTTTCTTCTAAATTCCTTATTTTTTCCACTAGTATGGGGGTTGGAATTTTCTTTTGAGTTTTTTCCTAGTACTCAACCAGTTTCTATTATATTTTACCTCATGGAACCTTCTATAATTAAATAGTTAAATAAACAATTGGATGACATTCATGAAAATAATTATATTCCCGAATGTGTCACCTTCGGTTGTGTCAGTTTTTTTTAAAAGACGATGGTTCACTTCACCTTTGTATGGATATAAAAAATATCAAAATATTTATGGTAATTAAAAAATATCCATTTCCACAGATTGATGATCTATATAATCCATTGAATGGGGAAATGTGGTTATCAAAAATTGATCTTCCATCTAGTAACCATTAGTCGATGATAACATAATCATTCATTCCTAAGAATTCCTTTTGGATAAAGTATAACCAATATGTGCTACATTTATTTCCTATTATTCTAACCAATTCTCATGTTGTTTACAAAGATTTTATGAATATAACATTCCATTACTATATATTAAATTTCATGGTAGACTTTTTGTATAAAAATCTATGTTTAATTATGTTCGAGGAGGATCATGTTTATAATTAGTGAATAGTTCTGAGTTAGTTGATAAATCATTGACTTTATGAAAATATTTCAAAATAGGATTCAGGATTTAGGAAGTGAAGATAATGGTACAAGTGGTGTAGGATCAGGTTATATCAGTTGATCATGAGAAGGTGGATGATATTATAAAATGGGGTCAATCAAGGAATTTTTTTGAGATTTGGAGATTCTTGAATTTAGCTGGGTATTATCGTTGGTTTGGTAAGGAAATCTCAAAGTTGGCTTCTCTCAGGACTGATCTAAATCGAAAGGGTCTAATGTTTTCATGGGATTATAAATTTCGTATTAATTTTGTTGAGATGAATTTTTTTTTGAATACTACCCCAGTGTTGACTATTCCTAAGGCATGGTAGGGATATGTGGTCTTATATAATCTATGATGATCAGGTTTGTGTTGTGTTATGATGAAAAGTGTTGGTCAGAGTGGATACTCAAGAGGGGGGTGATTTGAGTTCCAATTAAAATTTCTTTCAAAACATTATGATAAAAATCCCAAATTTTGAAACATCCTAGTCAATTAATAGAGAAGATATATAAATTTTTAACTGCTCAACAGGTTTCACTATGGTTGATTAGTCCTCAGTTGTATCAATATGATCACTAATTCATCATTTGAAATAGGTTTACTAAATTAAACATAAATACATACCAACCAAAACTAACTATCATAGTTAAAGTAAAAAAAATTCTGTCATTGAAAAAATATAAGTAGCGGATAAGGAAAAACAGAGTAATTGATTATCGGCACAACAATGTAAACAAGTGGTTTAGTCTCAAGCAGTGACTTAATCATCTCCAATTGGTGATCACCTGCCACTAAGTTGTTTATATAAATAAACTTTTGATCCACAACCTGGATTGGGGTTTACAACAGCACATCCAACTATCCAGGTCACACATGACCTCTACCATAGTTATTCATGGGAAACAAATGTAATTAGTTATTGATTATGAGGATAGTTTGATATCATCCTATTATGATCAGGAGACATTGTTTGTTATACAAACAAATATACAAACTGATCAATAAGTAAATATAAAACACAGTATAGTTAAGAAAGAGAATATAGTTAATAATTCCTTATGTGTTGTGAAGTAATGCTCTAGACTGAATTAATGTTGAGAAAATGGTATTTTAGTCTTCTTCTCAAAGTCATCTCCAAAATAGTGTATCACAGTTTCTGTAATCTAGCATCAATGAGTGAAAAGGTTCATCTCTCTAGTGTCTCGATTTCTACTTATTCCCTTTTCTAGAAGGTATCTTGTTATAGTTTACTGTTAATATCAAGCACTTAGTTCTTGTCTTTTGGTATTCACATGGTCTTTGTATCAGTGTGTACTACTTCATGAACTACACAGAGTGATTCTGCTAAATTAATAAGAATGAGGAGGTCCTTTTATACTCCCGGATACTCTTGACATAAAGATCTTAAAATGTTCATGTACCTCATACTTTTCTATGAATACTCCTAAAGAAAACATTCAATAATATTAGAAACACATATTTGTCTACATATGACCTTTAGAAATAAATTCGAATTAATGAAATGGAAACAGTTATTTATATCAATTGGTGAGTCATCTTTGGTCTATTGTCTTTAGTTTGATAACATCGGTCTATCATCTTCGATGTTTGGAACTTTGGTGTGTCATACTTCGGTGTGTCATCTTCAGTGTGTCGACATCGGTCTGTCGAACATCGGTGTATCATAATTCGGTGTGTCATCTTTAGTGTGTCATACATCGATGTTTCATCGTCGGTGTGTCGACTTCGGTCTGTCGAACATCGATGTGTCATAATTCGGTGTGTCAGCTTCAGTGTGTCAACTTCTGTCTATTGAAATTGTGTGTCATACTTCGGTGGGCCATCTTTTTTTTGTTAGGGAATCCAAAAAAAGATTATAATGAGTCTTTCTTAAATATACGATTACAAGACAAAGTGTTATTCAAAGGAACATGTAAAAATACACGTGTAAACATATTTATCAATGACTTTAAGCAAATGACTTATTAATGTATATATTGTTGTATGACATAAATGATTTTCATAAAGATATTAAAATTGCATGAAAGGGTAGAATCTTTTTATTGATATAATTTGTGATTAGGAAAACAACAAAATTATGGAGGTTCCAACAATCTCGCCATTTTTGATAATAAAAAATCATGATATACATAAAAATATATAGAATGAAGATAACTCTAACATAGCTTCATGTAATTGTCCAATATAACTAAATTTTGGCATTTCTAGAATTTATAAAATCTAAAATATTTAAAAAAAACACCCCATCACTAAATGGATTAAGGAGTGTATATTCAATCCTTATTTTCTCACCCTGTTGGTATTAACAAAAAGAGAAAAGCGGTAAGTAGAAATAAGAGAAAAGAATGTCACCATAAGAATTTTCATTAAAATTCATATGAGTACAAGACAAAAAAAGACCAAATATCTATCAAAAAGAAACAATCCATCACTGAGGTATTGGATGAGGAGGATATTTTCCTTTTTCTGAAGGATCCAATAGAGAAGGAGGAGGTTTTAGATTGGTAGAGGATGGAGGATATCTAATTACAACACCCAGAAGAGGAGCACCTGTAGCAAGAGTATCTACAAGGGTATGTCCTCTCTCAGACAACACATGACATGGAGACTGCTCAGTAATGATTGGTCAAATATGAGTAAGATCCTAAGACATAGTCATTGGAGTAGGAGGCCCAGAGGTAGTTCTAATTGAAGTAATTGGATGTACCACAATAGCATTGGCCTGAACATGGAGATATGTTTTGAGCAGTTTGATGAAGACATTAATGATGTATCCCCCATATTGCACTACCTTCTCAAATTCATTCATACTCTCTATAAATTTACTCACTAATGGTGTAAACTCTTTTAATTGGAAAAATTTATTTTTGAATTCTTCTGTGACTGGAAAAATTTTAAGATTTTCTTCCAGAAACATGAAACTGTTGATGAGGTCATGCTTGGTAAATATATTAGTGAAATACATATCCACTTTTTATCGAATTTTTTTCTCAGCTATAGAGGCTTCCATAGTGCACTGTCTGACCATATTGGATACAATATCGGTATTCTGATGTTCTCTTTCAAGGGGTTCCTTATCTAAAAAAATTTGGAGTTTTAAAATATCCTCTCTCATCACAGCCTTGAGAGACTCCAAATCTACAATAACACTTCTCTTACTCCTAGAACTAGATAGGCCAATCAACATTTTTCCAGGCTCTTCTTTCAAAATACTCAAATCTACACTGATTAGATGAGTTACCAAGTTTCTAAGAACTTCCAAAATACCACTGATAGAGATCTTGATGTCTGAGGTTAAGGAATTTAGTTCACTTGTCATCTTTGTTACTTCCTCTCTCAGCAAAGTGTTGTTTCTAAAAATGGTTGTTGCTATAGTAATAAGATTCGGTTGATTATAATAAATTACTATTCATTCAATTTTTCTTGAATTAGCATCTGAGATACATATTGAGGAGGAGGTTTCATTTATGGATCCCACTAAAGTTATCACATACTCACATAACTTATTCATAAACTTTTTCGAATCATCCTTAGTGACATAGTCACTGGGCACTGACTGAGCAACTATGTTTACTACTAGAGATGAAACTGGTAGAATAGGTGCAATAGGCTCTAGGTCAGCATGGACTTATAGAACATGAGTAGGAGGTAAAATATCCTCATATGAGTCATATTCTAGACCAAAAATAATATATCATGGATTACTATTCCATTCTCTAACACAGATCAAATCGCTTTGCTCAACGGTATCAATTCATACCAATATTCTTTGAGGCTCAGGAATAAAATCAATAACCTCAATTTCTTCATCCTGGTCTCCGGACATATCACCTTGTCTGGGGACAGGAACCAACCGAACATCAGGTTCTGCCAGTGCTCCAGCTTCTACAACTTCACCAGGTACTTCCTCAATTTGAGGCATTGGAACTACATCTTCTTCCTCATGCCCAGCTGCCCTAAGATCATTCAATTCCTATATGATCTCTTGGTTTTTAGCTATTTTATGGAGTGATCTATCCTCATGTACAGTAAATCTATGATCTTCATTCTATTGATCAGCAGGATCAATTCCATTACCATCTCCATGATCATATCCCTCACTAGATCTATCAACCACTTGTTGTACCACTTTTAGAGAAACACTAACATGATCAATCATTCCTCCCTCATCAACATTATCAGCATCATCATCATCATCATCATCATCATCCACATCAGCATCATCATCATCATCATCTTCCTTTTCTTATTTCTTAACATAACCTTCAACTCCAGTAACTTCGGTTTCTTCCTCCTCTCCATCACCTTGAATACTTTCTCTTGAGGGAAATTTCATAGGTGGGCTAGAAGGTCCATAAGTCATATCCGTGAGACATTCAGCAATATGAGGATCACTCATATCAACAACAATAAGATCCTTCTTCCCTAGGAACTTCAGCCTCAGCTTCCTAATCAGAATAGATAGGAACTTCTCCTACTTTGTGACCTGGATCAACTAGGTCTTTTGGTCTAGAAGGATGGTCAACCGGATTGAAATCCTCATATCGTGTTTCTTCATATTTTACCCAAAATATCTTCCATGTGTTCTAGAATATTTTATTCCTTTTACAAATGTATCCCTGAAAACAAAAACCACTAAAGGTAGCTATCATTTCACCTCCATCTTCTACACAGTCTAATTTTTTCAACATGGAAGAAATCATTCATGGATTGTATAAGAATGTTTCCTTCTTAGATGTCTTAATAAAATTAGAAATAAGTACCATAAGATATCTGCACAGATTCACTTTTATTCCATTATTAAACAACAATATCAATAAGACATAGTCATATTTTATATTAGGTAAATCTCCCATCCTTGGGAAGATCTGATGCTGTATGAAATTAAAAAGCAATCTCACTTATCCTTCATATTCATTTGTAACAGTTCTTCAGGATTCTTCATTTCTAGTCAGCTTCTTCAGAGCAGCTTCATATGAAAACAAATTTGATGAAGGGGGAATATTACCAGGATATTCAGTATATATACCTTCTCTATGTACCTTTAAGCATTCATCCCATTCCTTAGACAAAAAACCAAATTCCATTCCATTTACCATAGATTTCATATTTGCTAACTTTTCCTCATATAGTGTTATACTCAAATGATTATAGAACTCATAAACTATCTTGGGATAATGAGGTGTTTTAGTTTTGGTAAACCAACTGATCCACCCTTGAGATTCTATTACCATTAGCAGAAAATATGTTCTTGACAGAAGCCACTCTGCATACACTTCCTTTTCAGCTGTAACTACTCGACTTTCTAATATTGGTTTTGCAGTCCCACTGGTCTCACCCTTCTGACCCTTAGCAGGAGGACATTTTCGAGTTTCATCCATTGAACACTTAGTCCTTTCCATGGAAAAGTTTTGGATTCTAACTATTTTTATAGGTTATGAGTTGAGAGAGAGAGAGACCAAATGTTGAAGGCTTTACGGCTATGCAGAAGGTGAAAGTTCCAAATGGATTGGACTTTATATATCATTTAGGGATGTTATATCATATAACATAAAATTTAAAAGTGGAATGGTCAAAGAGATAAAACAAAATCATTTCACATAATGAAAAAAAAATTTAAAAAACAACCCTTAAATATATCGGTGAAAAGAATCATTTTTAGGAATCTCCATTACAAAAAAATCAGTTTCACAATAAAAATTGGTTTTATAAAGATCATATTCAAAAAGATCGGTTTTATAATGATTGGTTTCAAAAAGATTAGTTTTATAAAAATCAATTTCACAAAATTAGTTTTATAAATATTAGTTTTACAAAGTTCGATTTGATAAAGATCGGTTTCACAAAAATTGGTTTCACAAATATCGGTTTTATAATGGTTGGTTTCATAAAGATTCGTTTTATAAATATCAGTTTTCTAATGATCGGTTTTACAAAGATCGTTATTATAAAGATCTTTTTTATAAAGATCAGTTTTATAAAAATTGGTTACTGATTTATCATTTCTAATTCATGTCTGAGGTAAATCATTCTCTTATAATTTATGGGTTTACTGAATATATCATCAAGCTGATGTTCAGTCCTAATAAACTCAAGAGTTATATCAACTTTTTTATAATAATATATCAAAAAGTAATGTCTCACATCAATATGCGTTGTTCTAGAATGAGATATTGGATTTATAGATTTGTTAATAGTACTTGTGTTGTCACAGATAATGGAGACATGTTTGAATTGATGTTTATAGTCTAGTAATGTCTGTTTCATCCGTATGATTTGTGTGCAACAACTAACAACAGCAATGTATTCTGCTTCTACAGTAGATAATGAATCGGAATTCTATTTTTTACTAAACCATGATACTAGTGACTTTCCTCAAATGTGACATGTCCCAGAGGATCTTTTTCTATCATCTTTACAACCAGAAAAGTCAGCATCTGAAGAACTTATTTAATCAAACGGTTGTCATCTAGGATAAAATAGTCCTATGTTGGGGTTATATTTGGGATATTTTTAAATCATTTTAATATTATTTAAATGAAATTCTTTGGGATTATCTTGAATGTTAGAACACATGCATAAACTGAACAAAATATCAGGTTTTCTCGCACTATAATAGAGCAGACTCCCTGTCATACCTCTATAGTTGGTTTGATCCACTGATTCTCTGGCTTTATCAACAACCAAAATACAAGTGGTACTGATAGGTGTATCACTACATTTACTACCATCCAAACCAAAATGTTTTAAATGATCATTAGTATATTTACATTGATTCAAAATAATAACATATTTATTTTGAAAAATAAGAAATCCAAGGAAAAATTTATGTTCTCCCATTAAACACATTTAAAATTAATTTTTCATTATTTTTAAAAAATTAGTACACAAATAATTTTTAGAAGATCCAAAAATTATATCATCTACATAGATTTGTACTCTCAAAACACCATTGGCCATCCTTTTATGAAAAAATATAGGATCTGTTATTCCTTTAGTAAAAGGTTTTGAAATAAGAATAGAACTACGTGTATCATAACAAGCTCTTGGATCTTGCATTAAACCGTATAATGATTTATAAAGTGTAAAAAGAATGTTTGAAAAATAGGGATTTGTAAATCTAGGGGGTTTTCAACAAATATATCCTCAACTATACACCCATTTAGAAAATCACTTTTGACATGCATTTTATAAATTTTAAAATTCATAAGAGATGCATATGCAAGTAGTATTCTAATGGAAATTAACCTAGATACAGGTGAAAAGGTCTCCTCATAGTCTATTACTTCCTCTTCACTATAACCTTTTGCAACTAACCAAGATTTGGTTCTATCTATATTTCAAGACTCATTAACTTTGTTCCTAAAAACCCATTTAGTGCCTATTTTCAAAGTGTCCTTAGGCCTTTCAACTAGTTTCCAGAATTTGTTTCTTTCAAATTGATTTAAATATTCATGTATATCCATCTCCCAAAAATCATCATTGATGGGATCATAAATATTTTTGGGTTCAAGCTATGAAAGAAAAGATTGATGTTCAACTTGGTTTTTCAGAAAATATCTAGTTTGTGTTCCACGACTTAAATCGCCTACTACAACATCTATAGGTTGATTCATGAGAGTTTGAATACCTCTAGAAAGAGTTGAACTAGACTCCTCATGATTTTCTAATTGTTCAGACTCAACATGTGCAGATTTTTCAAGATTCCCAGAACTGATTACTTTTACATGGGATTCACCATCTTTGTCAATAGGGTTCAAGATTGACATATCTTCCCCAAAATATTCATGATACATTTTTTGGTTCATGTGGATCAGTCTCATAAAATTTGAAATGAATTAACTCTTCCAAACATTTGGTTTTCTTATTTAATACTCTATAGACTTTACTCGAGATTGAGTAACCTAGGAAAATTCCTTCTTCAATTTTGGAAGAAAATTTGTCATGATTTTACTTAGTGTTCAGTATAAAGACTCAAAAACCAAATACTATGATGTAGTTAACCTTAGGCTTCCTATTTTTCCAATTTTCATAAGGGGTCTTCTAAAGAACAGGTCTAATCAAGACTCTATTAATGGTATAACAAGCAGTATTTATAGCTTTAACACAAAAGTAAATAGGTAGATTATACTCACTGAGCATAGTCCTAGAAATATCTTGAAGGGTCCTATTTCTTCATTCCACGACTCCATTTTGTTGAGGTGTTCTAGGAGTAGTGAAATTATGACTATAGCCATTGTGTAAGAAATTGGATTCAAACTCCTTATTTTCAAACACATGGCCATGATCACTTATCATGGCCTTAATTCTATGTCCACTATGGTTTTCCATAGACTTGTAGTATTTGATAAAATAAGAACAAGATTCACTTTTATGAGCTAGAAAGTATACCAAAGTGTACTTAGAAAAATCATCTATAAAAACATAAACATAGTGCTTCCAATTTAAACATGAATATCTTGAAGGTCCAAACAAATCAATGTGAACAAACTCAAGTGGTTGGGAATTGGAAACTTCTTTCTTTGGTTTGAAAGAAACATTCTGTTGCTTTACCTTTTAAAAAAGGACCGCACATGTTGTTAAGTGGGAATTCAAGTTTAGGTATGTCTATAAATAAACCTTTCATATTCAATTTCCTAAGAGATTTCGCATTGTAGTGTCCTAATATTCTATGCCACAACTAGGATTCCTTATGGAAAACATTTAAGCTAGAAAAAATTTTCATAGATAAAGAATTTAAGTCAACAACATACACATTCTCATTTCTAAGAGCAATAACTATTAAATCATTTTTGGATTTAAAAACATTACATACATCATTTTCAAATATGACATTGAAACCATTATCTCACAGCTGAGACATGTTAATTATATTGTATTTTAATCCATCAAGAAAAAGTACCTTTAAAATGAATACTGTATTAGGGTTACCAATCTAGCCTAGGCCGACGATTTTCCCATTAGCATTATCACCAAAAGTTACATGTCCACCATCAACCATGATTAGGCTCTTGAAGCATGATTATTGTCATGTCATATGTCTTGAAAATATACTATCCAAGTACCAAAGAGTCTTATAAGAACACTTTATTAAGTATCCCTGCAAAATAATATTAGACATGGGGTTACTTTGGTACCCAAATTTTCATGGGTCCTGAGCGGTTAGCAAGTAAATCTTTGTAACCCATACATGTCGCACAAATTTTCTATAATCAGTAGATATATTTTGAGAGATAAACACATTGTTCAATCCTTTAGGGAATTTTTTTTCATGAAATGGTCCAAACATGAAATAGTTGTGGATTGTCTAGATTTTGGAAAAATTTAGTTTTAATGATGCTTCTCTGTCACATTTGATATCCTAGACCATTTGTATATTTTGGGGAAATCTGGTTTCCTAGAAATTGAGTGAAGGAATCTCTACCTTCAGTAAAATTCTTAAAGTATCTTCTTAATTTCTCAATGGATAACTTCAGTTCAGTGTTTTCGTTTAGCAGTTGGGAGAATTTTTCTTTCTCAATATCAAGAAATGAATTATAATTTTCATTTAAAGCATGATGTATCTTTAGTGATTTATATTTTTCTTTGAGCTCATTAATGGTATCCACATGAATTTGAAAATATTCAAATGGTTCATCCTTAGTCATTTCATCATTATGTGACTCACTCTTATTCCTTGAATTATAATCATTTTGTAGAGGAGAGTTAAATGTTACCTCAAATATTTATGTCAAGAGACATAAGTTGGAATGATTGTTCTGTTCACTATCAGAAGCATCAAATCCATTGGAGCTATCTTTTGAAGCACTCCAAGTAGCCTTCATAGCCTTTTTATATCCTTTTACCTTGTCTTCTTATTTTATTTTAAATTTCATCTTGGGACAGTCTGCCTTCACATAACCATTTGTTTGCACTCATAGTAGATTATTTCATTTGAGTTGTCATTTCATTTTATGTCTTTCAGCCAATGTTCGATGCTATCATATTTTCCAATTTAGTTTGACTTCTTGAAAAATCTCTTCTATTTTTAGAACATTTTGAATCTCTTTGCATGATGAGCCATCTCCTCATCAATGTCTGAATCTGACTCTTCACTAGGGTAGCTGTCTACAAGAACATGAACTTTTTCACATTTTTTTCTCCTTGAGGTAGTAGTCTTGAATGCTGCTGATTTCTTCCTTGGTTCTTCATTTAATTCATGATTCCCATTATGTTCTTCCTCATATATCATAATCTTGACTATTAGTTCCATTACTGGTATCTTGATTATGTCACAAGATTCTAGGAAGGAAATTGAAGTTCCCCTTCATCTGTCAGGTAGGCATCGAAGCAGTCTCATGATTTGGTCCTTGTTGTCCACTGGTTTTCCAAGCAGACTCATAATGTTCACTATTTAGTTGATCCAAAGATACATTTCAGAGATTGGATCATTGAGGTTCATTTTAAAATTATCATATTTAATATTGTATGTATTTAGTCTAATTTCTTTAACACTAATAGTTCCCTCATGAGAAACAACTAAAGTATCTCAAATTTCATATACAGTTTTACAAGCAGATATTCTATTGAATTCATCATCACCTAGATAACAGTTCAAGGCATTCATTTCTTTTAGTTATTATTATTTGGAGCATTAGTCCACTGATGCCATGTGTCCCTAGCTGTAGTAGGAAATATATGTTGATCTGTAATTACATCCCAGATATCAGGTCACATACTCTCTAGATACATTTTCATTTTTAATTTTAACTAATCATAGTTATTACCATTAAAGAATGGTGGCATGTTATTAGTATCACCCTGAACTCTAGTTTCCATAGTTTCTTATAATTTAATGAACTGAAAATTTAGATATGATATATATTTTAAGATCTTTAAGACACAACTAAAATCACCGTTTAGAATAATTTGAAGATTTTGAAAATAAATAAACCTCTGAAACAAAATGTTGGCTGGACTGGATACTCAAGAGGGCGGTGAATTGAGTTCCAATTATAATTACTATTAAAAACATTATGATTAAAATCCTCCAATTCGAAACAGCCCAGTCAATTAAGGATGTAGATATATAAATTTTTAATTGCTCAACATGTTTATTTATGGTTGACTAGTCCTCAGTTGTATCAATGGAATCCCTAAGTTAACATTTGAAATAGATTTACTGAATTGAACATAAATACACACTAACTATAACTAACTATGAGAGTTAATGTAAAAACATTTTTCTATCTTTGAAAAAATATAAGAAGCAGATAAATCAAAACAGAGTAATTAAATATTGGCACAACTATGTAAACAAGAGTTACAGTCTCAAGTAGATACATAATCCACTCCACTGGGTGATCACCTTCCACCAAGCTGTTGATATAAATAAACTTTTGATCCACACCCTAGATCAGTGTTCACAATAGCACATCTGACTGTCCATTTAACACATGACCTCTACCACAGTTATTCATGGGAAACAAAATTAATAAGTTATTAAGTATGAGGATAGTTTGATATCATATAGTTATGATTAGGGTAATGTGTGTGTTATACAAAATAATACACACACTACTCAAATAGTGATTATAAAACACAATGGTTTTAAGAATGAGAATAGAGTTAATAATTCTATGTGTGTTGTAAATTAATGCTCTAGACTCAATGTATGTTGACAAAATTTTATTTGAGTTTTCTTCTCTAAGATTTCTAAAGAATAGAGTATCGCAGTTTCTGTAATCATGATTCGTGAAAAGGATTATCTCTCAAGTGTCTTGATGTATATTGATTCCCTTTTTGTAGAAGGTATCTTGTTACAGTATTCTTGTAATCTCAAGCGCTTAGTTTTTGTTTATTGGTATTTGCAGAGTCAGTGTATCAGCGTGTACTACTTCTTGAACTGCACTGAGTGATTCTTTAAATTTAACGCAAAAGATGAGGTCATTTTATACTCCAAGTTCCTCTTGACATAATGATCTTCACACATGTATGTACCTCGTACATGTCTTTGGATACTCCTACATACAACCTTAAATAATTTCAGAAACAATATATTGTCTAAATAAGAATGTTATAAATAAATTAGAATTAATGAAATATAAATAGTTATTTATATCAATCAGTGAGTCATCTTTAGTCTGTTATCTTCAGTTTGATAACATTGTTCTGTCATCTTCGGTGTTTCGAAATATGGTGTGTCATACATCAGTGTCTCATCTTCGGTATGTCGAACTTCGGTGTGTCATACTTCGGTGTGTCATCTTTGGTCTATCATACATCGGTGTGTCATCTCTGGTGTGTCGACATTAGTCTGTCGAGCTTTGGTGTGTCATACATTGGTGTGTCAACTTCGGTATGTCAACTTCGGTCTGTCAAACTTTTGTATGTCATACATTGGTGTGTCAACTTCAGTGTGTCAAGGAATCCAAAAAAGATTATGAAGAGTCTGTCTTAAATATACGATTACAAGACGAAGTGTTAATAAAAGGTACTTGTAAAAATAAATGTGTAAACATATTTATCCATGACTATAAGCAAATGACTTATTATTATATATGTTACTATATGACATAATTTATTTTGATAGAGATATTAAGATTTCATGAAAGGGTAGAATCTATATATTGAGATAAATTTTTATTATGAAAACTAAACAATCATGTAGGGTCCATAAAAAAGTGATCATGTAAATTATTATTTATCTCTTCAGCATATGCCACATTATAAAATTATCAGACCCATGACCATGACCTTTCTAATATGATTCACGTGCTTAAGTGTTGATGATATTAACTTTATAGTGAAATGATGAAAATTAATTCAATAAAAAAGAACATATGTTATATATTATCTCAAAAATATTTGAATCTATACCCTATGCGTTGTCTAGAATACCAAAAATATTTCATCTTTGACATCAACTATACACTGTGTAATGTGAATTTCAACCTATATTAATTGAGCCGGTATCCTCTAAACTAGGCCATGAAAGAATCATCATTATAATGGATCTTGATTTTTTTCTGTTCATGGATCTATGTTAGAGTCCATGAATCAAGGTATGAGGTTTATATAGAGATTTATTAGTTTAAATTCTCTCTTCACAAGGTGATTCTTCACAAATAATATATTTATTATTAGTTATGTATCATTTGATAATCTATTTATGGTGGAAATCCCATAGCTAAGTGGTAGTTCTAAAAATCGATAAATCAATGTTATCAACATTCCATTGGTATACTGATAGAGGTAATGAATGATGTTCTGAGGGATTCCCATAATTCCCTGTGGGTTTTTCACATAGGTACCAAATTGATGTTCTATGAAACATTATTTTTATTCTCGAGGCCAAGTATCATATGATGAATTACTAAATTTTTCTCTCACTATTACTTGTTCCAATAGTTCATGTTTGAGAAAGATAAACCTTTAGGTTTTCATTTCCCACTTCTATTTACTATTTCGAAGTGAGATGCAATATCTATGAACTTTATTTTGGGGTTTCCACATACCCATAGAAAGAATAATGAGATATGGTTAGTGATTTATTGGATGACTAAATCATCTCCATTTATACTAATTCATTATGCAACCATTGTTGAGGAATTGGGAAATATCATCAGGAAATATATTTTTAGTTTTCATGGATTACAATATATTATTGTAAGTGAAAGGGATCCTCATGTCACTTATTATTTTTGGAGAGTATTTCTGGGGGAACTGGGATGTCACTTATGTTTTACTATAGAATACCATCTATAGTAGAATGGATAGATAAAAATTTTAATACAAATTCTTAAAGATATATTTCAAACTAGTATTATTGAGTTTTGTAGGGCTTGGGGTGTTCTGTTTGGGGTGATTGAGTTTTCAAATAACTATACATACACATCTGTAATTATAATGGAATATTTTTAGGCCTTGTATGGTGGTCCAAGTATATATTTATTTTTTTGGATATTGATTGGTAAATTTCCTTAGTTGGACCAATTTTTGTTCAATATACAATAGAAAATATTTAGTAGATAAGTTAGAGAGTGTTGATGGAATAGAGCCGGTATTATACTTATGTTGTTCTTCATCACATTACATTGTAATTATCAGTTGGTGACCATGATTTCTTAAAATTTTCACCTTTTTTTCATTGATTACATCGGAAACAAGGGAAAATATCTCCTCATTTTTTGGTGCGTTTTGATTTTCTTTATAAGGTGGTAAAAGTTCCTTCCCATTTATAACATCCACCACAACATGAATCGATACATGACATGTTACATATATCTTTGCTATGAAATTATCTATATTAACCATCTCATTATTTTCGTTGGAGGGATCTTGATGTTTTTATTATTATTTCTATGACCGAATGGCCAATCATGATAGTTGATTTTGAATCCAATGTACCTCTTGGGAGGAAGGTCACATTGGTTTGTGTGATATAGAAATACAGATATGATAATCATTTCACAAGACCATAGTGCACAGTTTGGTATAATCATGTGGCTCTACATAGGAAACTATGGAAGAGTATTAATTTATTAAAAAAATGTAATTTAAAATCTTAAATCCTCCCTTTTAGTTTCTAGAAGGACCTATAAAAACCCCCTACAGTTTCTTCATCCTTTGGAGCATCCAATCATATATTTTGGACCGTCTACACCCTCTTCTATGTGGATCTGAGATTTGAAAACAATGATTAATATCCCCTTAGAAGGATTCCTCTTTTCATTCTTAATCTCTAGCTTTCTATCTTCTCCTCCCAAGGGTTATATGGATAAATGTATTAATGTGCAGATCTAATACACTATTTTTTATCTCAATCCTTGGACTGATTCCCGGTTTCCATTCATAATTATATTCATTGGAAAATACCATTTATGTTTCAACATTTGGAGATATGTTCATCCCTACATAGGTTGTTTTATCACAATTCCCAATTTTTATTATCCCTAAATTTATTTATCCAAATTCAAATGTTGATTAAAATTAATTTATAATTATAAATAATATTTCATCCATTTATTGATTAAAAACATAATTTTATTGAATTGGGGTGATTGTTAATTTAATTTTGTCATGAAATTAACCCACATACATTAAATATTTTTGTGTATCTTAAATAGAGTAAATTTTATTTGTTGAATTTAAACTATTAAATTTATTGGAGTTATTTCAGTTAAAATTTTAAATTTAACTCTGGAATGACGAATTGTGAAATTTATTTCTAATTAATATTTTTAAAAATTGGATAAATGTGTTTAATTAAAAACTTCTGGGTTTTTCTTCTGAAAATGAATTACTTGATTAAATACTAGTTTTTGTTGTTAAATGGAAAGTGGAATTTTTAAAACGATGGAATGTGATATAATTTTATTTTAAGGTTCCTTAATAAAAATTTCACATCATTAAATTTTTCTATAGCACATGAAATCAAAGGTGGTTAGTGAGTTATTTACACTAAACACACTTGAATTGGAATGACCTACCACCAGATTTACATTTTAAAACACCAAAAAACATCTCTCTAAGAACCTATTATTACTCAATGGGTTATAGATGAGTCCTATTTTGGTAGTTTCTAGGGATTTGTGTACACATCCCAACTACGATAATATTAGTGTGTGAGGTTCCCATTGCAATGAAATATCACACCTCTTGTAAGATGGCTATTTTTTAAACTTTTTAATATTTGAAATTTAAATATATTACAATTTTTTACATGCATTATGATTTTTTATTAACATTTCTATATAAAAATTTAATAATCAATTATTTTAGATAATCCATCTTAAAAATTGTGAAGAAATTGTTTTAAAGAATTTTTATCATTTCAGATGTAAATCATGATTTGTTTAAGTATGTTTTTTAAATGATAAACTATTTATTTAAAAATTGAAATAACTTATTTAGAAAATTAAATGTTGGCATGCTATTATAGAATCCTTGGTGAGACCATAATAGGCTATATTCTCACACCCTATATGTTCTTTCATTTGCTCATATGTTATTTCTTACTAGGTTTATGAAAGCGTAAACTCATACTTAGAGGTTCTTGTAGTTGATGCTATGTGGATTTGGTGAGTTGTGTCCATTGAGAATTGGAAATTTTTAACTATTTTTGTAACTTTTACATATAACATTGGGCTATTTGTTCATGTTTGACTTCTATACACTTCTCCTTGTTGATTTTCTCTTGTATGAAAACAAATTTGTTTGTATTCACTTCATTATTTTCATTGGAAAAATCCTTTACACATTCCTTTTTTATGATGTCGGGTACTTGTTACCAAACCATAGAGATTGAGAACACCCTTCATCACATATAACTACCAGCTCGGTTATCGTGATAATAGGGTATCCGAGATGGTTTTTGATAGAGAGAATAAAATTTATTTAATGTTGAGAGATTGTAACAACCCAAAATAAAAAAAATAAAATTCTATTCCAATGTATATGAGACATAAAATACAAATATAAAATGACCAACAATATATATCATTAAATTCAATATCTTCAATATATTTTCTTGTGCACCACAGTGAGTATACCAGGCATTGCATGCAACATTGAGTTTAAATTAAATGTGAAATATTATCAATATGATAATAATTAATGTAATTGTTATTAGCTAGCTAGTGGAAGTGATAGTATTAATATTAAAAACTACATGATGATAATTATGTTTATATATTTATTATAAATAAAATAAGAATCATTCTAGATTAAAAAATAAATGGTTTTTTAGAAACATAAATTTTTTTCAAGAAGATGTTTTAATTGTGATTTTTGAAGATAATTTAAAATTTTTTTATAAATATTTTAGAAAATTTAAATAAAATATTCATTAAATATTTAAAATTAACATATAAAAATTATCATTCAGTTAATTTTAGAGATTTTTATTGAACGTTTCTTTTATGAATGTATTGGGAAAATTAGTGATTTTCAATTGATAATTTCCATTTACGATTTAATGTTTTTAAAGGTAAAAAATATTTAAATGGGAATAAAATTACAAAAAAGATATATTATATATCCATTAATACAATTTAGTTCATTACAATCATTTTTATATTGAATTATGAAATAATTTTGTTTGAGCTATTGGACATTTGGACATTAGAACCTCACTTCCTCATTTTCTCTGTAGAGTAAATGTTAAATTACAAATTTCAAATTCTATGAATTTAATTTGAAAAAATAAATTTAAAATATGAAATCAGAATATTTTATGTTGTTTAATAATGTATATCTATTTTTTTACAAAACGTAAAATTGAAAATAGTAAAAAAAAATCATAGTTAAGTTGAAAATGGATTTTCCCTTAGTGAAGGTATGATGATAATGGTTGAAATGACCTACCAACTTGTAAAAAACCAATTTTTTGAAATATGTAGACTTTATCTTCTATATGATCAACAATGGAAAATTTCGGAGGAGTATTTCATGATAAAATATGGGAATGATTGAATGATTTAAAAAACATTTAGATTCACCCCTAAACATAATTATTAATTTCCACCCCATATCCCCTCTACATAAAACATTATAAAATTTTAAGTTTGGAAAATAAATAAAACTATCTCATCCAAAATTTACTTACCTCTTCCAATAATCCTTATTTTTTGATTAAATACAACTTCTGAAGGAATCTGGCACAAACCTAATTAATATAGAGAATGAAGATGTAATGTTCTTCAATGAGATGTATTATTTTATTTATTACTAAATATTATTAAATTATTTTTATACCATAATTATATAATAAAATCAGTATTTTACATATATTTATATTTTTTTATAATAATTTCATGACATAAATCCACCTCGACCTCCAGTATGTGGGTTAAAAATTATCAATACTATGTGTGGAAGACTACCACCTAACGAACATATTTCATAATGTTTTCCATTAAAACCTTTCAAAAATGGGTATGATGATGGTTATAAAGTATAAATTTTAAATTTATAACTATATTATATCTTTGGAATATTAATATCATATGTAAATTTTAAAATTCATTTATTTAGGTCATTAGATAATGTTTCTCATGTGTAATTTGGACAGTTTCCTTGTGAAGAGATGTGATCCATTTTTCAATCATATTACAGATGGAATGTCTTGATGAAAACTTAAATTAATATATGAAATATAAATTCCATTAATATGATATTAATAAAAAAACTGACCCTTAATAATAGTATATAAATTTTTTTCAATCATTTTCATCCACATAATGATTATAAAATTGTTCATGTACGTATGATTTATTACATTCACAAAGATATATGGCTCTCATTTCATAACCACGCCTCAAAGATGATATATATATAAATAAATCATATTATATTAATTATATCATGAAATTTATAGAATTATATAACATTACATTCCCAAATTTCATAACGATCTTTCACAAAATGGATACATTACACATGTGTACATATGGCCTACCATTTCCATGATAATAATGAAATTGATTTCTAAAAAACCTATTTCATTATATATAATAAAATCATAAATAATGTTTAAATATAGTATATATATCTTTATTCTCTAAATTATTTAACTATATAATATGTATAAGAAGTAGATCTTTAATAACAAAACATGAAATAGAAAACAGTGATGTTAACATCTGAATGAATGAGAATACTAAAATATTATTGAATTCAGGGTCATAAGATACTATAAAAGGATAATATTTGATATAATTAATATTAATATTTTTATTTAATAAGTTATTAAAATACTTAAAGAACTCTATATAATTGGTTAAATAATGTCAACCCTCAAGGAAGAATGAGGTAAGGTGTTTCTCTACAATTTCAATTCATTAAAGTATATTATTATGTAATGCACCTAGTTTCAGTAATATGATGTATATTCTACCCCATACACATTTTATTTCAATATTCTATTTTATGTAATGATATTTAATTTTTTAATTTTAAATATTTCATACAATGGAGTTTTGACATAAATATTAACAAGTGGTAAATAATTGCATAGCTAATTATAATTTAATTGGTTTATATTAAAAATTTGATATCTTTAATTTTATAATAATATGTCTATGAAGACTTTTCACTAAAAACTATTTTATTTCATCTTATTTTATATTTATTTATGTTGTTACAGATAATTTATTAATTGATTAATCCCCAATACAATGATATCACCTCTAAATGGGTCTATATCCCAATCTCATTTTAATAGTGATTGTTTCTACATGAATTCACATTGAAAGAAATTATATGATAATTGGATAAGACAATATATAATTTTCATATACCTTGGTTATTAATGCAATTTTCATGATATACTACCATTATCCCACACTTAGGTACATAATGTTATTAAATTGTTTTTTGAAAATCATCAATCATTTGTATCTTCAGTTAGAAATATCGTTTCTTCGAAAATAATTTTTTCATAAAATGTATGAATAAAAATTTTAACCTATTAGAAATAATTTATTAATAAAAATAATGAAATATAAGAATCTTATGATTTTTTTCAAAATAATGCATGTTTTCATTTTACCAAAAAAGTTAAATGCATCATTATTTTACCATGTAAAACTAGAATTGAATTTTCCATCCATAATAACTTTTCAAATTTATTAATTATTCCATTAAATGATTAAAATATTATTATTAAAGGAAAATATTTTGTTTACAAATATTATGATATTTTTCTCAAGAAGTTTTATAAATATATTTACAATTTATTACTATTAACCAATGACAATAACTCCTTATTCTCACTGAAAAGGGTATATGTTATATTTAAATTATGGGTGGTGACTGGTATAATATATACACTCGATACAAATGTAAGTCTCTAGAGATTAAAAATGTATTTATAATTTAATTGTTTTCCAAATAAATATTAATTTATCTTTATAAATTATTTGATAGTAGATTTATCATGATGAATAAGATCATTCCATATAATAATTATTAATTTATTCCATTAAGAATGTATTTATTGTAAAACATGATAGTCATAAAAAAGACATATTGTCTGGATGAATTTCATCATTATATTATTGATTAAGTAAATGTGATTTTAGTTATTTATAATTCACAATTTATTATTCATTATCATATGTTTGTGGTCATGTAAATGATTAAATGAAATGTTAAATCAATTATTTATATTCCTATATTTATTATAATCCATGATATTTTTACATTAATATTATCTATGGATGAACTAACTTTTCATTTTATTGATTACATGTCGAGTTTGATCAGTTATTTATCATCCCATAATAATTATTCTTATTGATTCATGGTTTATTCTATTCTAAATTACCCTTACCTATAATTTGATATCACCCTTATTTTTATTCCATTATTCATAATTTATGAAGTTAACTAAGAATTATATATTAAGATATTCTATAGGGATAAATTATATTCTAAAAAAATTATGTTGAAATTTGGTTTTTCAAATGTAATGAAATTCTCAATTATGTTTCTAGTTTACCAATACTACTAAACTATTTCATGCTTTGGGATATGATTCGATACATGTTATTCCTATTAATAAAATAGTCAATAAATTTTGGATATTGGGGATTGTGTGACTACATTGTCCCAATCTCATTCCTCATTTTTCATAGCATTCAGTTTACCTCTAGTTAATGGAAGGTCAAAATCCTCCGGTATAAGATTATAAACTATCATTATTTTTTATAAACCAAAATATATTTCCCGTAATATTATTCATTTATATTTTACTCTTAGTTGTTATATTCATTTAGAATACGTGAATAGTCACTAAATTCCAAATATTGTAATAGAAAATGATCATTAATTACTTTTTGTGGATCTTAAATAAGACTCATGCAATAAAAAATGTTAAAATAAGGTGTGAAACACCATGAGCATGTAATTTTCACCTAGATCCCTCCAGCCGTGAGATAAAATGTACCTTTTTGGGCCCATGAGAGATGAATCAAAATTAATAGTCATAATATAATCATGGAAATCAATATCTGGAACATGAAATATAAATTAGTCCCAAATCACCATAATTCTACAATATAATTCAAAACAATAACAATTACCAATGAAAAATAAAAGATAAGGAGAAAAAATAGAAAATAAATATCACAAGAAATTAAAATGTTCAAGATAATTCCAAAATCCATGGGGAATCTATTATTTTAATTTATTTCAAGAAATTATTGTGCAATATAAATTCCAAGTAAATATTAATAAAAAGTTATAAACCACATATATTTAGAATTTCCTAGTTGGTTTATCTGGTTTTCAACGCAACATGATTTCTATTATACTGTCCTAAAAAATATTCATATGAAATCCTCCAGTCAGTTAGTTATATCTAAAAACTCAACCATACCTCATAGGGAACAGTTCTAGCTTCTTGAGATATCATGATTCAAAAAAAATTGTAGTGACGTATAAAATGTATCCTTTTATGGTTTGAACTAAAATAACCAATTATAATTATATATCATCTTCACATATCAACTAGTTATTAAAACGTTTCTATTTCATATCCACTATTTATTATATAATATTAATATCCAATTTCAAGATTTTTCCATTGGTTTTATAATTTCATTAGCCATAAAATGGTTTTGACACCTTGGAAAAATCCAAGAACTAATTTATACTTTTTATACATGTACATCTAACTATCACAAACTAGGTTCATAGAAAATATTTTTATCCATCCTTACCCTCTACCCTATTGGTGTCTTAATCTTATCAATCGTGTTATATAGTGACCCCATCCATAACTCCACTATCAAGTGTACATCTTCTTCATTGAACATTTGATGATGTTTTTTCTTGAAATTAGAATTTAAAATACCCCATGGAAGTTTCTATTCATGGATTATAATAATAAATAATATAGATAAAGACTAACAGGCTCACCTTGACAAACTCTTTAAATCAATTTCTCGAAATCTTTTCCTATTGTGGTTATCCTTCGTGTCTTTTTTCATCTCATAATGGATAATTGTAATCATTTACCATAGGGGTATGATATGGTTCATGCCTTATGTGAACCATATATCCTCCCTTCCAATTCATCAACAGTGTCCATCAATGTTGAATCTCATAGATAAACAAATAATATAATAATTACAAATATAAATATCCCATTGTAATAAATAATTATGGTTTTAATAGACATTGTTACACATAGTCCCATAAACATCCATATTGCATAAATATCGAACATCATTTAGTCCCACTACCCCCAATAACCCATGAAAGATTATAAACCAAAAAACTTACAAAAATGGTATCCATTTACATTTCAAATAATGATTTAGATACGGTATCTAGATGAGTAGGGTTCTTCATAATCATTTATGAGATAAAAACATATAAGTTGTTTCTTGGATATTAAAAATCCACAATAAATATCATAAAAAAATAAATAAAAATAATCAATTTGGATATGATATTATGGTCCAACATCTAATTAAAACACAAGAAAAACTCCACTAAAACATATAATTGAAAAATAAATGTTTCTAAATGAAATTATGCACCAAGGATTAGAACATGAATGGTGTACTTATCCAAAAAACACAATATTGTTATTATTTTCTTTTGAACAACACAAAAAATCCCAATATAAAATGATGATATAAAGAATATAGTATATAATTAATGAAAAAATGATTACATGGTTTCAATCTACTCCCTTTTCCATGGGTATGCACATGATTAAATTTATTCATAAACAAATATGATGATTAAAATGATTTGTAAGTACTGATCAATGTTATCAATGGTCTATAAATGAAATTATATGACTAGTTATTGTATATTTATACATAATAAAACATCCATTGTATGTAGTCCACTTCATTTTATCTTTACAAATGTTCCTTTTCTCGTTCATGTATCTTAATAACCTAATTTTTCTCTCTTGATGAAATGTTCTTTCTTATAACGATCCTCATATTCTCTTTGTTTTCCTACACATATTCCAATAACTATATTATGTTATTTTTTAACCTAGTAATTGTTTTTTATCCCATATCCAGCAATCATAAAATTTTGAAATCCTAACCCTAAGGGTTTTATTTAATCATTTAATTATGATTCAAGAAATTCAACATCAAAATTTTATCCTTCCTTTGGCGTAGTTTCGATATCTTCTAAATAAATTCCACACATTCTCAATATTCAAATTTTCTCTCAAGGGTAAATAATATTCCATTCCTATATATAAAATTATTATTTTAGTGTTAGTTATCCTTCGTCCACTTAGTCAATAAACCATAGGAAGAAACATTATTTCCTACAAAATCCTCAGGTAATCCGAGTACATATAAGTTATAGCATCACCTCAAGATGTCATGAGTAACTACTTTCATCATCATGTGAACTAGAATACAGAATATGATACTATTATAAATTTGTATATCCACATCCTCTAATATATTGTGGATAATGTAGAAAACATTGTTATAGAATAAATCCTTGGACTTTTTGGATAATCAAATCACACTTTATGAATCAAAAAACATGTCCCATCACTTTTTCTTCATTATATGATTTTTAAGAATAATGTTAATCTAAATTAACTCATTTCCCTCATTTATTATTCAATTTACTTAGAATCCTTTTTCAATAGATAATACACTAGTTAATGTTTAATCTTATATATAAATATTTTTCCACAAAATGTAAATAAATATCTGAAATTGATCTCCCATGAATATAAATATCCTCTAAATTTTGAATTGAAATAACCAAACAAAGACACAAAAATTTAAAAAAAAATATATCATGTTAATAATAAGATATGTTTGTACTGAATAATCCTATTCACTTCCTTCAAGTGTTCCCTTCCTTCAAGTGTTCCCTTCCATGATTTTATATTAATCTACTAATTACACCAACGAATTATGTAATTTTTTTACAAGTAAGAACTATGGAATACATAAAACATTTTACTGTTGATGAATATATAACTTTTCACATGAAATGAAATTCCACCTCTTTTAGAGGTGAATTTTTCTTACAGTACATGAAAGTTGTTGACATGGTTCTGTTCAATTATTTCACACCACTCTTTTGAAAGTGATTCACCAATCTTTTAACATTGAAATTATTATTTAGGTATAGTATTATGTATCTGAGGTCCCTAATAATATATATACCTAAAGTATTCATTATCAAAAAAAGTTCATTAATTTCAAAAAATGTGGATAAATAAACCATTAACTCATTGATACATTCATTCATTGTACACACATTCATGATGTCATCCATTTAGTGTATTAATATGGTGATACTATAACAATAAAAAACATTTTTAATATAATAATGGTATAAATTACTAAAAAAAGAAATTCCACTACATTATGTTGTTATTAAATATATTATTCCAACCCATTGGTTCTTATTTCATGTAATAGGTACTCTAAAATATAATTTACATCGTGTTCCAATTTAATTTTTTAATAAATTTTCTATTATATAATGATATATTATTCTATGTACATGTGAGGAAATTGTGTCCTCAAATCCAATAGTAGTGGATTATTTACTATTGATGAAACCATACATAACATTGTTGGGATTTTGGTGTTCATTACTACTATGGAATAAACATCCATTAAATTAACTCATTAATTTTTTTCATTCACATTTACAACTTGGATAGTTAATTATTTCTACATTATATATTCCAATTCCTTTAGCTTAAAATACCATATTCATTGTATGAAAATTATACTAGTGGGTCATTTTATCGAATCTCCTAATCCAGACACTTAGATTTATAATAAAGAACCAAAAATCCAAAAATTAATACATAAACATACATTATAAAAAAACACACTTGTTACATTATTGTTGAAACCCCGTTATAACCCAATTCTCAACACCATTCAGTGGAATCTACTAACAGGACTATCCACTTCTATCTCTATGGGATGCATTTCCAATTACCATTTTAGAAAAAACATGGTCTACCTACAATCTAAGGCATTTGTAGGGTGTATGATAACTCAAAAAATAAGATCCAACTAGATGTTACATGCATATCCATTATAAGCTAATTAAAATGGTAGTATTTCAAAATAAAGTTAATAAAGTGGTATGAAAACATATTTTAAATTATAAACTGAAATAAAAAAATTATAAAAATTTTTATCAAGAGGAAACATGAGGTAGGAAATATATAAATACTCTTGTTAACTATTTCATAGAGGTCCAAGTACCTTTTATATCAATGGTCGATCATATTCCTTGACATGCATGAGTCATTGGTGGGGACATACCCAATATACAATGGGGATACATAATGTTACATTGTTTAGTTAGTTTTACATTATGAACCTACTAGGAAGACCGGAGTCATGTCCCTTCCAACTCTCCTTGTTCCCGGTCAAAACCTTACCTCTCATTCACCGAAGGATCCTACATGGTCTATTTTATTTCATAATCCAATAAAATCTAGTTTTATCAAAAACCATTTCCAAATAATCAATCATACCATTAATAATAATTTTGAAATGTATTTAATCCATTCCTAAACCATCATACATATTCCCACTAATAAATGAATCATTTTCTCATGTGGTAAAATTTTGTAAACGATTATAAATAAGTGAATGTTAATTAATAACATCATATAATGAAATATCACGTAAATGCCTTCGTATCCTTTGAAAAAACACAATTACTGTAAAAACCACAAGAAAATGTAGGAAGAGATCCTACAGAAGGGAAATCACAACATAGTATCCATATCTAAGAAAAATAACTTGATATATAAACTCATATTGAGTAAATATAACCTCTATAAATTTGGAAACCATTGAAGGATAATAAATTTCCATGATAGGGAGCTGGATGGATATTACATGGATGTTTCCTGAAAAATTAATCCATTTGTGTACCAAAAAAATCCTTCCAAAGTGGTTTGGTGGAGAGGGGAAAGAAAACATATAGATGGATGATATCGAATATGTTAAATTAGTTAGTATATATAGTGTGAAATAAATTCATTTCGATCAATGTGGAATTTCAAAAATATTAAAAATACAGCTATTCTAATTGTTTTTTCTTCAATTCACTAGATAATGTGCCAATCATGTGAGAGTTGACATCACAAGGGGTGGGGAACACATGGTTTCTCGGGCCAAACACATTTTAAAGTGGCCATCCATATGACCTTAAAAACACACTTTCTCAATAACATTGTTTTCATGGGGTCATATAATAGTTAAAATTTATAATTAACCTACCAAGGTCTAACCATGTACCATTGTTTTTCTCACCCAAAAAAATAGTTTTCTAGAAAACAAACAAAAAATAAATATATAGAAAAAAAATAATAGAAATAAATAAATAAAAATTGAAAAATTATATTTTATGTTTGAAAATAAATCCAACATAATATAGATTATTCCATAATAATTCAAAATTAGACTCATTATACAATAAGTGAGGGTACTGATCACTAACCTAATAAATCTTCCACCATATATCATGCATAGAATTCACTTTCTTCCATATGACTCAAAATAATATAATTTTTCCCCCAAATAACATAACTAGGGAATCCACAATCCATATTTGTATTTTATTCATATAGAGTCCATCTTCCAACATGATATCTTCCCCCACAAACACATTAAAAGGACTTGGATTATTCTTTTTCAATTATGAGACTTATAAAATGTAATTAATCGTGTTCAAATATTATGGTGACACCAACAGAGTTGATTCTATTGAAGTCCTTCATAAAATTTCAAATGGTCAAACATAACATTCTATAAGTTTTCCCTATATCACAAGATTGTAGTGAATCAAATGTGCTATAACCATTATAAACAACAGGTCACTAATTGAGAACTCTAAGGATTTATTTTTTGGAATATCATAGGATTTTTAATGACTCTGAACTACCACTAAATGCTTTCCCTTCATTTGAATCTTTTTAATTATCAAATTAACATGTTTTTTCCCAATAATGATGTTGCATACACTTCTATCTATCATAGTGGATATCAACATGGTCAACCATAAAATTATTCATGTAGATAAGTCTTATTTAATGATTGAAAATTATTTTTTATGAAAAATACACAAATAAAAGATAGTTCTCAAATAATAATCTAAATTCAAACACATACATGTAATATTCCATCTATAATTTTCTTCACTATTTCTATATGACCTTATTTTTTAGGACTGTATTTTATACTAATCTCGACCTGTGTCCCGATATATATATGGACACATTCCATGAAATTTGTGGTAATGATGGTTTTATTGTTGAATATGATATAAAAACACAAACAATAAAACCTCATGGTATGTTAAATATACAACCCATTCAATTCATCCACGTTAATCAAATCCATGACCATGTAAAAATGGGATGCTTTTTATAGATGACCAATAACCACCCTGATAGTGTTTTACTATGAGTACTAACATGATGGTGAATTTCGTGGATACCTCTTTTCATCTCTATATAGGAATTTTTTGGGGAGAAATTATGGTTGAAGGATTTTGATGTTCAGATCAAATCCATCATCATTTGAAGAAAAGATATAGAATGATTTCCATATCATGTCTCATACCCTGAAACTAAATCTGTCAATGCTTACCATTGTACATTTTAGTGGCTCCATGATTAATGGACTACTAGGTCTATTGCTTGTCCTATATCACAACCTTATTCAAAGTGGGCGACATGGAAAAATAGCACCTATATCTCAAAAGTCTCCTAGCAGGTATTAACAATTAACTATAATCCTCTACACCATTTTAAAATTAAGAAACATTATATTATACATCATCATTATTATTATAATAAAACAATTATCTTTAAATATGATGGTGGTTGATAAATTTTCTCCAATAACAAACAAAAACTCTTTTATTTTGGTTTTATGTGAATTTGTAAATAAAATCATGATAAGTTCCACTCATCATAGGACTTCTTCTAATCCTATATAGAAAATTTCTTACATATGGAATCATTATCCACATTTCATTTAACTATGGAATAGAAATTATCAATGTGAAACCCCATAAGGTACATGATTCATCACCACATAGGTTTTAATCCTTCCATGTGAAACATAGAAAATTCTTATATATAATTAATAGACCATATATTTTTTCCCAAATAGAAATTGATTCCATTGTTTAAGATAAATATTCATTACAAACATTGTGATTTAATTTTCAGATGATTACATTAATTTGGTTACATATGTTGAAAACTATATTCCATCATATAGTAAGCCTACAGAATAACACAAAAAACCCATACCCGAAGAATCATAATAAACCATTAACCCCTTTTGGACTTAGGTAAAACTATAAAGGGGTGGTGATCAACAACAACTTCTGTTCGTAAAAATATTCTTGTCATTATAGACTCTAAAATAATTTCTCTACTTTTTGGTGGGAGATATAATTAGTGGGGAAATATGGGAGAATTCCCTACGAACCCACCATAAATAACATACTAGGGATAAGAAGGTTATGATCTTTAAGATATTTTTCATCCCCTACAATGACATAATTTTCATGATTTTCTTATTGTAAAAATAAAAACAATTCTCTGAAATCGTATAACCACGAAATATAACTTAATGGATATAAAAAAAACACTGTGAATTTTTTATAATGATTATGATCTCAAAACATGTCTATAAAAATTATCATCTTCTCTTTGTGATTCTCTCAAATACTTGAGTAGACAAGGAATTAATACACATTCTCAATAATGAAATAATCAAGTAATTTAGGGAACAAACAATTTATAAGATCCCCATTGAATGTTTTAGAATTTAATAAACAAAATTTAATTACTAAAAACATATAATGATTTTAAATTCTTCATAAGGTAATATTAGGAACATCTAATTTCTACACCATTAAACAGTGATATATTGAATGGATATGGATCATAGAGACCCTCGTTTGGACAATATAATTGTTACTAAAAGAATATATAGGATAAATATCTATTTTATAGTAATATGGAAAATGTTAAAATTTTGATAATAGATACCCTACAAAATAAATCCATCATCCATGTTAAAAAATTATATAGATTGTCTCAATGAGGGATGGAAAAAAAATGACTTTTGGAATAAAAATAATCAGGCTATATATATATTTCCCTTCATTGGATGGGGTAATAAATCATTATGGAAGTTATAGTGGTTCTTTCCCCAAAACTATATCAATAATAAATAACAAAAATCATTCTATATGTTGATCAACTATTTCCTCTAAATAACCATAGGGGAATTCATCTACTATAGGATGAAACATTCCCCCTGAACCTTCCATATCAACTTTTATAACAAGTACATACAATTGAAAATCAATTCCACATATCTTTTGGAGGGGTGATAAATCTCAGCCTGATCGCAGAACCAATTAACCTAGAATAATAGTAATACACACATTGGTGGTGGTAAACATCACCCAATAATGATAGTAATTAGTATGAGTCTTTAAGAACATCATCCACTCCATCCCTAGAATCACCAAAAAAATTCAATTTCTAGGTGAAGAAAAATTCATTTCAATTGAATCTCTATCATGGTTATAACAAAAGATGAACACCTAAATAAATTATCCAAATTTTTTTAAGAGGCCTAAATATCTTCCTCGAATAAGGAAGAATATCATTCGAAAGTTTCAATTCATCTACTAAGATAGAAAGAATATATTAATTATAAGAACCTATATGGAATGGAGAAAATAATATATATTACTCAATGATATTAATACCTTTGAAAATTACATGATGTTCAATTGAATCCATTGCTTCCAGACCCATAGCATAAAGGTTAATCATCTATGATTGTACCTGTGGTCGAACACTATCATGTCGATTTTATTTAAGCTAAATCATTGAGTATGATTATCCACACTACAACCAAGTCCACCAGAATTAAATCCCACTTTCCTATATGGATTATATTGAACTGATAATAACCTAATTTTAGTGGATCCCTAACCTCTTTAAAAAGCATGGGATACCAAGAAAAAAAATTTATATATCCCATTAACTTGTAAGGATAACATAATCTTGGTGGATATGGAATTTTCTGATGTCCACAAACATATTTCTCACATTTGTTACACACATCAAACATAATACCTACAATAGCTGAAAATTATGGTTGATATGGATATCCAAAATTTACACCACTCCCTATTCTCTAGAGTTTAGGATTCATATTATTCTCAAATGGTCCACATACACTATGTTCCAAAATAAAAAGTTTCCCAGAGATGCCAGAATTTTATAAATTATCATTATCTATTATCAAGTCTTGATCAACCACCTTAGCATACATTTTAAACATAAACATTATGCCATTGTATTCAATGTCTACTCACAAAAAAATTCATGTTTTTTATCTTTCAAATGTTCATAAATAACAAATTTGGTTGAAATAGACGAGCTACATGAAGTGGTGGCATATTCTGACATCAAACACTCTCTATTATGAATGTATGGTAATTAATGTGTATTATCGAAGGAAAAAATACCTATTATATAATACTCATTTAATATAACATATAATTCCTTCTAGAACATATACTCATGGTACCTTACCAGTACCACTAAAACCCACCACCTACGACCGGGGTATTCCAATATAATCAGGGAACATGTTACAATACAAACTTTAGGGTCCTAAGAACCCATATATTATATTTTATATATTTTTTTAAATTGGTATTCATCTTCCGTGAGTGTAACACTCTGATGTTTTTATGGAATATTTTCTTCAAATAAATTTTATTCTTCAGTAGATTAAATTGCACACAATTTTTAGTATAAACTAACAGTGACATGCCCTTTTTATGAAATTACCATTATAATATAGCAGTTAGTTTATCAAGAATATTTATAACAAACTTATGAAAATGCATTGTGAATTATTTGGCTAAAAATTAATTATAAAAAATATAAATCAATTAAATATTTGTATTTTTGTATAAATTAATATTGGTAATAAAATTAATGAGATATATATGTGTTATATAATTAATAATAAAAATTATTTTCTTCAAATGGATATTTTAGTCATAGGGTTTCAATAAAACCCTATTTGATGCATAAAACCCCATTTTTAAGAAAAATTATAATTTTACACCTATGAATGGAGGAAACCTATTTTTTTAATATTTTGAAACACTAATAATTTTTATATGACAATATATAAATGTTAGTTTTATGAAGGATATAAAAATTTACTTTGGATAAATTTTTGATGTTTTTCTGATAAATTTCATGTTTTGATGAATAACAAAAATAAACTAAATTTTAAATGAAAATAACTTTTCCAATGAAATAGTTTTTTTGAATAAATCATATTTATGAATTCTTTAAAAGTATAAATAGAATATAAATTTACAATTTAATATAATATAGGTCATTGTAGTTAATTTTAAAATAAATTCAAATGTTAAAACATATCTATATTTTTCAATATTTTAACTTTTAAAATGATTTTTCTCATTTCAATAGTAGGATTAAATTTTAAATTAATACAGCAACATCTATGTTTTGAATTTAGAAAATATATTATATAATTTGAATCAGTATATTCAAATTATGTTAATAGGATACTTTTATTTTTGGGCTTTATGAATACAGACTTTGGTAATTATTTTTATTACCATTGTTAAATATAAATCTGGTAATTAAAGGTAAAAAAATATTATAAAATTACATTAAAAATATAAATATACTATTGGATGAATAAATTAGGCCTTAATCATATATATTATGAATGTTAATAACATTATTTCTACTTAACTATAAATATGGCATTAATGTAATAAAACTAATGACTATGACAAAATGCCACAATCACATTTTATATAAGTTTTTTAATTTTTATATATAGATAACTATGAGATAATACCATATATAGATATTATCTAGAAATATAATTGAATTTTATAAATCATATAAATTCATATATAATTTTTAGAGATTAAATAACTACCACAAATTATAATACTGTAGTGTTGTACGAATTATTTATTAATTGAATTATCAAAAATGGTTTAAAAAATATTAAATGAAATAACATACTAACTTATTAATGTGCTCAAATAGTTTCATAGGTTACTATGACATGTTAAGAGTGTATTTAATATTTTTTTTTCTAATTTGATATATGTTTGGATATTTTAATGTCATATAAATGAATTGTGTCAAACATGACAATACTGATATTTTATAAAAATAACATATAATTAAATTATTTAAAAATCATGAAAATATTAAAAAAAATCAAATTAAAAACTATAAGATCTAAAATTTAATTAAATTTTCTTTTATGGTACTTTTACACCATCTAGGTAATTTTTTATGACTATTAAATATTTAGAATATTTTTACAACAAATAATATTTAATAGAATAACGAAGTGTCAATTAAAAGTATTTTCTTTAAATTGATAAAGTGACATGTCCAAAATATATTGGATTATGACATTATAACACTAGATCATATCATATTATAAATTGGGACATTTTAGAGGTTCTAGGTAAGGGTTTTATTTTATTATAAATTAATTTTTTTGTAGTTTCCAAAATCGTCCCTCACTACATTTATAAAAGGGAATCTCCCCCCTGACCCCATCACTCCATTTTGAGGATTCAATAATGGAAACCATCTTCCATTTTTCATTATAAACTTCTTTATTTTCATTCTATTTTTTATGGACGTCTTCAATGAACAACTGTAGTGCTCTATGATTAGATTTAGAGGAAGTATGTCAAGGAAGAGGTAATCTCTTCTACTGATTCTTTCAAACATCTTCATTCTTCTACTTCCAATTTGTTAGATTATTTATTATATTTTAATAGCATTGGTATAACTCATATACTGATATGTTATTATAAATAATACAAAAACATATTTTATTTTCTATCCATCCTATGAAAAAATCACTGCACGTACCTATGTATGACTTACAATAACCATGTCATGCTGTAATCTATTTTTCACCTTTGCTTTACTAGGATGTGTATAATGATAGAAATAATTAATATATATGATTATTATAAAATGATACTGATTATAAAATATCATTCACTATACACTTTAATACCATTCAATAATTTTTGGAACAATATCATCGATCATGTGTAAGTATGACCTAACGTCTGCACGACGTGATGTGGTTCATTCTACATTATCTAAATAAATCCAGTATTATATACAAGAATTTAATGAATAAATATGATATATATTATACTAATATAATTCTTTAAAATATATAAATATAAAATAAAATGTGTAATAAGAACATATCCACGAAAATAAGCATAATAACATAAAGAAATTAATTTTCGAATAACGAGTAACAATGAAATGTTGATAACAAACAGATCAAAATATGATCCTAAATATAATAATAATTATTATTAAGAATTTGGAATAATTTATTAACATTATTTAAATCATTATATAGTAGTATTAGATAAATACAAAGGATGTCGGACCTATTTTTAGGGACAACATTGCAAATCTCATTTTTATCAGAGATTGTTTATTCTTAAGTATTTACTACGAGATATTTATCATCCACGTCCATGTTTCCTAAATATTTATTTAAAAATATTTTTTATATCCTACGAAAATTTCTTAAATTCAATTTTACACATTGTTATTTTTTTACTAAATTGTATGAATAGAATATTTTGTCATTTTTGGTACGAGGTACTTTTTGACTTTTCTAGAAAAAGTACAATAAGTATTATTTCTAACATGTACAACATGAACATATTTTTACACATTCATATGGCATTATTTCCTTGATGGTTCCCTGAAATTAATACTAGTATATTTTCACATTAAATTTTTTATTTAATATTCTGTTGCATTTTCAGGAAGGAAAACATTTTTGAAATAGAAAGGATATTTTCCTCAAGAATTAATTTCAATTTTTTTCTAAAAACTATTTTCCATATAAGATGACAATTATTAAATAGTGTTATATTTCTATACCTTTTATTACTATTATATGATTTATTTTTATGGAATGTTATTTATGAAATCCATTTTTATATATAAATTATTATAAAATGAAGTTTAGTAAAACCAATTCATTTCATAGGTTATGATCTGATGAATGTTTTTATGTATTTCTATCCCACAAAAGAATTTTTTAATTATGAAATGGGTGGGAAATATATCTCCCTCCAATTAATTAGGTAATTATTTATATCTCAAATGATACACATGACTATAACGACAAGTAAATCTAGTTTAGAAATACATGGATGGAATGGGGAGATGGGGAGTGAACTCGGTTAAATAAATGAATTTGTCTGCTATAATTGTTTTTTAAATGAGCCCTGACATATATGAAATTATATTCTATGAAGATGTGTGTATTACAAAATATTTACTGTCTTATGTTATGATTATTGGGATTACATTCAACTTTTATGATTCATCCCATGAAATTTTATTGTGATCTTTCATATGTAGGATAAGAACCCCAAATTTTATGTCCTTATGATTATGATATTGTCGATATTTACCTAGTTTAAACATAATGAAAATTTGAGTTCACCATTTAATATGTTTATTTTACCCAGATAATGAATAATTGTATTAAGTATGATATGTCAAAAAAGAGTCTTATTTTGAAGAAATAAGTTAGAGACAAAATAAATGTTTTCTAAACCATTTTATTATGTTTCCCCATTTTTAGAGACATTAAACCTATTCGTAAATTGAATGGTTTTTGTTAGTTTGACTAATAAATATTCTTTATTGATTAATTAATATGTACATGTAGATTATAGGTTTTTATAGTTGTTATTATATAAAAGGTATAGTTTACCAGTGAAAATTATGATGAGAAAGCCTTAGTAAGAACCCTATGGATATATCTATATATATAGGATAATATCCTAGTGTTTTAGAAATGACCATGAAAATCATAGGATAAAACCCAATTCTTCTTAAATTTAAATTTTATTCTTGATTATGTGGTTTTATTGTTATTATTACTGTGTCTCTCATTATGATTCTTGATTTTAGTAAATGGATATAACCCAATGGAACTGCAATAATACTGATTGTGATGGGCAATGAAATGATTTTACAGCAAAGAAACCATATTTTACGAGATATGGAATGAAAAATCATTTATCCAGGATCACATAAGTTTATCCAGATATGAATAATTCTAGACTTCCAAACGGAAAAAGTAGGGAGAAACATTCTTTTGAATCCTTCATGACGCATAGTCCACCTTCAATAAGAGGGTATTCTAATCCTTTAGTGGAAGAACAGTGGATTAGTACCACTGAATATAATTTATTATTTGAATTTTTTAAAAAAATGATAAATTCTTTTACAAGTATATCATTCAAAAGGTGAAACTGATCAATAGTGGAATATTATCTTGAATATAGGGAAAATAGATGAAATTGAGTCCATATAATGGGATGAGTTCAAGACAATATTTTTTCAATAAATAATTTACATATATTCTTCAAACAATGATAGGGAATGCATTCCATGAACATAATCAAAAGGATGATAAATAATTTGGTGCATAAAAAGATAATTTATCAAGGCTTTCAAGGTATGCTTCTCGAATTATTATCCCACTTGAGAGTAAAGTTGATCAATTATTTAGTGGATGAAAAACATGTCTCCAAAGGGTATTAACTATATGTTAATTCAATAGCTATGAGGAAAATGTTCAATGTGCTATCAAGATTCAGATAAATATTAGAGTAACCCATCAGTATAATTACCCATACTTTAAATACATTGTTATTACATCATAATTGAAGCATTCTTATTACAACATATAACAAAACCATGATAGGTCCGTATAGGTATAGTTTCTTAAGAAACTAGGAAACATAAAAAACTGGTTCATACAGCATCTACACTATCTCCTGTTTATTTTCTCATATCTAGAGTCCCTTTTGGAATATCCTACTTAAGACCCTTTTTCCTAACCTGGGGAAAAGAAAATATACAAAAGGGTGTTCTCAAATGCTCGGTAAGGGTAAAAAAAGGAAATATCTTTCATATCATATTCATAAGAACATAACATTCTGAAAATCATAACCTACAAAAGAGATCACAATATCATAACATGGAATAAATTATAATAGTGAAATGTAATCCCAATAGTCATAACATAAAACATGAAACATTGTGTGTAATACACAAAAAATCATATAAAATCATTTCATATTAGTCAAGACTCATTTCCTAGACTATCATAGCAGACAAAGTCCATTTTTGAACTGATTTCACTCCTCGTTCCAGTCCTGTATCACTGAACCAGATTAACATATTGTTCCAGACATGTCTATCTCGTGAGATATAAATCATTATCCAATGAATTGGAGGGAGCTATAGTTCCCAAACATCTCATAATAAAACCATTCTTATGTGTGCCACAAAATCATAAATCATAAACCCTATCATAACCCATGTAATAAAAATGGGATCCCAAAACATCATGACATCATAACCGAATCAATATAATATAAAAGGACATAAAAAATATAATTCCATCATAAAATAATCTAATCAATGTAAAAATATGGATAGAAACAGAACCCTATATTATCATAGATGGAAAATAATTTTGATAAAACACTTGACCTCCATTCATGAGGAAAATATCCTTTCTGCTTCAAAAACAATTTTCCGTTCATAACATGTTGTAAAATTTTAAAATAAAAGAATTTAATTAAAAATAAACATGAAAACTTGTAAAACAAGCTTCATTGGAATAATGTTCGATGAAATCATAAAAATCCATTCATGCCGTATAAGTTAAAAAACAATCTTCTCATACTTTGTTCGGAAAAGTCAAAATGTATCTCGCACTGAAAACAAAAAAATATTATTTTCATATCATTTACTAGAAATTCACTAATAGAAAAAATTTGATTTAAACAATTTTAATACGATATAAATAATATTACATATTGATGAAACATGGGTGTGGATGATAAATAAGCCCCAGTAAATTCTAAAGTATAAAAAATCTGAGATAAATATGAGATTTTGAGATTTTCCCTTACATTAGGTCTGATATGCTTCATATGTATCTAAACGTCCTGTATAATGATTTAAATAATGTCATTGACTTATTAAATAATCATATTCATTATTATGATAACATATATGGTCATATTCTTATTTTCATAGTAGTAATATTTTATTTCTACCTGTTTTTCGAGTGTTCATTAATTTATGTTCTTATGCCTGTTTTGTCGAATAAAATATTATTCCTCTTTTTATGTTATAGATAACTCATTTAAAAAAATTTATTTGTGTAATATATATCATATTTATTGATACAATTCATTTATATAATCATTATTCAATGAAGATCATGTAGAATGAGTTGAATCACATCGTGGAGACGGTAGGTCGTACGTACGCATGAGCGATGATATCATTCTTTGGATATTAAAATCATTTATAATTGGATGGTATATCATATATAAAGAATCTTAATAATATTATATTTATTATTTATATCATTTATACTCATTATCATACCCATCCAAAAGATGAAATCTTTGAATAACAAACTACACCACAACGTGGAGATGGTAAGCCATATGTACGCACGTGTGGTGAATTTTTCATTCATAGGATGGATAAAATAACTAATATGGTTGTACCATTTTAATAATAACCTCACAGTATATAGAAGACATGGGAGTTATTATTTTATAATGGAAACAACAAAGAAAGGCAAAGTGGAAGAAGAAATGAACTTGAAATAGGTGGTGAGATATTTACCTCTTCTTCAGGTTCTTCCTTTGGATTTAATCAAAATAGCTCCTTACGATGGAATTATGACTAAATAAAGGCCTATAAGATGAAGGGAGGATTTTTGAGAGGGTATTTGATCAGGTTTCGGCCGAGTCAAATGGATTTTTAAGTGTGAATTAGAGAGATGAGTGAGTGCCTTTTTATAAGAGGGATGAGGGGCACCGTAGGAAAAACTTAAAATATTATTTTATAATAAATTAACATTCAGTTTATAATGGATCTAAAGTGACTTATTTAGAGGATAGGGTGTGTATGGGTCGCAAAAAATTCAACCAATAGGTGTTAGAAAAGTTTATGTTACCATTTTAACCTTACCATTTATATTTAACTCAAAGTGAAATAATTTAACTTTTTTTGTGTCTTCTTGTTATCTTACACTATATAGTTAATAAACCAACAATAAACTTCCAATATAACCCCAATTGGATCAGTAATGTCATATATATTATTATATATTTCTTTTGGAAGAAGCGTAGATTTTTAGGACCATTATTTAATGTAATAATATAATATTTTTTTGGAAACTCTTTTATGTCAATTTTGAAACTATTTGTTATTTTTTTTTTATAAATTCATAACAGTATTATTACTTCGAGGAAAATTAATCTAACCAACCCTAATATGTTATATTAACCTATAAAATTAGTTTAATTCATAAAAAGTATCAAATTAAATTTATTTGGGTATTTATAATATCAATTATGTTAATATTTCATTAATAAGTGAATCATTGCATCATCATTGTGTCATAAATAAAATTAATTCTTTGATGTCTAAAAAATATAACTAAAATACCATTATGTAGGAAATTTTTTTATATTTATAAGGGATATTTATAGTCTAATTTATCTTATGCATAACCTTATATTAAAAATGTTTATGTTATTAAATTGTAAATTTTACCATTTTAACTCCTCTATAAATAAAATAATATTAAATGTCCTAATCTAATCCAAGTTGACCAAAGTGGTTCATATTTTATTATAAGGTTGTTTTTGGTCGAATTATACTTATCCTGTAGAATTGGGACATGTGTTATGTTAATAATAATATCATTTTTACCCTTAATTTCCCTATTTACTTTTAACCGTGGTAAATAAAAAGTAAAAATTTACTATTCACTAAAAAATATTTTTATCATATTTAACCACATTTTACTCCTTGATATTAACCGTGTATCTCGGATTTTTGAAATTCAACTCACAGAACTGGTAAAATTATGTTTTATGTAAATTTGGAAATTCTTCTAGGAGGTGGGTAAAAGACGTTGAAAAGTTCTATAAAATTTTTATATATATAAAATTATTAGAAATAGACTCCAATGAAATAAATTGAACATATATAAGTATTATGTGTCTCTATTGACCTAAAATAAATTTTAATAAAAAAAATAATTATTTAAATATAAATTTGGTTTTAATCTATAACTAATTGTTTTTCACTATTAATCAAAAATTAAAAGTTTTCATAAAAATACCAAAAATTCTCCGTAAGATAATTTCTATATTCTGGATCTAGAAATGAAGTCCATTTTGAATGTTAATGTTTATAAAATTTTAATATGTGGTTATTACTATTCATAAGAGCTAGTTTATATAATATTTTAATAATATATCATTGTTTAGTGAAACTCGGTATTGCGTACAACACAAGCTATCAAGGATGGTTGCTCTTGCGAGTAATGAAAGCCAATATAGTGTTGTGTGTAGTGAAAGATTCTATTGGTGTTGCGTATAACATAATACATCAAAACAAAATATTTTTCATAAAATCCCAGGGTGTTGAATTCTACCCCCCTTAAAAAGAATTTCTCCCTCAAAATTCATCAGATCGTAAAAAACAGACGAGGATACCTCGCCCTCATCATATCCTCAAGTTCCCATATAGCTTCTCTTAATTGGTGGTTCCTCCATAAAACATTAACCAAGTGAGTGGTCTTGTTTCATAGAACTTTTTTGTTACGATCCAGACTCTCTATTGGTTGTTATTCAGAAGAATGATCTAGCTCCAGTGGCACAACTTTTTAGCATAGTACATGTGAAGGATCGGGTATGTACATTATCAGGAGAGATACATGGAACACATCATGAACTTTTGAGAGATTCGGTTGATGCTCCAATCTGTAAGCTATATTCCCAACACGATCCAGTATTTCAAAAGGACCAATATACATAGTTCTCAGCTTTCCCTTCTTTCCAAATATCATTACTCTCTTCTAAAGACATATTTGTAAGTACACATTATCTCCCTCTTAAAACACTAGGTATTTTCTTCGGTTGTCAGCATAACCTTTTTTAGACTCTGAGCTACTCTTAGGTGTTGTTGAATAGATCTTACTTATTATACCATCTCATCAACAAGATTAGGTTTTAATAGCATTCTTTCCCCAACTTCATCCCCGTAATTTGGAGTTCTGCATTTCTTTCCATAGATAGCTTCATAAGGATCCATCTGAATACTAGTGTGAAAGCTATTATTATAAGAACATTCCACCAGATGTAGGTGTCGATCCCAACCACCTATTAAATCCATAGGGAAAGCTCCCAACATGTCTTATAGAGTTTAAATTGTCCTCTATGATTGATCGTCCGTCTAAGGATGATAAGCCATACTGAAACTCAACTATGTATCCAGAGTATGCTGAAGACTTCACCAAAACATCGAGGTAAACCTTGGATCTCAATCAGATATAATGGAAAGTGGTACTCCGTGCAATATTTCCACTTCCTTTACATATTTCCTGGGGAGTTGATCATGAGAGAAATCTTCTCTAATAACAATGAAGTGTGCCAACTTCATAACATGATCAACTATAACCCAGATAGAATTATTTCCTTTGTATGTTATAGGGATTCTAGGGACAAAGTCTATAGTGATGTTTTCCCATTTCCATTCTAGTATGGGTAGTGGTTGTAACATCCCCTTATACATTTGTCTCTCATCTTTAACTTGCTGACTAACCAAGAATCGAGAGACATATTCAGCAACATCTCTTTTTATGCCATCCCACCAGTTGTACTCATTAATATCCCTATACATCATCATGCTTCGAGGGTGAATAAAGAATGAATAACTATGAGCATTATCCAATATTTCCTTCTTTAATTCTGGGATGGGAGGAACCCAAAACAGATTCTGTAACCTTATTATTTCATCACAATCAATGTGAAATTTAGGAACATAAATTTATCACCTTCATCTGTAACTCTACATCTTCTTCTTGTGCCTCTTTAATCTTTACATGTATAGATGGTTGAACATTCATTTGAGTAAGATAAGATTTTTCCCCTTCCATTATAATTCCATGATCCTTCCTTTTTAAATCCATAAATATTGGATCTTTTGTGATCCTCATCATAGATAAGCTAGAATGGTCTTATTGACTTAATGAATATGCCTCCTTGTTTTCTTTCCCTTAGTTGTAATGAATTTAGCTGTTATAATCCTTAATCACCTCCAACCATATTCTTTGGCTCATATTCAGCTGCTTTTGTGTGAAAATATACTTTACACATTTATGATCAGAATAAATATCAAACCTTTCACCATAAAGATAATGCCTTGAAATCATTAATACAAAGATTGCCGCAGCTAATTCCAAATCATGAGTTGGGTAATATTGCTCAGGGATTTTCAAATGTCGTGAGGCATAAGCTATAACCATATCATTTTTCTTGAATACACACCCCAATCCCTTCTTGGATGCATCACTGTTGAAAACAAACCTTTCACCACTACAAGGCAGTGTGAGCACAGGTGCACTAGATAACCTTCTTTTTAACTCCTTAAAATTAACTTCACACTCCTCTGTCCAAAATAACATAACTTCTTTTTTGAGTCAACCTAGTGAGTGGATTAGATATTTGTGAAAAATCATTTACAAAACGTCGATAATATCCAACCAAACAATGAAAACATTGGATCTTAGTTACTGTTATCGGTCACGACCATCTTTCGATAACCTCTGTTTTTTCTGGATCCATAGATATCCCCTACTTTGAGATTATGTGACCATAAAATGAAACTTTTTGAAACCAAAATTCACTCTTGGTAAATTTTTCTTAAATATTATCCTTTCATAGGGTCATTAATAAACATTTTAGGTGATCTTCATGTTATTCCATGCTCTTTCAATAGAAAAGAATATTGTCTATAAAGACTACCAAAAACTAATCAAGATAGTCTCTAAATAATCTATTCATTAGATCTATGAAAATAATAGAGTAATTAGTAAGACCGAATGACATTACTATAAATTCATAGTATCCATACATTCTAAGGAAATCCATCTTTGGTATATCCTCCCTTTTGACCCTTAATTAATGATACCCTAAATGAAGATCTATCTTGGAAAATTATTAAGCTCCACGTAGTTGGTCAAATAAGTCATCAATGAAAGAGAGAGGATATTTTTTCTTGATAGTGATCTTTTTAAGTTCTCGTTAATCAATACAGAGTCTCATTGATCCATCGTTCTTCTTAATAAACAGAACAGGTGCTCCCCAAGGTGATGCACTAGGGAATATAAATAAATTATCAAGATTCTCTTTGAGTTTCTTCATCAATTCCTTCAACTCAATTGGGGCCATTATATAAGGTGTCTTTGAAATGGGCATAGCAGTAGTTATGATCTCTATTGAAAACTCAACTTCACGATTTGGTGGATGACCGGGAAAATCGTCTAGAAATACATCATCAATCTCTTGTAAAATGTTCATATTATTAATAGTGAGTTTATCTCCAACCATTTGAGATAAATAAACTTCATTTACTGGAATCAAGACCAATAAGATGGACAAAATTTCAACTAGAAGGTTATATTCATCCTTGCATCGATAGATGATAATATATTGATCAATAATATGAAAGGGGACTTCCCTTATTTGGAAATGGATATGAGATCCACATAAAGAAAGCTCATCCATGACACCAATCACATCAAAGTCCTTGATAAGAAGTATCACAAGATTTGCAGGAATCACTTTACCACAAACATCAACTAGAGAAGAATTATAAACATTAGATGCAACCATTGTGCCATTAAGTGTTGTCACAGCTTACTCAAAAACCAATTGTTGAGGTAGTACGACGATACCATTAAAACATTATTCATAAATAAATGATTGGGTGGATCTATAATCAAATAAAACATTTTCTACTTTATATTGGATGGTAAGGGTACCTTTCGCCACTTCTTTATCTTACTCCACATCGCCGATAAAAATTTCATGTGACTTTCCTTTGTCTTTGGCCTAAAGAGTTTGTTTACATCGATCATCATAAAAAACCCTTGGATTAGGGAATTGATTATTATAATTCCTCATTTCTATTCACTTGTAACATTGAAGTGTAGGAGGTGCATTCTCGGTAACCTTTTCTTTGATCACATTAGTAGACATCTTTTTCCCATCATTGCTGCATTCAAATTCCTGATGACCTTATTTTCCACATTTGAAACATTTACATGTCCATTTAATACAATTCCTTCCATGTTTCAAAATTTGAGAATAAGGGAAAAATCATCTTCCTTTCAGTGTGGCCTTTACATTTCCCTTTGAATTCCATTTTCCTATTCTTATCAAACCCATATGACTAATAGGTTACTCCAATCACCATCTCATCTTTGTGGGCATATCAAACAATTTACTCATAGCTATTGAAGTACTTTATGGCTACGCCCTTTGAAGACTTGGTTTTAAGCCACTAATGAATCGATCGATCTTAATATTAGGTTGGATAATAATTATGAAAGCATACCTTGCAAGTCTTGTAAAATTTGCTTCATCGGTACCAATAGGTTCATCATCATTTTGATTTAGTTCAAGAAAATACTTATCCACCTTTGTTTGATGAATTTGAGGGTAGTACTTATTGAAAAATTTGTTCTTGAACTCATCCCATTCAATGTAATCAATTTCATCTCTTTGCCTCATATTCTTGATAAGATTCCACCATTGATCAGCTTCACTTTCAAAACGATATACTGCTAAGATGACTTTATCATGATCAGAACATTGTAGATCTAAAAATATCTTTTCAGTGGTACTGATCCTTTGTTCATCCACTAATGGAATGATGGTGGAATCTACCACAAGAAGCATTCAAAAGAATGTTTATCCTTACTTTACTTGTTCAGAAGTCTTGAAATATTCATATCTTGAGAAAGTTGTTTCATCATGGCTACAAGATTTTCCCTTCTAGGTCCCCTAATGATTAGTTTGTCAGGGGACAATCATTTCATTACCCGTCATATTCAGCATTAACACAGTTCCTTCATGTTACATCCAATGACTAAAACCAATAATTATAGTGTAAGAAACACTAATCATAATAGGAAATCCACATAATCAAGAATTAAATATCACACTTAAGGTATTCTCATAGGTTATTCATGGATATTTCTAAAACACTAATATTGTCTTCTATGCTTAGACATATCCTTAGGGTTCTCACTAAGGAATTCACATCCTAGTTTCCAAAGGTTGAATGTACCTTTTCTCTGATACCAACTATAACGACCCATACATTACATGCATTTTTATTACTTCAGAATTGAAGCATACTTATTACAACATATAAGAAAACCATGATAGGACCGTATAGGTATAGTGTCTTTAGAAACTGGGAAACATAAACAGCTGGTTCATAAAGCATCTACATTGTCTCCCGTTTATTTCCTCATATCTAGAGTCCCTTTTGGAATATCCAACAAAATACCCTCCATCTGGACCTAGGGAAAAGAATACATTCAAAAGGGTGAGCTCAAATTCTTAGTAAGGGTAAACAAAAAAATATCAATCATATCATATTCATAATAACATAACATTTTTAAAATCTTAACCAGCAAAAGGGATCGTAATAACATAACATGGGATAAATCATAGTAGTGAAATGTTATCCCAATAATCATAACATAAAACATGATACTTTGTGTGGTATACACATATAATCCTATTAATTCATTTCATATTATTCAAGACTCATTACCAAGAGTATTATAGTGGACAATGTCCATTTCTGAACCAAGTTCACTCCTAATTCCAGTCCTGTATCACTAAACCAGATTAATATTCCATTCCAGCCATGTCTATCTCATAAGATATAAATCTTTACCCAATACATTGGAGGGAGATATAGGTCCCACCCATTTCATAATGAAAACATTCTTATGTGTGCCACAAAATCATAAATCATATATCATAGCATAACCCATGTAATAAAATGGGATTCTTAAAAATCATGCCATCATAACAAAAACCATATAAGAAAAAAGGACTTCATAAAATTAATTCCATTATAACATAATAAAATTAATGTAAAAATAGGGAAATAAACAGAAGCCTCTATTATCTTAGATGGAAAATAATTTTGATAAAACACTTTAACTCTATTCTTGAGGAAAATATCCTTTCTACTTCAAAAACATTTTTCCTTTCTTAACATGTAATAAAATTTTAAACTAAAAGAATTTAATTAAAATTAAACTTGAAAACATAAAAATCTTGCTTCATGGAAATAATGTTCTTTAAAATCATAAAAATCCATTCATGTCGTATCAGTTAAAAAACATTCATCTCATACTTTAGCCGAAAAAGTCAAAAGAGTATCTTGTACTGAAATCGACAAAAGATTCTTTTATTATCATTTACTAAAAATTCACCAATAGGTAAAATTGGATTTAAAAAATTTTAGGAGGATATAAATAATATTACATATTGAGGAAACATGTTTTTGGATGATAAATATGCCCCATTAAACTTTGAAGTATAAACAATCTCATATAAAAATGAGATTGTGAGATTTTCCCTAACCATAGGTCTAAAATGCTTCGTATGTATCCGAACCTCTGGTATAATGATTTAAATAATGTCATTTCCTTATTAATTGATTAAATTAATAGTTATTATATCATATATGGTCATATTCTTATCTTCTTATTAGTAATATTTCATTGCTACATGTTATTTAGTTGTTCATTGCTTTATGTTCCTATGCATGTTTTGACGAATAAATTCTTATTATATTTTTTTAGGTTATAGATTCATAATTAACATAATTATATTAGTGTAATATATATCATATTTATTCATTCAATTCATTCAATTCATTTATATAATCATTATTCAATGAATATCATGAAGAACGAGTCACATCACATCATGGAGACGGTAGGTCGTACATATGCACGAGCGATGATGTCATTCTTTTGATATTAAAATCTTATATAATAGGATGGTATATCATATATAAAGAATCATAATAATGTTATATTTATTATTTATATCATTTATACTAATTATCATACCCATCAAAATGATGAAATGTTTGAATAAAAAACTACACCATGACGTGGAGATGGTAAGTCGTACGTACGCACGTGTGGTGACGTTTTCATTCATATGATGGATAAAATAAATAATACAGTTGAAAATTTTTTATAATTACATCACATTATATAGATGATACTGGAGTTATTATTTTTTTAATGGAATCGACAATGAAGGAGGAAGTGGAAGAAGAAAGGTACTTGAAATAGGTGGTGAGATATTTACCTCTTCTTCGGGTTCTACCTTTTGATTTGATCAAAAGGGCTCTTTAAAATGGCTTTATGACTAATATAAGGAATCTAGGATTAATTTTGGTCCGTTTATAGGGTATTTGGACAGGGGTGGATGAGCCAAATGGCTTTGGAAGTGTGAATTAGAGAGAAGGGGGAGTTCCCTTTTATAAGAGGGGTGAGCGGCACCCTAGGAAAAACATAAAATATTATTTTATAATAAATTCATATTAGGTTTATAATGGATCCAAAGTGACTTATTTCTATGAAAGGTTGGGAATGGGTCTAACTCTTCTCAACCAATAGGTTTTCTAAAAGTTTAGCTTACTATGTTAACCTTATCATTTAGATTTAAATCTAATTTAAATAATTTAACTTTTACTATGTCTTCTTGTATTCTTACACTATATAGTTAATAAAATTACTATAATCTGCCAATAAATGCCCAATTGGTTCATTAATGTCATATATATTATTATATTAGTCTTTGGCCGATCCCTATATTTCTAGGACGATAATATCAATTAATAATTTAATATTTGTTTTAAAAACTCTTTTATGTCAATTTTGACACTATTTTGCATTTTGTTTTTTCTATATTCATAACAGCATTATCACTTCAAAAAAATCATATAAAAACACTAATAAGTAATATTAACCTATAAAATTATTTTAATTCATAAAAAGCATCAAATTACATTTATTTGGGTATTTATAATATCAATTTTGTTAATATGTTTTCAATAAGGTAATTACTGGATCATCATTGTGTCATAAATAAATTAAATTAATTAATTTTAAAAAAATATAAATAAAATACCATTATTTAGGATATATTATTAGCTTTCTAATGAATATTTATTATCATGTTTATCTAATTTATAACACTATATTAAAAATTACTTTTTTATTAAATTTTTATTTTAACTCTTTTAACTCTTCTTTAAATAAAATAATAATAAATGTCATAATCTAATCCAAGTGGACCAAAGAGATTCTAATTTTATACTTATGATAGTTTTTGGTCGAATTATACTTATCCAATAGAATTGGGACATTTTTTAGGGTAATAATAATATCATTTTTACCCATAATTACAATATTTATTTTAAATCGTGGTAAATAAAAGTTAAATAGTTACTATTCACCAAAAATTATTTTTATCATATTGAACCACATTTTCCTCCTTGAAATTAACCGTGTATCTCGGATTTCCAAAATTCAACTCACAAAAGTAGTAAAATTATGTTTTATATAAATTTGCAAATTCTCATAGGAGGTGGGTAAAAGACGGTGAAAAGTTCTATAACATTTTTATATAACTAAAATTTTGATAAATTGACTCCAATGAATTACATTGAACTTATATGGGTATTATCTGACTATTTTGACCTAAAATAAATTTAAATAAAATAAATAATTATTTAAATAAAAATTTGGTTTTAAACTATAAATTAGTGTTTTTCACTATTCATCAAAAATTGAAAGTTCTTAGAAAAATACCAAAAATAAACCCTAATCTAATTTCGATATTCCGAATCAAAAAATGAAGTCAATTTCGAAAGATAAAATTAAAAAATTTTAAAGAGTTGGTAATACTATTCATAACAGATAGTTTATATAATATTTTAATAATATATCTTTGTTTAATGAATCTTTGTATTGCGTACAACACAAGATATCGAGGATGGTTGCTCTTGCATGTAATGGAATCCAATACAGTGTTGTGTGTTGTGAAAGATTCCTTTGTTGTGTCGTATAACATAATACATAAAAACAAAATATTTCTCATAAAATCTTAGGGTCTTACAATCCGTCAAATGGGTTTGATAAGAAGGGGAAATGTATTTTAAAATAAAATATGAAGACCATAACGAGAAGAATATGACTTTTCCCTTATGTTCAATGTGCAGAAAGAAAAATGTAGGGAATTTCCTTAAAGATACTAGTAAATGTTTTATGTGTGGAAAAAATGTTCATCGGTAGTTGCATACCGAAGTGATGGGAAAGAATTTGTCTAATAATGTGAACAAATAAATACTGCACATAACTCACCTCATACACTTCAATGTATTAAGTGAAAAATAATGGGTCGTTATGAAAACCAATCCTCTTATCTGAGGGTTATTGATGATGATCGACCTCATAAAAACTCTTTAGGGAAAAGAAAATGGAATGACACATGCAATCAATATCGGTGACAGCGAGTACGATAATGATGTGGTAAAAGGTAAACTTACCATCCACAATAAAGTAGAAATGTTTTATTTGATTCTGAATCAATGCTCTATTTTATTTCAAAATATTTTTCTAATGGAATCCTTGTAGTACCTCTACCAATGGTTGTTGAGTTAGGTGTGAAAACTCAACATAGAAGAACAATCACATCAATTGTTTATAATTCTTCTTCAATTGATGTTTGTTGGAATTTTCTTCCTAAAAATCTTTTGATCCTTCCTATTGTGTAATTTAATGTGATTCTAATGATGGAATGGATTTCTCTATATGGATCTTGTATAAATTTCCCCAGAAGGGAAGTCACATTTCATATTCAAGATCAATCTGTGATCATCTACAGATGAAAGGATGAATATAAGCTTCCATTAGAAATTTCATTCAACTAATGGGTCTTGATTCCTTCCAATGAAGTTTATTTACCATAAATAGTTAGGGAGATGTTCACAATTAAGAGTACACCCATTGTTAAAGATTTAGATGATAACTTTCCAGAAGAATTTCCATGTCTTCCACAAAATCGTGAATTTTTTTCCATAGAACTCATACCAAGTGGTATGTTTATTTAAAATAAACGTTATATAATGGACCCAATTGACTTGTAGTAATTGAATAATAAACACAAAGAGAATCATTATAAGGGATTCATACAACCTAGTCTGTCACCTTGGGGAGAACATGTTCTATTTGTTAATAAGAATTATGGATCAGCGATACTCTGCATTGATTATCGAGAACATGACAAGATTAATTTCAAGAGAAAATGAAATATTATATACATTGATTACTTATTTTACTATCTACGTTGAGCTTGATACATTTCGATGATTTATCTTCATTCATGATATCATCAAATAAGGATCAAATTTGAGGATATATGAAAGTAATCATTATGTAAAAGGAATGGGCACAATAAATATATAATGATGCCTATTGGTATAACAAATTCCTCTACTATATCCATGGATCTAATGAACCAATTCTTTAGAGGCTAAATTGGTCAGTTTGTCGTAGTATTTAATGATGATATTCTTGTATATTCAATAAGCATGGAAGAAAATAAAGATAACTTCAGAATTGTGTTTAATACCCTGATAAAAAAGAAGAATTGTTCCAAATTTACCAATTTTTTATTTTGGTTTTAGAAAGATTTATTTTTGGGTCACATAATCTCTTGAGTGGGGATATCTATTGATCGATAAAAATCAGAGGTTATTGAAAGATGGTCGAGTCCATCAATGGTAACTGAGATCTAAAGTTTTCTCAGATTGGCTGGATATTATCATCATTTTTGTGAAATTTATATCATCATTATCTAATACACTATAAAAGATTACTTAGAAAGGATTTGGGGTTGTTTGGATGGATCAATTTGAAGATAATTTCAAATATCTAAAAAGAAGGTTAGCCAGAGCACATGTGCTCACACTTCCTTGTAGTAGAGAAAGGTTTTTGATCTACAGTTATGCATCCCAGAAGGGTATGAAATGTGTTCTCCTTCAAAATGATATGGTGATATCTTATTCCACATAATAGTTTAAAATTTATGAGAATAATTACCCAACACATGATTTGGATTTAGTTTCTATTATCATTGAATAAGAGATATAGAGGAATTATCTTTAATGTGAATGGTGTGATACTTATACTGATCATAACTGATTTAATTATATTTTCACACAAAATGAGATGAATATTATCCAAAGGAGATAGCTGGAGTTTATTATATATTACAATTTCTAAATACATTACCACTATGGAAATTAGAACAAGGTGGTAGATTCTTTGAGTTGAAAAGACCATGCTAGATTATCTATGATGGGTATCACAAAAAATCCACTATTTATTGATTTTAAAAGGAAGGATCTAGAAATATTAATGGAATGGGAGAAATATTATCATTTTCAAATAAATTTTCTACTATCTATAAAGGTTATTATTAATGAGGAATATAAGGAAGATTTAGATTTACAAAAGAAGGTGATAAATGTTCTTTAATTCAACCTTTATTGTTATAAAATAATAAGGTTTAGAAACCAGGTTTGTATTCCTCCCATACCAAAATAAAGGAATGATCTATTGGATGAGGCTTATAATTATTCATTATCCATTCAACCTGAAATCAAAAATGTGCATAGGAAAATGAATGTATACTTCTGGTGGGGTGGACTGAAAAGAGATGTTGCCAAATATGTCTCTCGATGCTTGGTTAGTCAATAAGTGAAGGATGAGATACAGAATACTAAGGGGATGTTACAACTATTACCCAAACCAAAATGTAAATGGGAAAAAATTACTATATAATTTTTTATCGGACTTCTCAAAATATTCAAGGGCCATAATGTAGTCTAGGTTACAGTTTACTGCCTTACAATTTCAGCACACTTCATTGAAATTAGATAGGATTTCATTTTGATCAGGTATCTAGGATATATGTAATCGAATTGGTAAGATTTTATGCAGTACTACTTTCTACTATATCTGATCAGAGTCCACGGTTTTCCTTAATGATCAGAAAAAGACTTCAACATGCTCTAGATATAGAGTTTTGTTTCATCACAATTTATATTCCTTAGATATATGGTCAGTTTGATAGGACAATTCAAACTCTGGAAGACATGTAGAGATATTTCTTTGTGTATTTTAAAGGAGGATGAGATAAACACAAATTATTGGTGGAATTTTCTTATAATAATATCTTTAACTATAGTATTAAGATTGATCCTGATGAATCCATTTATAAAATGATGTTCAGATCTCTTGATTACTGGGATGAAGTAGGTGATAGAAAGATACTAGGACCAAATCTTGTTTATTAAATTCTAGAAAATGTCAGATCTATTCAACAACACAAAAGTGTATCCTAGATACGTCAAAAAAATATACTAACCACTGAATAAAATAACAATAAATTTAAGTGGGTGATAATGTGTTCTTATGAATATATCCCTGGAAAATTGTAATGATATTTGGAAAGAAGGGAAAGCTAAGCCCTAGGTATATTGGTCCGTTTGAACTTCTCGATCCTTCTGGGAAGGTATCTTACCGATTGGTGCTTCCACCAAATCCCTCTCATGTTCATTATGTGTTCCATGTAACTTTCATAATGAAATTACATAACAGATAATTCACGTGTACTATGCTTAGATGTCGTACTGCTAGAGAAAGATCTTTCTTATGAAGAACAACTGATATAGATTATGGATCCTATTGAAAATGTTCTACAAAACAAGAACTCTCTTATGGTTAATGTTTTTTTTGGAACCACCTATTTTAAAAATCAATATAAGAACTTGAGAATATAATGAGGGTGTGTTATCCTCACCTATTTGTTTCTAAGTGATGGATTTTGAGGTATAAATTCAGTTTTAGGGGGAAAATGTAACACTAAGATGTTTTTATGAAATATTTTTATTAAATTTTTTTTAGTAGCTTGATTTTCATGGAATCATGAGTTTAATAAAATAGTGAGATACCCTTACTATGAAATTACCATTATAGAATATCAATTAGGTTAGCCAAAAATAATTATAACTATCTTATTAAAATGCATTGTGAATTCTTTTTCTATCAATTAATTATAAAAAATCCTATTCAATTAAATTTTTTTATTTTGGATTGAATTAATTTTATTAATGAAATTAACGATATATGTGTGTGTTATATACATAATTAAATATTATTTATATTCATCCAATGGATATTTTAGTCAATGGTATTAATAAAACCACATTTATGTATAAAAAAAATTATTTAAAAAAAGGATAATTATACACCTTTAAATGGATAACTCCTTTTAAATTAAGGTTTTCACACTGTAATAATTTTTATATCACAACATAAACATTTCTTTTTTTATGTAAGATATAAAAATTCACATTGGATGAATTTTTTATATTCTTATAATAACATCGATGTTTTGATTAATGGTAAAAATATGCTAAATTCTATTTAGAAATATCCCTTTTCATTCATATAATTTATATGTATAAATCATATTATTAAATTGTTTCAATGTTTAAATAGAATATATTTTAATGATTTAATATAATGTAGGACATTTTAATTAAGTTTACATTAAATTCAAAGTTAAAAACATTTCAATATTTTTTAATATTTTAACTTTTAAAGCCTATTTTCTAATTTCCACAATGGTATTAATATTAAATTAATTATTACAACATCTATGTTTTGAATTATGAAAAATATATTACATATTTGGAATCAGTATGTAAAAATTATGTTAATAGGGTACTTTTATTTTTGGTTTTTATGAATAGTGATTGGTAATTATTTTTTATACAATTGTGAAATATGAATTGGGTAATTAAAGGTAAAAATGATATTAGAAAATCAATTTAACACCTTTCCAAATAATATTTTATGACTAAAATACACCTTTATCATCTATTTATTGAAATGGTGTCACTTGATTTCCACATACCAATGAATATGAAATGAATGTAATAAAAACTAATAAATGTGACAAAACGTCATCGTCTCATATTATATAAGTATATTAATTAAAATATATAGATAAAAATGAGATAATATAGACTATAGGTAGTATCTAGAAATCTAACAAAAATTTCCTATGTCATAAAAATTTGTTTATAATTTTTAGAGACTAAATAATAACCTTTAACGGTGACACAGTAGTGATGTATAAATTATTTTAATAATTAAAATATCAAAAAATGGATTTAATAATATTAAACGAAATATCAAATGAACTAGTTGATTTTCTCCAAGAATTATCTATGTGACCATGACATGTTATGAGTGTATTAAATATTTTTTTAAATTTATATTCTTTCTAGAGGTTTTTAAATGTCAATAAAATGAATGGTGTAAAACATGACCCTATTGGTATTTAATAAAAACTACATTTTATTAAATTATTTATAAATCATAAAAATATTTAAAAAGTTCAAAGTGATAATTATAAGATCTAAAATGACATAAAATATCCATTTTTGGTAAATTAACACCATATAAGTAAATATTTATAACCATTAAATATTTATAATATTATTACAACAATTATAATTAAATAGAATATCTAAGTGTCAATTAAAACAATTAGGTTTAGATTGACAAAATAACTTTTCTAAAATTTATTCGTTGATGATATTACAAACCTATCTCATCTAATCTTTAGAATTGTTTCATTTTGGAGGTTTATGGCAAGTGTTTTATTTTATTCTAAATTATTATTTATGGAGTTTCCAAAACTACCCCTCACCTAAATTATAACAGGGCACCTCCTCCCTCAAATCTTCACTACATTTTGAACCATAAAGATCCACCAACCCCTTATAATTTTCCTTATAAACTTTCCAATTTTTATTCTAGAGGTTCTTATCATTATCAATGACCAAATCTAGTTCTCTATGAAGAGATTTAGTGGAAGCATGTCAAGGAATAGTTAATCTCTTCTACATATTCATTGAAAAATAGTTCTTCTTCTACTTCCTCTTCAATAGTTGTTTAATTATAAATAAATAACATAAATATCACTAATATATTTATTTTTTATTAAATAAATAAAACAAACATATTTTACATTATATCCATCCTACGAAAAATGAAATCACTGCTTGTGCGTACGTAAGGCTTACCATCTTCATGTCGTGATGTAATCTGTTTTTCACCTCCACATTAATAGAATGGGTATAATGATGGAAATAATTACAGTATATGATTATCATAACATGATATTAATTCTAAAATAACATACACCATCCACTTAAATACCATTCAATAATTTTTTGAATGATAGCATCACTCGTGTGTGTGTACGGCCTACCGTCTCTACAAGCAATGCGATTCATTATACATGATATTAGTTATACCATGATTATATACATGAATTTAATGAATAAATAAAATATAAATAATTTTAATATAATTTGTTAATAGATATAACTATAACCTAATAATAGGAATAAGAACTTATCTGACTAAACATGCATAAGATCATAAATCAATTAATACCCGAACAACGAGTAACAATGAGATGTTACTAACAAATGAATGAAAATATGAACATAAATGTTAGAGTAAAAATTATTATGATTATAAAATAAATAAATAACATTATTTAAATCATTATATATGATTTTTGGATACAAAAGAAAAATAGCAAACCTGTGTAAAGGGATTACTTGGAAAATCTATTTTTTATGAGAGATTGTTTATTCAAAACTATTTACTAATGTATATTTATCATCCACATCCATGTTTTCTTAATATTTTTTTTAACAAAATTATTTGTATCCTTATATGATTTATTAAAGTATATTTTACCCTCTAGTACATTTTTAGTCAATGGTATGAATAAAATCTTTTTTATGTTTTTGGTATTATGTACTTTTTTACTTTTCTCAAAAAAGTACGGGAATGATGTTTTTTTAACTTATAAAGTATTATAAGATTTTACACATTCAGAATTCCTTATTTTTTTGAAGTTTACCCTAAAATATTACATGGTTATTTTCACAAAAAAAATTATTTCTCTAAAATTTTGTCGCATTTTGAGGAAGGAAAACATTTTAAAAAAAGAATAGATATTTTCCTCAGAAATTATTTTCAAGTGTTTTCTCCAAATTATTTTCCATCTAGGATGACTCTTTTTAAATAGGGATATATTTATATCCCCATTATTAATATGATTTGATTTTTATGATGGAATGTTCTTTAGGAAATATAATTTTTTTTATCAATTATGATGGAATGATGTTTAAGAAACTGATTTCATTTCATGGGTTATTTTATGGTGAATGTTTTTATATTTTTTTAGAACACATAAAAATGTATTCAGTATGAAATTGTTTGGACCAATAAATCCATCTAGTGAATTGGGTAAATATTTATATCGCATGAGATAGAAATTACTAGAACGAAAAGTAAATATGATTTTGTAATACATCTTTGGAATGAAAAGTGATCTCCGTTTAGTGATGGACTTTGTCCGCTATGATGGTATTGTAAATGATCCCTGATTAATATGAATTGAATTTCTATTATTATCTCTGTATGAAACTATGTTTATTGTCTAATGTTATGACTTTTGGGATTATATTTCACTTCTATGATTTATCCCACTACATGATATTCAGGTCTTTTAAATGCAGGATACGATGTCTAAATGTATTGTTCTTATGATTATGATATAATTTATATTTCCATTGTAAATACATACTGAGCATTTGAGATCATCCATTAATATGATTCTTTTCCCCCAGTTATGATGATGTTTATTATGAACGATTTTTCAAAAAGGAGTATAGTTTTGATGAAACAAGTGGGAGACAATTTAGATGTTTTATGAACCATTTTTTTATGTTTTCCAGTTTCTAATTACACTAAACATATTCCGTCCTAGCGTGGTTTTTTGCTTTGCTATATATTAAATATTATTAAATATTGAAGTATTATCTACATGCAAAGTGTGGTATGTTATATAGATAATATAAATTCATGAAATAATTGGTGTATAATATTTTGAAACATCCATGAACTTTCCCATTCACGAATTGGTTTGGATTCCATATCTTGAGCTAGACAATATCTTGCTCTATGATAGAGTGTCAGGATTGTTTGAACTACTTCCTCCACTAATAAATGAACAACTAGATAGGATTACTTATCTTAGGAAATATCCTATAGTTTCATGTTAGGTCTCCAGAGCGGTATGATGCTACACAAACAAAAAGTAATATAAGATTATCCCATCAATACATTACCCCAAAAAACCGTTAGATAAATATTTAAAACACCAAAATTAATATAAATATAACCCTAAAATCAAAATAATTAACTAAAACCATTACTTCCCAACTTGAGGACTATTCCCATCACAAAAAATATTAATTATACCTAAATAATAAGTCGAAAGAATCTCATTATCATATGGTGACCCAAAGATGTTAATGTGGTGTATTGGATAGAAACGACACTTGCAACTAGAACCATTGGCCTCGATGGTCCTAGATCCTATAAATATAGATGGTCCAAAATAACATGACCCAAAAGATAATAAATTATCTCCAATCCCATATTTTAATGAACCAGTTGAGGAATCCTTACAATATGACACCCAAATTGTCTTGTATCATTGCTATAAAGACATTCATGATCCCTAACGGATCAAAAACATTTCATTGGAATTGATGAAATCCACTCATAAATATTTTCAATAAATAATGATAACCAAAATAAATAAATGATTTATATATCATCATAACAAAAATCCATAACATACTAGAAAAACATCATGTATAAAGTTCTATTTTCTAGTTAGTATAAATTTATAAACATGAAAAAAATTAAACTAAAAAGGTCTTGTGGAATCCAAAAATATAGGCAATATCCTAGTCATGAAATAAGGGTTGATACCCACCATGAAACCTATTTCAACACATTTAAAAAAGAATCTACCTGTAACAAACCAAATTTTTTAAAATACATATTTTAATTAAATTAATGCATTTTGTATTAAATTATACAATATTATAACCATTTAAACCATAGAGAAACTAAAAAAATATATTTCATTAATTAATATAATTAAAATATATTATTATTAATATCATTAAAATTACAATTACTACAAGTAGGAAATATTTAATATAGAATAAATATAATGGGAAAACATAGATCACCCCAATGTGCCATAAACATTCCTCCCATGAACAACGCTATTGAAGAAATACACAATTTTAATAAACAAATAAAATTTATCGAAAATGGTAATATATTACTATTATAATATATATGATGAATATATAGTGACTAAATGAAGTGGTATTTATAGGATGTAATGTCACCATTAGAATAGTAATGTGAACGTTGGAATAGTTTACTAAGTATCAAGAATAGTAAAATTACCATTGGAATGGTAATTTTACCTAGAAATAATAAATTTATGAATTGAATAATATTTATCATGATTATTTTATGTGAATATATATATTATAGTGTCAAAAATTAAATATCATTATTAAAAACACAATGAAAATAAATGTAAATTTTCAATAATATATATTTTAATGTATTTTCTCAAAATGATCAATTTTATATTCCAATTTAAAAAATTGATAGAAATTATTTTTTTACAAATTTAATTTAATTTTTTAATTTATATCATTGATATTTTCCTTGGGTTGTTTTTTTTTCTTTTTTCAAATACTTCATTTATACTATAAATAGTAAAAATACATTATTCATGTATCCAATGTATCATAAATTGCATATTTCAAGATGTAATAATGAAATAATAAATTATACAACACGAGATTCATGAAACATATATAAAATTTCTAATATTATTCAATAACAAATTATAAAAATAATATATGCACATAAAAATTATTTTTGAAAAGATATTGTCAAAAGGTATCATATAAAATTAAAATTTGTCTTTTTTCCACTATACTTTTAATTAAGTTAAATGAATTAGAAATATTATGATATTTAAAGTCATAAACCCATTATATTATATTTTTATATGTATTATGTTTTATAAAATCCAATATTATATTTTCTTAAAATTCATAAATTATTTTATTCAATATTTTATCCTTAAAATACATCTCTCCTAAAGTTAAAATAACCCATCTCCCTCCCCTTGGAATGAAAATCCTATTAAATATTCCAAAAAAATGATATTACCAAATAATCCCTCCCAATTTGCACAGAATTATTTTGTATGTTTTTTTGTACACCTACATCATATATCAAGGGAATTTTATTGTCATAAAAGAGAAGCTACCTTGAGGAAAGAGCATGTTTCTATCAAGTCTTCACTTTTTTATCACTTTTTATCCCTTTTCCTTTGAAAAACAAATATAAAAATTTATTATAAATTATGTTAAAACTATATTAATTATTTCATCATACATGGTAAATCATAATTATGATATACATACATTTTAATATTCTCTTTCCCTCTATTTCGACAATGTCCAATCAACGGTATGTTAATCCATAATGATAACAATTCCAATACGTTTCTTATAAATAAACATATGGTTTATTATAAGAAAATTATATTGATAAATAATTGTAAAAAATATGTATTTTAAATTTAAATAATTAATTTAACCTATGTAAAAATTTCTTGAATCAAAACATTTAAATCAAAGAAAAAAGAGATATTTATAAATAAATTATGTAATTGAATTGGATTACCATCAAAAAATGAAATTAAGAAATATAATAAAATGAAAATAGTTGATAAATAGTTGTAAAAATAACATAAAAATATTCAGGATGAATGTTTTTAGAAACTTCTTTTTTTATTGATGGGGCGTAAAAGAGAAAAGATAAAGGGGGATTTAAGGTATGGGGATTTTTGAACCCAACTCTTATTCATTAGATTATCCCTTCTTCATACCATTTTCAGTATTTATATTCCTCAATATTACCTATAATATAATATCACTATTATCCCTTTTTATTCTATGACATACATGTTAATTCATTGATTTATAATCCAAATACATTGATTTTCTGAAAAAAAAATTCTTTGTAAAACATATCTTTCCTTGTTCATGAGTTTCTTATTCATCACAAAAAATTGAATACATTTCTTCCAAATTTGTATTCACATGTTACGTTTGGAACCACATGTATATTCATTATATTATTCAATCAGAAATACTTATGAAATCTATTATTATTCTTGGTTTATTCCATGAATATTATTGTTATAACTTATATATTTAATGAATGTTTATGTAAATATTTTGATGTGACTAGTGGGATCGAAATTATATATCCTTCCAATTAATTGATTAATATGATTTAACACTACAGATAATGTGTATTATGCATGAAAATGAGGCAATATTTGATCAAAATGATTGTGTTAGTATTTATGTAGATATGTTATATGTTGACATGATGCTAGCTTTATTCACAACTATGTGTGGCATTTGACCACTATATCCTGACGATTAATTTTTATGAATTTATACACTTTACACCATTATTAAATGTTTCCTTCATTGTGTTGATTATTATCTTATTCTTATGATATGAAGATTACTATTATTCTCACTCATGTTATGTTATCTATTGTTCCATACTCATCCTTTTACTAGGCTTTTTAATCACTTATTTAATTAAATTATCTCATTAGGTTACTATATTTATTGAATATAATATGATGTTTTAAACGTAGAAATAAGAATTACTTTTTTATTTTTTGGATATATGATCCGCACTTGACCATGATAAAAATCTTTTTTCCAATAATATATATATATTATTTTATTTATCACCAAAAATATATAATATTTATGTATGAAAAAGTATGGCCACTATAAATAGTAATATATAGTGGTTTAGTTAGTTTAGGAATTATGAATAAAAAATTTATTGATAACCCTTTGGATAATTCTATGTATATTTTAACATCCAGAAAACAATATTTTTTAAAATGTATAAACTATGAGATCACATAAGATGTGAAATTAGTTTAAATCATGAAATGGAATAAATTATGTATGCATTTATAGTTTAATTATGTTCAACCATTTTCTACTTTATAAAAAGCTGGGAACCACGAGAAACTATGAAAAAAATCCATGTGTGGAAAAAAATGATTTACTAAATAGAATCCCAAATTCTAGGGGAGGTGGAGTTAAAAATATTACAGCAATGATTTGACTATTTTATTAGGCTATGAAAAAACCAGAACTAGATGTAACAAATAACATCACTCAATAATAAACATCCTCCTACAAAGTTATTTATATATAAATAATCACATAGTTTTAGTTTATCATTCGATATAGTTTTTACATAATAGAGGGATAACTTAATAGAGACATCCTTTTCCATACTCCTATATTCTAAGAAAGAGAGGGTGACTCTGACTATCTATAATTTAGATTGATAAGCTGATCAATGGAGTGGATTGATAAAAAAACAAATATAATTTATGAAATGGAATAGATGGAGTGGGTGTACATTGAGAAAATAATACATAACAAGTAATTCCATCATACTCTTAAAACAATTCTAGAGATAGATTTCTTATAGATGAAGAAAGAATGTAGTTTGAATATCTCACAACATTCAAGGAACATATCAAAATAATTTAATGATTTTTCATAGGTTTTTTTATAAAAAATTAGAGAATGATACATAGATTATTTATTATTTTAAATCCAAACCTTTTAAGGACTACTAATATCAAAAACAATTGGTGTTACAAAGAATTAGTGTGATGTTCTCTTAAATTTGATATAATGTTCATTGAATAGTATCAATGATTGTGGATATTAGAAGTGAATAATTGAATTTTGTGTTAGTTTTTGAAATGAAAAAGGTTGAATGAGGATACAACAACTGTAGTATCATTACCTTTGAAAGAAACATCATGGAATTTTCCTCAAAGGGATATGATAATTGTTCAATAATGGGAGAGAAAGCAACCAATATCATTAATATCGAAGATAAATTAATAATCCATCCAACGTGGTGGATAAAACGATGGAAAATCATAATGAACAACCCATGGTTGTATGATTCAACAAAAAAGAGAAATGTTTCTATGAAATTCAATGAACTAAACCATGGTTCTTTTAGGATAATCATTATAGGCCACAACCAAATAAATAGGATCAAGTGAAATAATGTCCCCTAAATTCTTCTAATGATGATGGAGAAAAATAATTTATCTAAGGTACACTTCATATTCACTGAATAATGAAAAAATATATTAATTTATTCTTGTCCTTGTCTATCCTTTATATCCTGATATTTTTCTAGAAATATTGATTGAAATCCCAAATACTATAATGTAGTGAAATATTTAAAAAATATAGTGGATAGAACATTTCAACCCATGTTTTTTAATCATCTCATCATATCATATATGGGAATATTCATCTTTCTAATCATGTAATCATTACCTTTATAGAATTTTATTTTCTAATGGACATGAATTGTGTCTCAATATATAGATAACTTAACAACATTCGAAAAAAGAACATATTCTGAAGCATCCCATGCTTTTGTAAAATTGTATTTAGGGTCTAGAATATCCTATTAAAATCCATTAATGGGGTGGGTGATGATACCATGTTAATAATAACACCTATACAAAATGGGTGATTCATAGTAAGGTATTGACATGGAGGAAATTTCTATTATGAGGGACGTCATTGATGTATTTCTAGAAGTGTTTCCAATACATCCCATATATCATGAAGTATATTTCCCAATATAAATGATACCAAGATAAAATCTTATCTCTAAATTCCTGCAAACAATGCCTCTGATAGAACTGGTGGAGTTACAAAAGTAGATAATTTAACATTTTGATAAATGGGTCACATATCCATGTACATCTCCATGGGGTGTTTCAGATCTCCTTGTCAAGAAGTTGGGTATCTCAATGTTGATATATTTAAATTACTAAGAGATTAATATTGTAACCATAAATAAAAAGAATATAATAAATAGGACTGATGACTTTTTGACTAACTAATAGGATCTCAGTGCATCATAAATTTTTATCCTTATTCCGGATGTCTTCAACTGATGATGAAAAATTATGATATTTAGAAGAGTAAAATCAATTGAAGGTATGGACACTATTAGTTAATAGTGATACCCTTTGGAATTACTAATTCCACTAAAATGTTCATGTATTTCATTAATATTTTAATTAGATACAACCTCAAAGAAATTGTGATTTTTATTCACAATATTATCATTTACTCTAAGGGAATGGAGAAACACGGGTATCATCTAAGGACTGTTCTAGAAACATTAAATAAAAAGAAAATGAAATCTATATTAAATAAGTGTGGTTTTTCTATGTAGAAATTTTAATTATTATAGATGGTAATAAAATGGGATAGAATTTATAAAGACCCTTATAAGAGATAAGTAATTTAGTAATGTATTTGATCAACTACTGTAATTAAAATTCATAGTTTTCATGGATTAGTTTCATCCTACCCACATTTTTTTGAATTTTTTTTCATGAATTTACAGGATGTTAAATATGTTAAAATGAAGTGGGTTATATCATTTATGGATATATGAATGTGACTTATTCTATAAGGATATCATGAAAAGGATACTCAATGTGGTTTTACTAACACTACCAACTCGAGAATAATGTTTTTGATATACATGTTTCAATGAATGTGTCGGGTTTCATACTCATGAAGAATGATAATGTAATAGACTATATCTCATTATAATTTATGAAATATGAGAAAAATGTTATGTTGAATATTATAGTGTTGGTGGATATGATATATACTATTAAAATATAGTGGAACTACCTATGTGGTGATAAGATTGAAATATATAACAATCACAAGATTATTATGTACATAATCACTATGTATGAGAATAACATTCCTAAAATGGTTTTTTGAGCTAATGAAGTAATATAATTTCTTTATTAAATACCATCCATGAAATGAGAATATGGTATATGATTCTCTTAGAGGAAAGGGAACTGATACTCTAACCATAATGGAGATTGAGAAAGATCCTATATTATTTGATATTAAATGGATTGTTCTAGAAATCAAATAATCATTGGATTCATCCAACCATTATCAAATGATTTCTTACCATCTATCCAAGATTATATCAATTGGGAACAAAGGAATTAGTTGGAGCAACATATTAATATGAATATAATCATATAATGGAAGCCTCAAGAGTACCATGTCCTTAAGAATAGTGTGATTTGGGTTGGAACTAATAATATATTATGTTCATCACCTGAGATAAAGTTGAAAATATTAGATAATTAAAATATCTGATATTTATTTATCCATAAAAAAATTACTATGTTATACCATGATATTTGAAAGATCATATTGTGTGACAAAATGATAAAGTAAATTTTGTATTTTATCTCAATGTGATTAGAATGACTACAAGGTAACATCAATTAACATATGTCCATTGAAAGATTGAAACTATTTTCAACTCCCATTTTGAAGTGGGGGAATCTCATTATGGACATTGTCACTATTTTAATAATGAAATCCAATGGAAACAATGCGATAAGTATTTTAGTGATTGAATCAACAAGACTACCCACAATGTCACTATTCAGGAATATTTCTCTCTTGAATAACCAACCATGATATATATAATATATGTGGTGAAGTTAAATGGGGTAAAACTTTTGATCATAATGGAATGTGATTCAAGGTTCACATAAATATTATAGGGAATTATTCTACTATTTTTTAATAATGATTTTACTTTCTATATTTTCTTCCACCCCAAACTAATGGCTAATCAATGTGGATCATCCAGACAGTCGGGCACATGATGAGTGACTCCTCAGTGGAATTAAACGGTGTATGGGTTCAATATATCACATTTATTGATTTCTAATAAAATAATATATTCTTATAATGTAGTCAATTATCTCTATATGATTCCCTATATTAGAAATGATGTTCAACACCAATTGTTTTTAAAGAAGATAGAAATTGAATGAAACATTGACATGGTATTTTTAAATAAATAAAGGAATATTCTTAATCAATCCATTATCATATAAAATCACCTTAGTGTTTTATGAAAGGATATGTTGATAGTCATCCAAGGGACATTTTTTGATATTCGGAACTATGTTCTCTTTTGAATATTATTATGGTAAATATTAAATCGATTTTGAGAGAAATGGAATCTTATCACTGGGTATATTATCCCCTTTCAAAAACATTATCTGATAGGGGAAGTTGTTTATTAGATAGAAATTCCCAAAAAAAAATATGGCTCACATTCATGATATGTTCCATATATCTCTCTTTAAAATGTATAGATATGATTACTCACATATACTGAATCTAGAGGTGGTATAATTGTAAATAATAGTTAATTTGAGGATAAAATATTGAATATCATAGACCATTTAGGCAATGTTCTATGTTAAAAATAAAACTCACCATGTTAAAATTTTTTTGGTGAAACATTATGTTAGAAGTGGTGGCATGTGAACTAGAATAAATAATTTAATAGAAGTACACCAATTTATTCTCAACCAAAAATTTGAGAAAAAATTACAGTGTTGAAATTTGTAATTCAGGTAATTCCATAACCCAGATTTTATAAATTAAATATGATTCTTTAAATGAATGATTGTTATTTCACATTATATAATAATATAAACATACAACATATATTTTAGTGAACAAAAAATTCATTTGTAACTGAAAATCATTTCCTTAGTCAATGAACAGACCAATTTAAAAGAAAATTGGTAAAAGGGGATATAAAATAGAAATAAGAAAAATTAAAAATAGTTATATTGGATATAACCCATCATATAGAGACGTTATTACCATGGAAATAATATAGAATAGAAAGTAATATTAGAGAGATAGAAAACAATATATAATATTCAAATATAAAACATTGTGGGTAATTGAGTTGATTGTCGATTTAGATAATTTAGTTCTTTATATATGAGGTAATTAAAAATTGGATTAGTCACATGGCCATTATAATAAAAACCAGAGCATTGAGAAATATAACCTCGAGGATGGGAATAGAAACCTGATGGTTTGAATATTAAATTATACTAGAAATAATAAATTGAGATATACTTTGTCACGACCCGTCCCTCAGTCATGTACCATGAATAACCCAATCCCACCTCCCAAAGACTAGTTGTTGGGGGGACGTACACCGAAGGCATCAACCTTCATGTGAGAGGCATTATCCTTGACAGCTACACACACACACACACACACACATATTCCCAAAAAAGTCCCAACATACAATAGGTAATCAACAGACCATTGAATAAACTGAGTGCTAGAACATGTGAGAGAAATTGGGCAAGAATAAAAACACATGAAAAAGTACTTAAAACTGTACAGTACAAAAAGTTATCTGATGGCTATCTATAGTAAACCCTACCTTATCGTTATAGTAGTGAAGCTACTAAAAGCTGAAGTAGTACGTCCTATATAACCAGTTCTACTAGGAACTACATGGTCCTAGGCCACCAAGTCCACCGCAGTGGCATTCGTATGACTCGTCTCCTTGAGCACCTCTGTCGAAACTTCAGATATATTCACCATACAAAACACATGTAGAAAAATATAGTGTAGGGGTGAGTAACACATTACTCATGTGAGACTCAAAAAAAATAATGAACACACAACAATTCTAAAATTCACGCACAAAACACAAGCAATCTCACACCATGTTAGTTCTATGGTAGTAACATTTGCATCGTCATCCTCAAACGTCGAACTCCTCTGTCTCTAGAGAAATCCTCCTCTATCAAGTATAGTGGGCCTACTGGGTCACACAGATATACATTTCACTTTTCTTTAACTACTATGGTACTCACCCCCGATTTGTACCATGGGTATGCTCGGTCACATGGACCCGTGCCTCACCGAGGGACTGCAGGGGCACACAGAGCAGCTTCACACCTTGGCCGAACTAAGGGACTCATCCTGTCGAGTAAAGTGGGTCTTCCAGGTCACACAAAGCTTTCATCATCGTGGGCCTACTAGGTCACACAGAGCCACTTACCACTAATCCATCCACAAACAATCTTATAGTCTCAACCAACCACATGGTTTCATACGTATCACACATGAGAGTAATTCTCATCAAGACATTTATTGATTCTATGAATACATGAAATTCATTACAAAACATGCTGAAGACTCAGACTCCTTGAGAGGGTCCCAAAACCGAAAATGGCCCGTCAATCAGACACACAAATTTCATGATACTGAAATTTTAGTAACTAGGGGACCAGTTGCGACGGGGCCCTATCCTACCAAATCAGTGAGACATGACCAATCCGGTCGGGGGGTTCCACATATGACAGTTCATTTAGATAGACTCGACCTGACCTGGTATCGGTCGAGGTCAATCTAGTATGGCCTAGGCAGTGGGACAAGCCTCGTGAGACCCGGCCCAGTTGGCTGAAGG